>CM033696.1:32855823-33596405 GCA_019514585.1 Dendrobium officinale
GGGGGGGGTTCGTTGTGTTATATATATTCTTTTTCCACCTGAATGCCCACCAATATTTGCTATCGTGGTATCCGTGAAGAATGGGGATGAATGCTGATTCACGGTGTAGTACCACCTCCTTTGTATTGTAATAGGGAGTTCTCCCAGGTGATATCCTTGACCCCTCCTTCTCCCTTCTGGGATAGTCGCACGAAATCCCCTCTAGCCTCTTCCGTCATAGTTGATTTTCTTTACCAATTCTCCCCAGTCTACCCATTGGGGTACAGATAGGGCCAGAAGTTGTGAACAATTCACACGGGAAAGAGCATCTGCCGCCTTATTTTGAACCCCTGGTTTATACTGAATCTCAAACTCATACCCCAAGAGTTTGGCTAGCCACCTCTGGTGTTCTTCTGCCACCAATCGCTGCTCTAGAAAGTACTTGAGACTCCGCTGATCAGTACGAACTATGAATCGTTGCCCCAACAGATAAGGCCGCCATTTTTGAATAGCCAACACAATGGCCATCAGCTCCCGCTCATAAACTGACTTCAGCCGCGCTCTAGCTGATAAGATCCGGCTGAAGAAGGCAATCGGCCGATGATTCTGCATGAGTACTGCTCCCAAACCCACTCTTGAAGCGTCAGTTTCAACCACAAACTGTTGGGTGAAATCAGGAAGTGCCAAAACTGGAGCACTAGTCATGGCTTCCTTCAGATTCTTCATGGCTCCCTCTGCCTTCTCTCCCCACTGAAAGTTGTCCTTCTTCAACTGATCGGTCAAAGGACTTGCTATGGAACCATAGCCTTTGATGAATCTCCTGTAGTATCCCGTTAGTCCCAAGAATCCCCGTAGTCCTTTAAGGGATTTTGGTGTAGGCCAATTCACCATGGCCTCTATCTTGGCGGGGTCAGCTGCCACCCCATCATTTGAAATGATGTGCCCCAGATACTCCACCTCCTTCTGAGCGAACGAAACACTTCTTATGGTTGGCATATAGCTGATGCTCCAATAATGTCGAGAGTACCACTCCAAGATGGTGGAGATGGTCCCTGTAGAGATTTTGTTATACACCAATATGTCATCAAAAAAAGACCAAAACAAACCTCCTCAAGTATGGCTGGAAGACCTGATTCATCAGGGCTTGGAAAGTGGAGGGAGCGTTAGTGAGCCCGAAAGGCATTACTAAAAAACTCATAATGGCCTTCGTGTGTCCGGAAGGCTTTCTTTGTTGTCTTCTGAATGTCTTCAGCCCTCATCCGAATCTGGTGATAACCTGACTTCAAGTCCACCTTGGAGAAGATGGTCGCTCCCCCAAGCTCATCCCAAAAGCTCATCTACCACCGGGATAGGGAACTTATCCAACACAGTCTCCTTATTGAGGGCCCGATAATCGACACAGAATCACCAACTACCGTCTTTCTTCTTCACTAAGAGTACAGGGCTAGAAAATGGGCTCACACTGGGCTGGATCACCTGTGCCTCCAACATCTCTGTTACCAGCCTCTCAATCTCCTCCTTCTGAGCATGAGGATATCTGTAAGGCTGCACGCTGATGGGTGCTACCCGGTTTTCAACACAATAGCATGTTCCCTGGTTCTGACGGGTGGTAAACCCTGGGGCATCTGAAACACTGTGGAGTGCTGCTGTAAAAGTTCCTGGATCTCCTCAGGAATGACTTCTGGCTCTCTTTCGGCCTCCGTGCCTACTTGCTGTAACTCGATCAAGTAGCCCTCCCCTTCATCTCTCAAAGTTTTGAAAATGGACTTCAAGGCCACTCTTGCTCTGCATAAACTGGGGTCTCCCTGTAATGTCACTTTCCGGCCCCCTGCCCTGACCATACTCCATGTATAACTTCTTCCAATTCACCTTCATCTCGCCCAAGGACTGGAGCCACTGCATCCCCAGTATCACGTCAGTGCTCCCCAAGTCCAATAGTAAGAAAATCTTGCTCTGTCTTCTCTCCTTGCAATGTGAGGGTCACTCCCTTACAATGCCCTTTGCAGCGCTCCTTCTTCCCCGTGCCCAAAATGACTCCTACGCCTCTCCCTTGGGTCACCGGTAGACCCACCTTCTCCACGAATCTGCAAGCGATGAAGTTGTGGGGTGGCCCCACTATCAATTAGAACCATCACCTTGTACCCTGCTATCTCCCCTTCCAGTTTCATGGTGGAATGCGATGTCAGTCCTGCTATAGAGTTGAGGGAAATCTCCACCATAGCCAAATGAGGGTGCTCTCCCTCCTCTCCATCCTCCTTAGCCGCTCCTTCGTTCTCTTCCTCCTCAGAATCTCCTACGATGATTACATGTAGCGTCCGCTCCTTACACCTATGCCCAAGTGTAAACTTCTCATCACAGCGGTAGCAAAGGCCCTTGGCCCTTTTTTCCTTCAACTCTGAATCAGTCAATCTTTTGAACCCCCCTAGATTTACTGCTGTAGTGGTCCTCTCCTTGGCTACCTCCTTATGAGGAAGGATGATAGTCGCCTTTGGGCCTCCACTCATGAATGGTGCTCGGTAAGTGGGGTAAGACACCCCTGATCTCCTCAGTGGCTCCACCTTTAGCTTGTCCTCTACCAACTGTGCAGTCTCCATGATTTTCACTAAACCATGGGGATCAACTACTCTGATGGCTGCCCTGATGTGGGGCTTCAATCCCTTCATGAAATTCCCCTCCAGAAGGTCATCAGTAATTCCTCTCAATCGGCTGGAAAGCAGCTCAAAGTGCTTCCTATACTCTGCCACTGTGCCCTCCTGTACTAGAGCCACGAACTGCTCATAGTGTGTGCCCTCGCTAGACATCCGGAACCTATGAAGTAGGAGGTCTTTGAACTCCTCCCAGCTCCTCACATGTTGTCTTCCTTCAAGCCATTGGAACCAGGCCAATGCTTTCCCTTCCAAACAAACTGGAACCGCCATCAACTTCTCCTCTTCTGTGACGCCATTCACTGCGAAATAGCGCTCCACCCTGTAGATCCACCCATAAGCATCTTCTCCTTCAAAGATAGGAATCTTCAATTTCCTCGTGCGGTTATCGGCTCGGTTGAAGGTTCTTCCATCTCCCCATGTCCCCTGAGTGAATCCCTCTCCTGTTGGTCTTCCCCTCCTCTCTCCATGGTAGGTATTATGAGTTCCTCCCCATGGTGGTTCTCTTAGCTCCCCGTATCCCATACCGTAGTCTTCCCTTCTACCTCCATAGCCTCCTCCAGTGTGCGTCGTGGGTCCCCCTTGCTCCCACGGGGCACGATTCCCTTCCGGAAAACCCCCCATCTGAGTTGGCCACCCCTCTCGTATGCCATGGGGCCCTGCCGAGCCCATGTATGGTCGGCCCCCTTGACCACCGGCCATCCCCCAAAAACCGCCCACCCCAGACCCTTCTCCCCCTTCCTTCGACCATTGGCCCTGCACGCCTCCCTCACCTTGGATTCCTCCTTCTTCCCTAATTTGAAAATTAGGGTTAGGGTTAGAGTTCGGCACCGGCGATTTCCCTTTTTCCTTCGGATTTGATTGCACAACTTGGGCTTCTACCAATTTCCGGATCATCTCTTCCATACCCCCCAAATCTTTCTTCTAGGTTTGAAAATTTTTCCTCCAACGACGAAAGTTTCTCGCCTACCTCCTCTTTCAATTGGCTCATCTCCCCCTCCAAGACTTCTACCTTCTTTGATGCCATGCCGTCTAGGATCAAAAGCTCTGATACCAAATTGATACGCCCTAGGGTTTCTCAATAGATATTCGTCTTCAATGATAAGAACTTCTCCACCAAATCAAGACAAACACAATCTCAAAAGTAATGGAAAGAAGAACAAAGCCTTTTGCATTAAAAAAATCAAAGCAAATAACAAGATAAGTTTGTCCACTTCGAGAAGGACAAGGTCTCCCACTACAAACCCTAGGAACTAGTAAACAAGAAGAAGCAAAAAACTATTTTCAGCATACCCCTCAATGAACCCTAAAGACTCCTCTTAATACTTTCCCAAAACCCTCACATCCCTACATTACCCTTTGCAAATCCACCCTACATCTCCCCATGAAGCTTGCGCCCCATCCATTGTGGCCCTTAGATCAAAATAGGTGGGCCCAAGGCCCCCCCTTGGCTATCGGTTGAAGGAGCTGGCGGAGGAGGCGGAACCCGCCTCCTGTAGACCCGTGAGGGTCTATTTGGATGGACCGGTTCAGGGTGAACCGGTCCATCAGTGCCATTATGATTTATTTTCAGTATTAGTTCCTGTAAGGTGATTGATAAAATTTACTCTATTATTTCAATTCATATGTAATCTTCATCACATCTTGCCATGTGTGCACTACATTTACAAAAGGTGAGTGATAAAATTTTGAGCAAAATCAATTAAAGAGGAGAGAACAGACACAACAAAGACCAATAATACTAGGCACAAGTTTATGTAATTCGTGGAGTTCCACCTGTGTACATGTTACACAGATGTTAAATATTCCTCGAAGGTTCAAAAGAGAGAAGATTACAGTTGATATAAATATTGAAAAAATGTCATTTTATTTTTGTTAATGAGTGACGATAGTCACTTCTTTAATTTTTTGTGTAGAGTCTCTCCCTGCTATGGTTTAAGGGTTCGCCTCCTCTCCCCTCTCGCCTCTCCTTTCCTCTTCCCTCTATTTTCTTGTGGTTGTATGATGCATACAACAATTGATTTCTTCCTCTTTCGTAGTTGCAAAATGAGAATGTATCATGGTAGATATGATTGATTAAATGTGAATGGAGCTTGAATTTGGTTGCCAACATCTTGGAAAACCAGTGAATGGAGCTTGAGTTGGTAGCTATCAATCTAGAAAATGAAAATAGAATCTTATCCAAGATAGTTGAGGGAATCTAGATGCCCCGATGCCGCCTAACAATTTACAATAAATTTTTGGCATATCCTCATTTTAAAATGTAATGGAGACCATGATAACGTTGTTGCATTCATATTGTAACTTTGAATTTTGTTTTGTAGCCACTTTATTATGGTCTTAATATTACTTTTTCTTTTTTTCACATTATTCTACTGCCTACCAAATTAATTTTCTAGGCGCTCTCAAGTTTGACATTCTCCATACTAAAGGCATTTAAAAGAAATAACTTCTAAAAAAAAGAAAAAAAGTAATATAATAGAAAAAAACTTTATAAATTGACGAATGCATGAAAGTAAATAAAAATTTTCTTTGATAAAGAAACTATTTGATGGTTTTTTTTATGCTTTAGTTAGAAAGCATCAGGCTAATTCTCATGCTACAAAAGGGTGGGAACCATTTACTGATGCTGTTATTCGAACAATATCAGAGAAGAAAAGAGGCATTGTTTTTATTCTCTGGGGTAATTCAGCTCAAGAGAAGTCCAAGTAAGTTCTCTGAATTGTTTTCTTTTACTCATACTCCCTTAGGCTTGTTAACTCAACTGTTCATCTTTTTCCTACTTTTGAACTATCAAAAGGCAATGCTGAAGGATATTTGATGCTCGTATTGAGTTCTCTGTCAGCACAATAATTTGATTCTGGCTAAATGAAGCTTCATAGTTCATGTAAATCTGTTAAATTTTCCATTTAAAACTTATTTTCTGAAAGATGCCTATCTTTTTTGTATGCAGACTGATAGATCCTACGAAGCACCATATCCTTAAAGCAGCCCATCCGTCGGGCCTTTCTGCTAATAGAGGCTTTTTTGGATGCAGGTTTGTCTTCGGTGTCTATTCTTAGAATACTACTTGGTTCCATTCTTCTGTATCTTGGAATCCTAGCTTTTTCATGGATATAAATCCGCTAGAAAGGGTTATGAACTTTCTGACAAGGTAAAAATTTTCAATGGTTAAAAATAGCTAAATCAGCTGGAAAAGGTAATCATATGGCTTTTATTTTAAATCCACTAATATTTCCCATTTAATTGACAAATTTTCTAGTTATTACATGAAATGAAGAAGAGATCAATATCTAAATTAATCATAAAGTTGCTGTTTTGGTGCAGGTCAATAAAAATTATTTTTATTGCATTCTCACTTGGTATGCGTGCACAAATTACTTTAGGAGTGCTTTCATCTGCTTGCATATGTGATTTGAATTTTGTTTTTCTATTTACGTATATGCCTTATAATTCAAGGTTTTTTATGTAATTTTCACTTAACTTGGATGTATTAAATATTAATAGACCGCTCAACTTATAATCCTTGCTAAAGTACCATCATGATATGAGAGCTTCTTGTTATATTTAATTAATCATTACAAAAGAACACTGCCATCACTTATCTCTGTTTTTTTAAAAAGTGAACAACAATGCAGCTATTACAATGTTGGATGACTTCTTATAATGTCGAATAGTGTGACGGGATACGAAACAACATGGAATGGGACAATGCAAGTTAAAAAATATATACTGGACTATCATAGATCTCATTGATAAGTCTTGAAATCAAATGTGATACTTGTTTAATGATGTGTTAAGAGATGTTAATGCAGATGCCAAAACGTGAAACTCCTCTTCATGCAAGAGAGCACAAATTTCCAAGTGATAAGGCCTTGAATTGTTCCTTGTACACACACTTGATTGAAGAAAAGAGAAAGACGTGAAGTTAAATGAAGGGATAGGAAAGCTCCTTTTTGAGCTTGTTGATTTGAATTTGGCTCCCACAGTCAATTTAGTGTGAAGGCAGAGTTTTGCTTTGAGCAAAGAATGTATTATATAAATATAAAAAAATAAATGAATAAATAAATATGTATAGTGATGTATATATTTTTATATTTTAAAATTCTATGAACTTCTTGGTATTTAAATTTGGATTTTCTCTTGATTTGGGTAAAATTTTATGTGATCGGTAAAGAGAAGTTTGAAATAAAATTATTAATGTGTGATATATCGTGAAGATTGCATGTAATGTATATGGGATGATTTGGGAAGATATTGCAGAGGTTGGTTGAATATGATTTGGTTTAGGTTTTAGGAAAACGTTTTGGAAGAAATTTTTAGGATTATTTGATATCACATTAATTTAGGTGGTAATTTAGCATGCAAACTTCCAAAGGAGGTAATGCATTAAGAGATGGAGTATTGGGCATGAGTTTCTATTGTTTTAAGCGCAACTTGAATTACTCATAAACAAGTTGGTCGAGAAGGTAACTTAAGCGGAGGTGGTCGCCGTCTGTGTTGGCGAGTGCTAGTAGTTCGGATTAAAGCAGGCGGTAGGAGATGACTTGAGGCTTGAGGAGTTGGAAACAGTAGATGTGGAGGGGTCGGGTGTGGAGATCTACTAATGGAAGAAGAAGTGAAGCAGAGGAAGAGTTGGAGCTTGTGTGGGTGGAAGAGAGTCGAGAGCTTCGAGCTCTTGTTCCTTTTGACGACGCGAATCAGGCGACGTGAAGCGGGTTTACGCGTGCGAGGGATGGGCTTGCTGCTGTTCTGCGATGATGTAGAGGTATGGGTCGCCGTTTCTACAGGATTTGGCAGGTGACGTGGAATTTTTTATACAATTTTGATTTTTTTTTGTTTGCTTTTGAGGTCAACAGTAATATAATAAGTAATTTGATAATTAACACCTAATTTGATAATTTATAATAATTAAATTAGCTTCTAATTATATTATTTATCATTATAACTTATTAAATATAATTAAAATTAAAGTTAATAAGTAACTCATATTTAACATGCAAATTACATTCAACATACATTAAATTTAATTTATAAATAAACTAACCGTCTTAAATCTTGTATTACGTTGCCAAACAGTTTCTCATGATTTATCAGGATTTAACATATTTCACACCAAACAATTTTAGGATTTATTAAATCTGGATTTACATGTTTACTAAATTCCACTAAAGTTAAATCCTACTTGTTGCCAAACATCTTCTAATGGGAGTTGATTGTGTATTAGATAATGACGAGATTGAATCTTCTGATGATGATGCATCGTATAATCTTTTTGATGGTTTAGACTTCTGATGTCTTTGAGATACGAAATCGAATGTCTCATAAGGCACCCTAAAAAATTTCTAGTGTTCAAGTGTCGCATTGAACGAACAGCGATGTACAATTGTACATGCTTAATAGATGGCTTGGGGACATCTCAACACTGTGGATGCTCCTGCAGAAGATGGCATCCGGGCTTGAGGTTTGAAGGGTCCATCAACTTTCTCTAGCCATAGGTTGACCATCTGGAATATTTCTGTTCATACTGTAAGTAAAGCTGGATTCATTTTGCATTCAGAAACGAAAATTGATAGCTTTCCTTTAATTTATTTGGATTAACTGGTTTGGGATTTTCTGTTATCAAACATCTGCCAATGCGGTTGGCTAGCTTCAACCAATTAATCATTTCTCTTTGCCTTGCAAATCTCATATTCTTTCATATAGATTATCTTCCCTCGATTAAGTTCGCCTAACGTTACAAGATCTTCTGCGCCTGCGCTCTCTATCACTGACTTGTTCTCCAATGCGATATCTTATTTCATATTTTCTCTATAACAGGCATTTTTCCAAGACAAATGAGATGCTAAAGAGATTAGGCCTCTCTCCAATAGATTGGCAACTATAGAATCAATGATGAGAAGCTACAGGTTTTTTTATGAAATAGAGTTTTTGACCATATGCTGCTACTCTCTTCCAAGCATTTCTGTTTTTTTTTTGCTCTTAAATATGAGAGTGCTACTATTTATATGGCCAAATTTTGGACTAACGAATCTAACTCCGACAACTTAAATGAACTCAACTGCAGCAAGGATAGTTTGGTAATCTTCAGGAACTTGTCACAGTCCTCGTACTTAAAATTTTGTTACTTTATTTTGTTCGAAGTAGTGCAAAAATTGAAGGTATGTTTACGTAGTGGCAATATTCTTATTATACGTAGCTCTTACTGGGATTTTTGTTATTACGCTACTCCAGACTAGTTTAAACAGGAAGTCCTGCAATTTCCTTCTATATGTATATTTGGTTTATTAGCAGATCAATGAGTTATTGATATGTGCTTCTGACACTAATTTGGCTAAAATAACTTGAGATGGATTTTGGTTTCGTTTGGTATGGTTCATAAATTTTATTTTTGATGTCAATTTTTATTCTTTAAAAAAAAAAAAAAAAGGAAAAGACGTCCAGTCATAATTTCTTTGTGAGTTTTTTTTATATGTTAAAAATAGGTAGAAAGCATAAATCAAAGCCGTATTCCTTAAACACACCAAGCTGAGGAAATTGTTTCTTAACAACTTCCAATATTGCTCATAGATTATCATCTAATGCCTATCATTCACCAATGTTTGAGGTCCGTCCGTCTTATTCTTTTGGCCTCTCCTATGAAAAGAATGACTAAGTTGAACATACATTGTCTAAAAATGATTAGAAAATGATATTTATTGGTGATAATTAATTTTCAATGTCTAATATTCATCTTTTTTGTCACTAAGGTTTCGTTAGAGATGGTTTTTTTACTTTCTTAAAATAGCTTTTTAATATAATAAATAAAACTATAAGATACAATAAATAAAACTTTTATTTTAAAAAATTATTTTAAGCAGTAAAAAAGTCTATCACAAATGAAGTCTAAATCTCCATCTTATCAAGATCAGCCAAAGTTGACCATCATAATTGCTTGACTTCTATATATTGTTACCTAACTTCTATCAATAAATAATATTGTATTTGATGACCTCCTTCTGGTTGCTTGATCTTCTTTCATTTCTAAGGATGTTTGGCAACCATCTACCATTGATATATGTCTAGATGGTCATTCCGTGTGGGCTTGGAGAGAGCCTTAATGAGGGAAAAGAAAGTGCTACATCAAGAGAGGAATATTTATTTTGATGTTTAGGATCCTTATCAAAGCTTACTCTTATGAATAATTACATCTCATGAGTTACCAAATTTTTTTTTTTTTGCTTTGAAGTTATGTTTAGAATTGATTGAAAATAGATACAACTTCATTAAAGAATGTTCAAAGGCTGAAAGAAGAAATGTTAGGAGCATTCAAACTTACTGAAAATGCTCCAAATATTACCTGTGTGAGGAAAATTAATGTCTTTGAAAGAACTTTTATGTTTGAAGTTAATTAAACTTTAAAAAATAGGGCATTTGTTTCTACAATAATGAGTTTTTTTGGAGACATTTAAACCAATTAAGACAAACATACATATCAGATTCAAACCAAAAACTTCTTAATGGGTAGACCAAAGAGAGCTGCTTTACAATAATAATCAAATTTTATCAAGTAGAGTTCTTGAGGAGAGGGCTTATTATTCTCAATTAAGAAAACTTGGCTCTGGCCTAATTCTATTATAGGGATTTTAGGGTACCTCTGTCAGACTTCTCTTTCCTAAATTTAATGCAATAGTAGGATTCTTTTTTTTTGGGACATTTAGGCCATTTAAGGCAAACTCACACACACAACGCAGACACATGGACTCGAACCTTGGACCTCTTCGTTGGAAGCCTAAGCTCTCAACCAACAGGCCAAGGAGAGTTGTGTTCAATAGTAGGATTCCAAATGAGCATCCATATATACCTTAATATCCAAGGGTCAGTATGCTCAACTTTTTGGTTTTAATTCCAACCTCATAAAAAAAAACTAACCTTTTAATTCATTTTGAAAATCATGGTATTAAATTTCTAAATGATATGCAAGATAAATTAGTTGTTGTAATACAAAAAATAAGGCTTCTAATCTCAGTACTAATAGTGAAGTTGCTTGGCTTATCAACATGAGGATTGGACTCTCTTAGGATCACCACAAATCATTTGGCTCAATTAGTCAGATGAATCAAAGATCGCTAAAAAATCCATCAGCTTGGTGTGTGTAGTTGGTGCTTTTGGAGACGAATCCGGATGTGTTACGTCACCGAATGCACTGGGCCCCGGTGACGTGACATGCCCGGATTCGCCTCGAAACACGTTCGGATTCCGCACACAATAATTTCTCAACCTAGCATGAGAGAATCTCACATAATCGAGTACAAGTATGCAACTGATTGAGTGCACATGAAACAAGAAGGCAACTTCTCATGGACAAGCAGCAGAATTTGAAAGCAAACTTGAATGCCTGAGATTCTTCTTCTTTAAGAAGATGATAGAATAACTGTGAATGAATCAAAAAAGGGGCTGTTTGGTAGCAGGATTTAGGCTGGATTTGAGCGAAATCCAGCCAAACAACGGCCTAAAATGCAAAACCAAATCTCCCTGCAAATGAAAAGCCACCGAGACAGAAAATTCTGTTTTTTTCTGCTAAATCCCAGATTTCTGAAACCCTATTTTCTGCCAGATTTATCAAATTCATTGACTCGAGAGAAAGAGTTAGCTGATTAAATCAAATACTAGGTGCTTCCACCCAGCCCAAAGTATTCCGAGAAAGCACGATTGAACGGAGAACAGATCGACGATTAATGTTTCAGATCGCTTACCGTAAAAGCCCAGATTTTCATTAATATTAGTTCAAGCAAGATATAGCTGGCGCAAGAGAATTACCCGTTACACTGACATAAAAAAAGGCAGATAATTCCTAATTACACCTTCCCGGCGCAACCCTGAAGCACTGAAGGGCTGCCTCTCTCGTTTCCAAAGCCGCGCGGAAAAGGGTGTTAACGGCGTTAGCCAATCGATCCAAACCTTCCGTCAACTCTTCTATTGCCTCCTCCGCTCCCCGAACGGCGTCCCGTACCTCTTCTGTTACTTCCCCACTGCCGTCGTCCTTGTCCACGGCTACTGCCAGTTTCTTCACACTAGTCTTCGCCGCCTCGACCTCGCCAGCGATCTCCCCACAACAAAGCTTGGCCGAGACCTTCGCGGCAATCTCGTTATACGCTGCCGCCCATGCAAAATCGCTAGACACACGAATTCCTGAAAGAAAATCACCTTTCTCCCCCAAAAAGGCAAGGGTGGATCTCGCCACCAGATCGGAGACCGCCTCGACGGCGTAAATAGCGCGGCGAACGGCAGTGAGCCTTCCGCGATTCGGATCCTTGGGTCGAAGTCGAGAGAGGTCGTTGGAGTCGCACGGCGGTGCCGGTGCGGCGTCTGCAGCCTCCCACTCCGCGATCGCAGAGCGAACGCGGCAGCGTCGATCGGGGGAGAGCGACGACGAAGAGGAGATAAGGTGTAGGGCGAGGCGGACGAGAAGGCGGCCGTGAAGGATGTGATCAACTGCGGCAGAGATCGCGTTGCAGGCGTCGAGGAGGGCGACGCTCGAGTCGAGGTGAGAAGAGAGGGCGGCGCGATCAGTAACGGAGAGGGAGGGATCTGAGATGATCGCGGTCGCGTCAGCTAGAGTTTGGGTTAGCAGATCTATGGCGCGGGAGAGCCACGTTAGAGGGATTGATGGCGAGGAGTCGGGGATCGGGAGGAGGGAACTCAGCCGAACGATTAGGGTTTCTTCAAATGGCTTTGAGACGCCGCCGGCGGGCGGCTTTTTAGGGTTGAAGGAGAAGAAGAGGGAAAAAGGGGACGAATGCTTCTCCGTCAGAAACATCGGGCCGAAACGACACGGAAAACTCTCCTGTGCGGGAAGAAGTTGGGGATTTCGCCGCTGCGAAGCCGGAAAGGAAATAAATAATTGAAGGGCGGAGCATATGGGAAGGGGATAAGAAGAAAGCGAGAAACTGGGATGTAAATGGCCGGCGGAATACGGGAACCGTGCCGGCCCCGCGTGACCTTATTTCCTACAATACCCTTGCTTCCGCGCTTAATTACGACTTTCTGTAGCAGACAAAATTGAAATCAATATTAATAATTAGGAGTAATATTTTATTTTTTCAATAAATTAGTATTTAAAATTGAGAAGAATTGTTTTTAAAAGAATATTAGTATTATTATATTTTCTTATTATTTATTTAATTATATAAATATCAATACAAGAATAAAAATATTATTTTAAATACATATCTATAAGAAATGGTATAATTCATAAACAATATTTATTAAATTAAATGTTTTTTCATATTTATTTTATAATCTGCAAATCATTTTTTTTAATAAAAGGCACTTTATTTTTTTATTTAATAAAATAATTTTATTAGATAATAATATTTTAATGATGTAATGAACTGTTTCCTTTAGTAGAATTTTTATTGCTTCCTCCCACCTGACGTAGAGATACGTTCTCCCACCACTAAAAAATTGGGTTTTTGCTCCGTATTGCTAGCTATTATTTGGTATTAACGAAGAATATCATCATGTGAAGACCAATAGCGAGTTATACCGAGCTATACCGAGCAATACCGAGCTATACCGAGCAATACCGAGCTATACCGAGCAATACCGAATTTTTTCTAGGAAAAACTAGGTATTTTTTTGTATAGCTCGGTATAGCTCGGTATAGCTCGGTATAACTCGGTATTGGTCTTCACATGATGATATTCTTCGTTAATACCAAATAATAGCTAGCAATACCGAGCAAAAACCGAATTTTTTAGCGGTGGGAGGACGTATCTCTACGTCAGGTGGGAGGACGCAATAAAAATTTCCTTTAGTGGCACCTGCGTAAATTAGTAGAGGATTTGGATTAATTTGATTAAAAAGAATGGGATGGAGTAAAAGGGGAGGACACGCCATTTGGTTGACATCAGAGTCATATTTTGTTATTATTTTGTTCATTTTAATTGTGTGGACTGACGGGGTCCTATGTGGAAGATAGCCGGTCGCGTACGCAATTCTTCATAGAATATTGAAGGAATTATTAGCATGGACGGCCTTGATCTTTTAGATGGTCCGATCGTAGAAATTAGAGTATTCATGACAAGTCCTTGGCTGCTTTTTTTTTATTTTTTATATTTAGATAAATTAAAATGAATTTATAGACCTATAATATATATAAGATTTAATTCAAAATCTCTTGATTGATAGTCAAAGTTCTCAACTAATAGATCATGATAAGTGCATATGTTTGAGTCAAATTCTGATCTAAATCTAATAAAAAAAATATCATTTATAATATTTTCTAATCAAATTTTTTTATTGACTATCCTTGTCTTTCCTAACATAAGTCATATTTAATACATCTATTTTTCTAATTGGGTCATCGGAAGGCCGCTGTTTTATATGACCGAACCATTTAAGGCGACTCTCTAATCTTATCTTTCACTTGAGCTACTCTAACATTTTCATGAATATGTCATTTCGTATTCTGTCTCTAAAAATAAAACCACTCATATGTCGGCATCTTATGAGAAATCAAAATTTTTAGGTTCCTTAAAACTTGCGTTGTGCATTTCTATAACAAAAAAGAAGCAAAAAAAAACAACTAAGGGTGGAATGCATGCTGGATAAATGGCTGAGATATGTTGATCATTTGATGAAGAATAAATGGTTAAACCTATATACGGAGGAGACGAAACACTTTTTTTTTTTTTTAATGTTCATATTCATCTAAATTAGATTAAATATGTTATATGATAATCTAAATTGGGTTCACTAAATTGTCTAAAATTATGAGCATATTTAGGATTGGGGCATGAACGGTGATAACCTAAATTGACTTATCCCACTAAGTTATTTTTTATTTAAATGTTATTTTTATGATACTAAAAGCTCAACCCATCCTCTCGCACAGAACTCACCGAATGCAAAATCCTCCACCTATTCTGCTGGATTTTATTGTAATTTAGAGCATAATGACAACATTCTTTTATAGAACATCTAAAATTTGTTTTCATGACCAAAATATTTCAAAGAAAATCTAAAGATTAGTTTTCACATAAGATGAGGATATTTCATTAACTGTTTTGGATAATGTTTTATTTTAATTTTTTAAATTGCTGGCTACCAATTTAAGTTTTATTTTATTTTATTTTTTAAATATGGTTGCCGCATAACTCATTCATATTTGATTTTTAAAGATAGTGGTAACCAAAATGAAGATATTAGGTTTTGTTTGGGACGATTTTTTTATTGTTTCTTAAAGCACCTTTTCAGTATAAAATTTTAATTTTTGTACTAAAAAGCTGCTTTTAGAAGCATTAAGAAAACCATCCCAATGAAGCCTAAGAGACCGCTTTCTTGCTGTTTTATAAAATAGTTTTTTACCTAGATATTTTTATATTTATAAAAAAAGTTTTAGAAAGCGGCAAAAAAGCTATTCAAAATGAGGCGTTAGTTTATCTGCCAGTAAACTACGCCCTTACTTTCAAGCCCATTCAATTGGGTTTACACAAATCTGCCACTGAAAAGTATTCTGCAGAAGCCAGAAGCATCGGGTAGGCTCTTTAAGTGGTCTGTAGAGCTGGGAGAATTTGACATCCACTACTTGCCTATTTCCGATATTAAATCTCAAGCACTTGCAGACTTTGTAGTTGAGTGCACCGTCCCAGTATCCGATGTTCAATCAAGTACTTTGCCTTCTCCTCTATGTTAGACGTTGTATGTCGATGGAGTTTCTGGAAGTTCTGGCGCTGGGCCCGGAATTCGGTTAATTTCTCCGTAGAAAGTTACTCTTGAGTATGGGCTCCAACTCAAGTTTCCGGCAGCAAACAACCACTACAGGAAAACACGCTATTACTGGTGGACCATATCCTCCGGTAACACATAAAATTCGACGGAAGTTATAGATTTTAGGAGCATTTCCGTCAGATTTTTGTGCACCGGTTTGGTGCGCGTCGATAAATGTCTTCCGACATTTATAAGACGCTGGAAAACTTTCCGGCACAGTCTCCAGCGGATTACCGGCGCAAAATATGTTAGTCAAAGCGTCGATTCTTAACTAATACTTCCGGCGACATATGCGCCAGTAGTTTATGACGTACAAATCTGACCGAAAATACTAGCGGATAAAACGTCGTAAGTTTCCCGTAACTAAGCTACGGCTTTTTACCGGCGCCAAAACGGCGTTGGAAAACGCCAGGGGATAAGACGTCGTAACGTGCGTCGGTATTTTTCAGCAGACAAAAGAACGCCGACATGATTGCACCGATTTGTTGTATCGTCGTTTCCGTCGTATTTCCGACGATAAATCAGCCGGAAACCTGTAGCAATGATAAAAAAAATTGCCTTCATAGCCAACAATCAGATTTCCACACCTGCAAATATATACAAATATATTTCCACAACAGTTCTACAATAGTTCCACAACATAAAGAACTTTAACAGATGCACAAAAACATAAATATCCATTAAAAGAAATTGTTCAATAGGATCAACAACTAAAAACATCACATATTATTCAGTATTACAGATTCAAAGAAATAAACAAGTTCATATGACTAAAGTAAACTACTCTGAATCCGTGGACTCCTCCTCAGCTGGAGCTACCTCTTTTCCACTCATCTGCTCCCTCATTTTGCACATTTCATCCAACAATTGATTGTGTTGCTCCTGCATCTGCATTTGAACCTGTGCTTGCAACTGAGCTTGCCAATTAGCTTGTGATTTCCTTACTTGTTCTACCTCTCCTTGAAGGGCAGTTATTTGTTGAGCATGTAAGGACCCATGTGAACTGGATGCAAAGCTGGATGCAATAGAGGAGGTCATCCCCTTGTATGCCTGAGCTTGTGAATCTAAACCATAAACTCCGCCATGTTGCATTCCTCCAACGGCCTGCGACCAGATGCGGTACTCAGAATATTTTTATAAAAAATTGATCCAACGTTGCGGTGCTTGGCTTGATCCTACATCGTCGTAGCACTCTCCAGTAGGGAGCACGATGCCACAATGCCTGACCACAACACCATAATGTTAGTTGTTTTTTCAAAAAAAAATATTGGAGTGCTCAATATCGTAGCGTCGCACGCAGACTCAGAAGAAACTTTCATATTTTCAAGTATGCATACAAACCTTTAAGACCCACTATCATAATAGATTTATAAATTCACATACACACTAAGACATGCAAAAAAATTTAAATATAAAAATTTCACCTTATTATTCTTATCATATTAGAATAAGAATAAGTATATATACTTCATTGGGTATTTCATAGGACCCTATAATTTTCTAAAAATTGATACCTCTACCCTTTTTTTAATTTTTATTCACTTAAGCTCCCCCTCTCCTATCATACTCAGAGAAGTATAATTTTATGTAGAAAACCATAATTTTTATACTCAAAATATACTTGAAAACATATGCCAAAATAGGCTTTCCATACCCAAACACAGAACATCGAACATTATCAGAAAGAAGACCGCACGCACTCCACAAACACAACAAGCCTACACCTCCAATCCTCTGCAGAAACCAATCAAACATGTTGCCGGCTCATTCTCCCTGTAAAACTCCTCCGAAGCTGATTTTTGTGAGTGCTATTAGTCCGGACGAACTGACTTTAATACGGGACGATCTGAAGAAAATTGTGAAGAAATCTGCCTGGTTCATCTGGACGATCCTTTAAGGGTCGGGACGATCTGTCGAAACGAAATTTGTCTAGAGAGCAAGTCGTCCACGAACGAAAACTGTTCACGTCCGGACGAAATTGGTTTAGAGGACAAATCGTCCCGGGATGAATTCGAATCGTCCGGGATGATCTAAATGGATATATATTGGATGGAGATATTTTGGATCATTTGAAGAGAGAGAAAGAGAAGGTAGGAGAGAGAAAGAGAAGGAAAGAGAAGGAAAAGCTTGTTTTCGGAGGCCGCGGAGCGCTTTTCGTCTGTCGTCGTCGTTAGAAGAATTGTTTATCTCGCTGTAAGGACTCCGAATCCTATTTCTGATTTCGAAGATTTTGAGTTTTGATATTTTTCTGCTCAGTTTTGTGTTTCCGTTACCGAAAAATGTGCATATCTTTGTATTGACAAAACTTTTACCGTGTAACTTTTGATAAGTTATTGAAATGATGTTAATGCACGATTTGAGTATTTTCTGAAAAGTTTTCACCGGGTATTTTGAATTCTGTTGTGTTTTTATCGAATAGAAAATTATCAGGATTTTGAAAAGTATTGCTTCAGTACAAGTAAAGCTTTGAAACGTTGTTTTATGCGATTTTTTGTAATTTGGTAATTTTCTAAAACTGTATATTTTGACTCTGTTTGGAATTTCTGTCGACTGTACGATATTTTAAGGGTTTTCTTCAATTGAGTTAAATTGTGTTTGTTGATTGTTATGTATTAATGAGATGCACATGAATGTGGATATATGATTGAATATACTACTATTACTGAAAGACAAGTGAAGACTGGTTGAATCGTTGGTTGGAGATTGACTTGATCTGTACAGGATGGTGGGACGACGGGCTTTTCTTTAAAAAGGGTTTGGTGTTATCCTCTATGGATCATGGATACAACGATTGAGAGTCATAAGGAGTTTATGCCGACGGGCACAGAGTAACGACTCTTATTGAGCCAACGGATATATGAATATTTCTACAACAGCACAATGTATATACAACGATACATCGACATTGAAAAACGCCTTAATAGCCAGTGATTGTACTTGTTTAGTAAGACTATTGTATTGTATTGCATGTGTATAGAATTGTCCTTATGATCTCATTATAAATTTATTGATTCATTGATACACCGTATTGAACTGCTGCATGTGATTCATTAATCAGTATGGAATAGGTTTTATTGAATTGATTTGATTTCAACCGTTCTTACGATGTATTGATTTGATTGTTTTATATGATTTCATACCGACTGATATTATTGACCGAAATTGATTTCTTTATTTACTGATATGATTGATTTTATTGCTGTGATTGATGCGATATTGATTTGAAGGATATTTTTGATACGCGGATTTACTGTTACTACACGATTTCACTATTATAGCATAATCGTTTATGTCGTCACTGGTTCGTTACTGATATGGATACGTACGCTGTTGCTACTGATTCACTGTACTGACATTATGCACGTGATATATGGAGCAAGAGACATGTGATTCATTGAGCACGTGATATTAATTACTGGGTTGCATATGATTGATTGAACAAGTGATATTGAATAACTGATCGATTTGCAAGTGTATGTTTTAATACAATTCTACTATATTGATTTGATTGAGGTTATAGACTGATGTGATAAATAAGACGACCACTGTAGAGATTTGATGTACGTACTGATTTATTATGGATTTTCTAATGTTCATTGATTCTATAACTGATGATTTCGGATTCTATTATTTATGCAGTGATTTCTGTTTATGTACTGATTTCTGTATCATGGATTGATTACTGATTTTCGTATCTGCTGCATAGATTCAATGATCATGTGCAAGTAACTGTTATGGATTTAATTGACTGACATGCATATTGTTTCAGTATCGTGCTTTGATTTCAGTTGTAGGCTTTGGTGACCTGCTGGCTATTTAAGTTCATTATATGTGGTTAATAATTTCAGGTCAGGGCAAGGGAGCTGGAAGTGATGATTGATCAAGACAGTCGACGAATCCTTTCACTATAGACGCCTGGGATGTCACACTCCCTTCCTCGCTGGAACCCTAACCCCAACTCGCCGGATCCCTCCAACCCCCCGCCATCGCCCACTCTCAATCTCCTCCTCCTCCTCCCTCTCTTCCGACCCTGTCACCACCTTCGGCCGCCTCCTCTGGCGCCGCTCCCTCCCCCCTCCCCCCTCATCTCCCTCGCTTGCTCCTCCTGGTCCTCCCGCATCTCATGATGCGCCAGCTCGCCCCTTCCACCCCTTTCGGCGCCTACTCCCGCCCTTCCTCCGCCTTCCCCTCTGTCGCCGGCGACCACCTCTCCTCCCGTCCCCTTCGCCTCCGCCTCTACGCCGCCTTCCCCTACCCTTGGGCCCACCGCACCCTTCTCGTCCGCGCGAAGGAGAAGCTGGTTGAGTACCCTAACCTCCATGGATATACACGAGATATATACCAGATGCCTAAGGTTGCAGATACTTGCCATTTCGGCGCCATCGTCGATTCGTATTATGGACTCTGTTCCCCTTACCCTAGCGGCATTCGTCCCCTTCTTCCCGATTCTGCTTGGGAGGCCGAATTGCTTTCCAAGCCGCATAATAGAGAATATCTTTCTTCGACCCGCAGAGATCCCTTGCCGCAAGCTGCTTGATTTTTCTACTAGGAGTCGCCATTTGCAGAGCTTGCGGATTGGTCTGTACTCTATTTTAAAGAGATCACAAAATTTTCCCAAAAAAAAAAAAAAATCACAATGAAGGTAGAGATGCTAATTAATAATTATGTAAAAACTTGTTGGAATTTAATTAATAAAATTTGAATACAAACTGTGTCAGGTTAGCTTGATAAAAGCTCTATATAAAGATCAATTTTAAAAGAGATTTTTACATACACACCACTTTATAACATATATATTACATATTTAACACTTAAAACTTAAATATTACATCAATACCATCTAAATACTATTCTCATAACAAAAATACCACTCCGTTAGTCCCCATCCATTTTCGTTAGCAAAGCCCTAGCGCCCCGCCGAAATGTCTTCTCCCCGCGCTAGCTGTGGCGAGCAGCTCCGCTCCATTTTCGTTCGGAAACCCGAAATGTCTTCTCCCCGCTAGCTGTGGCGAGCAGCTCCGCTCCATTTTCATTCGGAAAGCCGAAATGTCTTCTCCCCGCTAGCTGTGGCGAGCAGCTCCGCTCCAATTTAGTTCGGAAAGCCTATCGCTACCCCGCCGAAAGCCCTAGCTCCGCTCCATTTTCGTTCGGAAAAGCTCTATCTCCGGTCATCTTCCTCAGGTTATCTTATACGCAGATTTTTCACACTTCACTCTTGCATTCGTAGAGGTTTAGGTCAGAGTTTGGTTTTGCTTCAAAGATTTTCGTAACGAAATTGTGACAAATTGTGTTTAGTTGAAATTCGTAGATTTTTTCACATCTTCCTCAGGTTTTGGTTCAGAGACGAATTGGTAGAATTTTTCACATCTTCCTCAGGTTTAGTTCAAAGCTGTTAAGTTTGGAGCGACCACACGTCACTTTTTGTAAATTTCTTTGTCTTTTGCTAGGTAATGGCTGTCAATTTATTCCTAAATTTTTTATCTTTGTTGACAGATTGTTATAACATTTGAAATGAGTTCTACGAATTCGTCTGGCATGAGGCGCACACGAGCTGAAGTTTATTGTTATTGTCGGCTAAATTGTGTCTTGTATACATGCCACCGTGGTCCTAATAGTGGAAGACAATTTTATAGGTGCATGAATAATCGAACTGATGATGACTGCAGATACTTTAGATGGATCGATAAAGTAGAAGATGCATATTATGGAACAGATGATGAACGCAAAGTCTTTGAGGCACAGGTTATTAAGAGGCTTGATTGGATCATATATTTGATGAAAGTCTTCATTGTAATTTTTCTTGTTGATGTAGCCATCCGTTTGGCTTTGTAATGTTAGTTGCTAAGAAGTATCAACACGGGTTTTTTGTTTTTTTTAGGTCGTCTATGTTAGTTGCTTGTGTTGATCAAGTGTATGTTGTTTGCTTATCTGAATTAATGAAAAAAAAAATTTCTTTTATGGTCTGATACGTGAGTTGTTGGAAAATGAGGAAAATTGCTTGTTTATGTCTTTAAACTCATGTGCTGTGCATATATGAAGTTTTTCTTATATATAGGTAAAATCTATATCTCTCTCTTCCAATGCAGCTGCATATATGCAGATAATACATATGAAGTTTACTGCATATCTCTCTCATATATATAAGAAAAACTTCCACATATGAAGTTTATATAATACATATCTCTCTCATATATATGAAGTTTATATATGCTGTGCATATCTCTCTCATATATATGCAGATAATACATATGAAGTTTGCTACATCTGCAGTTTTTTCTGCATATCTGCAGTTTTTTTCATTTCAGGAAATTAGATCACCTGCTGAATTGCTTGCATAAGAGAGATATATAACGGATGGAAGAACTGCAGTGAAAATTGCTTGTTTATGTGAACTGCAGTGAAAATTAAACTCCTGCTTGCATATATGGACTATATCTGCATATATGAACTGCAGTGAAAATTGCTTGCATATATGAAAGCAAAAATAAATGTAACATAACAAAATAAGGAGCAATCTCTGATCTCCATTTTACTACATAACAAAATCAGGAGCAACAAAAAAAAGCAAAAATAAATGTAACAAACATGATATTCATTTTAGAAGCCATCTAAATATGAATAATTAAACTCCTGCTGCTCAACGTCATCCGCTACCCGTCTACTTGTCAACTTGTCCCGTCATTTTCGTCCTACTTCCGTGGTCATCGTCTCCTCGTTATTCATATTTTGCAAAGGATTCTTGCAAGTACTTCGATGATGTCCCCATAGACCACATCTTCCACATCTATGTGATCTCTTGTCTTGCTCCAAGATATTCAAAAGCCTTCTTTTCCTTGGTCTACCTCTTGGTCTGCATGTATTCGGTACACCTATTTGCTCACAATTTACTACAACTCGCCATTGCTCCTTCCCAGGTAATGCGGTAATCGCTCCATCATATGCTACTCTATATCTACAGAACATGTTACCTTCAAATTAGTAGCTGTAAGATACATGTAAGCAATGAACAATGGCTGCTAATTCATACCTTGCGACATAGTAGAACTCATCAACTTATGTGTGCCACAATGGGTGCTCTTTCATACCAATGAAGGCCACGGCATGAATGCAAGGCAAACCTATTAGCTGCCATACTCCATAAGTACAGTCCTATTAGCTGCCATACTCCACCAAATTCCTTCTCTAAACCACTGTTTATTTCTTTTGGTGGAATATCTGGATACCTCTTCACCATCTCTTGAATCTGATTAGAAACCCATCTAGATGAAGCTAGCCGATTTCCAGCACGATTAATCCCAGGGCATGTGTGTTCTCCATCAACTCTCCTAACTTGAAAAGATTGAGTGTCTTCACATAGGGATGCCCGAATTCGCCATTGACAACCCTGAAAGGAACAAGTTGCAATAACTCGTTTCTTATCACTGACCTTTATCCTCACCCCAAAGTTCTCTCTAATGGCAAATGATCGGAGTGCATTTTTGAAACTTGTAGCATCATTAAAAAATGTACCTACAGTGATATCTGTAACACTAGATTTTTTAAATCTCAAAGCACCATCGTTCTGAGAAATTGACCCATCTATTATTTGCTCAAAATTTTCAGTCCCCATAATCTGCGAGTTTGATTGATCTTCATCAACTTCGTACAATGAGATAACTATTTCGGCACGTGAATTTTCATTAATGTGTGAGTTTACCAAAAGGCTCGCGTCATCATCGTAATTCATTATTTTGTACTCCTTGGGTGATGTTCCATTAATGTGATAATGCATATTGTATTGATGTCCATTCAACCAAGGACATTTTCTGGCAATCTCTGTTCTAATCTTGAAAATATTTATATGTCCTTTCTCAAGCTTCACAGTTCTTTGTTTTCCGCCAATATATCTCTTTCTAGACTGGTCCTTTGTGTCAACCCAAATTCCTCCAAATTTAAAAGCAATAAACAAATGCTTATTTTTATCTCCACATACATCATCTATTACTTCGTCACAATCCTGCATTACCGAATTATGCCAGGAGGTTGTCATTTTTCATTAGGTTCAAGCTGAAATAAACACAACATCACACCGTTAATTAGTGCCAAAAATCTAAATATAAAAGAATAACAAAAATGTTTCATTTTTTAAAAGTTTGGTAAAAGCCTCAAGATAAGAAAATGTTTCATAAACTCAAATACATAGGAAAATGTTTCAGATATTAAAGCTGACAAAAAAAAATTTTCCTGGACTCCTTTTTAAAAGTTTCGATAAAAGCCTCAACATAAGAAAATGTTTGGGGTCACTTTTTCTTTGCAGGCATCAGAAAACAGAGAAGTTTCGGTAAAAGCGTGGAGGAAGAGCTTCGGAGGAAGAGCAGACAAGCTACAAAGGCGAGGCGGGAATAAAAACCTAGAGAAAATTCACCTGGTGAATACGAATGGCAGAACTCGCATGGACGAGCAGCTTCGGTGGAAGAGCAAATACGGAGGAAGAGAATACGGAGGGATTTGCTACCGCGAAAACTCAAGGCGGGAATATGGAAATAACGGAGTCATACTTGATGTTAAAAGAGTGGTATTTCTGAGGTAAAATTTGTTTTTAAGTGGTATTGATGTAATATTTAAGTTTTAAATGTTAAATATGTAATATATATGTTATAAAGTGGTATGTATGTAAAAATCCCATTTTAAAATCATTAAATTCATTTTGAAATTATCGTAAAAATTCTTCATATGTTATATTAATTTTAAAACAAATTAAATAGTTATCATATTCTTCTTCATATAATTTATATAATATGTTATCATATAATTTTTTATGAATACCAGGTGTCATAATAGTTTTAAGTTTGAATTAAAATATAATTAAAAACTATATATATAGTTTATTTACCTAATATTTAGTATAAGATTCTGTATATCATTATTTAACAACTAAATTCAAATTAAAAATTATGATGATATTCTTTCCATTAATACTTGTGAACTATTTTATTTAATTTCTTACTTGAATTCACATCAAATTGATTAGTCCCTATAACAGATATCACGCTACATTATTCTATTTATATATTTAACAAATAAAACTTTAATATTACATACATATCACCCATAATTCATTTTCTTACCAAATATGAGTGATAAAAATGAAATATATGAGTGATATATTTAATATTAAAATAATATAAAATGGCATGTTTATATTATTAAAATTTTGGATATTAGATATATAAATAAAATAGTATAAAATGATATATATGTAAATTTCACTTTATAATTTTAGCTTTGTTTGAGACGATTTTTTCATTGCTTCTTAAAGCAATTTTTTAGTTAAAAAATTTCAATTTTTGTAATAAAAAGTTACTTTAAAAAATGATAAAAAAAGCTGTCCCAAACAAACGAAACCTCAGTTTCAAGAACAATTAAGATTCATTTGAAGAAATATAATTACAAAATTATCATAAAAAATATTTAAAATTATTATAAATATTTTATTTTAAAAATTAAAATTTGTGATTATAAAAAGTAACTTCTCACCATAAAGATTTATAAAAACAAACAAAAAGATAATAATCAAACGAAGGTATTACATAAGACTGAAAAATGAGAAAACTGCCCCCAAACTTATCTTTAATCATGGACCAATTTTTGATCATATTAAACTACTGCCTCAGAACATAAAAACTATTGAAAAGACATGCCCTGTACATGAATTTCTTCATCAACACCAACTATCCTGACAATCAAAGTGCCTAGTTCTTCAGCACCAAACTGTAACGAATTCCAAAGCATCTAATTTTCCTTCAATACCAAGCATAGTTCTTCATCAAACAACAACTACATAGAAATCCAAAATATCTGATAGGGGGAGCAACAGTTGGTCCACATTGCAGGCATAAAGAAGATGTCAGCTCAATTAAATTCTGGGCAACTTGCCGGAAGTTCACTTTGAGCCTAAAGCTCTTGATCTAGTAGCCTCTGTGACAAGTGACAACAGCCCAGTAAGGAAGCAATTAAGAGAAATGTAAGGAAAACTCAGTGAAGGAAGCTGTAACAGAAATTTAATGAAAGTTCAAAGCATGGAAACCTCGTGTTAACTCTAACCATTCATAGAAGAGCAAATGCAGGAAAGTTTCTAACATGTACAACTACAACAACAACAACAACATCAAGTCTTTGTTCCACTATGTGGGGTCGGCTACATGAATCCTTTTTCGTATTAGAAATAGTATGAGATTAAAAAATACCAAACACATCTTAAATCTTAAAAGATGCTGAATATGGTTAGAAATAGAAACACTAACTTGATCGAACCCTATCGCGGCAAAATCTGCTCCCACAAAGGCATTTAAAGGCTTTGATTGGATGTGAACGATCGTCAAAATCAATCCCGTAATCCTGCAAATCACTTGTAAGCAAAGAGCTCCCTCAAAAAACAACTGTATTGAGAATCTTTAGCACAGCATAGAAATACACAATAAAATCCCACAAATGAAGCATGTACAAAAAGTATGTTTGCATATCAATAAATGCATGCATGCCCACATAGCATGCTATGTACAAATTAGTGCAAATATACAATGAAAAATCCTGTAAAATGAGCCATGTGCATCCACACATGTATAAGCTGATCAGCGAAGGCTTTGTTTGGGACGGATTTCTTAATGATTCTTGAAACAGCTTTGCTGTATAAAAACTATTTTTTTTTAATTAGAAAGCTGCTTTAAGAAGAAGTAAGAAAACTGTCTCAAACGAAGTCTAAGTTGCAATAGCTGTGGGGAACGTACTCTATTAATAGACTAACTTGACAAAGTGGTTGGCCTAGAGTTGTACATTTCCAGCTAATGCTAAGTATTGCAGCAATGTTTCGGTTGAATGAATTGATGAGAAGATGATTTAGGAGGGAAAAAGGGAGTGTATTATAGACTTGCACAAATATTTCTGCATAACTTCCAGCCACATTGCTGGTATTCAACAAGAGAAAATGGAGTTAATCAAGCAGACATCTAGCTGATGGGATAAAGCTAAAGATGATGCTCATGAGTTATGTTTCTGTATAAGATAAAATTGTCAGCTACAGTTCAAAATTAGAACAAATCACAACTCTCCCATGAAATGCCACAGGCCATGTTCAAATTGTTCTCTCTCAACCACTGCAAACAGAAATACTTCTTCTGGATTAGCTACTCAAGCTCACAGCCAAACGGATCTTCACCTCTGCGCTCAGCATCAGGCTAGTTTCACCAAAATTGCTGGAAAGTTGTGCATGTGCTCCATGTTGACAACTAATATTAACTATAATGAATTTAACAAAAATAAGATATCACTGTATATTCCAAAAATAAGAAAATTTTGGTCACATTATTACACTAAATGTTCCTTTAGCACAAACAAACTACTCCAACAACATCCTACACAAAGTAACACTAAAGAAGCTTCCACAAATTTATTGGCATGTGAATTCCTAGTATACCCACGACTTCAATTATCTCAATGCACCAACGATGTGAAAAGTCTGAAGTAGATATTTATTCTTACCGTGGACCTATAAACAGAGAAAATTCAAATGATAAAGAGTAATTGGGCAACCTTCAGCACGGGATTTGCCAAAACGACTAAACCAAAGCTGAAACCTCTCCTCTTTGGAGCACGAGCAAGGACATTTAAGAATCAAAATTTCTAGACCTACAAAATTATCATATTCATCACCATATCCAACAGACCGAGTATGCTTTAGGAATTTTTACATTCAATCTTGGTGTGCTTGCCTGAAGTGTAGCTTATAGTTTGTTTGATTCATTTTATACAGCTTCTGGCATACCTCTAAGTTCTATATCTATCCTTTTTATTTGTTTCTATGCTTATTCAACCAACCAACCTGATAAGACAGCCTGAAAGTCTAGCAGCCATCTTCCTGATGAAATGATTTGACAGTCTGAAAGTCTAGTTTAATCCCCTAATAAAAATTTCAATAAGCTAGCAATCCTTCAAGTAATATCTTTCTCTAGAACAAGAGTATACGAAAGAGCAAAAAGCATTAAGTAATACAACAATTAGAAAAAGATATCCGTTCCATTCCGTAACCAATCAGTGCCAATTGTCATGAAAAGGACAAAATAGAAGGCTTACAGAACGTTAGTAAAAGTAATATTCAGATTTTATACAGATAAGTAACAAAATACCACTATAACAGCATCAACAATTGAAGCTACTCACCCATGTTAGCTCTTCCAAAGCTTCTACTTTTCTCGTAGTAAAAAAGGCAAGCTGCATGTATTGATGGATGCAAAATAAATCAAGTTTAGCTTCCATAAGGTTTTAAGCAGTATTATTTATGCAAAAATACTTCAAGTACCCATTGAAAGGAAAAGGCACATACATGATAATAATGGTGATCTGGAGTCTCCCACTCAACAGGAACCTCAACCAAATTAGCATCAAAGCATCTGCAATAAATAGAATATTTTATTTCAGCATCAGGAGTTAAATGAACAGCTAATCCATCATATGTAATTAAGAAAAATCAAGTAAAAAAGCGAGAAAATGGCATAAATAAAGAAAGGGAAATTTAACTTAGATTTATTTTCCTCTCTATTTTTTCAAGGATCAAATTAGAAACCCTTTTGTTTTCAATCCTTATGCAGGCATATGCTTTATGAAGGGATTTGAGAGAAACTTTGATGTTTGATTGTAGAGAAGAAAAAGGGCAATCCAAGAAAACATCTCTTATAGTTGCTAATCACCCTTCCTAGCGGGAGAAAACATCTCTTATAGTTGCTAATCACCCTTCCTAGCGGGAGAAAAAAAAAAAGATAGCACCTTCCAATTACTCGTGAAAATAACACCCGAAGCAAAAGTACTAGTCCTCCCCTACATGTAACATCCATTTAAGCACAAGTACTAGACCTTGCCAGAATGAGATATCCATTAAAGTTAGAGATGGATGTTTCTTGCTATGTTATCAACTTTGATCTCATCTTGTCCTATCAAGATGCAAATCAAATACAAGTACAATATTTATAAAACCTAATGGTAGTCACAATAAGCATAAAACATGAAAAGGATGATAAATAAAAAAAAACATGAAAAGGATGATATACTAGCAATAATTTCAATTTGTTGATAAAATATAAACGGGTTGCACTGAGTAAAAAAGGTAGCATGCTTTCTGATAAATCAGAATGACTTTTGTGACCTTGTCATGATCATACAGCCCTTTTTGATGGACCATGAGTTAAACACATTGCACATAATGGACCAAGATTTTCAAGAAGACTTGGAAGCCCTTGAACAAGGCAAACTAATTGCTTACCATCAAGGACATGTACTCCTCTACCATGGATATCTAATGCATGTATAGTGTTGACCTACTATAAAATAAAAAGCAAAAAATCTCACCTACCAAATCCACCTGCCAACCTCACCTCTCCCATCTTTCGCACATAACCCTCTACTTTTGCTCTCTCCGCTCTTTCAAAATTCCCAAAAAAAACCCTACTTCAAAGAAGCAAAGAAATTGCATAAGGAGCTCGCGGGAGATGTCAATGAGATATGAAGAAAGAAGCTAAGGTGTGGCACAACGTAGCTCGTTGGAGAAGGTATCATGTAGAGAGGAAGACATGTAGTGAGTTCGCTGAAGAAAGCATCCACACAACATGTAGTGTGCAAAGGGGTGGTCATGATTGAGAGCCTGCAGGAGGAGGCACAAAGGGACCAACAGCATGAGAAGGAGATAGGGAGTTTGGGAGACTAGCATATTTAAGTTAAATATTGCTCGTATCCTACTATTGAACGCCTCTGATGATGACAACCTTGCCAAAAATTCCTCCAATGATCGTTGCAACCCTCTGCCTTCTTCTTCATAGCCACTTTCTCTATCTCGCTCTCTCTTTCTCTCACTTCTCTTTCTCTTTCTCTTTCGCTCTCTCTACTACTCTCCTCTCTTGCTCTCTCTCTACTTCTCTCTTTCTCTCTATTTCTCGAGCCCAATTTCTCCCTCTCCCTCTTGCATTCTCTCTCTAAAAAGAGAAAAAAAGCAAAAACAAAAAAAGAGAAATTTTTTTGTACATTTGCCTCATCAGTGCACCGCACATGCGCCCACATCACCTCAATGTCATTCTGCACTTGAGGCATAATGCAAAGCAAGCTCAACATCGGTTTAAGTGTTCGTAAGCATTTTTCTTATAAGGTGGGGACTGGGGAAAGCCTACTTTGTTTTCTTGCTTATCGTACACATAACTCATACATGAATTTCTTAGAGAGTAGGGAGAAGACTCTTCCGCATCTTTCTTGGCATAATGGGAAACAAGATTATGCTGCCAAAAATATAAGTGCTTGTACGAGTCTTTCTTGAAGTAGTAGGAAAATCATGTTTGCAAAACTTTCATGCACATACGAAGACTCATACGTGCCTTTCTTGCTATAGTCATTGTGTTTAAATTTCTCATTCACATTATTTCTTATGTGGTGTGCAAGCACAGACTCACTGAATATATCCCATATGCAAGGGAGACATTAGGAGAGTGCGGGGAAAAAATGATAAAATAAATGAATGAACGAGTAAAAATTCCAAACTAAAAAACTATAAAAATTCAAAAAAAAAAAAAAAAAAAAAGAAAAAAGAGTAGAAATGTGTGGCAGTAATTGAACACAAATGAAACTTACACGAGACTTGCAAGAAACTTGATGACTTCCCTACGGGCAGAACTAGAACTTTTCCATGCTCCGAAAACTCTTCTAAACACTTAGAACCCTTGAGAATGCACTCGATGGATTGAACACAAACTAAGATAGGCGTCAATTTACAAGAGGAAAAATGACTCCCAGTAGGGCCCACCCAAGTAGAATTCAAATCACATACAAATAAATCATCCTTTGAAAGAACACAGAATTTCAATTTGTGATACTCCCAATCAAATCTGCAACATAGGCACTAGCAGACATAACACGAGCAAAATTTAAATCAAAATGAAAGTTGCGTGCACATCTCAAAGACAATGCATTCACTTAAATAATTGTCAGGTCAGACCCTTAAACATCTCAAACAATTAGAGAGCGAGTGTGTGTGATACAGATAAAGTGTAATAGAGAAAAAAAGAGAAATGACATAGACAGCAACTAGGGCGAAGATGTTGGAATTGATCGCCGGTGGGGTTGGGCAAGATGGGAGAAGTGATAGTGAGAGGGAGAGAGTGTTCACGTGTGTGTGATGAACAAAAGCAAGAGAGACTGAGATAGGTATATCAGGGGATTCGTTTTCTTCCCCTTTTTTATTTTATTTTTTTAAAGCCCGAGGTTAGGCTCAATAATGGAAGAAATGGGCACAATGGGAGACAAAATGGGGGGATTTGTTTAATTTTTTTAATTATAATAATAATAATAATAATAATAATAATAATAATAAGAATAAATATATATTACTTCTTGTCAGGTTTTTATTTGATTTTTTTAGCAAACTCTCTTCCTTGAGTTCCTTCACAAACGTCGAAGCTCCTTCGCCACCTCGCACGTTAATTTTTCATAATGATTTTCATCATGCGACAATCCATACAATATAAGTGTTAATCTTAATTGTTTCTGCTATCTCAAATAAATCAACGCAGTCCATTTCACGAACGAACGCTGTTCAAGCTATTTCAATTTTTGGTCGACACATTTCAGACAGTATTCAAGTAAAGTCAAGTCATTCGCCTACCTTTTTTAGTCATATTCAATTTGATTGACATCGGGCAATAATCTGATTGACATTGGGCAGTGATCGAGGTCAACAATAACATGCAAACAATCTAACCGACTAACCCATAATGAAAATTGCTCTGTCAAAAACAAAACGTATCTTTTATCATATAAGATAGCCATATAAAGGAGGATGCTAGCTCCAATAAAAACAAAAAAGAAAAAATAACTTATTTTAACCACAAAAATCTAAAAGTACATGCAAGCGTAAATAAACATTTTGGCTTTGGCATTTAAGGAACTTCAGTTATCCAAGACACCCCCATGAAATACATATTTACATTCATTTAATTATACCAATAGCCAAAAACTGTGCAATGGAAAGACAAGTCTATCTCTAGAAAATACAATCTGATAGAAGGAGACAATTTAAAGCATGGTACCTATGATTCACAAATCTCCCAACATTTCCAAAGAAAGTAGCATCTAAGCAAAGCGCTTCTTCATCTCTCTCAATCCCGCTTCTGAACCCCAGTCAGCATCCAATATTACAGGGTAGGTGTGCCTTGCACCACCAGTCTTTTGAATAGTACGATCATAAAGTTCTATGTTTGTTAAAATCTCTCCAACATATTCACAGACAAATGCTCCGCTAGGCAATTCTTCAAGGGTTCGAAGGCCCCATCCTTTCACATCAGCTACAAAAAACACACCTAAAGCACACAAAATAGGATTTTGAGTGCAAATAAAGGATATTACTTGTAATCTGATAGCAACAGAAATAAAAAAGCAGTGTTTCTTGCAAAGACATGTGAATATTAAAAACATGCATATCATAACGAAAGAATATCTTAAAAACTATACACTAAAATGACCTGCAAATTCCGTGAAATGCCCCGTTGAACAACACGATTGCCGCATTGTTTGCTGCAACCACACTTGATCCAACATTCCTTAATAAATTTCCTAACAAGATGTCCCTTGCAGGCTTCAGGCGTATGCTCATTCTTAGACTTTTCTATAGGACAATCCTTACAGTAAATATGATGACGTTTATAAGGATCACGGTTCATAGAAATGCATTCATTCAAGAATTCAGCTTTGAGTAAACCATCCATGGTGTATGCAAATTCACCACCTGTTTCTCGGGTGCAGGCACATGGGATAGGCGCACTTAAACAATCACCAAAACAGTTCAAAAACAGCAGTCTTCATCATCAATTCGAGCAAGGGAAAAGTTGACATGTGCATTCTGATAAACAGCATTCCGAGCAATGTAATGAAAGTAAGCAGGGAACTTTTCGCTTGTGAAACTCATTGATAAGCGAAATTCTTACTATCTCTTCACCTTTTGCTATGTCATTCTCATCAAGCAGGGGATGGGGAGCACTGACAGAATGATCTTTAGTGATCTCCTTTCGTACTTGAACTTTTAGACATTTTTCATCCTCATTGATTGGTGCATCTTGACTGTTTGCACCAGTTAAACCAGTTGAAGCATTTGCCCAAAGAAAATCACCCTTCTGTGCTGTGCCATGATTGGCTAAGCAATGCAATGACAATATAGATAAGAGTAAAATTAAGAGTTAATCAGCAAGACAGATTAAAAGCAAGCAAAACAGCTATGTAACTATCATATTAACATATCCCAACAAAATAAAAATAAAAAACATAAAAAATAACTGAAAAGGGTATTGAACTAACAATAAAACCCCATTTGAACCGGTTTGATGTAATTCACTCAGAATTCCAAAGAAATTATCACCAATAAAGTACGACCAGCGAGAAAGCAATCATAAAAGATTAGTTCAAACTCTTAATTTCACATCTAATACAGTATAAATTGACTAATCAAAATATGAACTGCCAAGGAAAAATCAATATAAACATTACCATAGAACATAAATTTTATTAGCAGAAAGCAAAGACACCCAGTGTATGTTGAAAAAAATAGTTAGCCAGACTGATAACAACCCTTTTGACTTAATTATATGGAACTGACTGAGCATTTTGTGGGCCCAAATTCAGCCTAAATGTAGGAAGAAGTGTCAAAGGGTCAAGGAAATGTGACAAGTTGAGCAGCAATAAGGAGAAGAAACTTGTTGAAACAAAGTATTCTCAGTCGTCATAATTAAAATTATATGTTGTGAAACAGCTCCTTGCTTAATGCATCATAAGCCGTCTACTCAATACCATTAACTTTTCTTCCCCCAAACTAAGTAATTTTATCCGGTCTTGGAAATAAACTAACTAAAATAAGAGCGATACATTTGGCAATTAAAAATCAGCAATCAACACAAATGGCCAGTCAACATAGTAAAGATGCTGTTAATTATGAGACAGAAAAGAATAGTATGCTCTCAAGCTTGACAATGGCACTGCAAATTAATGATGCTGCATCAAGAAAGTGAGGATTTAGTCCTAACTCCTAACTAATACTTCTAAATTTTTTTTTTTTGTTTTAAGTAATGTTCAACCTGAAAAACAAAATTCTAGAAAAAAACCAACTGCAAAAGAAAAGGTTGGCACTTTTTATGCCACACATCAAAAACTTCATTTACGCAATAAAGTGGCTGAGGCAGCTGCAATTCTTCACCAATGCTAGATATGCAGGATTTACACAACCTATTTATGAACATCATTAGTAAAGGTTTGTAATCTGGGTATTATTTATGAAGCATCGAGCAGCTAAAGAAACTGATTGTCACATAACAAAATATACATTCACAGCCTTACAAGAAAAATAAATATTATATTTGATGAATTCAAGAAGTTTTAGCATGGTTATACCAGCAGTTCCTGAAGGAGTTCCTTGAGGTGATGGCAATGCAAGAGGCACATAATTATCAGAGATGTAGCAAGGAACCTCATCCACGGACATATCTGGATTAGAAGAAAAAGCAACAGCAACAATATCTCGAGGAAATTCAGTGTCGGGTTCCATCTTTGGCTCTTTATGACATATTAAATTTCCTGATGTGCCACAGGGTTGATGTTCATCTCTTTCTTGCATCACAAGCGAACTTGATTTTCCTTTTTCAAAATATGGTACATTTGGAGGATTACTGGAGCTCGTCATCCGAGGAACTACTTGGCCTGAAATAGGGCTAAGCTCTTGACAATTATGAGAATTTTGAGGTGCTTTCTCTCTAATTAGTTCATTTTCACGTATTGTATGAGACGATGAAGATGATCCTTCTCCGTCATGAGGGCATTGAGCCTCCACAGGCTTAATCATTTTACCTCTGAAATTTGTGGGATGGTCTTCAGGTGATCGAACAAGTTTCGGTCTCTGGGGTGAAGTTTCCCCAGAGGCTTCAACTTCTAATGGAAAATGGTCAGAATCCTCTGGCCTATGCCTTAACCTCTTCCGTGATACCTTACGTGCAACACTTGCAGAAGCATCTGTTTCATTCACCTCAGGGTCCTGGTTCACAAAGGACGTTATTCAAAGTCAAATCATTAAACATAAAAGCTCATCAAAATCATTCTTTCATAAGCCATCTTTCATCATCTGAGAATTCACTTAATTCATTTTTGCTGGCTTACGAAACACCGGTAAACTACTCTAGGTACCAAGCGACAGTAAGAAATAACAGATAGAACCAACACAGAAGTTACCACTGATTCCTGGTCATCGAGTATTGAATCCACCAGAAGCCTGTAGTTTTCTTCTTCAATATACTCCCAGTTGTTCTCATAAACTTTGAGCAGCTTCTTCAAGACTGCCTTCGCTTTGGCTTGATCAAACCCAATGAGCTTCATGGCTTCAACAGCCGCTTGTGCTCTTTGCACATGAGCGGAAGGAGCCATCCCAAACTGGATTTAATAATCCCTGAAACTGGCAAAAGCCCAGTTTAATCTGCCGTCTCAGAAAACCTGCATTGGCACTGCATTTGTCAACATAAATAAAGAGAGAGTCGCCCGAGGAAGCTCCAAAACTCAAGCAGGAATGATATGCATTGCAGGTAAAAATTAAAATACAATTTAAAAAAAAAAACTAGGATACAAGAAGCCAAGCAACCAAGAAAATGCCTAATTTGAAACCCAAAAAAAAAAAAACTCCTGCGATAGCAAAATACTTGACATAAGAGAAGGTGAGGCCAGCGACAGTCGCTGGAGCGATCAAAAGTTAGCGTAGTGTGGTTCAAGAGCGTCTCTTTCTCGATTTCTCATAGAAATACTGCACTTTGGCCCCGAGAATCTCGAGGGAAACGTCGGGAGTTGTAAATTCTCGCCCTAACCCCGGAGAGTGTGAGTTGGCTATAACATTTCTTGTTTTTTTTATGAGTTTACAAGCGAAGAAGGCGCGCAATTAAAGGTTTAGCGCTCGTCCAAAGGACCACCGGTTTGCACGGATGAATCCCTCTCCTCTCTAGGATTTGTTGCTTCCCTCCATTGTCTTCTCAGCAGACGAAATTTGTCATCGTGGGGATTAACGAAAGCGCGCCATGGCTGAGAATTTGACTCTTTCCCGATTTCTCATAGAAATACTGCACTCCTCTCTAGGATTTGGTGCTTCCCTCCATTGTCTTCTCAGCTGACGAAATTTGTCATCGTGGGGATTAACGAAAGCGCGCCTAGGCTGAGAATTTGACTCTTTCCCCTGATTTCTCATATAAATACTGCACTTTGGCCCCGAGAATCTCGAGGGAAACGAGCAGATGCTGATTTGAAATTTGTATTGACATACACCAAGATGATATTGACTCTTCACATGACATCACATGCAACTATCTATTTGAAAATAGATATAGTCGGAAGTGGTGTCATCTATAGCTATATTGCTGTGTAAGTAATGTAGCATTACTTACACAGCAATATAGCTATAGATGACACCACTTCCGACTATAGCTATAGATGACACCACATGACATCACATGCAACTATCTATTTGGAAATAGATGTAGTGGGATAAAGGCTTTATGTTGTTGTTGTTGTTGTTGAGGTAGAGAGGAAGAGAGAGAGTAAAAGAGGGAGAGAGATTTAATAGATAACAGTTGTTCATAAGATGAAATAGAGAAAATATAGTGGTTGAGAGGTAGAGAGAGATATTTTATTTGCTAATTAATTCATATATGTATGTATATGTATATATGTGTATATATAATGTATTTATGTAGAATTTAAGAGATATTTTATTATTAAATATTTATATTAATAAATTAAGTAATATATAAATAATTAATAAATATATCAATTTAGTAATTATTTAAAGTAACTTATTTAAATAAGTAGATAATACAAGATTAAGTAATAATTAACAGCATATTGAATAATATAATTAAGTATAAGAAATTTATATAAAATATAAGTTATATTTGCCACAAATTTAGAATTATAAGAAAATTTAGAATATAAGTTATATTTTATATAAGTTTTATTGAAAATTAAGTAAATAATAAATACGTTATTTTGAGAAATAACTAGATATTACAAAAAAATTTGTAATTTATATAGAATATCAGTTATATTAATTAGATATAAGTTATAATTATAGGAAAAAAAATTATAAGAAGTTACAAATCATATTTAACTTAATTTTATATTATATTAAAATCCGAAGAATAAATATCCAAAGATATTATATAAATTTTTGTGAGAGGCTGAATAATAATTTAAAATAGAGAGAATAAATATTCGAAGTTAAAAATCAAATATAACAAAATTTGTGGAGAATAATAAAATAGAGAGAACAAATATATGATATTCATTTTGACTTATTTTTTCATTGATCATCAGAAACTATTTAAAATAGAGAGAATAACTATTTATTATATATATATAAAGTAATAAATTAATAATTAATGAATATATTAATTTGGTAATTATTTAGAGTAAATTATTTAAATAAGTAAATAATATAAGATTAAGTAATAATTAAAAGCATATTGAAACATTAATTATAAGAAATTGATATAAAATATATGTTCAATTTGTCAAAAACTTATTATTACAATTATATAATTATAGTTTTATAGTTTATTTTGTAAATAAATAATAATCTTATATAATAGTAAGAGAGGGACCAAAAGTTTGAGAGGGGGGCCAATTTAAAATAGTTTTTAAGGACTAATCTAAATTACCACAATGCTCTAAAAATTATACCACAAAGCTCTAAAAACTTATAATTAAGACCCCCAACTTGTTGCATTAAATATTTTGATGATCACACATCCTATTCATCTTAATTTTTTTCTATTGTTATGATATTTATATAATTTAAACAACCCTTACTATATTTTAAATTTAATTATTATAAGAATATGCTTTTAATGATATCGATCTATTTAATAGAAATGTATGACAAGCAATGAATATAATTGTTTTATACAAAAATAATTTTATTTAGAGACCTTGACTTATATGCACATCACATAAAAATATAATTGTAAAGCATCCCTAACAGAAATATAAAATTTCATAATCTTGATGATGATTAAGCGAGAGGTGGGCCAACCTGTTTCGGAATAAGTGGTGAGGCTATTGGGTCAATAAACTTAAGATAGAGCCTTTTTCACTAGCAAAGTGAATTATGGATCATTTAGAAACCTAAGATTTTAAATTAAATTTAAAATTTTAGTTTATTTAAAAAATTATTTTAAATTTTAAAATATTAGATAATAATAAATATGGTAATAATTTAAACTATATTAATTAATGAAGCATATATATCTATGTATGATTTTCTCATTCAGAAAAATAATATAAACCCTTTAATTATGTATTTAATAATTTCATTAAATATAAAAGCATTAAAATTTAAATGAATAATTATATTAAATAAGTATAAATTATATTTGAAGAGAAAAATATTAATATGATAATAATTAAAAAACATATTTTTTAAAATAGTATATTACATTAAAAATAAATATATAAATATATGTATTAATTTCTTTTTATGTTGAAGCAAAGGAAATTTAAATATAAAAAATTAATAATTTAAAAATATAATTTTTATGTATAAAAATATAATAAAGATTAAAAAATGATAGATTAATCTTGTGTAATATTAAGAATGAAATAGTAACATTTTTTAATTATTTTTTTATAAAAGTTAATAAAAATTAAGTATATTAGAGAGGTAGAGAGAGTAAGAGATAAGGAAGAAAGAGTTAAATAGGTGGAGAGGTAGAGAGAGTAAGAGATAAGGAAGAAAGAGTTAAATAGGTGGAGAGGTAGAGAGAGATTAAGAGAGGGAGATAGAGTAAATGAGGGAGAGATAGTTGATAGATAACAAATTTTCATAAGATGAGATATAGAATAAGTATATTTTTATTGATCAAAATAAGTATTTTTAGGTGATTTACATATCTTTTCATTGATTATCAGAAATTATGTCACGACTCATATTATTTTTTGACGGGGACCTACAACTCGTCAAAGATTTCACACCCATATATATTGGTGGAAAAAAATAGACCTCTACAGATTAATGACATTATAACCCTAGAATACCTTAAAGTTAGGATCCTTAGAGCATTACATCGTGATTACACCACACACACGGTGAATCTCGCATGTCGGATGCGAAATAATGGCGGTCACACTGCAGTTCAAATCACAGATGATGAGGTATGTACTTTCGTACTGACAGAAGGACGACGGAGGACCGTAATCGTGTACGTTGAGTTTGAAGAATTACACACGCTAGTGGTCCGACTTGATTCACCACCAAATATAATGTTCGATAACCCTCGCCACTCCACCTACATATCCAGGTTAAATTTGATGTTGATACTTTAGTGATGTTACACTAACTCATCACATATTTATAATCTAATTATAAATCCATGGTTAAAATTTGCTTGTATGCCCACACCCATAAATACCGAGCCTCCATCTTAACGTCGGTTGAGCATGAGCTCACGACCAACATTCGACCCTCAACATACCAACATTTACATCAGACTCACCTTCGATGGTACATAATATAGGGGAGTGCAGTGCACCAGCTGAAGCGAAGCAGTACTACCTGATTATGAGATGATGTATAGCGGTTCAAGCAAAAACTCGAGCGGGGAGGCAGAAGCACCGCCTATGGAGGATGTGGAGGCAACAATACGTGCAGATCAGATTATTCAACATCATACTTCTCAAAATGTACAAAATCTCGATGATATGATTATAAATAATGAGTTTAAAGGAAAATTACATACTGCACAAGCGTGGGACGCATGTGATGCTATTGATGCTCCAATCAATAATCGTCAAGAATACTTCGATGCCGTCATTCCATATCAATTGTATGAGGGTATGACATTTGGTAGCAAGGAAACACTTCAATGTGCTATATCTGGGTGGTCAATAATTAAAAATGTAGAGTTCAAGAAATCAACCTCCAATAAGACACGCCTAACAGTAGTATCTATCCAACACAATAACCAAACTCATCCTTGTCTTTGGCATCTTCATACGACAAAGAGTAAACGCCTTGGAGGGGCATGGAAGATTTTAACCATAATCGGGCGACATACATGCACCAATCTGATATTGTCTACAAGTCACCAAAAATGTACTTCAAAGTTCATCTGCCAATTTATAATAAGAACCTTAAGACAATAGCTAGATTTAAAACCAAAAGAAATTATTACCCGAATCAGCTCAAAATTTGAAGTTCAAGTATCATATATGAAAGCTTGGGATGCAAAAAGAAAAGCAATAAGATTAGTATTTGGTAGTTACGAAGAATCATACACTTCAATATACCGGATGATGGAAGCAATACGTTTAGCAGTCCCTGGTTCTGTTTACAATATTCTAGTAACACAGGTAATGCGATTCAAGAGCATTTTTTGGTCTTTTGGACCTAGCATTGTGGGAAGGCAATATTATCGTCCAATTCTTTGTCTTAACGGTACTTTCCTATTATGAAAATATAGAGGAACATTGCTTGCTGCTGTAGGTGTGGATGGAAATGGTGATTTGTACCCACTCGCATTTGCAGTGGTTGAATCAGAATCAATATAATCATGGACATGGTTCTTGCAGATGCTGCATGATCTAATTGTAAGTACCCAATCCCGTCTTGATTTATGTATTATATCTGACAAACATGTCGGTTTGATACGCGGTTTTAGTGAGATTTTCTCCTGGGCTGCACATCGCCATTGTCTGAGTTATATGCGAGAAAATTTTAAGAAAGCTCTGCGATAACTTGCCGTCCCTGACTGCGATGCTGTTTGTGATAAAAATGTATTGTGAATGAAATACATATGATATTAAAATCCATGAGAGGCACATGAAAGACATCCAAATTATAAAGAAAGAGGCTTTTGATTGGTTGATGGAGAGGGATCGTACAAAGTGGGGATTAACTTATGATGGTGGATTTTGGTATGACAACAAATGTCTCTGAATGCTTTAATGGCGTCCTACAAAGAGCCAGGGGATTACCAATATAAGGCCTAATCATGAGTATATATTACAATATTGTCTCATTATTTCTAAAGCAAGCAGCCAAGGTTGAACATTGGACTGCTTCAGATAGCTCAACATTTGTCCCACACACAAAGGCAGCCTTGAAATTGGCTGAACGACAGGCACGCAGAAGTCCACAACCTACCCAAATTAATAACCATGAGTTTGAGGTGTTTGACATGTCATGTAGGTCATACCGCTTTGTTATTACATTTCCACAAACATGCACTTGTTCGTATGGTCACCCACAGATTTATCACACTCCATGCAAACATGCAATAATTGCATTGGGTTCACGACGATGGGATCACAATGCTTTTATATCGACCTACTACACCTTAGTATGCTACAAAGAAAGTTATTCAAGATATTTTCATGTTATCTCAGACATGACACTATGGCCACGTCAGATTTTTCGACGAATAGAAATACGTCAGAAAATGCGGCGGCCTAACCGGCATAATATATGTCGGTAACTTAACGACAAAATTATATGAATGGCAGGGTCGACAATACATTGATTAGTCATTGAGGATAGATTGATGGGATCCAGACAATCTTGTTTTTAGAATGATATGAGCACTTGGGTTGTAGGAGAAGCCAATACGAAAGAATAAGAAGAAAAAAACTCAATAGAGATAAGTGGCTCTGATATCATATAAGATATCATAATTCAGGAGGAAATGTTCATTTTACACTAAAGATTTTGTACAATATTTATAGATACAAAAATTATATAATAAAGGAAGGTGCATTGACACCTAAATTGAATGACAATATAATGTGATAACTATTAAAAGGAATATCATAAAACACATTATAATTAATTTATGATATTCTTCTAATAACTTCAACTATATATGAGCATTTGATCGGTTGGATATTTTTATTTATGAATTAACAAAACAAAATTTCTATTATAAAATATTTAAAAAATGAGCCCAAACTATTTTTCAAATGAACTAATTGAATCAAATTATAGTTTTATTAGTTCCATTTGTTTTTGATTGATCATTATTACCTTAAATAAAAATATAAAAAAACAAAATAATATTTGTTAAAATAAAATAAAATAATATATGTACTGATATTTTTGTCATTTATTTATTTAGTCCAAAATTTTTATTGACTTGATATTTATAAAAATAATTATAGTTCAAATTTTTTTTATCGATTTTTTCAATAATAAAAGGTTGAATTAGTGCCAGAAAAAAATTATTATAATTAATATTTTATTGCATCCTAGAGTATTCGCGGCGATAGAGAAATATAAAGTTTAGTATCTTAACGTTGTACGCAGTGGCGGAGCTAGAAAATTTATTGAGGAATTCAAATATATAACTCTTAAATTTTGTATCCATTATAGTTTTTTCATCCATGCTTGGTACCGAAATATGCAGTTTTAAAAAAAAAATCAATTAGCATTTGATGCAAGATTTTCCACATTTAATTCCAATTTTTTGATAAATCTACATCCACTCGAGTGTGTTTTTTATTTTCCTCTTCATCCTTATTGTTATTCTCATCCATAGTATTTGATGCTTTTGAATTCGAAAATTGCTTGAAATATCTTTCCCAAACTCGTACTTAAACATGCCCTTAGAGTAGATATCTATTTTTTAGATATAAAATTGAGGATGAAAAAAAAATGAATAATAATATATATATATATATATATATATATATATATATATATATATATATATATATATATATATATATATATATATATATATATATATATATATATATATATATATATATATATATATATATAATCGAGGAATTCAAATATTTAACTCTAAACTCCTTGCACTTCATCTCATTCATTTTAAATGATTTCCATGCCAACAACGGCTCAACCTAAATTACTTTTCAGCTTTTTTTAGGGGGGGGGGCTCCCTCCGCCTATGGTTGTACGAAAATCCGGCATGGAATCAGATTTGAGAGAGGGTCTAGCATTTATGAGACACCAAGATTTTTAAGTGAAAAACCCCTGAAAAGGGGGAAAAACCATGGGGCCTAGCCCAGTTTGAGTGAATTCATTAGTATAGAAGTTGATTACAAATGAGGCCCTTCCTTGGGAGAAGGCCTTGACTTGATATACATCATATAAAGTACATTACATGGTAGGAATACAAAGATTCACAGTTGACGTGTTCGTTTGTTCAGAAATGTTGACCTCTCTTTTGACCAAAACCACACCACATTGGGCATGATTGACTGAGTTGACCAAGTCAACCTTTGACTTGGTCAACCCAAGTCTTATTGGGTCAATTTTGACCCATTAAGGCCATTTAAGAGCCCATTCATTGCTCTAATCAATACCTATTGATTCTTAATTTGAAACAGCGGCCTAATCACCCATGATTCCCTCCAAATCCACTGTAGATTGAATCTAGACCATTGAGGATCACTCCAAGGATTTAAATATCATTTTTAGGGTTCCAAGAAAGGGACTTTTGGCTCATATTCTATCTCCAAGCCCCCCATAGCCCGAGATTTCAGACGTGAGAGCTTGAAAGACTTCCTCCCACCTTCCCCACACTGAATACCGTCGAGTGAGGCCGCCTCCGGCTAGATCCTAGGCCACCCGACGCTAGGAACCTACCAAGCCCTATTCCGCTTAATCGAGGATGAATTGGAGCTCGAGTTCAAGAGGAAGATTGTTCGTGCGGATTCCATGAGTTCAACAAGCCCAAGAACTACTGAATCCACTGTATGGATTGAGGTATAACCCTAACCCTAGACTAGAACACATAGATCTAATTATCTATTTATTTAATGAGTTTCAGGATGTAAAATCACTTCCCCAATGATGCTCTTCACTCGTAGATCATAGTTCTAAAATTTCATCGAATTTCGTCCAGCTGTTTGAGAGAACGAGCCAAAAAACGAGTTAGGGTTTCGGTTCGTGCGTATACGCACTGTAGTGAGACGTGACCGTTGATTTTTTAATCAATGGTGGCGATATCGTCGCACCGCCATTCGATCCGACCGCAGAATTCGATCCCGCGACTCTCACGCCCGTCCAGTCGAACCACGACGAGTGATCCTAAATAGCGGAAGATCCGACGGCCCACACGTCTCGCCGACATGTTTAAGTGATCCTAATGGTTTTTATTATTAATACTATTATTATTAATATTATCATTATTTTAATAAATAAATATTAAATTGCAAAAATATTATTATTTTGAGCTAATTTCATGTAATATTTATTTTAAATGTTATTATTTTAAAATTATTTTTAAAATAGCCTTTTATTGTATTTAAACTTCAAAAATTCATAACTAATTCGTTTTTTTAAATCGGATTTCGACGTGCGACCCCTCGTTCTTTACAGAAAAATGCCAAATTTATTTTAAAATTATTTTCAGTAAGTGATGCCTATTTCCTTGACAGATTTCTGTTTAGATTTCCTTTTTGAAGTATTTTAATTATTATTTAAATAATTATTATTATAATTATTTTGAAATTAAAAATTATTTTCAAATCATTTTGAAATATTGATTGGGTGGTCAGTGTGTCTTCCATATATTCATCTACTACAAACTGATATATTTTAAATTATATTATTTTCCAAAATCTATATATTTGTATAAGTATTTTAAATTATTTTAAAATTACTTATATATTAAATACTAATATTTGGGAGTTCCACTTCCAATGGAATTTTAAACATGGATTATTTATGTGTAGAGCAATCATGGGGGAGTGGATTAGTGAATTGTTGAGTCCAATCATTCACTAATATCTTCTTTAGGTGTACTTACTTTATTGTTATTCGTAGTTTGCATGCGTAGGATGCACCATCACTTAGTTTAGGCTCTTCTAAATTTAAGGACATGGTGTGATAACTATTTTTATGTGTTGTCATGCATTATTACCTTGAGGGTTAGCTAAAACTTCATTTTAAACCTTGATACTATAGTGACACCCTAAGGACAACAATTAAGGACCCGTCTAACGAACTTAGAAAATTTTTGGGAGCTAGGATAGATCTCTGATTGGCATGAAAACTTCAACACTTAAACTTAGTGATATCTGAAATATTTCAAAATTTTATAAAAATTTTAGGGCTTGTTAGACCCCTTAATTAACCAACCCTAATCAACTTGCTAAATAGGGCCCCGAGACCTTCTAAAAATTACAATAAATCCATTTTAGGTCATAAAATTAACTATAATAGTTTGATTTGTTTAAAATCTGATCCTTGACCTTAGATAAATAGGGCTTCTCATTTTGACTCTATGTTGACCCTTAATTTAATCTTAGGTGAAAATTACCTTTTTGCCCCTAATAAATAATTAAAAATTATTAAAAAATTCTAAATTTTCCCCAAACACTTGAGAACACTTTCTCAGATCATTACTAACCTTTGGGAGTGATTTCAATCAGTTTGGAGCTGATTTGGAACAAAATCATAAAATTAGCCCTTTAATAGATAATTTTGATAATTCCATAAATACCATGAACTTAGAAAACTCATAACGAATTGTAGAAAATTAAAAATTAGGCAAACTCACTTGCATTAGACTCCTATTAGTGTATGATATTTATTAAAATATTAGGATTCTAGAAACACACCTAAATTAGAAAGTCAACTTTTTGGTCAACCCCAGCCCGTAGTTTAGGGCCTGAAACTTCCAGAGTTCATATTTTTGCCTAAAAGACTCCAAATTTAGTGTACTACCTGGCTAGCTACTCGTTCTAAGCCCTAGTATTTACCTAAGGTGTTAGGAACCTCATACATAGCCTATTTTCCATAATGACTTTTTGGACCCCCTCAACTTAGTACCTAGGAGGACCCGGGACTTTCCAAAATTGGCTAATGTAACTTGAAATTTAAATATCAGTACCCTAAGTGTTTAAAACTGATCAACAAACTAAATTAACTAAAATGATCCTTAATCCGCTAAAACTTTGACTTTTATTAAAACTTCATTTTCTATCCTTTCATAAATTATAACTTTAGATAACTTTGACCAACTACCCAGCTTAGGACATATCTAAGCCACATAAGCCTTACACACACTTAGAATTATTTGCTAGGGCACTACTTCTAGACTTAGACTAGGCAGGTGTTTATTTCTTCTACTGTGTGCCGGGTTTTCCGATGATTTCATTGCATGCTATTTGAAATTGATTGGTGTATTTGCTTACTTTTCCTACACTCTGGATATAATGTGATGAGCGCTAGATCTACTCCTAGGTTAGGAGCGACATACATATACATATATATATATCCTATTCTTCTTGCAGGTGGTCATGCTCATGCTAATAAAGGGGGGGCACCGTCATGATTTATGACATTATTTTGTACATATGCTTGCTCAGCCCCCCTAATAAAATGAGAGCTAATTCATTTAATAATAACTGCTACATGTGCTTCAGAGCTGCTTAGCCCTCATAATTAAGAGCATGGCTTGGCACAGCTTCAATGAGTTGATCTTATTTTATATAACTGCATGGGAAGATTGTTATTATGATAACCTTGCAGAGATTTTAGAATTTACTACTTTTTATTTGATGTAAATTTGTATGTAATATTTGTTAAGAGTTGTGAAATTGACATTTGAGTTAGGATATTCTTATCCGACTCAAATTCCAAAAGAAGAAGGCATCCCTAAAGGGGAGAGTCTTCTTCCATTTGAAAGATCGAGTTGGATGGCTTTAGATATCCAAAGAGAAAATGCAAAACCCTCTAAAGGGGGGATTGTCTCTTCGTTTGGATATTCAGGCCACGACAGATCCAAGGAGTCCAAAGAGGAGAGATCCAAGGAGTCCAAGGAGGAGAGATCCAAGGAGTCAAAGGAGAAGAAATATAAGAAGACTAAAGACTTGAAGACCAATATCCCACTTAAAGTCATTTGTGTATGTCATAGGCTTAGAAATTCGGGTTGTTAGCAGTGGTGCCCGGCCACTTTATTTTTTACAGACCCTGGTTTATAATTAAAAGGCAGTTAGCTTATGAACGTTTAGTTGATTTGTTGGATTTATATTGATGCGCTTATCTGATTGTGCAGTAGAAATTACCTATTTTTTCTAGGTTTCTTTCTTGCATGCTGTTTTTGCTTTCACCCGGATATTCGTTAGGATCCCTAAGGACTACAAAATTCTTCTAATCACAATTAATATCTAAAATTTTAAGATCTAAATAACACAGAAATTTAACGAACCTAGGGAACTATCGGAATCATCCGGGGCCGCATGCTTATTATTGCATTCTTCTCTCTCATTCTTATAAGACATCTTCCTGCCTGCGGTCGAAGTGCCAGACCTAGGGAGACCAGTCTTTTCTAAAAAATATTTTTATATAAGCCTATTTTTAAAATCTAAAGCAATCATGATTTTCCTCTTTAACTAGCATGCATTGCATTAGAAATCAATTAAATAAAATTTTAATTGCATTAGTTAGAAGCATTCGACCGACATAATACCATGACCAATTAGGAAACTCTCTAGATATCAATCATATTTCCAATAACTGTACCACCCATTCATCTTTCATATAATGACCTGGCAGCATGGTTTTAAAGTGATTAGGTGGTTAGCTGGCTCCCCAATTCAGGCTGGGGTAAGTCCAAATTTTTGTATTACATTAGTTAGGACACGGGTCTTAATGTTGCTCGTAGAATAGTAAGCCTAATCTAGATTTAGTATTCGAGGCTACTACATTTGGTCTCGTAATATGTCTAAAATAGTAGGTATATCCCTTCTTTTCAGGGACCCTAAATCCTACCTATCTGCGTAACAGGATGACGCCACCTCCATCTTTCTCTCATGCATGTGATTGGATGCCTGACTTTTATTCTCTCAAATTTTCTGTTTAGTACCCTAGAGCCTCCGAATGCTGGTATAAGCCACGCATGTTGACTGAGCCTTTTTGGGACCTTTCTTCAGTTTGAGTAAAATTTCTAAGTCTATACACCTGTGCCAATCCCATTTTAGAAAGGGATAATGTATGATCCTTAATCGAGAGTTTTTTCAGTCTCTGGCCTGGGATGTAATTAACCACGGGGGCTTATGCCCGTGGGAAACTTGGCCCCACATCTACTAAACCCCACTCGAGCTATTGTATCGGGTGGGGAAAACCCGTTCTGATCAGGTCGTGTATATTACTACCTATTGGGGTGTGTTGGAGACAGCCTTTATCCTCAATGGTTAGTCATATGCATAATCTAACCTACCCTCCCATCGACCCGTTCGTGTCGAGTGTAGAGGCCTACGATCGTTTTGTCCTACGAAATAGTGCGATCGTACCCTCTGCGTTCGAACCCCACGAGCGGTGCTCCTTCGGAGGTCCACAAGAAGAACAATAGTATGGTGATGGAGATTAAAAGAATCGTAGTCAGCGAGCTACGGAGGTCATAAAGATCGTTGTTTGGTGACGAACACCACAGGAAATTCATCAATTACTGGCAGTCTGAATCGACGTTTCTCCAGTTGCCGGTATTAACGACAGTTTACTCGGCGGTGTGACAGTTAGTTTTTACCAGCGGTTGAACCGGCTGTTATATTAAAGAGAGTTTAGAAACCGCCTGTTAAACCGTCGGCATTAAATCTTACCAGCACATAACCGGCGTCTTGAACCACTGGTGTTAAGTGAATTTATTTTCGACGGTCTGAACCGCCGCATAGCCGCCAAAAAAAGCCCTAGAATAATTTGTCCCGAGTCTTTCATTTCATTTCATTGTGTTCTCTCTCTCTCTCTCTCCTATGCGGCGCTCGCATCCGTCTCCTCCGACCTCTCCCTCTCGAGACGCCTCCTCCGGCCATCGACGAGCTCCCCCCGGCCGCCGAGAAGTTCCTCCAAATGAAGATCTCGCCTCCACTCTGGCCGTCGAAGGCTCTCCCCGCTCCCGTCGCTTCGCCTCCGAGGTTTGCATTTTCTTATGCATTTTGTCTAGATTTGGGTTAGTTTACATCAAGGATCAGTCTCAAGTCAATATCTTTTTGCTTTAGTCATGGATGTTCTCACTAGACATTTGTGAGATGATGTACCTTGTTGTATTTTTTTTTCTGATATTCTTCTTGTTGATTTCGGTTAGATTACATCAATGATCATTCTTAAGCCAATATCTTTTTGCTTTAGTCATGGATGTTCTCACAGACATTTGTGAGAGGATGTACCTTATTGTATGCTTTTTGTTGATGATATTCTACTTGTTGATAAAACTAGATTACATTAAGGATCACTCTTAAGCCAATATCTTATTGCTTTAGTCATGGATGTTCTCACTAGACATTTGCGAGAGGATGTACCTTGTTGTATGCTTTTTGTTGATGATATTCTACTTGTTGATAAGACTCGATTGGGAGTTGATGGTAAACTTTAATTATGGAGGTTAACCATAGAGTCTAAAGGTTTCCGCTTGAGTAGATCTAAAACTAAAAATATGAAGTGTAATTTTATTAGTAATAGACCTAGTGAGGGGTTTGTGACTTGGGGCGATCAAGTAATTAATAAAAGTACACGTTTTAGATATCTTTGATCTTTTGTTCAGAGTGATGGTGAAATAGAAGGGGATATTATCAGCACAATTCAAGTTGGATGGTTGAAATGGAGGAATGAATCGGGCTTGTTGTGTGATAGAAAAGTCCCCCTCAAACTTAAGGGAAAATTCTATAAAATGGTGGTGAGATCTGCAATGCTTTATGGCGCCGAATCTTGGTCATTAAAAGAGAAGCATAATACTAAGTTAAGTGTTGTAGATATGAGGTTGCTCAGGTGGATGAGTGGCTTTACCCCTAGAGATAGGATACGAAATGAGCATGGATGTTCTTTTTTGCTTTAGTTATGGATGTTCTCACTAGACATTTGCGAGAGGATGTACCTTGTTGTATACTTTTTGTTGATGATATTCTTCTTGTTGATAAAACTAGAGATGGAGTTGATGGTACACTTGAATTATGGAGGTCAATCATAGAGTTTAAAGGTATTTGCTTGAGTAGATCGAAAACTAAAAATATGAAGTATAATTTTAGTAGTATTAGTTATAGTGAGGGGTTTGTGACTTTGGGTGATCAAGTCATTAATAAAAATATACGTTTTAGATATCTTGGATTTATTGTTCAGAGTGATGGTGAAATAGAAGGGGATATTATCAGCACAATTCAAGTTGGATGGTTGAAATGGAGGAATAAATCGGGCTTGTTGTGTAATAGAAAAGTCCCCCTCAAACTTAAGGGAAAATTATGTAAGATGGTGGTGAGATTTGGAATATTTTATGGTGTCGAATCTTGGTCATTAAAAGAGAAGCATAATACTAAGTTAAGTGTTGCAGAGATGCGGGTGCTTTGGTGGATAAGTGGCTTTACCCTTAGAGATAGAATACGAAATGAGCATATACATGAAAATGTTGGAGTACCTCCAGTGGATGATGAGATTAGAGAGTGTCGCCTTACATGATTTGGTCACATAAAACAACAGCCTTTAGATGACCCGATTAGGAAAGTAGACATATTAAATTTCACTTATGTTAAGAAAGGTAGAGATAGACCTAAGCATTCTCATCTCTGCAACACTTAACTTAGTATTATGCTTCTCTTTTAATGTCCAACATTCGGCACCATAAAATTTTTTAACTTGTTTTTGCTTGGGTGAATGAGTGGCTTGACCCTTATAGATAGGATACGAAGTGTGCATATACGTGATAAGGTTGGAGTAGCTCTAGTGGAAGATAAGATTAGAGAGGGTCGCTTTATATGGTTTTGTCACATTAAATAAATGCCTTCTGATGACCCGGTAAGGAAAGTTAAGGTATGTGATGCCCCAGAAATCAATAGTGAAAGGATGCGTCTGACATTCTGATCGAACTCCATTCTAGTTGCCTTGCTCGGACCTGAAATTTTTAACCACATATAATGAGCTTACAAAGCCCAGCAGGTCACCAAAGCCTACAACTGAAATCAAAGCACGGCGATGCTATCAATATGCAGGTCAATCAAATCAAGTCAATCAATGGTCAATGAGTCTATGCAATATGGAAATCCATGGTCAATGAAATCAAGTCTGTACAGCGGAAATCAAATCAGTAGTCAATGCAGTACGGAAATCAATAGTCAATAATCAATACAGCGGTAAAAACATCGATAAATTAATACGCGTCAGCAATCAAATCAGTAAGTGACTGGAAGCCAATATCTATCCATCGTAGCAGTGTCTATCAATCAATACTATCAGTTCAATCAATCATGTCGTCTAGTCAATTCATTGTATCTATATCATATGTCCAATCAATAGAATATCTGTGTCAATTAATAGCAATCAATAGCATCAATTAATTCAATAAAGGACTCGTGTCAGAACGTACTCTTGCAAATCAGTCAATCCAATTATTCAATACGATTTACTCGATATCAATATACAGTATTCAATGACACTATGACATATTCAATAATGACGACGTACGATGCTACAATAGGGAAATCATCTCAATCAATAGAGCACTTTCCAGTCAATTATATCTCTCAGCAGGGAAATCCATAGAACAATCGAATCAACTCAATAAATCAACCTAGCAATTGAAAACAAATCTATACAATGAAATCATCTGGTCAATAAAAATCAAATCAATACAATCGGCTAATACAAGTGAAATTAATTAATACGATAATTCAATAAATAATTAACCCAATCAATCAATCAATCAAACAATCAAGGATCGGTACTATGAATCAATGTAAGGAATCGATGTATCAATGGGTCTGTAGTATTGGTATCAGTATCGGTATCAGTATCAGTTCAGTAGTATCAATAGTGTCTATGAATCAATGAGTATCAGTATCAGTAGTATCAATAGTGTCTATGAATCAATAATGTCGATGTCTAAATCCATGAATCCATACGATACGATATCCATATCCATAGAATCAATGAATCTATACAATAATTACAGTAGAATATCCACGACATCAATACAAGACTATTATTCTATAGAATCCAAATCAAATCAACTCCTGATATTTTTCTATTCAATGAGAATCGCATAGAATCAATTCCGACCGGTAAAATTATCGTAGAAAATACTCAAATCGTGTACAATGGTCCTATCTATAACATACCAAAAGTTGTGCGGTGAAAGTTGTGTCAAATCAAAATCATGTCCAAAATTCGACTACGAAAACACAAAATAATGCACAACTCGGTCAAAACTCAATATCTCTGAAAACAAAAATAGGATTCGGAGTCCTTACCACGAGATCTACACTTTTCCCAACAGCAGCGTCGGACGAAAAGCGCTCCGCGGCCTCCAAAACCAAGCTTTTCCTCTTTTCCCTTTCTTTCTCTCTCCTCAAAATATCTGTTTTTATAAAAATTGATTTTCTCTCTCCTCAAAACGAGCTGATTTTCTTATATCATTAGGCTGATCGGCCCGACCGATCGCCAAATCGTCCTAGGACGATCAGACCAAAATCGATCGTCCTGAACGGTTCCCAGAACTAGTTTCAGGCCGATATTTTGAACAGTACAGATCGGCCTGTACGATCTCACTATCATCCCGGACGATCCTGGGAGGAAAATCCAAGTCAGAGAGGAACAGTAAGGGAACGAGATCTCACAAGGTATTAGATTTGACTTATGTTAAAAAAGGTAGAGGTAGACCTAAGCATCCTCATCTCTGCAACACTTAACTTGGTATTATGCTTCTCAACATAAGCATTATTAACTCCTTTTTTTTTCAAGAACTCTCCATAGCACTTATCTTGGAACTTTTTCATATGCTTTCTCTAAATCAATAAATATCATATGAGATGGTTGTGAGACCTACAATACATTCCAATTCAAGTAAAGTATACTTATTTGAAAGTATAGCACGTACACTTGTTAAGGGTTCATATCTTCTGATAATTATTTTCATAACTATGTAGGGGGATGTTTGCTTCAATGTTCAAATGACTTTCCAAGAATAGAGATATTGAATGTATAACAGATTGTTATCGGGTCGAAAAAGATTGACAGATAAATTTATACATGGAGTTGAGACTTTCATTCAAGTTGCATCTTAACTGCCTTCCGTTAAGTTTAATATAATGTTTAGATGTTCATGTTCAAAGCATAAAAATCAAGCATTCCTCAAGCCTGATGATGTGAAACTTGATTAATTTCGTAGGGGATTTCTTCCAAACTACTGGATTTAGACATCACTTGGCGAGTAGAGCTACACAGAGATACTTATGCCGGTTCATCCACGGCTTATGAAACATTTGATGAAGATCAAATTAGTAGACCGTATAAGAATTTATTTTTGATGTAGCAGGTCCTGATTTAAGGGCTAGTATGAAAGAGCCACCAAATGCAGAAACCTAAAAATTTTTTGAGTTACTACATGCAGCTCAAAAACTAATTTGGGACAGTTGCAATACTCATTAAGAATTGTTGATTGTAGTGAGGATGCTAAGTATTAAAACTGAGTATAATATTCCTCGTGATTGTTTCAATGACTTCATTGGTCTTCTCAAGGAAACCAATCCAACGGATAATTTAATTTCTTCATATTTGTACCAAACGAAGAAATTAGTATCGAAGTTGAGTTTCACTGCTATAAAAATTGATTGTTGTATTAATGGATGTATGTTATACTACAAGAATGATGCAACAAAAGTTTATTGTCGCATCTGTAATGCTCCTCGGTTTAAGTCAAATTCGGGAAAACAACGTCGTCAAAAGAAAGATGTTCTATATTCCCGTTTATTTTATTTACCAATCATTTCAAAACTTCAGCGACTCTAAGATAATTTTTGAACTCCAAAACAGGAAAAAAGCTGTAAAGGTTTGCCTGAATGGTTATAGGTGAGTCCTAATTAAAGAGTGTTTCAATTGAATTGTTCATCTTGCTTCACCAACCTATTTGCTCTCGTAATTCCTTGCGTTTAAAACATGATAGCTGGCATAAAGCAGAAGTCACATCTCATTGATTTCATGAGAAAAATAATATAAGAGAATTATTTCCCCACAAAAACCATTTCAAGAAATAAGAATGATAGATTTTCTTTTAATTTTTTTCCAAAGAAAATTCCTCTTATGGATTTTATGAGAGCACTAATTTGTTCTAGCTAAACTTTCTGTCGGTTCAAGGCTTTGATTATTAATTAAGAGGTCTTGAGTTCGAGTCTTACGTTTGTAATCTATGTGTAATCTGTCTTACTTGACCCAAATGTCCAAAAAAACAAGAGCAATATATATGATAATTCGTAATGCTCATTTATCTGTGCTTGAACTTCATAATAAAGCGTCTAATGGGAGATCTTTTAAGTCAAGCAAGAATCACAATTAGGGTTAAGTAAATTTAGTATATTCAATCATATAATTTTTTATTTATATGATCTAAGAAATTTGAATAAAAATTTAAAATTTTATCATACATAATTGAATAAATTTAAATATTAATGTATTTGTCTACTTATATTTATTAATATTTTCATTTGCTGTTTAACAATGTGCTGGTTAAGAACTCAATATAATGGTTATTTAATATTACTTCAATTATTTAATTGATGATTTATTCTATATTTTTATATATTATATATTTTAAAAATTATGTAAATTATTAGATGTATAAATTTGGAAATATATATATATATATATATATATATATATATATATATATATATATATATATATATATATATATATATATATATATATATACTAATATTAAAAAAAGTAATTGATAAATAGAAATATTTTTTGGTATAAAAATAAAATAATAAAAATAGCTATCTCAATTTCTTTATTAGATCCTCCATCCAGCTATAGTGTGCCAATTTTATCTTTATTACTTTCCTTCTGTGCATGCAATCAAAGCATTCGAACAAACCTACAAACATTTTACAAGAAACTACAAGGAAATCTATCTATTCACAATATGTCTTGGCCTTTTTCTGTGAGATATCCTTAAAATTACATAGAAATTTCTTGTAGAAATTTTGTCCAAAACCCTTTTAATGTAGAAACTTTTTGACATATTCTGATATAAGTTTTTATAAGGATGAATATAAAAAATATTGAATTTGTTCTTAGATTATTGTTTTATATAAAAGTTTGTTTTCTACTGGTTTTAGAATAAATTAAGAATTCTTTGGAATAGTTTTCTCATTAATTTATTTTTCAAGCTACTATCACACTTTTAATTGATTATAGCTTTCAAGAAATTTTGATATTAGAAGCTATTTTTTTATAACCAGATGTATTAGTGTACAATAGCTATAAGAAAGTTACTATTCTACTCCACACTCACTGTATTTCTCTGTTTTTTTTTCTTTTTGAATTTAACTCTTAACCGGGCACAACGAAGAAAAAAATATTCATGTAGCCGATCCCACGTACTCGGATAAAGACTTTGTGTTGTGGTTGTTGTTTTAACTTTATAATCACTTATAATATTATGTAGGGGTGTCAATTCGGGTCAACGGGTCGGGTTCTGGTCGAACCCGGAACTGACCCGGCACTATTCGGGTCAACCCGAACCCGACCCGTTTTTAAAAACGGGTCAGGTTTCTGGACCCGAACCCGACCCGATTCGGGTCCGGGTCAACCCGACCCGACACGAATGACCCGGGGTTGACCCAAAATTGCTAGTTTTTGGGTCATAAATCGGGTCAATCTCGGGTTTTCGGGTCAAAAATGAGTTTTCGTGTCACTTTCAAGTCAATTTCGAGTTGCTGGGTCAACCCGAACCCGACCCGATTTTTAAAACGGGTTGATTTGCTGTACCCGAACCCGACCCGTTTCGGGTTCAGGTTGACCTGAACCCAGATTTTTCCGGGTCGAATTTGGGTAGTGTCAAAAATTGACATCCCTAATATTATGTATATCATATAATATGATAAAAATCATAAAATATGAATCTCATTTAGCTCTAGTGATGATCATCGCCCTCCTAATTAAATATATGCACAAATATGGCATGAATAATAACATATGAAAATTAATGAATATTACAAAAATATATAATCTTTCACATCATACAACCACCCAAACGATTCTTAAATTCTTAATTTAACAAACAAGTTGTATATAGATATCTTTGGATAATTTCTTTTCTTTACTTTATTAGTCTAACATGAGAAGGAGCACTGACATCATAAAGAACGCGATGTCATTGGACTGAACTAGCATTTCCTTTGCCCCAAAGTCACGCAAGCCACAAATTTGCTCTTATCTATTCAAAGCTTCACTTTTATTTGTTTCTGCAAACTACCCCTGAACGCCATCAAGAGAGAGCTATGGCTGTCGCTAACCATGGACTTTTTTTAGAATTAGTGGTTGATCGATCGATTCATTTCATTTCTTCAATTGATCCTTGTTGTAAAAAGGGTGTTGACGCAGACGCATTATATACAAATAAACATCAAAGAATGAGAAAAATGCCAATTCAGGAAATTAATATTTATGTGGTTGAGCTTCAGTCAAGCAAGCAAGCAAACATGCATAAGAGAATAGAATGTTATGTTCAATGGTAATGTTAATTTGTTGTTGCCGGCAAAGGTGATGTCTGCTGTCAACATCAATAATGATGTATGTTATTATCAATAAGGCTAATGAGGATGACTCTCATCATCAACACTCATCACGGTCATCGACAATATAAGACTCTGTCATCTACAGTAACACCGACATCCATCATTAATATTAATGTCAGCAAATAGCATCGCCAGCAAGGAACACCTATCATAGATAGCAATATGACTGATACTCGTAGCTGCCAAGTTCATGCTAACACCGATAACCAGGGGCGAAACCAGCCTTAATTTTCAGAGGGGGGGGGAGCAAACTTATAAGTAACTATTGGGGGTCCAAGTGAGCGGCGCCCCCTAGTGGGAAACAAATTTTGATTATAAGGATCTTTTTGAAATTTAAATTAATAAATAAAATGATGAATTTTGGCATACGGAGGCCGTCATCTTTGCTAAGGTTAATGATAGTTTACTTGGTTGTTAGTTTCCCCTCATGTAAGTAGAACGATTGAGCATACTATATATGATCTCTAGGTGGCAACGCCGGCATATCAAGCATTCCTCTACAGTTCATGACAGTGTGCCATAATTGCCTGTTTCTGTCGGCTAATTATGTGTTGAACACACAATTCAGGCGAAGAGACTGGTATGAGGAGCATTTTTAACATGCAAATATCTATATAATTAGTTTTAATAACACTCATAATAATTACAATTATGATGAGAAGAGCATTTTACTTGTTTGGATATTTTCAATTCAACCAAAATCAAAACAATCAAAGCAATTAAGAAAAAAAAATCATGCATCAAAATGCAATTAGTATCAAGAGAGGGGAATAGGGCTAATTTTATTGCGGGACTATTTGGTTTTCTTAAAAAGATATATGTAATAAAATGGAATATAATGTAAAAAAATATAATATATATAAAATTAAAGAGAAATATAATAATAATAACAACAACATCATCAAGCCTTTATTCCACTACGTGGGTCGGCTACATGAATCTTTTTTCTGTCATGTTAAGAGTCAATTCTCATTTAAACTAATAAAAAAAGTTCATTTCTAATATTTTCTAACCTAGACCTTTTAGATTTATCACTACCTTTATTAACATAGGTCAAATCTAATACATTTACTCTCCTAACCAAGACATCAGAAGGCAAGCATTTTATGTGACCAAACCATCTAAGGTTTCGTTTGGGATGGCTTTCTTATTGCTTCTTAAAGCATTTTTTTAGTAAAAAAAAATATTTTTTTGTGCTAGCTAGAATGTTGCTTTAAGAAGCAGTAAGGAAGCCGTGCCAAACGAAACCTAAGACTACTCTCTGTAATATATGTAAGGAGAAATACAATGTATTTAAAATATTCAGAGTTGTTCGGATGCGTAAAATAAATACATTATATTATTTTTTATTTCATTTGAATTAAATTAAATGCTTTGTAAAGCCGACCGGTGATAGTGGTCAGTGGTCGAGAGTTAGTATAGTAGGTGATGGCAAGAGGACGGAGGCGATCAACAACAATGACATTCTATGACAGATGGCTACAACGGAGTCAGTTTGCGATGTATTTAGAACTCGCTGAAAAATATCAAATTTAGAATATAACAAAAATGAATCATAGAGGAAATTTATAATTTATCAAAATTTAACTGGACATTTCTTTTTCTTCGAAGTTATTTTTGGGGGATTTTTTCATCAAATTAAACATCTAAATTTCTAAATCATCTGCATTTGAATAATTTTGCATTCCATTTTCAGTAAACCAAATAACTCTTTATATGCATTCATAAATATCGACTCCCAACAAATATGAAATATTTGATAATTAAATTACAGTATCTAAGATTTTGATTATACTTTATTATCAATTATATTATAGGATAATACAAATAAAGCAGAAAATACTCACAGAACTTTTTCCAAAATTAGTTGCACGGCTAAATGGAGGAAACTGACTCATGCCATTATCATGACAATTAATGAGTATCCGCATCAAGAAAATTTTCACAATAAAACCACTTTCTATAAAATTATACAGAGTAATTGTATGATGTTAACACGAAAACCTTGATTCCCTCAAATTTAGAATCATCAATTCCCCCAAATCTCCATAGTCGATTTCTGCAATCCTCCATTGTCAATCACCTCGCCATGGATCGCGCCGTGGACGCAATGAGCGACGCTTGTGACGACTTCATCAACGCGGCGACGGATTTCCTACTCACCCCGCGCAGCCTCCGACGGCCCCCGTACGCCGGAGAGCGACGTTGCGATGCAGGGATTTAAGGACAAATGGGAGTTATTTAAGGAAACATGTGACCGCGCCGAGGACCTCGTCGACGCCGCTCACCATAACCTCGTCGGCGAGTTGGCCTCCGTCGGCATCGATGAATTTGATGATTATGATTTTTATTATGAAGATAATGTCGAGAATTGGCAGATCGTGGAGCTTTCCAATGCCGATGATTCTACGTCCGACATCATCAACGCGGCCGCGGCTGCGGCGTCACCTCTGTCGACGTCGCAGACTCCCGGCAACCAGGCGCCGGAGGATGCAGCGGCGGAGTTTCAAGTCTGATCCATTTGTAGATCTATGAGGCAATGTTGACATTTTTCTAATGAATTTTGACTGAGCTTAATCTGAGATAAGTATTACTGCTCAGGGCCTTAAAAGAAACGATGAATGTGTGTATGCTTTTATTATTAAATTAGCTTTATGCACAGGACTTTGTTCATATGATCATGAGGAGGCAGATAGTATAATTGATGTTGGCTTCTTTTCAAATGCTGAACACATACATCATCTCGATTAATTATTTTGTGTGGATGTCGAACGTCATCCAGTCACGTCACCTTTGTGTTCGGTACTACTCGGTATTGTTGATGTGACACATTATGGTTGGTCTCCAGATGGCATTGAGTTAGGTCTCGCACAGAATAATTTCTCCATACATCTCATAGCCTCATATGCACATAGAAAGGTGGGGCCTCCCATGAAAGGCATTTTTGTCATATATAGAACAATATAATAGTAGGGTTGAGATAGAATAATTCTTAATTTGAGAAGTATTTTAATAGTAATTTTGCTTTCAATATTAAAATCTTGGATTCATCGTTTGAGAAATTAAATTGAATTAGCTCGACGTAGTTGACTCGTGGAGCTTCATTTAGAGTCACTCATTATGATTTTATTTGGAACATCTTTTGTCTACTGTTTTTTTCACTGGTTTCAATAAGTTTCTGTATCAGAAAGTTAATGTAGAAAGTAGTACGAAAAACTTTACCAAACGAAGCATAAGTTTATTCATGAATCATTCTATTTAATGCCTCTTAATTGTGAAAAACTATTGGTTCTTATAACATTCATTTGATCAAATATAAATTTTGATGCAAAGTATGAATTTTGGAGCAATTCAAAAGAATTGGATCATTGTTAATTTACCATTACAAAGGTCACAAAAGCTGAAAAAATCTTGCTAAAAAGATCAATTTATTGAGACAAAATCATGTTGTCACCACTAATGTGCTTCTAATAGAGGATTTATTAAGTGATTTGTTAAATCCTTAATTTAATATACTATCAAAGATATTCAAAATCAAATCATCATCAAACCACCATCAAATCATTTGAGTCAGCCTAAGTTCGAGTAGATCAATTGAGTCAGGCTATGATCACATTTTGATGATTTGATCTGAAAGGATATAATTTATATCACTCATTGTTGACTAATATTTAAATGAGTACCAAAATGCTTTCTCAAAAACTACAAGCATTTTGTCTCTTTAATTTGGGAGATCTTTCAAGTTCAAATGATCATCTTATTCTTTTGATAAATACTTTAAATTGCCTTTAGAGCTTCAAGGTTTACACCACACTTTGATTGTATAATAAGAGCCATCCTTAGACATTTAAGCCATTTTCTTGCTAGCATTGTATTCACTCCTACAAAAATTTCATCTTAAATACCTCTCTCATTTTATAACTCCATATGATAGATGCATAATCTCATAATATTTATGTCTAGCATGCGTGAGAACTTGTATTGCTGACTTTGGCATCACATCTTAGACTTCATTTGTGATATTTTTTTTACCGCTTTCTACGGCAATATTTTAGTACAATTTTTTTTTTTGAAAACTATTCCAAACGAAGCTTTTTTTTTTGACATTTAAGCCATTTAAGGCAAACTATCACACACAACGCATACACAAAGTCTCGAACCCAAGACCTCTTAGTTGGAAGTCTAAACTCTCAACCAACAGGCTAAGATGAACTGTGTCCCAAATGAAGCTTTAATAGCCCAATGTCAATTTTCTATAAATAGAAAAGTGAACAAGATAAAAAAAAAACTATGAATCTCAATCATTACTACCAGCTTGATGTCCCACCTAAAAAAAATTAAAACAGTTGAATGAAAGGCGTCAGTCGGTTGGGAGAAAATAAGCTTTCATAATTTATTATTATTATTATTTTGAGTCAATTAAGAATTAACTCTCACACACACAGTACATCACATATGTAAGTTTCGAATTTTAAACATATTAGTTAATAGCTAAAATTTCGGGCCAACAAATCAAAGATGAGCTACTTTTGCTTACAAATTTCTCCGATGCATATTTAGCTCACTTGGGCATTTGGGACAGCTTTTAATACTTTTTAAAACTAATTTTTAATTAAAAATTTTTTTGAATTAAAAATTTTTATGCTAAAATGATATTTTAAAAAGCAATTAAAAGTTGTCCCAAACTAAACCTTAATTAGAAGAAATATTTAAATGTCGCAAGAACATTGGAGCTTCCGTCAAACTTTCATCTAAAGAGGGGGCAGAACGGAGTTGAATCAGCCACAAAAAAAGCTCAAATTATTAAGAACAATAGACGTACAGGCCTTAATTGATCTATAGGATGCCCAGACAAGCCTCAATTGGTCAACCTCGTTGTTAATGGGAATGAGACGAGCAGAAATTTCCAAACCCCCAAATTAAGGCATTGATGTAGGTTGCACTCAATACCATCAGGAAAACTGGCTTTCTGGTGATCAATTAATTAAGCTTTTTTTTTTTAACGAGGTATCTACTCACTGCCACTCTCGTATAGGAGACACTTGGCTGAGTAACTAATCTCTCGGCGGGCCTAACGACAACCAGCCCCACAAGTGCCGGACCACGCACTTATTTTCTCCCTACTTAAAAAGTCGCATCGTTTGAGCGAGGAATTGAATCCCAACCATGCTTGTCCACCAGCCAATCTAAGCCTGATGGAGTAATTAAGAATTTCATTGTAATAAATTGTGCGTATCCTATATGAATACAAACTATACTACTAAAAAATGAACGTTTTATATCTCTACATCACAAGACATTATAGGGTGTCAACTACTACTATATATGACAGCTCTCCATGTTGAGCATAAAGTACATTATTGCATATTCTTTGCGTATAATTTTTTTTTAAATACAAAATAGATTTACACTGTTGTGAGCTTCTCTTTCTTAAATAAAGTTATTGTACTATTATGTTCTCGCTATATACTCTAAATATATTAAATTCATGAATACACAAGTATTTACTTCAATTATCTTCATTTATTGCAACATATAAAAAAAACTGTATTGTAACATATAATAATTTTTCATTTTATCACAACAATTTTAGAGTATTTGTTTTATAAAGTTGAGCATGAAATTATTATAGAGAAAATAACTTCGTTATGATGATTACAAAAAAAATATATTTCCATCATAAAATTTTTAAAAAACAGTGAAAAAGCAGTAGTCAAATAAAATTATAATTACTATCTAAAAAATAAAACAATCAGAAAGTTATCTCAAATAGACATTTAGGTTTCATTTAGGATGGCTTTCTAATGTTTTCTAAAACAGATTTCTAGTATAAATTTTTGTTGACAAAGCTGCTTTAGAAAGCATTAAGAAAACTGCCCCAAATGAAACCTTAGCTTCATTTGAGACAGCTTTTTTACTACTTAAAGCAGCTTTCTAATACAAAATTTTTAATTTTTGTACTAAAAAATAACTTTAAGAAGTAATAAGAAAGCCATCTCAAACAATGCCTTAGTGAAATAAAGTACATCTGCAGAGCTTCAGGTTTAGTAGGAAATGTTAGCCTCCGCAACTGAGGTGATTTAGTTGTAAACTACAGTTTCAGCTCCCAATATCCAGCAATATGAAACCATAATTACAGGCCTTGGACAAAGTAACAATATACAGAAATGTAAAGAACTCTCAGCCTTTCAGTTCTCAGTATCCGTCAGGAGTTCAAATGCATAAATACAAGAGATTTTAATGACATGTACGTAAATTCCCCTGATGGGATTTATAGAATTTAAACCCACAGCATTTCAATTTTTATTATTTTCTTAAGCCGACGATACCTCGGCACTAACTTCGAAGCAGACAGGAGCCTCACTCTTCAACTTATGAAAGAGTTCAGGAATTAGGCATTCGCTACGAGGAGCTTCTCTTTAAGTTTTGCAACTCGAGCCTGCCAAAGAGAGAAAAGCTTCAATGGAGTTTAACAAGAGCAATAGAGCGGAGCACTAGCTACTTGGAGCTTAACGGGTTTTTTTTTTCCTTTTCGGTCTTACACAGCCAATGAAAACTTTCAAAGGATTAGTGTTTGAATCTTATGATTTTGAGTTAATAAGGTTTCATTTGGAATGATTTTCTTATTGCTTTTTAAAGCAGCTTTCTAATACAAAAGTTACTTGAACTAAAAAAATTTATACTAGAAAGCTATTTTAAAAAGTAGTAAGAAAACCGTCCCAAACAAAACATAAGACTTCGTTTGGAACTATTTCTTTATTGATTTGTAAAGCTGCTATAGAAAAAATAATTCTTTAAATCGGTTGTAGAAAGCAGCTTTTAAGTATAACAAATTTTAGGAACAAGGAAAAAAAACAATGATAAAAAAAATTATGATTGAGACTTGAAAATTAAAGCAGTAAGAAAGCTTCCCTAAATGAAGCCTAAAGTTTCGTTTGAGACAACTTTTCACTATTTTGCTTTCATATCGCTAGTTTTTTTATTTTATTAAAAATTTCTATGTGAGCAAAATTTTTTACAGCTACATCTACTAAATGTGATGTATGAATTAAAGTTTACACAAAATTTTCAAAAATTAAAATTAAAATCTATAAAAATCACAATAAAATTTTGAAAATTTTATTTTTAACATAATAATTCCATAACTATTTCTACAATAGCTACAATTACCCTCAAACAGACTATAAGAGTTAAATAGCAACTACCCCAATGTATCCTAAGACTTAGCTTCTGTAAAAATTCAAACTAAGGTTTCGTTTGGACGGTTTTTTACTGCTTCTTAAAATAGCTTTCTAGTATAAAAATTAAAGCTATTTTAAGAAGCAGTAAGAAAGCCGTCCCAAACGAAACCTAAGGCCATCATAAGTCCTGTATCTAACATTGACTAGAGTTTAATATCAGGATTGCCGTCATTTATTTATGCAATCATTGCATTCCGGGAAGAACAAACTATAAGCCTATATAAAACAATAAAACGGCTTTTAATTTATTTGGTAGTACCTTGAATGATTTGGACCTGCGAATAGATGGATCAATATCCAAAGCAGTGGCATAAGCCTTCTCAGCAGCATTCAAGTCTCCCATTGCCAGTAAAGCATCACCTTGGCAAATGTAAGCCTACACCATTGATAGTTGTCAGCATCTTCTAGTCCATCTGTAAACATAAATCTTAGGTGAACTTAATAAACAAATTTGAATGCATGATTATGTAAATACTAAAATTTTTATCATATCAATCTACTTACTAGACGAATATGACAGTTGAGAGTAAATAAGTTCAGCAAATACAGGGAGATTTTTAGAGGTCACATTTGTCAATTCATGATAGTAAATCATGAATTTTAAATTCCAAAAATATCCCTCGGGAACGACTGAGCACAAGTAATGCTTCAATTCCTATGCCGATCTGACATCACCAAGGGACGGAACCGGTTTCAATTTTGAGGGAGGGGGGGAGGGGGGGCAAATTTAATACAAAAATAATTAAATATTAAAAATAATATATATATATATAAAATGAAGAAAAAAAATTGTGTAATAAAATTGTCATAAAAGTATGAAAGAAAATATTAGAACCAAATGTGAATAAATACATAGATATTTTAGTGTATGTATTTATAATTAGCAGTAGATTAAAACTTGTCATCATTACGATAAGTACAAAAAGGCTTTTTTTTTTTGGGGGGGGGGAGGCATTTGGAAAGAATATTGGGCAAATTAAGACAAAAGAATTTTTTAGGGGGCAAAAGTGATTTTTTAGGAGGGGCAAAAAAAAAAAAACTCTCCTATAAAGTTTTTTTTTTTTTTTGAGGGGGGCCAATTGCCCCCCTGAGTTGCATGTGGTTCGCCCATGATCACCATGCAAAGATGCCCCCACCCCAATGATCAATTGATTACAGCCTATCTTCATTTGTTCTCTCTGAAAATGAAAGTTCAATCTTTCTTTTTTTTAATTCAGAGTGGAGTTTTTCTTTGGGGTATGACGTTGTGAAATGACAATGATATTTGTTAGAAATACAAATGGCTCTCTCTTAGTCATATCCGCCCTTGTTGGTGGTTGTTAGCAGCTATTATTGAAAATCTATTCTCATTGCTGTTGTTGTCAATGGTAGAACTCCTCGGGCATTCGTCCATTCTTGTTCATGGAATTTAGGCCTGGGTCTTGTAGACCAATTTCATATAGTACCAGTTACAATCGTATAATGATACAAAGCCAAATTTTTTAGTACACCTCTCTTTGACCTCCCACAAACTCAAGAAACTCTTTTCCCTCCATCAAACTCAAGAAAGGAATGCAACAAGGAGTATGTCACTACCTCCAATAATGAGTAACTCGAAAAACTCTTTTCCCTCCCACACAAAAAAAGAGGAATGGATAGCACCTTGAGCACGCCACTGGGGCGGATCCACCTTATCCCGAGGGGGGGCAATTGCCCCCCCTGAAAAAATATAATTTTTTTTATTATATGATTATCTAGGTAATTAGTCCACTACATTTAATTTTTAGTCATTATTACATGAATTTGTAGGCAAATGCCGCCCCCCCTAAAAGTTTTAAAATACTATTAGGCAATTGCCCAACATAATCAAATGATGAATCAAATACAAAGAGAAATAGTAAAGAAAATTTAAAAATATCAGTACAACCAAAATTTGTTAACCCCACCAGGGGATACTGCCCCATTGGACCCCCAACATATCTGGGAAATATACAATGATCATGAATATGAACAAATAGGAGTCGAGTTGACTTCAGGGCAAAAAAAAAAAATCTCTAAACTTCACCCCCCCCCCCCCCCCCCCCCCCCCCACCAACCAAAATTTGTTAACCCCGCCAGGGGATGCTGCCCCATTGAACCCCCAACATATCTGCGAAACATACAATGATCATGAATATGAACAAATAGGGGCCGAGTTGACTTCAAGGCAAAAAAAAAAAAATCTAAACTCCCCCCCCCCCCCCCTAAAAATTAAGGTTAGATTCACCCCTGGGCCACGCCACTACCTCCGCCTTGAATAGACACTCAATGTAAGCGTCGCACCACAAAACTATGACGACCCAGCTTAAAATCTCATAATAAACCAAGATGCAAACGGATGGAGGCAATGGAATGAAAGGAGAATTGCCCACACTTGCTCAGTCTAATATCATTAGAATATTTACATACAAAACAGAAGAACAATTGCATGTGGATAATTCACGAATTCATAGATACTTTACAGTTTGCATGCGGATAATTCACGAATTCATAGATACTTTACAGTTAACGTGCTTTTAAAACAATAACTAATAATAATAAATAGTCAACTGAAATCGCCGTCCAGAGTATTATAGAGTTGATAAACCTTGATTTTTTTTTTTTCATTCAAACTTCAAGATATAAAGTTTTAGATGTATGTGTAACATCTGGATGCATGACTATATGGCCCACAATTCAATATCCATCTAGATAAACATCACAACTCTAGAATTGAATAGACAATAAGACAATGCATATGAACAAAAGTGTCTAAAACTACACCATATACCTACCATATTTACGGATATATCTAACTGATTGCCCTTCTCATAGGTTGTACACAAAATCTTATTTAAAAATCATCTATGCTATCGAAGGCTTTCCTAAAAGTTGTAATTAAGTAATAAGGTGGGTTTATATATAAATATATAACTTTGTGAGTACAATACATTCTAAATATGAAAAAACACAATGAAAAAAAATTAATATCAATCATGAATATTGTAATGATTTATAGATAAAGATGACATTTGACATAGAAATTATTTTCCTGCATAGATCATAGAATGAACATAATAGTTGTTCAGTAATTATATATACTATCTTGAGAAACCTAATAACAATAGCCTGTCTTGAATTAATCAATCATTGGCTGACAGCACAAATGAGATGCAACTTATACATGTGAACTATCTCAATGACATCAAGGAGCCCTGACGCATCATTGGCTCATTGCCTAATACACCTCTCCTCAATACAAGTCTAGTGTAGCTCATACATCTAAAATTCTGAGTGGAAGCAAGGTTATAGTAATAAAATATATAAATATATTAGCATACCCAAATAGTACCATAATGGAGGCTATCTATAACATGCACACATAATCATTAATATATATTGAATATTTCCTATGCAAAAGACTTCTCATGTGATAGTTTCGTTGATAGGAGCATTTGACTTCGAATTTGTATCTCAAAATTATAACGATATGTGCTTTAGAGTGTGGGGCATTACTACCTATGACCAACAATGGCACATAATTACATTGATATAAGCAAGGGGTGCATTTAACGACCCACCCAGCAGTCTCATTTACTACATGTTGGATCATCATCATGGTTTTAAGTTGCTATTTGATGATGGCAACTAAAATTTTTTGACAAATCAAAAGAATCAAAAGAAAGAGGTGATAACCCAACCCTTGCATATAGATCCGGTCACTAGACAGATAAGTTGTCTAATATGATAGACTTGATCTAAAAAATATTGAGCTTGTACAATATAATAATCATGGCCCGCAGCTCTATGTTGGCATATCCCATTGAAATAACATCACCAAATTGATTTTAGGAAATCATGCCATAATTCACCCCGCCTAACCCAATGAAATTAGCTATGTATTAGTTCGGCCAATCTTCACTCAAAAAAAACTTGGGCTTGAATTTTTAACTTTCTTGCAGGACTATATAGATTGTAGGGTTTATGCAAGCTCTGCACTCCTTTGGCCCAATCTAACTCATCTAAAACCCTATCGAACTCACTAAATGCCTACATCTATGGGAAATGCCCATCTAATTAGAAAAAGGAATCTAAATTAAAAAAAAAGGAACCTCAAACTATGTTAGTTGATCACTCTCAACCAATCCAAACCTAGTTCAAGCAAACTTTAGACAACTTTATACTGACAACACCCTCTCTTTCTTCCAAACATCCTCAAGATGCTATTTGATCGATAGCCATTACCAAGGTATGCCCACTGAGGATTAATTATCATACATGAACTCCAAAGCACCTACTAGTTATCATCTCTCCTTCATTTATAGCGAACAACATCTCATCCTAGCATAAATCCCAAGGCAAATGTATCACCAAACCAAGAATCCCCTCCACCCCCAAGTACATCATATTTGGTGTGAGTCCTAAAAAGTTTGCTTAGTCTGGTTGTCATATTCACATGGGATTTTCAAAGAACCGAAAATGATTTGGGTTTCATACAACATAGAATCACTAAATATCTTTTTGATACCAATATGGTGCAACCTCCTTAATTCGATTACAATTTCCACGTAACTATTTTGGGAATCCAAGAACACACCATATCCATAAATAGAGTCTAACATGTTAATATTTCTACTCAATATTTTAATCAATTCACCCTTTTCGTCCAAAGAAAGTAAGAGAGAAAGAGAGATAAAATCCTCTCGCATTCTCTTCAATTAGACATTATTCAACAGCAGCCTAAGCTCAGATCCTAGCATCCCCATACGAGAGAATAATTTAAGTTCCAACATTCTGTTATTGTTTGGATAGAATGTGATTTAAACAAAGGTTGGTCTCAATCCTCTTGACATGCACAAAAAGGATTTTCAAAATGGAATAATGGCTATTACACGATTTAAATTTAAGCTATATGCTTAAGGTGACAATCATACATTTTGAGAGCATGTCATCTATATTTTCAAATAAGCGAACATATAATTTGATTGCATGGTGGTGCAAAACGAACATCTAGAAATACAAGGGTATCTATGTCATCATTAGTCATGACCACCCTAGCTTGCATTTCTAAATTCTCTTTAATTAATATAATGAGATTTGATTATTCTTAGAAATGATCCCTTACATGTTTCTATCTAAATTATCAATCTTAAGGTTTTCCCAATATTGATATTGAGAACACCTACTTTTCTCTCTAAAAATCTTACAATGATATTAGCCTTTAATAGGAGTAACATAGTCAAGAAAAAAGAAGTCATGAGCTAACAAGCCCCTTTTTTATCTCACAAGGTAATAAGCCTAATATCAATTCCAGCGTCGAAGTTCCAGTACTAGTGAATGAATCTTACATGGTTTTCTCAATTAAGCGGATGAAGGCATAATATTGAAAAACTTGCTTTAGACTCAAGGATCCTTTCTCTCAGTCAACCAAATATCATGGCAATCTCTCATAAATTTTATCAGGCACTCTAATGAGTATTAAATTTTTGCTATTGTAGATAGAGAGCATAAATGCAGCAAAAGTGACGTACCTGAGGAAAATAAGGTGCTATCTTACATACTTCCTTAGCATCTTCAATAGCACCATCATTGTCTCCCATTCCTAATTTAGCAGCTGATCTGGAATAGAATAAACAATGCACATAAGCCAAAATACCTATAACCAATTTAGTATCACTCAAGCACTTTAAATGGGATTTCGCATTCAGCTTACAACAGAAAGTAAGAACAAAAATTAATATAAGGGGAAAGGAATCAATCATTTACTTATCCAACGAAACAATACCTGGCTTTGTAGATGAACTGCAAACCTCCGGAAGGATTAAGCTCAATAGCCTGGTATTAAGGCACCCACCAAAAAAATAAATATCTAGTCTATTACTTGTTCTAGGGTTTGTTAGTAAGAATACTTTGTTGGGAGTAAATAAAGAACAAAACAAACAAGAAAACAAACGGCGGAGAAAAAATATCATAATTTACCGTGGAAAAATTCAAAAACGGAAAAAATCACATAGTCATATTAAGCCAAGAAATTCATTATGAAAATTAGGAGAAATCGGAGAGATCTTTCTCCTTCTATCACAGTCTTCACGCCCTTTCACGTCCGCACACACACTTTTAAGGATGCAACCATATAAAAATTGCAGGAAAGAAACTGGCTGACCCATAGCACCTTGCTGCTAGGTTCTCTGTCCCAAAGTGGGTCCACAATGCCATCGTGTTGTGTTTACAGCACTGTGACGATGTGTTCACAATGCCTTGATGTTGAGCTCTCTATCCTAGAAGATCTAAAACACCTTGGCGTTGAATTTACAGCGCCATACATAGCGCCACGGCATTGTATGGATAGACGTAATTGAGATTTGAGACACCAGTACAATCCGATTGATAGACACATTCAAATTCCACGGAGAACTAACATAATTTTCTTGAGTAAATTTGTAAATATAAATTTAACAAAACTGGAGTTTTGAATCCTGAAAACTGTGCCATCAATATCCTAAATTTGAGTTGAATATGAAAAATTTTGGATGCAACTTTGATGATCTACAAATTTCTTAAATCCTACATCCTAAAATACCTTGAATCCTGCTAATGACATGATTTATGAGATTCCAGATTTTATCCAAATTCTAAATTTATGAAACTCAGGATTGAAGATAGCCTAAAAAACCATTTGGCTAAATTCACCTTGAAGCCAGCCTAAATCCTGAATAAACCATTTCAACCAAACAACTCCTAAATATTACCGAACAATCCAATGCTCACAAAGGCCCCTCCTTTCCAAATCCATTAAACCATGTGCCCAAGACACTCACCTGATTCAGGAGCGCCAGGGCCTCAGAGGCATTGCCTTTCTCCAATTCTACTTCCCCCTTCTTCCTTAAAGAAAGAACCTCCAGGTTCCTCCACGGATCAAATTCATCACCACAGATATCAGCAAGCAGCCGAGACGCCCTCGCCGGCGTGCCGCAGTGGCTTACGATGCCACCGCCAGGGAGAACTACCAGATTGGGGCCGGCACCACAGCGACCTAGGCAGCCACAAGAGGCGATGGAAACCCCATGAGGCGCGATGCTCGAGAGGACTTCAAGCGTCTCCCTCGAACCTTGCTTACCGCAGCTACGGTTCACGCAAACCCTAAGCTCGGTCACTTCCGCTGATCTCGCGGTCGCACAACACTGATGAAAAGAGGAGAAAAGGCGTGGTGGAGTTGTGAGGATCCCACAGGCCAAGAGTGTTGCTGGCATGCCGAAGTCACGAAATTAAGCTGAGGGGTGGAGAGACAAGAGTTGTTAGCGGGCTCGTATGGATAAGGAAAGGAATAGTTGAGTTGCTCCAATGGATGGGGGATTTTATTTATGATTTTTTTGTTCGGGCCCGTTTGTGGCAAAATTCTTTCGTTATTTTAATTTTTCAAACTATCGAGATCGATATATATATATATATATATATATATATATATATATATATATATATATATATATATATATATATATTGAATGGAGGTATCCACCCACTGCACTTTCGAAATGGTGCTTGGTGGCATAATTAATTCTCGGCTAACCTAAAAAGGCACCCACCCCAAAAACTTGCTGGCCCATTTTTTTATTGGGCCCCACTTAAGAAGCGCCGCCGTTTGAGGGAATTCGATTTCTACTTAGTATTTACAAAAAATTTCACCAATATTTTAATACTTTATGCTTCTTTTTATTATTATTATTTGATGAAAACCATTTTTTATAATAAGATCAATGTAGTTTTTTTTTAATTAAAATGTATTATTATTTTTTAGAGAATTTAGGAAGAGTGCTCAGACTCACACACATAACACACAAGCATGAATCGAACCCAAAATCTCCAGCCGAACGTCTAAAACTCGTTTGGCGTCCGTCGTTTGCTACAGTCGATTACCAAAACAACGGAATTCACGTGAGGGTGAACAGCACGATGACGCACTGTTCACATGTTATTTTTTTTTTTTAATCCGAAAATTAGGTAAAATAAAGTATGAGAAAGAACATACATAGAATATTCTATTTTTAGTGTTAGAAAATGGAGTTTGGATGGAAACAAGTTACTATATTTTAGAGTATTACTGCATTTTGGAGCGAGAATTGAATTTTTCAATTGGAGATGGCCTAAGCTTCAATGATAAATCATATAAGGCTTTGGGTGAGAGCTCCTCCTCGGTCTGAGTACGTTGGCTAGTTTAGTATTAACTTTAATTAGTGCATGTTAGACATGGTGAGTACATGTTGGACCTGATAGGTATGTGCTTGACCTATCAAGATCATGTTGAAGCTCACAGGTATGTGTTGTACCAAGAATCTTGACCCGATTTGGACCTAGTTGAGATCATTAAATATTTGAATATGCGTATCATAAATTAACTGATTTAAACTTATAGAATTGAGCTGAATTTTAAATTTAAACAAAATTAATTAGTCAACCACAAAAATGAGTGCCCAAGTTCACTTAGGCTTCGTTTGTGATGACTTTCTTACTGCTTCTTAAAGTAGCTATTTTGTACAAAAAAGTTGCTTTAAGAAGCAGTAAGAAAGTCATCCCAAACGAACCCTTAGTTTTACCTACCCTTTTGTCTGGTCAATACATGTTCTTTGTTTTTCACCATCACTTGCCACCATTGAGACTCCAACTCCCCATTCAACATGACACTCGCCATCTTTGAAAATCCATCTCATTCGTCATTACTCATCGTTGCTGAAACTCTTCGACCATTCTCAGCTGCTTATCGCGGTCAAGACCCTTCCTCAGCCATCCATCATTAATCGCTCGTCGCCCTTCAACCACCCATAGTTGCTCGCCTTCATTGATCATTCACCATTGTTGTAGGAGGAGGTCTCATTCATTCATCAAGACTCCATCCTCGCTAATTATCCTTCCGAGCTTGCATTATATCGTTGTGAAAATGTGTTAAATCTGTGAAGAACAATAAGCAGCTTTATAGTTTGTGTGTTTCTTAGACTTCGTTTGTGATGGCTTTCTTACTACTTCTTAAAGCAATTTTTTAGTATAAAAATTAAATTTTTTGTACTAAAAAACTACTTTAAGAAGCAATAAGAAAGCTATCCCAAATGAAATCTTAGGCTCATGTTTTAGTTCATATGATTATTGGTGTTTTAGTAATATGCAAATGAAATTAAGAAAATGATGGTAATGAGGAGGTGCAATCATTGTGATTTCTCCTTGTAATGTGTGGTTGATTCATAAATTCTTTATGTGTTTGTGTTTGGATTTTCGACCCACCGTTGCTTAGCTCGTGTGGGAGAGAATCGGCTGGGCAAAGCCCAGGTCTCGGGTTTGATTCCATGGGTGGTAGCGAAAGCCTTAAGTATTGGCCCGTACTAATTGGTGTGGGTAGCCTACTAGGTCGACCAAAATTTACAATCCGCTTTGCGGATTGGCTCCTCATCACAAAAAAGGGTTTTCGTGACTTGGTACGTTACTAGAGCTGCGGAAAAGCTCAGGTATTGGTATTGCCAAAATGGCTTGTAATGCTTCCAAGTGGTTCTAAATAAATGGCATTAGTGTTGCATTGCAGTTTGTAATGGCGTATCTTTTTTGTTGATCATATAAGTGTATCTTAATAGAGCTTTGTAAAAAGTTGGGTAAAGAAATGAATTAGGTTTTAGATCAATGTGTGGAAAAATAAAGAAAAATTGAAGACTTTGGATTCATTTGGGGATAAATTATTCGAGTAGTCCAAATGTAGCTTCCCGTCTGGACTATAATCAGGTCTTGACACATTATTTCATTTTATTTTGTATACAATCACCTTGATTTTTTTATTAACGTGTGATTCGACGATCTGGCCCAGCTAATTCAATTAATAATATTTTTCTTGCAGCCCAATGACCCGACCCAGTCCGAATGTTATAGATTTGAAAAAAATGAAGGCGATGCGTCCGTTCATTTTTTAAAACCAGCAGAAGACCAATTTTTTTTTAGGATTTTGGAGTTAAAGCTCTCATCTCGTTCAACAAATATTACTATGTGCGGAATCCGAACTCTCACAATACTCTTTATCTTCAAGAAGGAACGGTCGGTCATCGCTCTCTCATCCTCTTTAGCTGTTTAGGCTTTAGTAGGGGGGACAAATTATTTTTGTGGATATTATGTAATTATAAACATTTAGAGCTATCTTTATATCATATAAATGGTTCAATGTGTGAACTTGTATATTGTAAAAATTCCATAAGAAAAAAGCTCATAGCTTTTGTTAAGTTGTAGAGAGAAGTGTCTATCTCAATTATGTTCAACTATTAATTGGCTTGGAGGAAATACATAAATTTTATGGAGTTTGAGAAAGCGAATAAAAGTTCCAATATTGAACACTATACACAAGCTTTGTGCACATACTGTGGACAACCTTATGCACAATCTATGTTGCACTTTATCACAGTATGTGTACAAGTTTGTACACATACTATGTACAGCTTGTGCATAGTATGTGTACAAGCTTGTGTGATGCCCCATAATCTAATTTGAAAGAATTATTTTTTTATCCTTTACATAAACAACAACCAGAGCTATCGAATATAATCTATCAATATTAAACAGCAAAACAAGTTCTGTAATTTAAAACATCAATGTACACATATGTATTCATTTTCAAAAATTATATACACTACTCAGGATTTACACAATCATATCATAACTACTTTATCATGAGTACAAAATAATAACTAAAAGAAATAGAACATGAAGAATCCCAACCAACCTCACACTCTTGCTCCCCTACCCTAACAATATCATTTAATCACATATAATGAGCTTAAAAAGCTCAGCATGTTACCAAAATCTACAACTAAATTCAAAGCAAGGTAAATAAGCAATATGCATTTCAGGGATCAAATCATAGCAGTAATAATCATATGATCATTGAATCGATACAGAAATAGTAAAATTCATATATAATAATAGTAGAATTTATAAACGATAAAATACTATAATACGGAAGCTTGTAAAGAAGTAAATCAGTACGAGTGTCAAATCTATAAATCAATCGTCGTATCCATAATACAAATCAGTATAGAAATTGTGATGCCCCAGAAATCAATAGTGAAAGGATTCGTCTGACATTCTGATCGAACTCCATTCTAGTTGCCTTGCTCGGACCTGAAAATTTTAACCACATATAATGAGCTTACAAAGCACAGCAGGTCACCAAAGCCTACAACTGAAATCAAAGCACGGCGATGCTATCAATATGCAGGTCAATAAAAATCAAGTCAATCAATGGTCAATGAATCTATGCAATGCGGAAATCCAGTCAATGAAATCAAGTCTACGCAGCAGAAATACAATCAGGACGGAAATCAATAGTCAATAATCAAATCCATCAATAGTCAATAATAAATACAGCGGTAAAAACATCGATAAATCAATACGCCTCAGCAATCAAATCAGTAAGTGCTTCTAGTCAATATCCAATCATCGTAGCAGTGTCTATCAGTCAATACCATCAGTTCAATCAATCGTGTCGTCTAGTCAATTCGTTGTATCTATATCATCTGTCCAATCAATAGGATGTCTGTGTCAATTCATAGCAATCAATAGCATCAATTAATTCAATAAGGGACTCGTGTCAGAACGTACTCTTGCAAATCAGTCAATCCGATTAATCAATACGATTTACTCGATATCAATATCCAACATTCAATGACACTACGACAGATTCAATAATGACGACGTACGATGCTACAATAGGGAAATCATCTCAATCAATAGAGCACCTTTCAGTCAATTATCTCTCAGCAGAGAAATCCATAAAATAATCGAATCAACTATACGAATCAACCTAGCAATTGAAAACAAATCTATACAATGAAATCATCAGGTCAATAGAAATCAATACAATCAGCTCCATAAAGAAATCTATTCTACGATAAATCAAATCCATACGACAACAATCCATTCAATCAATCAATCGATAATCAGTACGACGAATCAATGTATCAATATCATGTCAGGATCTGTTGTATCAATACTATCCATATGTCCATATCATATCCATATCAATATCGATGTCGGTATCTATCTATCGATACAATCTATATCAATATCAGTGTCAATATCTATGAATCAATACGAAGAATCCATATCAATATCGGTGCCGGTATCTATGAATCAATAACATACAATTGAAATGATAAATCTGTAAATCCATAAATCCGTCATTAAATCCGTTCAAAACAATAAATCCGTCAAATCTATCAATCAATCAAATCGAGTCTATACTATCAAGTCGATCAAATCAATCGAAAAAGCAATACGATAAATCAATAGTAGCAAGTCAAATCAATGCAGAATCAATAGTATCAATGAGTCTATGAATCTATGTCGTCCATGTCCATATCAATGTCAATAATCAATAATCAATAGTATCAATGCTCAATGATCAATCAATGAAATTAATGAATCCGTCAAGATCAATAAATCAATCAGAAATCAATAAATTGATGCATATCAGGAAATCCGTACGATGCAATATCGTATACATGCAAATCCATACAATGGTCTTACTCGACAAGCACAAACACTAGTCATGATCAATAGTGCTGTTGTAGAATCTATATTGCTGTTGTAGAATTCATATTGCTGTTGTAGATATCCGCACGTTGGTTCTATCAAGAAGAGTCGTCACTCTTTTGCCCGTCGGCCGCCCGTTGGCATATAAAACTCCTTATAACTCTCAATCGTTATATCGATGATCTATGGTCTATGATTTAAAGGAAAGCCCGTCGGCCCACCATCCTGTACAGGTCAAGTCTATCTTCAACCAACGTTCAACCAGGTTCCCACTTGTCTTTCAGTAACAATCAATTCAATGCAATAATCGATGAAATAAGCAGTATTAAAGAAATCTAGAACAATCATATCAATAGTCATACGCATATCAATTCAATCTATCAATTCCGGAAAAATTAGAAATCGTACGAAAATCGAGCAGAGTGACGGCAGTCGGTCAAATTTACACAAAAATCCTGCAAAAAGGCACAAATTCCAAATTCTTCCAAATTACAGCAGAATATCCACGACATCAATACAAGACTATTATTCTATAGAAACAAAATCAAATCACGTCCTGATATTTTTCTATTCAATTAAAATCGCGTTGAATCAATTCCGATCGGTAAAATCGTCGCAGAAAACACTCAAATCGTGTACAATAATCATATCTATAACATACTAAAAGTTGTGCGGTGAAAGTTGTGCCAAAACGAAATCACGTCAAAAGTTCGACTACGAAAACACAAAACAGATCATAACTCGGTCAAAACTCAATATCTTTGAAAACAGAAATAGGATTCAGAGTCCTTACCACGAGATCTTCACTTTTCCCAACAGCAGCGTCGGACGAAAAGCGCTCCGCGGCCTCCAAAACCAGATTTCTCCTCTTTTCCCTTCTCTTTCTCTCTCCTCAAATCAGATATTTTTATTTTAAAATGATTTTCTCTCTCCTCAAAACGAGCTGATTTCTTTAAATCATTTGTCTGATCGGCCCGGCCGATCGCCAAATCGTCCCGGGACGATCAGACTAAAAATATCGTTCTGGACGGTTCCCAGAACTATTCTCAGGCCGATATTTTCTACAGTGCCGATCGGCCTGGACGATCTAAAATCGTCCCGGACGATTCTGGGAGGAAAATCCAAGCCAGAGAGGAACAGTAAGGGAACGAGGTCTCACAGAAATCGTATAAAGCAACAAATCAAAACTTTTGTGAAGAATGTCAAAATCAAATCAATGTAATAAAATCATATATGAATGTACACATGATATCCAGACATTCTATATCACGTGCTCAGCATATCACATGGTTAATATCAGTATAGTGAATCAATAGCATTAAATAGTATCAATATCTAAATAAGTAATAATAATAATCCAGTGATAGGAGTAGTAAAATAATACAATAATAATAAACCTATATAGTAACAGTAAATTTGTACAATAATAAGAATAATGTCTCAAAACATGCATTTCAGTAGTCACACAAAACAAGTTATGGCTATCATGGTATTTTTCAATATTAGTATCAGTGTTAGTAAATCACTGGCTCGGTAAATAGAGTCGTCACTTTTTATCCGTCGGCACAATAATGATCTATTTATAACTCCTAATCAGTGTATCACGTAAATTAGTATAGGGTAACACCAAACCATAATATTTAAATGAAAGCCTATCGGCTCATCGTCCTGTATAGATAAATCAGTCTCTAACCAACGTGTCAACTAGTTTTACTTGTTTGTTTCACACACGTATAATATTATCAATATACTATAACAACAATAACGATCAGCTTTTACTCATGCACATATTCACATCCATTTTTAATATATTGCAGTAAATAATATATAATTGAGCTTAATTAAGAATATGTCAAAATGTCATAATGGTAGACAACAAAGAATCGTGTTAGGCAAAAATACACATTTTAAAAAATTATTAAAATACTATCAATTATATAAAATGATATTTTAAGACTTTTATTGTACTACACCACTATTTTTAAATGTTGAAATAAATTTTGTGGTAGACAAAAGTTATTATATTTTTAAAATCATCATGTGAAAAATCTCAAATAAATATTCAAAATGTTCATAATCTTGATCTCTATAACATGCGAAAGGTTAAGTGGTGAAAGTTTTGTCAATACAAAGTTATTTACTTTTTTGGTTAATGAAAACACAAATTTGATCCGAAAAATATAAAAAACATAAAATATTTGAAGTCAGAAATAGGATAAAGATTTTTTTACAGCGAGACGAACAAATATCCCAATTGTCCCAATGAACAAAAATCGCAATACGACGTCCAGATCTAGGTTTCTTCTTTCTCTTTCTTCTCTTTCTATCATAGCTTGTACTCGATATACACCATCTACATTTGTTTGTACACACATCGTGCACAAGCTTGTACACACATTGTGTATAAGCTTTTACACCCAATGTGTATAATTTGCTTATAATTTGTTTATAATTTAAATTAATACATATATACATATATTGTATATGTACATTCCAAAGTTTAGTTTTTGTTGTGCGCAGAGCCTCAATATTTACAAGTATTTGCGACTCCTTAGCCGATATATTATGCGATGAAGTGGAGGAAGCTTAAAGGAATTTAAATAATTTTTGATTTATTGAGTTCCCTCCATTTAACTATTTGAGCATAATATAAGCTTGATATACATGATGTTATTAGGATGGGATGTTACCAGCAAGCCTTCATCATCAAGGGACATAAGCTAAATTTTACATTAAATGAAGTTGTACAAGGTGAAAAGCCATTATACGCTCATTATGTACAACTTGTACACTCATTGTGTATAACTTGTCACAATGTGCATACGACTTACATACAATGTGTGTACAACGTTGTACACAATGTGCATACAACTTTTACACAAAGTGTGTACAAGTTGTACATAGTGCGCTTATAATCTTTTATTTTGTATGTCAACATCATATGGAAGTTATGTAATAACCAGATCAATTAAGGGCAATGAATTTCACTTGTACACACACTGCGTACACACTGTGCATAAGATTGTACACACTAAGAGTCTACAACTTATACTCAGTCTATCTACAAGCTTTTGCACATAACACATAATGTGCAAGGTGTACATTGGGTCTGTATAATCATCTAATACGTGTGTACAAGCTTGTGCTCAACGGGATCCACAAAAGGCACAGAAATCCCCTTGTACAAAAACTTTGTACATTGTGTAAACAATGTCTATAGCCTTCTACGAACATCACTGTTTCTAGAGGATTTATTTATGAACTCACCGTCTTGCCTCTGCACATAATAATTTCACCTTTGTTAGACGACAACAATTTCAATTTAAGAAGTTGTCATAATAATCTATTTCCATCTATTTTATATTAACGAATTCAAAGAATGCTGACTGCTTATAACTTATTTTTATAATTAGTAGAAGTTGTTATCATTGATTTAGAATTTTTATTTTTAATTAAGAGTAGTTAAAGACGCTCTTGAAAAAAAAAATGGAAGAGAAAAGTTAGTTCTTTTATTTTAAGAAAATATAGGAGTGCGTTTTACCAAAAAAAAAAAAAGTAAAAAAGAAATGCTGTTGATGTTATATTGTTATGCACGACTATTACCGCAAAGTGCTGATCCGACGGCAAAAAAAAACTTTGTACGGTATTTTCTACATCGCATTGTGCTGAGTTGTTTGGCGTAAGATCGTTCGCGTGATTGTCTCTCATGGTGTTGTCATGTGCTCTGTCTCGCAACAGTTTGATGGTAAATACGTAATATTATAGTACTGTAGGGTACTGTAGTTTACAGCCTGGCTAAACCCTTTCCGTCTATAAATTTAAAACGCCGATGCTTCTTGGCCTTACTTCAACGTCAGTTCCAGAATCCGCCTCCAAGCATCTCCGGCCCGGCGGCTGGAGATTTTACTCCGGCGGCTGCTGAAGCGAGTGTAGGGTAATCGAAGGAGGTTTGTGGGAAGATCGAGCGAGGTATGGTGTAAAAACTGAGCTCTGCGGCGAATGCCGGATCTTTGTTCCGTACTTCCGTTAAGCGTGGTCCCTGTTTATTTTAGGTTCTAGGGCTGCTTGGGTTTAGTTAAAGTAGGATTTTGTAGATCATTTGAATCCATACTTTGTTAATACCAGATGCAAACCTCTTGATTTTCCTAAAAAAAAAACCTGGTTAGCTTAACAGTGGAAAATGAGATTTAGCATAAATTCTGTTTGGATAGATTTAGTATAAATCTTGTTTGTATAGATTTAGCATAATTCCTCTTTGTCACTAGAAAATTATGGCTAAAACTTGAAACCACTGCATTGTCAGAAACTGCATTTGTTTACTCAGAACACGTGATCGCGCGCGAAGCTACGTGTTCTGATTTCCTCGAGATATGGACTCGGACCCCACGATTAATAATTTAATAAAGCGTGACATTGGGATTTGATCAACCTTTCCTCGGTAATCCTTCGCCGCAGAGCCGGATAGGTTTTAGGTCTCAGGATCTCAATTACCAGGTTGCGTTATCTTGGAGGTATGGAGGGGTTTCCCAAGTAAAACTTCATTTCTTCAGTTTGATTGGAAAAACCTGTTCTATCTTACCTGTTGTTATTCTCTTCTTTTTTTTCTTCTAAAAAATAGAAACTTAATTTGTTTTTCCCCTCAAAATTAAATATTTAAATTTTTTAATATGTTGTTTATTGAATCAAAATCCTAAAAATATGAAATCATTTACTATTTCCAGATTGTTTCCTTTCTTTTGTTTTTATTATCTCTGTCCTAGGATAATAATCTTTTGATATTTTTTTGGTAAAATATTGTATCAAAATATTCCAATATAATTTATATTAGTATACAACAATAAGCTTTTATCACACTATGTGGGGTTGGCTACTTGAATCATTTTTCTTATCTTATTAAGAGTCGAATTCTCATCTAAATTTAATAAAGAAAGGTCATTTCCAATATTTTCTAACCAAGTCATTTTAGGTCTACCTCTACCTGTCTTAACTTAATTCAAATCTAATACATCTACTTTCTTAACCGGGTTATCGGAAGGTTGTTGTTTTTTGTGACCAAACCATCTTAGAAGACTCTCTCTAATATTATCTTCTACTGAAGCTATTTCAACTTTTTCAAGTATATGCTCATTTTGTATTCTGTCTCTAAGAGTAAAGCCACTCTTCCACCTGAACATCCTCATCTTTGCAACATTTAACTAAATATTGTGCTTCTCTTTTAATGACCAACATTCCGCACCATAAAGCATTGAGGGTCTCACTACCAACTTATAAAATTTTCCCTTAAATTTGAGAGGGACTTTTCTATCACACAACAAGCCCCATGCATTCCTCCACTTCAACCATTCAACTTGAATTCTACTAATAATATCCTCATCTATTTCTCCATCACTCTTAACAATAGACCCAAAATATTTAAAATGCTTACTCTTAAATATGACTTGATCACCTGAAATCACAGTCCCTCCACTAGATCTATTATTACTAAAATTATATTCCACATATTTAGTTTTAGGTCTACTCAAATAAAAGCCTTTAAACTCTAAGATTTACATCCGTAATTTATGTTTACCTTCAACTCATTCTCTAGTCTTATCAACAAGAAGAATATCATCAGCAAAAAGCATACACCAGGCTACAACCTTTTGCCAATGTCTAATGAAAATATCCATAACTAAAGTAAAAAGATATGGGCTTAAGGTTGATCCTTGATGTAATACAATTGAAATAGGAAAATACTTTGTCAAACCACCTTGTGTTTGAACACAAGTACCAGCCTTTGCATACAAATTTTTAATGACTTGAACATAAACATTATTAACTCCTTTCTTTTCAAGAAAATTCTTTATAGCACTTCTCTTGGAACTTTATCATATGCATTCTCTAAATCAATAAATATCATATGTAGATCCTCCTTATTCTCTATATTTTTCTATCAAATCTCTCAATAAATATACGACTTTCATAGTAGACTTACCCGATATGAATCCAAATTGATTTTCAGAAACAATAGTATCACGCTGCAATCTACGCTCCATATTTGCTCTCATAGTTTTAAAGTATGACACATTAACTTAATTCCTCTATAATTCACACAATCTTGTGCATCACATTTATTCTTAAAATTAGGAATCAACACATTTATTCTCCACTCATTTAGCATCTTTTTAACCTTCAAAATAATATTAAAAAGATTAGTAAGCCAAAAAACCTTTATCTTCTAAGTATTTCCACACCTTTATTTGAATATCATCAGATCTAACAATATTTTCACACTTCATTTTCTTTAAAGCCTTTTTAACTTCAATTTTACTAGTACGCCAAAAAAATAAAAATCTTCATTTTCATTTAGAGTACTAATGTCACTAAAGGCAATCGCATTCCCATAATCTTCTTTGAAAAGTTTAGCAAAATATCTCATTCATTTTTGTTGAACATCCTCTTCTAATAAAAGTATTTTTTGATCATCATTAATATATTTCACTTTAACTAAATTCTTACTACTCATATTTCTTTGTTTAGCTAATTTGTACATATATCTTTTATCTTTTTTAATATCTAATTTATTATATAAATCATTAAAAGCTAAAATTTTTATATTGCAAATTGCTTTCTTAGACTCCTTATGGGCTCTTTATATCTTTTTCAATTATCATATTTTTTACAACTAAACAATTTTTTTTATCAAATATACTTATTTTTTAATTTTTTTTTCACATTTTGATTTCACCATTAAATATTTTTACTATTGGTAACTTTTCTCTTTGATACTCCAAACACATTTTTTGTAACATTTTTAGTATCACTATCAACTTTTTTCTACATAACATTAACTTTCTCATACACAGAAAAAATCTTAAAATATAGAATTTTACTCTCAAAAATATTTTTGTTAATATTCTTTAATTGCTTTCATTTAATCATAGAATAATGATTTATTTTATTTTTTATCTTTTGCCTCTTCTTCTTAAAGTTTAAAATTAATAATTAATATTGAGTGCATAAATTTTGGCTCAGAATAATTTTACAATCTAAATGATATATTTTTTTAATAAAATATTATATAAAAATTTTTGATATAATTTTTATTAATATGAGTTTGAAAATTATTAAATTTATTTTTATTACATTAATTTAAAAATAAATCTATTCATTTTCAAATCAAGCAAAACAAATTTAATAATTTTTAAATTCATACAAATTGGGATATTCTGACAAATTTAATTAACTTAGCTTAAATTAATTTACTAATTAATTGAATTAAAAAATCAAATTAGAAATTCAATCTTTAAATAATTTAATAATTAATTAACCTAATTAAAAATAATAATAAATTAAAATTTTAATAAATCTTCAAACAAATTAAATTTTAAAGCTAAAAAAATCTTTAACTAATATTTAATATTTTTAAAAAATTTAAAATTAAATATAAGCTTTTAAACAGATGTTAGCACATAATGAATAAAATTAATGTTGAAAGTAAAATTAGCAAGTAAAGATAAATACTGCAAGTGGAGCAAAGTGCTGGAAAGCTAGTAAAGAACAAACAACAATGCTAAAGTAGCGTAACAAACAACTGTAATAGAAAACGTTACGAGCATAAAATAATAAACACACTACTGAAAGCTAAAGTAGAAAATAATTGTTGGCTAGTAAGTGTCAAAATAATAATTGCATGTTGGTACTGAGGCAAAGCTGACAATATAAGATGCTGATGCTGGTGTCTAAACACTGAAGCGTGTAAAACATTAAACTCCTAACACCCCAACAACTTTCAATGGAAGCCATAAGTTTGACTTAAGGGGAAAGCTTTAGGTAAAAATGACCTAACCTCTAATCTCTGATTAACACTTTGACAACTTTTAATAGAAGCCACAGTTTGACTTATGAGGGAAATGCCTAGATAACCCTAGACCCCTTACACAAGCATCCTAGTTTATAGAGTTAGGTTGTAAGACCTATCATATGGGCCACTTAGCTTACAGGGCTAGGTCGTAAGACTTGTCGTCAGGCAACATTTAAGAAAGCAATAAGACTTATCCAACCAAAACTCTCATGCATCCTAGTTTATAGGGCTAGGTTGTAAGACCTATCATACAGGTCACTTAGCTTACAGGGTTAGGTCGTAAGACCCGTCATCAGGCAACTTCTAAGGAAGCCTAAGACCTATCCATTCAAAACTCTCGAGCATCTTAGTCTATAGGGTTAATTTATAAGAGTCGTTATTTGGGTCACCTCTAATAGAGACCGTAAGACCCACTATTAGGGGTACTTTCAAATGAAAGTCATAAACTCCTACCTAAATACAATCACACGGGAATCAATAGTTGTTAGTATTGATAGACTGAAATCCATGATATGTCCGAGACGACGGAACCTTGGGATCCTAATCAGTTACCATAGGGCCTGGCCCAGTTTGAATGAATCCACTAATATTTGCAATCGATTATAAATGAGGACTTCCTTGGGAGAAGAAATTGGCTTGATGGTACAAATGTACATCATATAGAGCACATTACATGGTGAGATTTACAATATAGACATGTTTGTTTGGTCGGCACGACCATAGTCGATAAGATAGTGGTCGGAAAGACAATTGTCTGGTTATGGAGGTCGGAAGGACCGTAGTAGGTAACGAAGGTTGGAAGAACCGTAGATGGCAGGAGATAGTGGTCCAAAAGATCGTAATTGGTAGGAGACTGGAGTAAAAAAGATCGTTATTTGGTGATGGAGATCGGAAGGACTGTAGTAGGTTACGGAGGTCGGAAGGACCGTAGTCGGTAGGAGACAGGGGTCCGAAAGACCGTAGTTAACAGAAGATCGAGGTCAGAAATACCGTTGTCTGGTGATGGAGGTTGGAAGGACTGTAATAGGTTACGGAGGTGGTGTTTTGGTAGAGCATAGGGCCTCAAGTGGTGGTCCGGCGGAGCAACGACGTCAGGCGGTGGTCCGGCGGAGGTGAGGGCCTCAAGTTGTGGTCTGGCGAGGGTGAGGGCCTCAAGCAGTGGTCAGGCGAGGGTGAGGGCCTCAAGCAGTGGTCAGGCAGTGGTTTGGCAGAGGTGAGGGTCTCAAGTGGTGGTTCGGCGGAGCAACGACGTCAGGCGGTGGTTCGATTAAGGTGAGGGCCTCAAGTGGTGGTCCGGCGAGGGTGAGTGTCTCAAGTGGTGGTACGGCGGAGCAACGACGTAAGACGGTGGTCCGACGAAGGTGAGGGCCTCAAGTGGTGGTCCGGCGAGGGTGAGGGTGTAATGTCCCATGATCTAAGTGAAAGAATATATATATATATATATATATATATATATATATATATATATATATATATATATATATATATATATATATATATATATATATATATATATATATATATATTTATTTATTCCAGATCAATACAAACATCTAGAGTTGATATTGCATTAAAGAATGTAAATAAAATATAAAACATAATCAACATTATGACAGTTCATAATTACAATCCACAAGTAGCTACCAGAAGAATATATACAATAGCCACACTGGCTACAAAAATACATGAACCAAAAGCTAACAAAAATTATATTAGTGTCAGTATAAAGCTTCACGCGGCAGGCTATTTACATGAAATTAATTAATCACATATAATTAGCCTAAAAAGCCCAACAGGTCATCAAAATCTAAAACTGAATTCAAAACACGGTAAAAGAGCAATATGCATATTAAGGATCAAATCATAGAAGTAGCAGTTGTATGATCATTGAATATGTGCAAGAATAATAAAACTCAAATACAGTAGCAGAAGAATCTGTAAATAATAAAATACTACATAATGAAAGCCAGTAAAGCAGTAAATTAATACGAATGTCAAATTTATAAAACAATCGTCGTATCCATAATATCAATCAATATAAAATCATATAAAACGTCAAATCAAAACATCATTAATGACTGTTGAAATCAAATCAATGTAGTAAAATCATAATTGAAGGTACACATGCTATCCAGTTATTCTTTATTGCTTGCTCAGTGTATCACATGCATAAGATCAGTAAAGTGAAACAATAATATCAAATAGTATCAGTGTCTATATCAGTAACATTAGTAATCCGATGGTAGGAATAATAGAGTAATGCAATAACAGTAAGTCCGTGCAGTAAAAATAAATCTATACAATATTAAGAAAGATGCCTCAGAAATATGAATTTCAATTGTCATACTAAACAAGTAGAAGTCCTGGCTATCACTCTGTTTTTAAGTGTTAGAATCAGTGTTAGTAAACCGTTGGCTCAGTAAATAGAGTTGTCACCCTTTGCCTGTTGGCATAGTAATAATCTCCTTATAACTCTCAATCTGTGCATCACGTGAATTAGTATAGGATAACACCAAACCGTAGTATTTAAAGGAAAGCTCGTTGGCACACCATCTTATAGGTAAATCAATCTTCAACCAACGGGTCAACCAGTCTTTACTTGTTTGTTTCACACACGTATAATATTATCAATATATAACAGTAATAGCGACCGGCTATTACTCAAACACATATCCACATCCATTTTCAATGCATTATAACAAATATTGTAAAATTAAACTTAATTAAAAGATGCCAAAATGTCATAACTGTATTCAACAAAGAATTCTATTAGAGAAAAATGCACATTTGCAGAAAATTACTAAATTATCAGAGATAATATAAAACGACATTTTAATACTTTTATTCTACCACGCTAGTATTTTTAGGGATCAAAATAAATTTTGGAGTAGACAAAAATTCCTATATTTTCAAAATAACCAGGTGAAAAATCTCAAATAAATACTCAAAATACTCATAATCACGGTCTCTATAACATACAAAAAGTTACGCACTGAAAGTTTTGTCAGTACAAAGTTATGCACGTTTTTCGGTAACGAAAACTCAAATTTGAGCGAAAAAATACCAAAAACACAAAATATTTGAAATCAGAAATAGGCTATGGATTCCTTACAGAAAGACGAGCGATTATATCAACTACGACGACGGACGAAAATCATAACACGGACTCCAAAATCTAGCTTCTTCTTTCTCTCTCCTCACAAAACCTTCTTAAAACCCTCACGGCTTCTCTGTTTGCTGAATGACTTCAGGGAGAAGGTTTTAAAATCATTTGAGTGACTTTAGATATTTTAGAATAAAATAATAATACAATATTATATAATTAATTTAAATAATTTCTTTTAGTATAAAATTCAAATAATTCATTTCAGGACTCAGAAAATTACATAAAAATATTCATAAAATAAATCATAATATTTAAAAAATATTGATAAAATCGGTTTATAAAATAGACACCTAAGCTCCTGAAATCCTAATTTGTACCGACAGGTACAAATTCTTTAAAGATTTTCATCAGTGTCCAAAAATTACAAAAAATTCATAAAAGTAAAGTACTTCAATCAAAATACTATGCGAAGACGGATTACAATTTGGAGTTGTAATGAATCCCGAAAAAAATGGGCAAATCAAAATACAGGATATTACAGAGGGCCTCAAGTGGTGGTCCGACGAAACTCCGGCGGTGGTCGAGGAGGAGCTTATTCCTTCTCTTCTCTTCTTCTCTTCTTGCTTCGGTCCCCTCACAATAGAAATGAGGGGTCTATTTATAGATTTCCTGGAGTGGCATGGCCCGTAAGTAGATGAGAGATCAAGGGTAAATGCGGAGTTGTTGGATGAACGGCCGATGTTGAATCCCTTGATCATGTACCGTTCGCCAGACATTTGAAGGTCTTAATGATGTCGTAATTCGGGGATCTTGGGCTCGTTGGATTTGTCTCGTCGAGCCGCTTGATTCGACTATAAGCATGTCATTTTTGGAAACCGTTTGGTAATCCAAATTGTGGTTCAAACCCTCCAACAGCGTTTCAGACCCTTGATTTGGACCCATTTGGGCTCGGATTGAGTTGAATTTGGTGTCGTTGGGTTCGTATTTTTGAGACATTTAGTTCGACTATAAGTTTGCTGAAATCGGAGTTTGGATGGTCCCAATTTTAATTTCGGAAGTTTCCAACCTGATTTTGCATTGAGATTCGTGCGCGATTAAGATAATTTTTTTGATGACGTATCAATTAGGTTGTTACAGGTTAGCAGTATGGAGATATTCTGGTTTAGTCTATCACAATTGTTGGCTCCCCAATTTTACTTATCCGTCTCATTTTATTTTGTCTATATATTAATTGTCTGATTAATTTTTCTATTCAGCTATATACTACTTATGTTGAAGTCTTTGTTGGAACAGCAGTTGCTGGACCTTACACATTTAATCTTTTTCCTTTTCTCAGCACAAAGTATTAACTATGTCGGATCTTCGGGCACCGCTTCGACCGAAAAGGAAGAAGGATATTGTGGACTTTTTGGTTCACTTCCGATGGATACTTGTCATCTTTGTTGTCCTCCCAATTTCTTTTACTGTCTACTTCCTTACTTACGTTGGTGATGTAAAATCTGCAATGAAATCTGAGAAAAAACGACAGGAGGAACATGAAGAAAATGTCAAGAAAGTTGTGAATCGTCTCAAACAAAGAAATCCAACGAAAGATGGTCTTGTGTGCACTGCCAGAAAGCCATATATTGCAGTGGGCATGAGGAATGTTGATTATAAACGTGCTAGGCATTTCGAGGTTGATTTGGCAGCATTTAGAAATATCCTCGAAATTGATAAAGAGAGGATGGTTGCCAAGGTGGAGCCTCTTGTTAATATGGGCCAAATTACAAGAGCTACTGTTCCGATGAATTTAGCCCTTGCTGTTGTCGCTGAGCTTGATGATCTCACGGTTGGTGGTCTAATCAATGGCTATGGCATAGAAGGAAGCTCTCATATATACGGTTTGTTCTCTGATACTGTTGTTGCTCTAGAGGTTGTGCTTTCTGATGGACGTGTGGTCAGGGCAACAAAAGATAATGAGTACTCAGACCTTTTCTATGCTATTCCATGGTCTCAAGGAACACTTGGGCTCTTGGTTTCTGCAGAGATTAAGCTCATACCTGTTAAAGAGTACATGAAACTAACTTACAAACCAGCAAGAGGAAACTTGAAAGAACTTGCACAGGTATATGCTGATTCTTTTGCACCAAGAGATGGAGACCAATCAAAGGTTCCTGATTTTGTTGAGGCGATGATATACAATCCTACGGAAGGTGTCTTCATGACTGGAGTATATGCTTCTAAGGAAGAGGCAAAGAAAAAAGGAAATGTAATCAACAACCAAGGATGGTGGTTTAAGCCCTGGTTTTACCAACATGCTCAGAAAGCACTAAAGAAGGGTGAGTTTGTTGAATACATTCCAACCAGAGAATATTATCATAGGCACACAAGATGTCTGTATTGGGAGGGAAAGCTTATATTGCCATTTGCCGATCAATGGTGGTTCAGGTGGCTTCTTGGTTGGATAATGCCTCCAAAGGTTTCACTGCTTAAGGCCACACAGGGAGATGCTATTAGGAATTATTATCATGACAGGCATGTGATACAAGACTTGTTGATTCCTCTTTACAAAGTTGGAGATGCTCTTGAATTTGTTCACCAGGAAATGGAGGTAACTCTGTCTCACAACTTTCATTAAATAGAGGATATATTTTGTACATAATTATGATAAAATATCTTTTTGTTAAATTGTGAAGGTATTTCCTTAATATCATTTTCTTATACAATGCACTACATATTGGATTAATTATTAAACTTGTTTATGAACTTTTTTTGTCATGATTTGGAGTTATTTTACAAGAACTTTCGTGTTGCCATCATTTTTTGGGGGTTTTCCTTTATAATTTCATGCATTATTTGTTCACCATATCTGCAAAACCCTGAATAGCAGTGATTTATTATTATGATGCTCTATCATTATGACAATACGTTGTTATCCTTTTTTTGCTCACTTTTCATGCTATAAATAGGCCTTGTATATATTTCTTGTTTCCATCATATTTTTTAGGGTTTCTGATACGCCTTAGGTTTCACAAATTAGGGTTTGCCCTAATTTCCCCTCCAAGAGAGTGAACTTTCTCCACCAACACCAAATGAGAAATAATCACAAAAAAAAGGTAGAGAAGAACAATGAGAACCTTTGCATTAGCAAGCCAAGAGAAAACAAGATAAGTTTGTCCACTTCGAGAAGGACAAGATCTCCCAAAAGAAAACCCTAGAAAAGCACAAGAGAAGACTAGAGGAAGAAAACTAGAAAGAGAATATACTTTTCATAATACCCAAAAACTAAACCCTAGAGGCTCCCTTCATACCCATTCAAAAATCCCCTCCCATCCCCAAAATACCCTCACTTAAGTGAGGGTCCCTCTTCCAGCCAAATCCCCCCCCCCCCCCCCCCCCCCCCCCCTGGTTTTCTCCGCCTGTAGACCCGCACGGGTCCAGGCTCTGCCTGCAAATCGGGTCCAACGATACCGCCCTCTAGAAGATCAACCTTGTCCTCAAGGTTGAAGTCTGGAAACTGCGCCTGCATGGTTTCGTACATCTCCCAAGTAGCCTCATGTGTCGGTAAGTCCTTCCACTCGATGAGAATCTCCCTTTTGCCTTGATCATTCTTCCTCACTTCCTTCACATGTAGTGGTTCTAGTAAGAATCACATATCTTCTGTGAGGCCCTGGGGTATAGTAGGAGTAGCCACAGTATGATCCCCTATGCTCTTCTTCAATAACGATGCGTGGAATACAGGGTGGATGGAGGAATGAGGAGGTAACTTGAGACGGTAGGCCACCATACCCACTTTCCTTTCGATCTCGAAAGGCCCATAGTATCGTGGAGAGAGCTTTTCACTCCTTCTGCTAGCTAAAGTCTTCTGTCTGTAAGGCCTTAACTTTAAGTATACCATATCTCGAACCTCAAATGTCACATCCTTGCGGTGAGCATCCGCCTTAGTCTTCATGATCTGTTGGGCCCTCAATAGGTGTTCCCTCAACTCCCTCAACACCCTATCTCTCTCCTCCAAGTATTGATCCACTAGATATATCGGGGTCGTCCCCTTCTGATAATTCACCAACGGTGGTGGATCTCTTCCATAAAGAATCTTGAAAGGTGTGAATTGAGATGCAGTATGGAAACAAGTGTTGTACCAATATTCTGCCCATGGAAGCCATTTGACCGACTGCTTAGGCCTTTCTCCAACGAAGCATCTCAAGTAAGTCTCCACACTCCGGTTCACCACCTCGGACTGTCCGTCTGTCTGTGGGTGGTATGCTGTACTCCGCTTCAAGAATGTGCCCTGCATCTTGAAGATCTCTTTCCAAAATGAACTCAAGAAGACTTTGTCCCTATCCGAGACAATAGAAGTGGGGACCCCATGCAATCGAACCACCTCTCTGATGAAAGTAGATGCCACAGTAGGAGCTGAAAAAGGATGCCGTAGTGGAATGAAATGGCTATACTTGCTCAGACGGTCAACTACCACCATGATGACCGTATATCCTTCCGACTTGGGTAACCCCTCAATGAAATCCATGGTGACTTCCTCCCAAATCTTGTTTGGAAGCACCAAGGGCTGCAGCAAACCACTAGGGGCACAAGCTTGATACTTGTTCCATTGACAAATATCGCATTTGCTTACCATGTCTTCGACATCTCCTCTTAACCCTTTCCAAAAAAATTCGGCTTTCACCCGCCGATATGTTTTCTCCACCCCCGAATGTCCACCAATACAGCTATCGTGGTACTCCCGTAGAAGAATGGGGACAAATGCTGAGTCACGGTGTAGTACTAACCTCCCTTTGTATAATAAAAGAGAGTTCTCTAGGTGATACCCTTTGAACCCTCCTTCTCTCTTCTGGATAGCCGCCTGGATTCTCTTTAACTCCTCGGTATGTTGATTTTCCTTCACCATTTTCCCCCAATCAACCAATCGTGGCACAGATAGTGCCATCAGCTGTGAGCACTCCACACGGGAAAGAGCATCTGCCGCCTTGTTTTGTGCTCCGGGCTTATACTGAATCTCAAACTCGTATCCCAAGAGCTTTGCTAGCCACCTCTGATGTTCCTCCGCCACCAACCTCTGCTCTAGTAAGTACTTGAGGCTCCTCTGATCAGTACGAACTATGAATCGTTGCCCCAATAGATAAGGCCGCCATTTTTGAATGGTCAACACAATGGCCATCAGTTCCCGCTCATAAACTGACTTCAACCTCGCTCTAAGTGATAAGATCCTGCTGAAGAAAGCAATCGGCCTATGATTCTGCATGAGCACTGCTCCCAAGCCCACTCCTGAAGCGTCAGTCTCAACCACAAATTGCTGGGTGAAATCTGGAAGAGCCAAAACTGGAGCATTGGTCATGGCTTCCTTCAGAGTCTTCATGGCTTCCTCTGCCTTCTCTCCCCATTGGAAGTTGTCCTTCTTTAGTTGATCAGTCAAAGGGCCTGCTATGGAACCATAGCCCTTGATAAATCTTCTGTAGTAGCCAGTAAGTCCCAAAAATCCCCGTAGGCCTTTAAGTGATTTTGGTGTAGGCCACTTCACCATGGCCTCTATCTTGGTGGGGTCAGCCGCCACCCCACTCCCTAAAATGATGTGTCCCAGGTACTCCACCTCCTTCTGAGCGAAATAACACTTCTTCTGGTTGGCATATAGCCGATGCTCCAATAAGGTCGTGAGTACCACCCCAAGATGGGTGATATGGTCCTGCAGAGATTTGCTATACACCAATATATCATCAAAAAAAACTAGAACAAACCTTCTCAAGTAGGGCTGGAAGACCTGATTCATCAGGGCTTGGAAGGTGGAGGGAGCGTTAGTGAGCCCGAATGGCATCACTAGAAACTCATAATGACCCTCATGTGTTCGGAATGCCGTCTTCTGAACGTCTTCAGTCTTCATCCTAATCTGGTGATAACCAGATTTCAGGTCCACCTTGGAGAAGATGGTGGCTTCCCCAAGCTCATCTAAAAGCTCATCTACCACCGGAATAGGAAATTTGTCCAACACAGTCTCTTTGTTAAGGGCCCGATAGTCCACACAAAATCGCCAACTACCGTCTTTCTTTTTTACCAAGAGTACAGGACTGGAAAATGGGCTCACACTGGGCTGGATCACCTGAGCCTCCATCATCTCTGCTACTAACCTCTCAATCTCCTCCTTCTGAGCATGAGGATATCTGTAGGGTCGCATGCTGATGGGTGCTACCCCAGTCTTCAACACAATAGCATGCTCCCTGGATCTGATAGGAGGTAGCCCTTTGGGCATTTGAAACACTGTGGAGTGCTGTTGTAGAAGATCCTGGACCACCTCAGGTATGACTTCTGGCTCTCTTTCTACCTCCATGCTCACCTGCTGTAGCTCTATCAAATAGCCCTCTCCATCATCTCTCAAAGTCTTGAAGATGGACTTCAAGGCCACTCTGGATCTGCATAAACTGAGGTCTCCCTGTAGTGTCACTCTCCTGCTCCCCTTCCCATACTCCATGTATAATTTCTTCCAATTCACCTTCATCTCCCCCAAGGACTGGAGCCACTGCATCCCAAGTATCACGTCAGTGCTTCCCAAATCCAGTAGTAGGAAGTCTTGCACTGTCTCCTCTCCTTGCAATGTAAGGGTCACTCCCTTACACTGTCCGCTACAGCGCTCCTTCTTTCCCGTGCCCAAAATGACTCCGACACCTCTCCCCTGTGTCACTGGTAGCCCCACCCTTTCCACCAATCTGCAAGCAATGAAGTTGTGGGTGGCCCCACTATCAATCAGAACCATCACCTTGTACCCTGCAATCTCCCCTTCCAGCTTCATGGTGGAGTGTGATGTCAGACCTGCTATTGAGTTGAGTGAAACCTCCACCATAGCCAAATGAGGGTGCTCCTCCTCTTCTCCCTCCTCCTCAGTTGCCCCTGTATCATCTTCCTCCTCCTCAGAATCCCCCACTATGATCACATGTAGTGTCTTCTCCTTACACCTATGCCCGGGTGTAAACTTCTCATCACATCGGTAGCAAAGGCCCTTGGCCCTTTTCTCTTTCAGCTCTGAATCAGTTAATCTCTTGAACCCTCCTTGGTTCACTGCCGTAGTGGGTTTCTCCTTGATTATCTCCCTAGGAGGAAGGATGGTAGTCGCCCTTGGGCCTCCAATCATGAGTGGTGATCGGTAAGTGGGGTAGGACACCCCTAATCTCCTCGGTGGCTCCACCTTCAGCTTGTCCTCTACAAGCTGTGCAGTCTCCATGATCTTCACTAATCCCTGTGGAGCAACGACCCTGATGGCTGCTCTGATGTGGGGCTTCAACCCCTTCATAAAATTCCCCTCCAAAAGTCCATCTGGAATCCCTCGCAATCTGCCTGACAGTAGTTCAAAGTGCTCTCTATACTCTGCCACTGTGCCCTCCTGCACTAGAGCCACCAACTGCTCATAATGTGTACCCTCGCTGGACACCCTGAATCTATGAAGTAGGAGGTCTTTGAACTCCTCCCAACTCCTAACGTGTTGTCTCCCTTCAAGCCATTGAAACCAGGCCAATGCCTTCCCTTCCAAACATACCGGAATCGCCATCAACTTCTCCTCTTCTGTGACACCATTCACTGCAAAATAGCGCTCCACCCTGAAGATCCATCCGTAAGCATCTTCCCCTTAAAAAATAGGAATCTTCAACTTCCTCATGCGGTTGTCAGCTCGGTGGAAGGTTCTTCCATCTCCCCATGTCCCCTGAGTAAATCCCTCCCCTTGTGGTCTTCCCCTCCTCTCCACCGGGTAAGGATTTTGAAACCCCCTCAATGGTGGTTCTCTTGGCTCTCCATAGCCCATGCCATAGTCTTCCCTTCTTTCTCCCTGCTCCCACGTGGCACGATTTCCTTCCGGAAACCCCCCCATCTGATTCGGCCACCCTTCACGTGTGCCGTGGGGGCCCACCGAGCCCATGTATGGCCGGCCCCCTTGACCACCAGTCATTCCCCAAGGCCCACCTACTCCAGACCCTTCTCCTCCTTCCCTTGGCCATTGCCCTTGCATGCCATCTTCACTCTGATTTACTCCTTCTTCCCTAATTGGAAAATTAGGGTTAGGGTTTTGGTTCGTCACCGGAGATTTCCCTTTTTCCTTAGGGTTTGATGGAACAACTTGAGCTTCTAGCAATTTCCGGATCATCTCTTCCATTCCCCCAAATCTCTCCTCTAGGGATGAAAATTTTCCCTCCATCGACGAAAGTTTCTCACCCACCTCCTCTTTCAATTGGCCCATCTCTCCCTCCAAAACTTCCATTTTCTTTGACGCCATGCCGTCTAGGATCAAGAGCTCTGATACCAACTTGATACGCCTTAGGTTTCACAAATTAGGGTTTGCCCTAATTTCCCCTCCAAGAGAGTGAACTTTCTCCACCAACACCAAATGAGAAATAATCACAAAAAAAAGGTAGAGAAGAACAATGAGAACCTTTGCATTAGCAAGCCAAGAGAAAACAAGATAAGTTTGTCCACTTCGAGAAGGACAAGATCTCCCAAAAGAAAACCCTAGAAAAGCACAAGAGAAGACTAGAGGAAGAAAACTAGAAAGAGAATATACTTTTCATAATACCCAAAAACTAAACCCTAGAGGCTCCCTTCATACCCATTCAAAAATCCCCTCCCATCCCCAAAATACCCTCACTTAAGTGAGGGTCCCTCTTCCAGCCAAATCCCGCCCCCCCCCCCCCCCCCCCCCCCCCCCCCTGGTTTTCTCCGCCTGTAGACCCGCACGGGTCCAGGCTCTGCCTGCAAACCGGGTCCAACAGTTTCCTTTTAAATTTTGCTTCATTACGAGTATTACCATAAATATTTCATAGTACTTGCAAATCTCTGAATACCAATAATTCATTATCATGATACTCTATCATTATGGAGAATATTTTATATTCCTTTTGTTCTCCATTTTTCCTAAAAAATAATTTTTGTTTATGTTGTATATTCATTAAAAAATAGGGATCAATTTCTTTCCAACTTCCGCTATTCGTAACATGGTATTATAAGCTAAAATAGTGCTTTATTTTCCCAAAAGCCACATTTTGTCGACGCCTTTGAGATCTTCTTCATTATCACAATCTACCACTGTTGGGGCCTCTTTTTGGCGATTCCACCTACTTTCAACATCACTTGTTGTCAATCACTGTATACTCCATGCGTTCTTGGCACCATCACAATCGTCTACTAACTTGATCATGATTTTGTGTTGCTCAATCATAGGCAGCTTGCTATCATGATCTTGTGGTCACATTGACGTTCCAATCCCTGCCCATTGTTGATCGCCACATTCCTACTATGCAAAATCATAACTGCTAATCACTCATCATCACTTCCACTAAATCTAGAAAATTTGTTTGTCCCGCGATCATGATCTGTCACTTGCCCTTTGTTATCTAACTTGCTTTTTTTTTTTTTAAGGTCGTTCATGACTCTTTGCTGATATAATAACTCCAAGGAAGCATCATTCAAGTGCTTGAACCCATTTAGGGATGCAATAGATCATAACTCAATTTGTGCCTCAAGTTTTATTTATATAACTAAAATTCGATCTACAACCTCTTTGATTTATGACTTTGCTATGTGGCTCTATTCAACTATCTACTATCTTGCTCTCTTCTACCATGCAATCCTAGTCAATTGCACTTTGAATCCCATCAAAGCTCACTATTTTACTTAGTTCAAAGAACTGCCATTCATTCTATTGCGATTACTCTAAATTCCTCCAATTATACTCTCTAGAGTAAGGAAATGTCTATATTTTTTCAGGGGATATTAAATTTAGGAGTATGTTTGTCAAAGAATTTGCACTCACCAGACTTCTAGATGAATATGATTAAATTGTTTTCAAATGTGAAAAGGATTAAGTTGCAACAAATCATAAGGTTATTAGCTAAATCAGTATCACATCCACTCCTACCATTCACTCTCATCTTCGTAGCTATTATACAACTAAGGTTGTTTGGGATTTTCTTGCCACTCAATTCTCTACTAGTGGGCTGTAACGTTGACATCTACTGTCACATTCTTCATAATCTCAGAGTGGCCCCTAGAAAACCATCAATGCTATTTCAGCTGAAAGTTACCTATTTAGGCCCAACTTAATCCAGCCTTGGTCAAAGTTAATATTCGGGCTATTCTTGATCATTAAGAACATGATCGCTCATTCATTTCCCGGTGGTTTTCTCTATTCTACAAAACAATTTAGGTGTATTTGTTCCATTGCAAGCCTTCTTTCCCCACGTTGGATATCGCCATAATTAAATATAACTTTAAGAAAACATGCCTTGGCACATCAAAAGTTTGTCATTTATGAATCTTCTATTATTGATTTTGCTTTGTTACGTTTGTTTCTGGATCTCGCTTTGAGCTAGCTTATTCATAGTTGTCTTGAATGAAAATGTTGCCATTGCTTCAAATTGATTCATGACACCACATTAATGAATGTTTCAAAGCCCATCTTATACAATCTCCTGGAACTCATTCCACTTGAATTATATTTTTAAGTCTCATGCGTTTTATGTCATCAAGTCATCTGTTATATCAATCGTTTAATCTACACTATAAATGGCATTAAACGGTCCGTCACTCATACTCATATGTCATCTCTTATTTTATCTTTTCTTTACACATGCCTAACTATCCTAATAAAAACTCAATCTTGTTTTTGTTAGGCAATTATATGAACTTAGATGCGATGTTATAATTTCTCTAGATATCTTATGCAGCAGGATCTTGGTACAGGGTAGATTCTTAGGATATGATGTAGAGATGGTCGTTTGTTTGCTCTTATCAATCTCAATATACCATCATATGTTTCTTCTATGGGTATCCGTTTATTTCCACCACTTCCACAGCATTCAATCTTTGACATTTTCGTCTTGAACATGTTTTGTCTGGCTCATTATATAAATTTGTTTCATGGTCATTAGTGATCAGTCCACAATTATATCAATGTTTGTAGTTCATTTTAAACGTCAAAACAATTAGATTTACTTTTTTTTTTAACGAAGGTAACCCCTATGCTAATGCCCCATTTGATCTTGTTGAAACATATGGACCTAGCCTGCATCCTACTATGGGTAGTTTTTGATATTTTATTACCTTTATTAATGATTATTTTTGTTTTAGTTTGCTTTTATTTATTAAAAAAAATTAGAATTTTTTGAATTTATTTTAATTTTATTGCTATGATTCATACTAAATTTTCATGTTTTATAAAATTTCCCTATTTTTTTTGTTGATAAGACTAGAGTGGGAGTTGAAGAAAAACTTGAATTATGGAGCTCAACTTTAGAATCTAAAGATTTTCATTTGAGTAGATCTAAAAGCAAATACATAAAGTGTACTTTTTGTAGTAATTGATCTAGTGGGGGGATTATGACTTTGGATGATCAAATTATTAATAAGAGTATACATTTTAGATATGTTGGATCTATTGTTCAAAATGATGGTGAAATAAATGGGGATATTTTTAGTAGAATTCAAGTTGGATTGTTGAAGGGGAGGAATGCATCGGGACAATTGTGTGACAGAAAAGTATCCCGCAAACTAAAAGGAAAATTTAATAAGATAGTGGTCAAACAATGCTTTATGGCACATAATGTTGGCTAAGATGTGGATGCTTGGGTAGATGAGTGGCTTCACTCTTTGAGACATAATGTGAAATAAATATATACGTGAAAAGGTTGGAGTAGCTCCAGTGATTGATAAGGTTAGAGAGAGTTACCTTAGATGATTTGGACACCTAAAATACCGGCCTTCTGAAGACCCAGTTGGGAGAGCAAATGTATTAGATTTAGTCTATGTTAATAAAGGTAGGTAGACCTAGAAATGCTTGGTTATAAAATATTTGAAATATCCTTTTTTTTAATAGATTAATGAGAAATTGACTCTTAAATAATGAAGAAAAAGGATTCATGTTCTTGGCATCACAAAGTGGAATTAAGGGTTGTTGCTGTATAAAATCTCCCTACTTTGAGGCAAAATATAACTTTCAATACTTTTGTATTGTTATATATCTTCAGAATGGTCAAGTTGAATATGAGCATCATCATATTCTTGGCATCACTCAAGTTTTACTTCTTTTAACCTCATTTCTTGAGTGTTGTTCGGTGAAAACCACTCTATCTATGCCATAATCATATTCTCTGCACCAACATTGCCAAATAATGTCCCCTATGCACGTCTTTATGGAAAGGTCCAAAACTTCTCTGTTGTTTGAATTTTTGGTTTTGCTTGCTCTTTTATTCTTCAAACTTCTGTGTGAAACAACTATCAAAGTTTATAAAGTCTTTATTTCTTCTAATTGATGATTCATCTACAACTATACTTCCTGAACAAACACCTCATCCAGTTCCTGATGTCCTTAATTTCGTCAATCTACTCATTTTGCTAAAGTTAATCCTCTATCTTATCTTCAAGAAAATTTGCATTATTACCCAACTATCTTTCTGCTTATTTCCGAAGCCTCATATTTATGATGAGATCTCTGTTGACTCTCAATGTAAGTCATGCAGTTGACTCTCAATGTAAGTCATGCAGGAACAACTTAATGAGTTATGCCAAACTTTTGCTTGTTGATATTTTATTTGCCTCTTTGGATTTGCAGGGCATAAATCCCTGCATTGCAGAATGCTTTAAATTGTTTTGTACTTCTTTTACTGCCCTCTTTTATGTCTATACACAGGCCTTTTATATGATGTATATTCATCAAGAAATAGAGATTAAGGCTTCGTTTGGGACGACTTTCTTTCTGCTTCTTAATGTAGCTTTTTAGTATAAATTTTTTAATTTTTGTACTAAAAAATTACTTTATAAAGCATTAAGACAGCCATCCCAAACAAATTTTTGTACTAAAAAGCTACTTTATAAAGAAGAATTGTTTATACTATCTTGTATTTTCTTCTTCTATTGCTTTTGTTATAGCTTTATAGATCCAAAATGATTTGAGAGAAATCACCAACGAATGCTTCAATTCTGAGCTAATTTGAATCTTACCAGGTTTATCCCATCTGGCTCTGTCCGCATCGCCTGTTCAAACTCCCTCTGAAAACCATGGTGTTTCCAGAAGCAGGCTTTGAACTCCACCACAGGCAGGGAGATACGAGCTACGCCCAAATGTTTACAGACGTCGGCGTATACTACGCTCCGGGGCCTGTTCTTAGAGGCGAGGAATACAACGGTGCGGCGGCTGTCCATCATCTCGAGCAGTGGCTGATTGAGAATCATGGATTCCAACCCCAGTACGCAGTTTCTGAACTCAATGAGAAGGATTTCTGGAGAATGTTTGATGGGAGCCTCTATGAGCAATGCCGCAGGAAATATGGCTCTGTGGGAACCTTTATGAGCATCTACTACAAGTCAAAGAAAGGCAGAAAGACTGAGAAGGAAGTTCAGGAAGCTGAGGCTGCTATCCTCGAACCTGCAGAAGCTGAAGTGGCCTAAGCGATCTGCTAATGTTAGGGAATAAAGAATCTCAACTTAAGGTCGGATTCTTTGGCTAGCTTTTTTTCCAAGATTGGCAGGTTTTATCCTCGCTCTCTTTGAAGGTAGTTTTCTTGTTTGTCTTTTGGTATTTCTGTTATTGAATGGGTTGTGCGCTTCTGCGCTTTCCTGTTTCCTGTTTCCTGTTTCTTGTTTACTAGTTATCGGAACGGAACCTGACTGGTAATTTTGCTAATATTTTCGAATGCTTATTGGAATTGCTATAATATGGGTTTACTTCTGCTTATTTGCTTATTAGCTTTTGTTTTGTTCTGCTGATTTTTTGCGCGTTTTTTTTTATTACTTCTTTAGCATCTTATTTTTTTACCCGTGTAAATTAAATTGTACTAAATGAAGCCTTAAATTGTTGAGAAATTATTTTGTGTGAATACCGGACTGAGACAACCGTTCGGATTTGTTGAGTTTTTGCTATCATTTTGTTGCGCTTTTGCAAAAGGACAGTAAAAGAGCAGTAAATATTTAATATTTATTAAATAATTAAATATTTATTATGCTTTTGCAAAAGAATAGTAAAAGTCTAATAAAAATGCATTCATAGTTGAATATTTGCAACTCTTTTACCGACCTTTTGCTAAAACGTAGCAAATTCGTACAGGTTCTTTCCGTCCGGTGTCCGCACATAATAATTTCTCTAAATTTTTGACCTACTTCCTGGTGATGATTTTTGTTTATCAAGCTGGAGGATATGTTTCCTCCAATGGAGAAATTAACACTTATTCTGAGAAATTATTAGGTACGGAGTGCGGATGGGAGAACCGTTCGCACACTAGTATAAAATCGCGCTCGGTACCGTTCGGTACCACTCGGTACCATTGGGTACCGCTTGGTACCCTGTGTCTGTGCGGACGGTTCTCACCCCGTCCGCACTCCGCACCTAATAAAAAGTCCTCTGCATCAAAACTCTTAGATGTCTTTTTACTACTTTTGAGCCAACGTTTTCAAATAAATGGGATGGGGTCTATAGAAAATGATTGATGGTGTTTTTGGATTTGAGCAATATTACAAATGAGATGTGGCAAATGGGAAAGTCAAAATAGAGAGAGGCTTTGTTGCGTCTCTCATTTTTATTCTATTTTTCTTTCATTTATTTCGTCTATTTCCACCCCATTTAAAGTTAATCAAGGTATTCATGCGGGCAGAGTGGCATTTATCTTTCTGCTTTTCTGTGGTAAGTATAACAACAAGAGAATGCCTTTGGTGACAAGAGGCGAGCTTTTGTCGATCATCCAATACATTTGGCGAGTATTGTTAGGAGGTGGGTGACTTTTTATATCTTTTAAGTTTTGTTTGGGATGATTTTCTTATTGTTTCTTAAAACAATTTTTTAATATAAAATTTTAATATTTTATATTAAAAAACTGCTTTAAGAAGCAGTAAGAAAGTTGTTCCAAACGAAGCCTTAGTTTAGTTCAATAGCTTATTATTTAAGATCAAGTTAAGGTTAGTGATTAGGTGGAAAACTAGAAGGTTGCTCTAATGTAGGGATTGTAATATTGGTGTAAGTTTTTCCTTCACCTATGAGGGGATATTTATACTTTACAAAAGCTTGAAGTGTTACAAATGTTTTTTTTTTCTTTTTTTGGTGAAGTTCTTAGATTTTCTTATGAAACTTATTTATTATTTAATACAATGAATTGCATTTATTTAAATTAAAATGTTTAAAATATTTTGTTAAAGAAAATAAAAAATGAATTTTGCTTCTATTTTTTTTAGAAAATTTATAAATCTTCAAACAATCTAGAGGTGCATGTGGCACATGGCCAAGCGGTTAGCATCACTTGATGACGAGAAATTATTATATCCGGTCAAAAACCGAACAGTTCGAATGTATACCGAGCAATACCGAGTCCAAAATACCGAGTTTTAGGTGATGTGGCACGTGGTTATTGGTCTATGAACGCATTCGAACATCGGATGTAATAATTGCTTGTTGGTGATAGGCAATTGGTCGGCAAGCCCGAGCAGTTTTTCTAGCATTTTGTCATTGGAATAATTTTTTTGATATTATGATCTCAATTTTAACGCTTGAAATTTAACGAGATTCGAAAAAAAAAAAAAAATCTTCAAATTGACACACTAACTTAAGGAAAGATTAAAATTATGATTTAGCAGTCTTTGCTTTATTCAAATTCTCTGAAAGGATATTCATGTCGTCAGCACGTGGTAGATGAAGAGTGGTTTAGCGACCAATTTTTCACCATTCACCCATCATTTCAGCTACACCTGATTAGGGAGGGACCTTCCTATTTTTAGTCATTTGTGATGTGTTATACCTTTTCTTTGTATTTTAGTGACGTCAAACAGGAATTTTTATTGGATCAGATAATCTGATATAGAGATACATCAGGTACCCAATAAAAAAATGCCACATGCACTTACTTTTTGTTTAAAGCTGAGTGCTTTTTATTGAAAGTGCATGTGACATTTTTTTATTGGGTACCTGATGTAGACTCGAACCCAATACCTCTTAGTTGGTAGCCTAAGCTCTCAACCAATAGGCCAATGTGAGCTGTGTCTAGCTTGTTTTCTTACTTTAGTTATCTTTGTGTTCTCTTGTCGTATTTAAATTGATTTTTTTTGTAATATCTTTCTATTTCTTTTTAAAGATGTCACTTCGTAAGGGGGAGACCTTAGGAGAAAAAATAAAATTAAATCTAAATTCAACCAACAATATTTATCATTATAAAAAAGAGGATATTATTTTAATCTGGAAGCCCAAGCATATGTTTTGATGAATGCAAATATTATTAGAGTTTACTTAGGTTCTCCTACTTGTTAAGATTGCAAATCATTTTTGTATGCACTAACATTTCATATATAATATATGCTAAACACTGATAAAGGATCAGGACCTAATAGTGGGTAGTCTATGATTGATGTTTGTAAGAGTTTGTAATTTTATCTTTCTTGAGTCTATGAATTAAATTAAGTGTATGTTTAGCTTAACAATCATGCACACACATAAAGGAGAAATTAAATGTGTTAATTTTTCTTAATTGATCGTATTATACGATCTAAATTATACTTGACGATCTGAGTAAAATAAAAATTAATTAAAATATTTAATTAAAGAATTTTCATTTTTAACTAATTTTTTTGTATGATTATAATTGTACAGGACGATAAATTGTAATTATGAAATCCAATAGGCAATCATACAATAGGCAATATTTTAATATTTGAAAAATGAACTATTCATACTATGATTACAATCGTATTGTACGATATAACTAAATCTTGTACAATCTAATCCTCTAATTAATTGAGATTTGAGATCATATTGTATAATACTAATCTTCGTATAGTATGACCCGATTAGGTACTAAGATGATATTTAGTCGCTAACGATCATACGTGATAAAAATCTTATTTGATTGAACTAATCATACTGTATGACCTCTTGTATCATACTAGACGATAAGTTCAAGTCTTTGAACTAATACTAATGTACAACCTTCAAATCCTACTATACGATCAGAGATGGCTTACTTAAAATTTTAGAGTTTTTTGGAAGCCTTCTATTTAAGCTCTCTTATTTGACTTTGTAAAGGTCTTTGGCTGTTTCGAGAATTTAGAGATAGTTCTTTTTGAGGTCTTCTCTTCTAGAGAAAGCTTGAAGAGAGAAAACTTAGATCTTGTAAGAGAATGGGGAGAAGTTGAATGTGAGGGAGAAGTAGTGTGCAGAGATTTCATACGGTTGCTCTGAGCAAACTTCTACCTTAGGTCCTCCATGTTCATTGATCTTAAGGGAATATTTGTTGAAGAAAGCTTTCGAAGCCAAAGATCGTAGGCACTCCATCACACTAGGAGAAGTTGAAAGGGATTCAGGTTCTTTTCCTCACTAAGAGGGTGAAAAGGATTTTGGTTCTCTACCTCACTAGGATGGTGAAAATGATTCTGGTTCTCAATTGCGCCTTGGAAGGGTGAAAGTATTTGTGTAAAGGCTTCTCCATCCTGCTAAAGGGTAAAGGCTTCTCTGATTTTCTCCCATGATGATATTTAATCGCCACCAATCATACTAAACGAAAATCCTATTCGATTAAACCAATTGTATTGTACGACCCTTCATATCACACTGGACAATTAGTTCAAGTATTTGAACTAATCATACATCCCCTTATTAATCGTATAAAACTAATATGATGAATTGAATTAATCAGATTATACGATCCCATATCGTATTTTATGATAAATAATGGATGAATTAAAAATTTAAGATTTTTTAGAAGCCTTGTATTTCTTTTAGACTTAAAAAAGTCTTTGGTTGTTGAGAGATTTTCTATGAGAGTGCTTTGAGAGTTTATTCTCTTGAGAGATCTTGGAGCTTGAAGAAGGAGAAAGAGAAGTTGTGTGTGCATGAGAAATAGTGTGAGGGGATTTTATGTTGTTGCTCTAAGAAAGCTTCTGCTTAGTTTCTCCATGTGTCCTTATTGATCTTGTGAGTTAATCCAAAAAGAAAACATTCAAGGTTGAAGATCATTTAGGTTCTCTGCCTTGCCAGTATGGTGAAAAGGGTTCAAGGTTCTCTTTTTCACCGGGAGTGTGAAAAGGATTTTAGGCTCTCTACCTTACCAAGAGAGTGAAAAAGATTCCAAATGCTCTTCCTCACTGAAAGGGTGAAAAGATTTTGGTACTCTACCGTATCAGATTGGTAGAAGAAATTTTATAAGGGCTTCTCCGCCTTATTGTGAGGGCTAAAGAAGAGTCACTAAAAGGTTTAGTGCAATAACTGGAGTGGAGGACTCCGGGGAGTGGACGTAGGTCAAGGTTTGATCGAACCACTATAAATCTGGTGTTATCGTTTTACTCTTTTTTCTACATTTTATTTTCATACATTTTAATTTTTCCTGTATGTTAAATTCTTGCAAGCATTATTGAGATTATTGAACTTTATTTTTATTTGAACTTTGTTAGAAAAAGAAAATAAAATTAATCTTCACATTTATTTTTCTAGAAGAGAAATAATATTAGTTTTATTAATTTCTTCCATTGGTGTTTGTGTAATTGGTTTTGAGATATAAAACAAATTTTTGAGAGAAAATTTTTAAAACACCAATTCACCCCCCCCCCCCCCCCTAATTTGCCTTGGGAAGTTCAAGTGATTTTCCTATCATTGAACTTTCATCTTGGTGTGCCTTGGACAACTCATCTAGGTTTAACAATCTTATTTGAACTTTCACGACGGAGGTTAGAAGGACTGTAGTTGAGCGATGGATGTCGAAATGACCGTAGTCGGTCAATGATGGTTAGAGGGACCATAATTGATATGGACAGTGATAAGAAGAATCATAGTTGAGCGACAATGGTCGGAGGGACCGTAATTAATTGGCAACAGTGGTCGGATGGACCATAGTCACAAAGCAACAGTGATCAGAAGGACTGTAGTTGGCAAGCAAGGGTGGTTGGAGGGTCTGTAGTCGGTGGGCTATAGTGGTCGGAAGGACTGTAATCGAGTGACAGTGGATAGAAGGATCATTGCGGGTAATAGTGGTCGAAGGGATTGTTACGCCGTAAGATCTAAATTATAAGAAGTATCTATTTGTCATTTAATCATTTATTAGAGCTTATATAAATCATCAATAAAAATCTATATATCCAACAAAAGCATCTAAAATCATGTACATCAAAATATTTTACTATATTTATTCTTCTAAAATCATATATACAAATTCCAAGGAATCAATACAATCATTAATCTATCTATAACTCATGACTATAAAAGAATAAAAGAAAATATATAACAAAATAAAAAGAAAACTATAATAATATTTGTCAATCTCATTCTAACTAGTCATGACCTTTCCTTGACCGAAAATGAATAAAATCCACAAATGAGCTAAAAAGTCTAGCAATAGCTCAAATTCATTAAAATTTTTAATGCAAGGCTTAAAGAATCAATATGCATGCTATGTTTAATTAATATAGTCAATAACATTTAATTTAACCAATGATCAATTATTATTCTTAAGGGCAAGTCCAATGGAGATGCAAACCAGTGTTTGCCGTTCTTCCTTCCCTCCAACCGAGCGCTATTTTTGACGCCATTTGATAGGAGATGAACATTGCGACGCCAATATTGGAGTCACACTGTTTATCCTCCATTTGTTTTTTTTTTTAAATTCGAAAATTAATTATTAATTTTAAAGATTGAAGTTTAGAAAATTTTTATTATAAATATCTTTTTTTTTTTTGAAATCTAAAATTTTTTTACATAATTAATTAATTTAAGTTACAACATTAAGATAAAAATTAAGATGAAATTCTCATACATAAAAGATATCGAGAAGTACAATACCAAAAAAACAAATCAAAATATAGAATACATTCGAATAACAAAAAATTAAAATAACAAGTAATGACAATCTAATAATCTGGAAGATTTGTATTGGCTCCGCCAAGTTCAATGAGATAAATAATATATATTTTTTAATTATAATAGATTTAATTCAAAATTTGATAAATAACATTTATGATTAAAATATATATAAAATGAAACATGGGAAAGATTATATTAGGAATATTCTTTTTTTGTGTTAGAAAATCTAGTTCGGTTGGAGATAAGTTACTGCATTTTGGAGTGAAAAATGAGTTTTTCGGTTGAAGATGCCCTAAGTCTCAAAATGATCAATGATAACATAGTAGATGTAATAATCAATAAATTTATAAAGCAATCATACTGAAATCATTCATAAATCAGTAAAAGTATTATCCTATTTTGAGAGAAAATGTGAGGAGAAAGAAAAGAAAACTAGATTTGGAGACCTTGGAGCGATTTTTGTTTGTCGGTCGTATTGGGAGATTTACTCGCGTCGCTATAAGGAACCATTACCCTATTTTTTATTTCAAGCATATCGTGTTTTTGATAGTTTCCTGGTCTTTTTTTTTTTTCATTACAAAAAATAAGAATAATTTTATATTAGTAAAACTTTGACTACGTAACTTTTTATTTGTTGTAAAGATTTATTTATTTGATATTTTTTGTTGGGTAATTTTGAAAAAAACATTAATTTTTATCTACTAAAAAAATTATTTTGACATCTAAAAATAGTACTTTAGTTCAATAAAAGCTTCATAATATTGTTATATATAATCTTTGGTAATTTGGTTAATTTCTGAAAATGTGAATTTTTACTCTGTAGAATTTTTTGTTGCCTACCGTTAGGATATTTTGGCACTTTCTGAATTAAGCCGATTATACTTTATTCACTACAATCTATTGAAAATGGATGTGAATATGTAATTGAATACCAACTGATCATTATTATTGTTATAATAAAGTTATAATAATGTATGTGTAAAAGACAAATAAAAACTAGTTGACCTGTTAGTTGGACATTGATTGATTTATATATGATGGTGGGTCAACAAACTTTTCTTTAAATATGTAATTTGGTATAATTCTTGACTGATCCACATGATACATTGATTTGGAGTTATAAGAACTTGATTATTATGCTGACGGGTAAAGAGTGACGACTTTGTTTACTGAACCAACGATTATCGACTACTAATTACTAATTACTGAAAAATATCGTAATAGCCAAAATTCTTTTTTATTTAGTGTAACTACTGAATATATATTATTAAGGTATTATTCTTTTTATTATATGAATTTAATATTTCTACACAAATTTACTATTACTGTATTATTTTATCGCTCCTACCACTGAACTGTTATTGCTACTGATATAGGCACCGATAATATTTGATATTATTAATTAATTATATTGGTATTAAGCATATGACATACTGAGCATGTAAGATACTGATTTGATATTGATATATAATACATTGATAGTATTGTACACTCATATATTGGTATGATTTTGATAGTATTTACCGATACTTTAGTTTCATCGATTTATATGATTTCTTTATTGATTGATGTTACTGATATGATGATTGCTTTAATGATTTGACACTCATACTGATTTATTAGCCTTTGTATTATATTATTTTATTATTTATATATTCTACTACTAATGCATATAAGCTTTATCATTTCTTCATAGATTTATGATCATGAAATGTTTCTGTTAAGATTAGTTTGCTGACATATATTATAACAACCCAAGATCCGTGTAGCGAAAGGATTCATCTGATCGGATTCATCTGATCGTTCTATTACCTCTTTTCCTTTTTTTTTCTTTTTCTTTTTTTTTTCTTTCTATCGGTTTCCTCATATCATTCCATACATACATATATCCAGAGCCAGAGATAATTACATTACAGAAAAGAAACAGCAGCGGATACTATAATTCACATATAGTACAATCAAAGAACCGACAAAAGAGTCCAAAAGAAATATCTACACTAGCCACATAGGCTACAAAAGAAAGCCTACCTAAGGCTACAAAACAAAAAGCTAAACTCGACAGAAAGATCTTCAGACTGGAGGCCCTGCACCTGAAATATTAACCACATATAATGAGCTTACAAAGCCCAGCAGGTCACCAAAGCCTACAACTGAAATCAAAGCACGACATTGAAAATAATATGCAGGTCAATCAAATCAAATCAAATCAATAGGCTATGATCAATGAATCTATGCAGGTACGGAAATCAAATTAAATCAGATCAAATCCATCAATAGTCAATAATAAATACAACGGTAAAAACATCGATAAATCAATTTCCCAACAATCAAATCAGTAAGTGTTTTCAGTCAATGTCTATCCATCGTAGCAGTGTCTATCAATCAATATTATCAATTCAATAAATCGTGTCAATCAATACTATCAGTTCAATCAATCGGGTCGTCTAGTCAATTCGTTGTATCTATATCATTCTTACAAATCAGTCAATCCAATTATTTAATACGATTACTACCGCAGCGAGGACGGTTCAATAATGACGACATACAATGCTACAATAGGAAAATCATCCCAATCAATAAAGCACTTTCCAGTCAATTATATCAATCGGCTCAAATCCCAATAAACAATCTAATCAGTACGGCGAAAGATCAATTGAAATCAAATCAAATGAATAAAATCATCAGGTCAATAGAAATCAAAGAAATCTATTCTACGATAAATCAAATCCATACGGCAATATTTCATTCAATCAATCAATCGATAATCGGCACGACGAGTCAATGTAGCAGTATATCAATAACCTATCAGGATCTGTCGTATTAATCGTATCCATATGTCAAGATCATATCTATATCAATGTCTATATCGGTCTCTATCAATCGATACAATCTATATCAATATCAGTGATAATATCTATAAATCAATACACAGACTCCATATCCATGTCGATGCCAGTATCTATGAATCAATCAAGTCGATAATATCAATCGAAAAAGCAATACGATAAATCAATCAAATCAATGAATCCGTCAATCAATCAATCAAATTCAGTCTATACTATCAAGTCGATCAAATCAATCGGAAGGACAATACGATAAATATACAGTAGCAAGTCGAATCAATACAGAATCAATGGTATCAATGAATCTATAAATCTATGCCGTCCATATCCATATCAGTGTCAATACTCAAAAATCAATAGTATCAATACTCAAGAATCAATCAATGAAATCAATGAATTCGGATGATAAGCAATCAATTCGATAAATCTATCAAATCAATAAATCAATGCATATCAGGAAATCCATATGATGCACATGCAACTCCATACAATGGTCTTACTCGACAAGCACAAACACTAGTCATGATCAATAGTGCTGTTGTAGAATCTATATTGCTGTTGTAGATATCCGCACGTTGGTTTCGATCAAGAAGAGTCGTCACTCTTTTGCCCGTCGGCCGCCCGTCGGCATATAAAAAACTCCTTATAACTCCCAATCGTTATATCGATGATCTATGGTCTATGATTTAAAGGAAAGCCCGTCGGCCCACCATCCTGTACAGGTCAATATCTATCTCCAACCAACGTTCAACCAGGTTCCCACTTGTCTTTCAGTATCAATCAGTTCAATGCAATAATCGATGCAATAATCCATAAGAAAGAAAACAAAAACGATCATATCAATAGTTATACGCATATCAATTCAATCTATCAATTTCAACCAAATCAGAAATCGTACGAAAATCGGGCAGAGTAACGGCAGTCGGTCAAATTTACACAAAAATCTTCAAAAATTACAATTCATCAAATTAATACAGAACGTGCACAACAACATTATAAGACTATTCTCCTACTGCTCAAACCAGTTCGGACATCATAATAAATTGCAGTCAAAATAAAACTCCGCAGAACCAAAACGGACCGGACGAAATCTGCCAGAAAATAATCAAAACGTGCAGAATAATCACGTCTACAACATACCAAAAGTTATGCGGTGAAATCTTTGCCAGTACCAAACCGGGTACGAAAATCACTTACAAAAACACAAATCTGAGCACCATTTCGCAAAATCTCAAAATCTTTGAAAACAGATATAGGGTTCGGAGTCCTTACAGCGAGACAAACAAAATATCCAACAGCAACGAACGACGAAAATCGCTCCGCGGGCCCCGAAATCGGACTTCTTCCTTTGCTTTTCCGCCCTTTCTCTCTCCTCAAAATATCTGATTTTATAAAATGTTTTCTCTCTCCTCAAAACGAGCTCATTTTCTTATATCATTAGTGGGATCGGCCCGGCCGATCGCTACATCGTCCCGGGACGATCAGACCAAAATCGATCGTCCTGGACGACTCCCAGAACTATTCTCAGGACGATATTTTCTACAGTGCCGATCGGCCTGGACGATCTAAAATCGTCCCGGACGATCCTGGAAAAAAATCACTTTTCCCAGCAGCTACAGCTACAGCAAAGGAACGAGGTCTCACATATATATTGATCATTTATCTTATGTTGAGTTTAATTATAGATTTTTATGACCTATTGAATTTTTTAGCCCATTTTATATGGCTAAATAATTTATGTTAGAGCAAAGGATCAGAAGTGTGAGATTGATTCTACTGCTAATTCGTACGAGCTTTACTATTTCTAACAGATTCATGATCATAAAATGTTATTGTTATGATTAGATTGCTGACATACATATTGATCTTTTACCTTGTGTTGAGTTCAGTTGTAGATTTTTGTGACATGTTAGACTTTTTAGCTCATTATATGTGATTAAATAATTTTATATAAGGGTAGATAACCAGGAGTGTGAGATTGATTAGGATTTTTCATATTTTATTTCTATTTTTTTTTCTTTAGCTATGCTTTTGTACTTAGGTCAGAGTAGTTGTAGTACGATTGTATAAATCATAAGTAGTATATATGATTTTTTTGGAAATAAATACATATGTATATATTGATATTTTGATCGAAAATTTTATTTCTGTTGCTATATATGATTTTTCAGAAATGAATACACACATATATATATATATATATATATATATATATATATATATATATATATATATATATATATATTGATGTTTTGATCGATATTTTTTTTAAGTTGATATTTAGACTGGTAAAAAAAAAAGACAATTTTAGTTGTATAAATAAAAAGATAAAAAAATAATTCTTACAAACTAGAGTCTAGGGCATTACACTTTGTCCATCGACGTAATCGATTATCAGTTATAGGATATAATCGGGATAACACTACAAACCATCGTTAAGGAAAAGCCCGTCGACTCACATTGTGTTTGGAATATTTTGTTTTAACAACTAATCCGAATTAATTGTAGTATTAATAGCTAGCATTTATTGCTTTCATGAAATAAGTTTAATGCATGAAATGAAACAAGAAATGCTCAATTCTATAAAAAATGGGAAAATTTATATATCAGTCTATAGCTTCATAAAATAACAATTCTTATTTTATTCAGTAAAAATTGATAATATTATTGTTAAAATGTTCATAATATTCATATTTATCATATACAAAAAAAGTTATATTATAAAAATATAATAAATGAGGAGAAAATACATTTTTATAGATTTACAAGAGAATAAATCCATCAAACTCAAAGTTATTGAAAACTAACATTATATTTGGGTTATTTCCGACGATCAAGAGAAATCTTTAAGTAGAATTGATGAATGAAAATGCCTCGAATGCCTTTCTCTCTCATCCCTCTCTCTTCATTCCTCTCCTCCTCGCCTCTCGTCCTTGCACGACAAGTCTCGACAAATGAGGTAGTGGGAGAGTTGGAAAGGATATTAATAATAAACTATATTAAAATGTTAATAATAGCCTAGCATTGTAGCGCTGCATGTCGAATCCACAAATACTGTATAATAGAGACTCAAATGTTGCAACGACAGTTTTTAGTGCCAATGTGCTCTCATTTAGCATCACAACATTCCTAAGCACAGTGTTATTATACTCCACTTCAAACAATTTTTTTTTTTTTTTACTTTTTGTATTTTTGGATTATTATAGGAATTATAATTAGCGAGGAATGGAGGTCGGTATGATCGTAGTCCGGTAAAGGTGGTTGGAGGGACTATAGTCAGCATGTGACGGTCACTGGTTGGGAAGAAATCTAGTAGCAGCTGCATCCAAGAGGAGTTCGAGCAATACTCAATGAATTGACAAAAGTCTGACGACGATTGGTGGTCGTAAAAGAATTTCACGACGTCAATGCTGGCTAGAGAGTGCTAGAGAACCAGTTAGATTTCTCTTCTTATCCCTCACGTGAAGAATGAAGATCTATTTATACCTTTTGGGAGTGACATGCTTAATAAATATGAAGGAGATCTGGGATAAATTTGGAGTGTTCCATCAGACGGATGATATCAATTCCCTTGTTCATGCAGTACTCTTTAAGCATTTATATGTCTTAATGATATCATACTTAAATGATCTTGGATTCATTGGATTCTTCTTGTTAAGTTTCTCGATTCGACTATAAGCATGTCATATTAGGATGTCATTTGGTTATCAAATTAATGCTTTGAATCTTTCGTTCTTTTGATTTCGATTCTTTTCAAGCAAGGATTGGACAGAATTTGGTGTCATTGGATTTGTATTATTGAGATGCTCAATTTGACTATTACTATGTTGAAATCATAGTTTGTATGGTCTCGAAATTAATTTTGGAAGTTTTTAATTTTGATTTGCATCAAAATCCGTGCCTGATCAAGACGTTTTTTGGTGACATCAAATCTAATCCATATATGCTGATTAGTTTTTCCTCTTATCAATATCTTCGTTGCTTTTCATGGGAGTTAGAACTTCCCTCTCCGGCTTTGTTGGTTCACGTGAGGTAAAGCTTTTAATAAGTCGCTTTCCATTGCCCTTTTAGATTTTTCTTTTGCTCTTGTGCACTTATTCATTGTTACCATGTTTCACATGAGTAGAGTTCTAAAAGATTTAAAGCTTCTACGCCTCCTCCTCCGACATTGTTCTTGTGGAATCGAATGTCACTACAAGAGCTCTCCGCAATGGTAATGATATTTCTCCAATTTCGTGCAATTCTTTCGCTAAATTAAAAAATCTGCAAAAAATTGGGTTTAAGAAATATAGGATTTACGACAAAAATGAAAAAAAATGCCATGAAGTGAGGCTTTGGGGTTGTTGGGCAACAAGTAGGATTTAATAAATCTTGTGTAAAATTCCCAATAATTATTTGGCAATATAAGTATTAAATTCTATGAAATTATTTAGCAACATAATCCATGATTTAAGATTATTAGTTCGTTAAGAATTTAAATTTAATTTATACTTGAAATTTAATTTGCATTTAAAATTTAATTTAGATTTTAATATTAGTTGCATATTAATTAGAAGTTAATTTAATTAATTATTTATGTAGAATTTAAATCATTTTTAATTAATAAGTAGACTATTAATTAAATAATTAATTATTTACGTATTCTATCACTAATCAATTAAATTGGTAATTCATTAATTAATATTTTTATTATTATTTAAAATTAATTACATACTATTTAATTAATTTTATAATTATTTATTTATTCACTTCTTAGGCAGGAGGCAGGGTTTACTTTTCTTCTTCGAATCGTTTTCCTTGTCCACCACGTAAGAGTTCCGAAAGCTCTCCTCGAACGAGTCGGATCGGAAGTTACACAGACAGACAACGTTCTTCCTTTGCCTTCTTCGACGACGTTCTTCGCCTCCTTAGACGACGTTCTTTACCTCCTTCGACGACGACGGGAGATCGCTTGTTGCGACGGTAACATACTTTTTCCCTTTCGCGCGCTTCTTCGGCTAAATCCCGTAAATCCGCCTAAAAAAGGGGAAAACGGAGGATTTAATTTGCCTTGAGATTTAAGATGCCCATTTTTTCTGTTTGGCCGGATTTACCGAAAATCCTGCTTCAAATCCGATACTAAACAGACTTTCCGTGAGATTTAACTTTGCATTTTTTGGCATTTGGCAGGATTTAGCTTAAATCTTGCGCCTAAATCCTTCATCCAAACAGGCCCTAGGGTTTCTTTAGGCCGCTCGATCATCTCCCTAGCTTCAAATGGTGAGTAATTTTTTGACATATCAGGTTGCAGATCTGATGCATTCGCCGCCTTTTCCCCTTTCTGTATATGTTAGGGTTTCAAGAAATGTTCAAATTATTTAGTTATTTTTGCACGATTTCTTGAATGCTAGAATTCCTTCAGATGTTGGTCGTTTCTTGAAGGGGTTTGAGCGATCTAGAAAATATGAGATTTCTTACGTTACTGTTCTGTTGCAGGAGAAGATTGGCTGGAAGCCGAGCGCTCTTTTTCTCACAGATCTAGTAGCGGTTCCTATACGGGAGGTACTATCCTCGTTCGTGAACTCAGGGAGCGCCCCAGTTGCCGAGGATGACGTCCTTGTTATCACCCAATGCAATACCCTTCGTGAGTTTTTTTTTGCCTGTTTGCGTCTGAAATCTCTCCTTTTTTCCCTTTTTCTTGATATTTTCCAGAAAGAATTCATAATTTATTTTTTATAAATTTAATTTATTCTTTAATTGGTCTCTCTCTTGCCGCCATGAACTTAGCATGATTTGTTGATTGAAAATCCTGTTTATTTTTTGGTCATCCGGGATCAAGTTTGATGATGGGATTCTATATATTGCGGATATTCTCTGTTTTATTAGTATTATCATTGAAAACTTTTATGATTTTGTTATTGTTTGCTCGCGTGAGATACTGTTTATATGCGAAGTTACACAATTGATGGTGATGTTATTACAGTGGGGAAGTTGCCAATTGAGTCCGCATCCTTGGATGTCATTATCTCCGTTCTTCAAATACCTGATATTGTTAATGAGCAGTGGCTTGAAGAGATAAATAGAGTTCTTAAATCCAGTGGAAAGATTGTTGTTCAGTTGTCTCTGAAGTCTAGTGAGCACTTGAGTCAGGTTATTTCTATATATCTTGTGAATTATTATTGTTGATTACTTTATTTGGTTGTTTTGAATTGCTCGTAAATGATTTTTTTTGTTTGAATAACAGACCTCGCTAGAGCGCAAATTACTCGTAGCAGGATTTGTCGATGTGATGCCGTTGGAGTCTAAACCAGTCTTGGTCTTGGATGGCTCATATTCTCTGACGGTAAGCTTTTTGAATACTTGTCTGTTATTTGTAGATAAATTTTAGGGGTGTCAATTTTGGATTCGAGTCGAATCCGAAACTGACCTGGCACTATTCGGGTCAACCCAAACTTGACCTGTTTTTTTTGCAAACGGGTTGGTTTTTCGGACCCGAACTTGACCCGCTTCAGGTCCGGGTCAACCCGACACAACCCAAATGCCCTAGGACCATTAAAAAATTGCTACTTTTTCGATCAAAAAAATGGGTTAGTCTTCGCTTTTCAGGTCAAAATTGGTCAATCTCATTTTTTCGTGTCAAAAAGCGGGTTTTTGGGTTAATTTCAGGTCAAATGGTCAACTCGAACCCGTCCCAATTTTTGAAATAGATTGAATTGTTGAACCCGAACCCGACCCATTTCGTGATCCGGGTTAACCCTAACCCAAGATTTTTGGGTCGGGTTCGAGTCAGATTTTCAGGTCATGTCAAATATTAACACTCCTAATAAATACATTTCAAACTAGATGAACCCTCTGCTCCACCTTGAAATCAATCATAAACTCTTGTAGATTATTGGGAAAAAAGCTTCATGGTCAATGGGGTCTTCTTTTGTTCTCAAGAAAGCAACAAAGGCTCTTCCCAAGCTTATGATAGATGAGGAATCCGACCTTATAGATGAAGATAGTCTCCTTACGGAGGAGGACCTGAAGAAACCACAAATACCAGCTGGTTCGATTTACATTTTTCTTAATGGTTTGTGATACTTGTACTTATCATTCTGATGGCTACTAATATGTGCGCAGTTAGTGACTGTGAAGTTGGGAGCACTAGGAAAGCTTGCAAAAATTGCACTTGTGGGAGAGCTGAGGCTGAGCAAAAAGTGCAGCTGGGGTTAACTGTGGAGCAGATAAATAATCCTCAATCTGCTTGTGGCAGTGTAAGTTCTTGGTTTTCACTAGTCCATCGAAATCGTTCCTAGAGTTTCAAATTAAGGTTTTATTCGGGACATATTTCTTAGTACTTCTTAAAACAGCTTTTTTGCACAAAAATTAAGCTTTTTTTTACTAGAAAGCTGCTTAAGAAGCAGTAAGAAAGCTGTCTCAAACAAAACCCACGGCTTTTTTATTACTTCTTAAAGCAGCTTCCTAGTACAAAAATTTAAATGTTTATATTAAGAAGCTGCTTTAAGAAGTAGAAAGAAAGCCGTCCCAAACGAAACTTATATTTTGAGTGGTAGATGTCCAAAATGCTGCTGTTATAAGTTTATAATACTATATCGACGCCAAACTCTATGGTCATTGCAGTGTGGACTAGGGGATGCATTCAGATGTAGTGGATGCCCTTACAAAGGTCTCCCTCCATTCAAATTGGGAGAAAAGGTAGCTATTTAACAAAATCGAATAGTACCCTTTTTTAATAAAAGATTGTAGACTGACATATTTATAACTCAACTTTTGTAGGTATCACTTACAGGGAACTTTCTTCTGTCTGACATATGAGATAGTCACTTAGCATTGAAACAGGATGGTAGCTTGAATGAAAGAGTTTTTGTTAGGCTAAAATAGGAGAAATAGCAAACAGAATCAAATTCTTGTTGAATGATTATCTATCTATCCCATTTAGACAAGCAGGAGTGTTGCATTTAAAATTCATACTATATTGTTTATGAGAAGTGTACTGAAGAATTTTGAGTGCCTGTTGGTCATTATTTTGTTCTTACTCTTTCATTGTAAACTTCTAATATAATTTTTTGTTATTAGTATGATTTATGCTAATGTGAGGTGGATGTGTATAATTTGCTCATTTTGGAATGTATTTAAAATGAGTGATATAATTAAATACAAGAAGATTAAAAAGCTTTGATTTTATTAATAATGAATGGAACAGATTCACGTACATCGTATACATAAGCCTTGAACTCAAGACCTCTTTGTTAATAGTCAAAGCTTTCAATCAATAGAGCAAGGTGAGCTGTGTGGATGAAATGTCATATGATTCATTTTATGTATTCATAATTTGAAAAAAAAAAGAGACAAATGATTTTTGAAGAGAATTTTTTTAAGGGGGTTAAATTATACATCAATAATATATATATATAATTAAGCAAATATCTCTTTCAATGTAGTGAAGGTGGAGAACTTAGAAGATAACATTAGAGCTAATTGAACAATATGCAATCCTCATTTTATCATGATATAAGAGTTCCTCTATTTGAAAATAAAAAAAGAAATAGCAATAAAGGTATTGTTTGGGATAGTTTTCTTATTGCATTTTGAAGCAATTTTTAGTTCAAAAATTTTTATATTAAAAAAGAAATGAAAGAGATTATGATGCGATTGGCTTTTGATAATTAATGGTTATAGTCTTACTTGTTGGTAATTTATAGTATTTTATCTATGTATTTAAAAATTGTATTACATTATAAATTTATCTTCAATTCTTGTAAGTTTTATGAACAAGAGAAAGCATGTCATGTGCAATTGTATGAATCTTTTTTTTTTTTTTTTTGTAATTATCTAATATTGAAGGATACTAACAAATCATTAGCAAGCAACTTTTCAAACCAAAGTCTTTTGCTCATTGCCCAAAAGTTGAACTTCATTAGCAAAGTGCATATCAACATTAATCAATCAGCAATCATGAAACTTATCTCAAGTTTTATTAGGGGTAACTTTCTTACTGTTTTCTAAAACAACTCTTCAATACAAAAATTTTCATTTCAATTTTTTTTTTACTAAAAATTACTTTAAAAAGCAATAAAAAAATTATCTCAAAAGAAGTCCTAAACAAACATTATGAAAACTTGTAAGTGAAGTCCGGTGGTTCAAATCATTATATTTCCAAAAATATATTTTCAATTTCTTCTAAAACATAAATATGTCAAATAAATCAACTAGTATGAGAGCTGAGATTGAAGAGACAATTTTCTTCACCAGAGGTGAAGTGTTTCTCTTAACTTCACTGAGTTCTTGAGGCCTGTTTTGTATTCCCTCGACTTTGCAATGTTGCCTTCACACTTGGCTGCAAGCTTCTAGCTCATGGTCCACTCTCTGGATCAACAAGCTACTCAATGAGTAGGTCACGCAGCTCATCTTCATTTGTTGGTTGAAAATTTTGACTACCAACCACAAGGTTTTAGGTTCGAATCTTGCATATATGATGTGTGCATGAATTTGTCTTAGTTAACTTAAATATTCCAAAAAACTAATAAAATAAATTTCAATAATTTTATAAAAATTCAACTGATAAATAAACAACCATGAATAGCTTGGTATTTTATCCATTTGTAATCATTAATAATATCATTCTAAGGTTATGAATAAATTTGTTAAGAAATGATAAATGTGTTCATTTAAGACTTGGTTATAATTTTGATTAATGCGTGATTATATGAAGTCGTGTTCTTTTATGTATTAGATGGTTTTTATTCATGAGATAAGCTGCTTATTTATATTTGTTAAAATATATTTTTTATTTGATAGATATATCAATTAAATTCACATTTTGCTACTTATTAATATATTTGATAATAGACCAAATTATAAAAAGAGCAAATTTTATACGAAATTAAGCAATGGAAGTACGTTATCAAATTAATTTAGAAAGGAACCAATACGGAGTTTCAAGTAACACATTTAATTTGGTTTCCGTTTTCTATAGAAATCGGAACATTAAAATCCGTTTTTGTTCTTTAAATGCCGGTTTGAGGGAATTTGCAGGATGACATGCTTGGATATCTGTTTGCTAGCGTCTTATCTGACTTTGCTTAGGTTTAATGGTTCCGCTTTGAGGAATTGGTCCATTCCCAATGGCTTTTATTGGAGCTTGTGCATGTTTTGTTTCAGAATATTGGTTTAAGGGAATTGGCTTAATGACGTGATTTTTTTATTTCCTTCTTTTGTGTTTATTCTCGATGGCTATATTGAAGCTTGGATACTTGTTTGATGTTGTCTTCTGTGGGCATTCTCGATGGTTATATTAGAGCTTGGATACCTATTTATACTTTCTTATATGACCATTCTCGATGGCTATATAGGAGCTTGGATATCTATTACTGGTTTGAAGGAATTGGCTTAATGGTGTGATCTGTTTGTTGCCGTCTTTTGTGTCCATTCTCAATGACTATATTGGAACTTGAATATCTATTTGTTGTTGTCTTATATGATCATTCTCTATGACTATATTGGAACTTGGATATATAATATTTATGCCTCTTATTGTAATTGTTCACTATATGTGTTGTTTGGGCTTGTTCTAAGTTGATTGTTAGTTTTCTTTGTTTTTATTAAACATTTTAATTTAGACTTTGTATATAGGATTTATAAGTTTTTCTTATATTTGTTGTAATTTTTTATTATATTAATGTAAATAGGCATGGTTGTGCCTAATTAAAATAATAAAAAAAAACTTTTAAATGGTCTCCGAACCATAAGGCGGAGTCAGCAGAGTCAGCCTACTCCTGTTGCTTGTTCTGTGCCAGCGCAACTTCCCGATTTCGATTCTTAGCCTCCGCCTCCTTTTACCTCCCTTTAAGCGACGATTCTCTTCTACTTCTCTCCCGGCTCCTTTTACTTGAAGCTGTACAAAGACTGTAGAAATAAGTGTCTATCCTCCATCTGTTGGCTAATTGCGGAGTTTGCTTCCTCCTCTTCTTCGGCGTTGTGTTGAGGCAATGAACAAGATTGATGAAGAAGGGGTAAAGGTACCTTTTTTTCTTTCGCTCTCAACAATCTTCCTTCTCTTTACCAATCTGTTTTTGTTTGTTCTCACACTTTGGTTTCGTTCGATGTGCTCAAGTCCCAATCTTATTGCATCTTATTAGGGTTTATTGCTACTCTGGCTCCTAAACATGTTGATTCTGTTAGATAGTTATGTTGCTTCTATAAATACTTTGCTTAAAAGCTGCATCCTTACTTGTTATAACTATAGGTGCCCTATTGCTATTATAATCAACTCATGTCATGTCCTTGTTTTCTCTTAATAACCAGCTTGAGCTTGATCCGTTTATATTCCACAGATTTCTATTTTCATATTTAGGTGATAGGTTTAAATTTTCATTCTTTTTTGTCTCTAAATCTACTTCCTTTTACCTTTTTAAATCCTTTTTTGCTGTGTGAACTGTTACATTTGTCTCTTTTGTACTGTGACGCTCATTCGTTGAGATTCTACGAAGAAGTGGCTTGAAGTTCTTCTTTATTTAAAAGATAAATTATATAGGGTTCCCTGAAGTCAAGGATGAATTTCACATAGGTCCATGTTTTCACTTTTTGAACTTCTTTAGATGGCTACCTAGAGCACTCTCAAGGTTTCATTATGGTCCCTCATTATTTGGAGCCCAGCTTAGATCCCTATTGCCTAACATTGTTGATTTTAGGGTGTTTAATCACTGCTGACTATTGCCTTATTTTTGTACTATGGAAAGCCTTTTTGACTATAGTTTTTTGAGAATTGAGAATAAACATTTGACTCCCAATGCATAATGACATGAACTTGCTCGACTAGACTTTGAGTAGAGAGTTTAAAAAAAATTATTCTTTGATTGCAATTGTTTCAAATATAGTGTGAATGTGTGTCATGGTTATATTTAGCATGAGGGTATTTTTGACAACTCATTCGTAATTAATGGATTGTTGGATGACAAAGTCTAGGGAAATAGTAGTTTTGTGTAATATGATTGTGTTGATCAATCGTGTTGTACTATTGCCTCATACATCAATTAAGTTTATTGAGCTCATTAGAGGGTTGCAATTCCCCTGCTTGTGCGTAGGTGCTTCGCAATCGAAAATTTTTTTGTACAAACGTACAGTGCTACAAATCTGTGTACTCGAGTGCCTCTCTGTTGCATAGTTTGCTTGCAGAAAGCCAGAGAGAGGAGCGGTGTGACGCTACAACACTCTAGACCCCTATCCTATGGCTTTGTCAGACAGACTTGAGATAAAGAGTTGAGCGCTCCAAACTAGTGTCACTACTCTACGAGACGAGCTGATATTTTTTTTATGATTTTTTATCAGAGCAGTGTCCCTTGGTAGTTTATGTGAGGTTCTCTCTTTGTTTGTTCATGATAATGGTGCAAGGGTGCAGAGAGACAAAAAAAGAGAGCAATCGAGAAGAGAAATCTGTACTATTTCTCCCAAATTTTCATAGTGAATTTCTTGGTGTCGTGCGGCTCGTTGGTATTTCTCAATTTTGAGTTTTTCCACGTTAAATCTTGATGTTATTTCTTTTCACCGCATTTTCTGTTTCTATTTGTTTCATTGCGTGTTTCACTTCCCCAACAAGAAAGGGATCATAGCAAAAAGGAACCTATGCATTAGAATTCCAAGAATGTGATCCTATTTTGAGTCCCTCTTTGAACTTAGGGATTCAATTGTAATTTACCCCTCTAAAATTATATGAATTTTGAATTGTCGACTTATAACCAGATTTTGTACTAGGAAATCGCATCTATTCAATAGTTTGAGTAATGACAATAGAAATCCAAGTTATTTTAAAAGAATTATTCTTTGATCACAATTGTTTCAAATATATTGGGTGAATGTCTTTCAAGGTTATATTTAGCATGAGGGTATTTTTGACAATTTATTCCTAATTAATGGATCCTTAGATGATAGAGTCTAGTTGTCGAGGGAAAGGGATTATAGCAACTAGGAACCTATGCGTTAGAATTCCAAGAATGTGAACCTATTTTGAGCCTCCTTGACCTTAGGCTCCAATTTTAATTCACCCTTGTTAAAATTAGTTGAATTTGAATTGTCAACTTATAATCAGATTTTGTACTTGGAAATTCTTGTTTTTCTACGGCATGAGCAATGAAAATAGAATCCAAGTTATTTTACTGTTGAATTCTAGACATATTTGTGTTGGAGAGAATCTCGCTCTAAAATATATTTAGCTTTTCCTCTAAATAACCAACTATTAAAACAAATACCTTACTTTTATGTAGAATCACTTATTTAGAGTGAGGACGATGAACACACAAAGTTATAATAAAAAAGCCAAATACCACAAAAAGTCATCAATATTTACTTGACTTGGCTAAAATAAGATGTTCAGAAGAAAAAGTGGAGGATTCAATTTACTATAGAGAAGTCACACAAGTTTATAAAATAAACGAGCCAAACAAAAAGAGAGGACTACATAAGAGAGATAATGAACAATGAAGATTTAACTAGTACTAGAAATTACCCATTTAAATGTTCCTCAAAAGGCTACATTTAACTAACATTAGAAATTGTCCGTTTGAAGGTTTCAGAGAAGGGTATCTCATGCTTATCTATTGATTTGTCATAAAATTTTTGTGTAACTGTGCTTTTGTCGTACCAAGATAATTAAGAATGTAAATGAGCTGAGTTGAGTCAAGCTCAAGGTTAATCAAGCTTGTGCTCATTTACTAGAAGACTTCTCAAGCTTGATTTGAGCTTTTGGGATAGTCTTCATGCTTGACTCATTTAGATTCATACTTGTTTGATGTTTGAACTCAGCTTGAGCTTGATTCATTTTGGCTTTGTTGACGGCACCTGCTCTTGCCCCTCTCCAACTTCCACCACTCCTCCCAACACCACACTTGGCTTCTCCTCGATCAAAACCTTGTCGCCGCACTATATTCCATCATATCTCCAGGCCTTCTCCCCTACGTTCTCTCCCTTAACCACTGTGCAAAAATTTGGGATACTATAGCTCGCCGTCTCCATTCCTCCACACGCTCTTGGGTTATCTAGCTCAAGAACGAGCTCCACCTCCTTTCCCTGAAAGACCAAACCATGACACAATATCTACTCGCCGTCAAATCCAAAGTCGATGCTATTGCCGCCATTGGCACTCACCTTGACCTTGAGGATATCATCCTCTATAGCTTAAATGGCCTCCCCTGCCCAATACCAAGCATTCAAAACTGCTATTTGTACCAATCTTTAACCGCTCAGCCTAGATGACATGCACACTTTTCTCTGCAGTGAGGAGTAGAACCTCGCTCAAGAGGCGACCAGAGAACTCCAAAACCTACACCTCTCAGAGCCTACCATGGCCCTTACGACCTCCCGTGGTCAAGGTCACGGTCGAAATTCATCCTATCGAGGCCGACCTCCCTCCAACAATCACTCCACTTGCACCTACCCCATCTCTGCTCATTTAGAACAAAAACGGTACCTTAATGTACTTCCTAATTTAAGTGGACGATATACTACTTATCGGAAATTGCATTGTTGCAATCAGTCAACTTCTGGACAACCTCAGCAACAAATTTACCATGCGTGACCTTGGTTCTCTCTCCCAATTCCTTGGCATTTAGGTAGCGCACACTACATATGGCAGGGATGTCAATTTTTGGCATGACCTGAAACCCAACCCGGAAAAATTCGGGTTTGGGTCAACCCGTTTGTGAAATGGTCGGGTCCGGGTTCGGATTTCCGACCCATTTAAAAAACTGGTTGGGTTCGAGTTGACCCGGAAACTCGCGGGTCAACCCGAATTGACCCGTTTATATTTTGTAAACCCGAATTTACCATTCATGCGTGACTTTCCCGCGTCCGTCGAGTCTGTCCGTCACGGTCAAACCATCACATATGTCATTATGTCCATCGCGGTCAGCCCATCGCCTCAGCTCGAGAGTCGAGACACTCGACAGTCGCTGTGTCACGTCCGCTGCATCGCCAGTCCGGGGCTCCGGGCCAATCGTGTTTCTGCCTCCGCAAGTCCGCGGCGTCCGTGCCACTCTACCAGGTGCCATCGATGCATCACATCCGTCCGCACCACTCCGGCCTCCGCCAGTCGCTCCGTCCGTTTCTAATGCGACCTCCACGGCCTGCAGGCAGCAGGTGGACGTCGCGTCGTTGACTCCACTACCGTCGTGCCGGCGGTACCGCCTAGCATGACGCCGCCCATTTTTTGAATTAAACGGGTCTGCGGGTTGGGTCGGGTCAACCCGAGAACCCGTGCGGGTTGGGTTCGGGTTTAATTTTCTGATCCGTTTATTTAACGGGTCGGGTTCGAGTTGACCCGTTTACACCCGAGTCAAGTCGGGTTCGACCCGAACCCGACCCATTGACTCAAATTGACACCCCTAACATATGGCTTGCATCTCAACCAAACTAAGTTTGCTCAAATGATAATCTCCCGAGCCGACATGCTCAATTGCAAGCCTGTTTCGACACCCTCTCAGATCAGACCGCCTCACACATCTTCCACCTCTCCTGCATTTTCAAATCCCACCCTTTACTGTTAATTGGCAGGCTCGTTACAATACCTCACCCTCCCAAACCTGATATCTCCTTTGCTATCAACAAAGTATGCCAACACATGCAAAATCCTCTCAACACCCATTTTGAAGCTCTCAAGCGATTACTGAGGTACATCCAAGGAACACTTCATACAGGTCTTCCTCTGTTTCGGGATTCACTCAACTTTAGATCCTACGCCAACTTTGACTGGGCGGGCGACTCAACTGACCGAAAATTAATCATCGGCTACTGAGCGTCAAGAAACAAAATGCCGTCGCTCGCCCTCCACCGAAGCTGAATACTAGGTTTTAGCCTTGGAAGCAGCTGAAATCATCTGGCTTCGATGTCTTCTTCAAGAATTCAACTGACCACTTCCCTCTTCAACTCAACTGTTCTGTGACAACACATCCTCCATTACTTTAGCCAACAACCCCGTGTTTCATGACCGCACAAAACATATTGAAGTTGATTGTCACTTCATTCAGGAATGCATCAAGGATCAAGCCATCATAGATCACCACATATATACCAAAGACCAAGGTTCAGACCTCCTCACGAAGTCACTCTCTATTTCTCAATTCCAATACCTTGCTACCAAACTAGTTACATCCTTCGATGCACCAGTTTAAGGCGGTCTGTTAATATACCGCACATGGCACAACGACATCAGAACATATGGAACAGGGAAAAAGAAGCAAAGTTGTTACAAAAACATCTTAACCGTCCGGTGTCAAAATCTGGACCGTTGGACATAAATACTCCCTCACTACACTATACATATACTTGTACAAACACTCAATGATGAATTGAAGTATACTCAATGAATAATAGAATTACTGCAGCTTCCCTCTATCTTTACCTTTCTTTACCTTTACTGCTCTCTCGACAGTAATGCAGGTTTTCGGTGCTTAGATCAGTAAGTTTATTTATCATTCCCCATTTGCACCTTTCCTACCAATTGTACTTAGCTTGCTTGTTTCATTGTTTGACGTACTTTTAATATTCCATTGTTTGCTATTATTCTTTCTATTCCTTTTAGCGGTTGTTTGGTTGGAAGTATGAGTGTAGTGTAAAAACCAAATGCAAGGGTTTTTAAATTTCTAAGTAGTTAGTAAGAAGAAAAACCAAGTCAAATTTATTTGTTGTTGATTTTGAAATTCTTTATTAGTTCATTTTTGATGTATTTGGAATTTTTTAGATTCAAATGAATTCTAAATACAATTCGCAACAAGAACCACATGACATTCATATTATGCATCTGGCCCGTTTGCCCTCACCGCACAACATCTACAACGCTCATCACACTCGAGACTTGCATGCAACCTTTGCGAAACTCATCACTCACTCAAGTCTTTGCACGAGGCCTTACTTGCATGGGACCTCACCACAACATTGTGTACACCTTCTGCACCGTAACCTCGCAACAATGATTCACACCTCTTGCGACACCCCGACATTGATGATGAATTTGTCGCAACACCGCTCGCAAAACCCGTTGCTTTAGTCACAATACCATCCCTCTAGTGCCCTTGTTTTTTTTTTCTTTTTAATTTTTATATTAATTTTTATTAGTTTCAATCAAACACAATAAAATGATATTGAATTTAAAATGTGCTTTATTTTTACATTGCTTTTAATATTTTCTTGAATTTTAACTACTTACACCCCGACAACCCCTTAAGTATCTTTGTACCTCTTTACTGCTTGCCGGAAAATTTATTGGCATAGCTGAACTTTCATAAATTGATTCCGTTGACCTCATGTACAGAAGAATTCTAGCCTTGTTATCATTCTTCTACTCACTTATTATAATAGCTTAGCTTGTGGTTAAGGATTGCAAAATGGAACTTATTGCTCTATATATTTAGAGTAGGCTTTATGTTTTCTTCTTGGCAAGCAAGTGCTAGTTATGTTGACATTTTTTAATATATGCATGTAGGCTTCGGGAAACTTTCGGCTGTTTTATTATTTGGGCACATTAATAGTAGGCTTGCCTTTCCTTTACTCCAATGACTGAGTTAGGAGAAACTTTGACACAACCACTTATTAGCGAATCTGAGTTTTCTTGGTTGGAAAATAAAGACATTAGAAAGTAGCTAATTGGATTATCTGCAAGCGGATCTTTAAGCTTCTATATGCCATTGAACTTTTGGAGGTTTGAATATGTGATATTTCATTTATGCACATTCTGTTGAATTTTTTCCTCCAGCCATAGAACAATCATTGGCCTATTTTATCTCAGTCACCACTAGTTAAATCATCTGGTTTTTTAATATAATATGAGGTGTTCTTTTGCATTGCAGAGAAAATATGTGTTCTTCCCGGATGCATTGTTATTGATAATTGCACCTATTATCAAAGTTGCAATATCATAGTAAGATTTACTTTGATCCTTTCAGTTTTAGTGCACATCCATTAGATCCTAAATTCAGAGCTGGCTTTGAAAATCATAATTGAGAAATTTTAGAACTTTGGAAACTCTATGCTTCCGAATAAGATGATTTCATGAAATTGTTATATGAAGCATGAAATCCGGTTCTGTCATTATTTTGGCATATTTGAAGGGTGTTTTTTTTGTCTTTTCGCCAAAGAACACTAGTGAATCTCAAAGTTGATCAATGTTTATTTTCTTCAACGGATTTTATTTTGAGACTTTAGATGCATTAGTACACAACAGCTAATTCTAATGGCTTTTTCATATTATGATTTTAGGTTTTTCTTCACTTTAAGCCATTGCTCTTTACTCGATTAATTTTATATTTCTAAAATTATTGGACTTTGAATCAATTAATTGCATCTTATGACTTTTTGTGATCAGTGGATGACTGGGAGGACAAACTTCATGAAATAGAGGCCATTGTGTGTTTAAATGTGTAATTGCTGATTCCATTCAATAAATTCAGTGGTTGTATTTTTTCACCATATTGTCTTTCTTCTTTCTTATATGTATACATCTTCTTGTCCGATTATTATTGTATTCCAAAATTATGTTTTTCATGTGGTTATTTCATTACTAGTTGCATTGCTTTTGCATTTCACATTCGGCAAAAATTCAGGATGATCACCATGTTACATCAATCTTAGAAGACCATGAGAGAATATGCTGGGGCTGTGGATTACGCCTCCTTCTTGCAACTTATTCACCTGTTTTCAAATGTGGATGGTGTGGAGCCATAACGACCCAAATCCGAGCAAGGAAACCCGATAGTGTATGCTTTTCCCGATGGCGATGTATTCGAGACCAATTTTTTGTTGTTCTTCTTCTTCTATTCATGTCCTTTGTCATATGTAAGTTTCTTAGTTGTTTTTCCTGCTTTTGACAACTTCCTACCTCCAAATTAAACATTTCTCGCTGTTTTTTTTCTTTCAGTTTTTTGTTATCACTCGTTACCTGCGGCCTCTTCGTACTCCGGTTACCTCTAACCACAAAATTTCTGCCTTTGACTGCTGTATTGTGATGGTAGGTGCAGGTGTTTGGGCTGTATACCCAACTATCTTCTCCATCAGCTATTTCTGTGGAGTTTTTCACTCAACTATAACAGTCATTTTATCTTTCATTACAATCTCTAGCTTCTGCATGGCTGCATTTAAGTCTGCTGGTGCACCAGTAACTGTAACATGGGGCAGCTATCCAGTGGTGGGAAAGAATGACCTTGAAAATTACACATTCTGCACGTACTGTGAGAGACCCAAGCCACCAAGAGCGCATCATTGTAGGTCTTGTAGAATGTGTGTATTGGACATGGATCATCATTGTCCCTTTGTAAGAACCTATCAGTATTTTATGAGTTTTCTATTGTTACTATGATTCTTTTGAATTTTGATTTATTTTGATACGCTATCCATGTTCGAATTAATCAGTCACTAGTATTGTTCCAATGTTTTGATGGAAAGTATCTCTTTTTTTTGGGAGAATGCACCTAACACTTGGAATTTCATGTAAAATCTATGCCACATCTAAACTAAACTAAAATTATAAAATTGTAAGTGTGGACATTTTTATTAAACTCTTTAAGGGTCACGGACACCTCTAATACTCTATTTCTAAGCAATAATTATGATGCACCGACAATCCATGATGTAGGACTACGATGGTTGCAATGATTTTGTTAAGATTTTGCACAACTTTTGATTAGAGAAATAACAAAAAAAGCTACTAGCAGTTTAAAACAACGAATCAAATCGTAAGAGCGGTTACGCCCGCTTAGGCTAAGTCACATATCAAGATATTTGAAACTTCAAAATAAAATAGAAAATAACATCATGCTGAGATAGTAGCCTCAACAAAATCCCTAGTCTAATAATGAGATTAATAAACACATGAGTACACTCAAAGTCCTACGTTTACTAAGCTTAGCAGAAACAGGCGACGGTCATCCTCCGTGACTACAATCAAACCACAAGAGAAAGTTAGACTTAAGAAATAAGAGAAAAGGGGAAACGTAGAAAACCTTCATCAAGGATTGGCGGTTATCTTCCACTTGACGATCTCCAATTGTTCTTCAATAGCTTTAACCAAAGTGTCCAAGATACGCTCTATGTAGTCTTCCACCGTATGGTCGATTCTCGGGCTGACATCGAATAAAGTTGAGTGGAGAATGTGCACAAATCCGTTTTCGTCATAAGCAAGTCCGTAATCAGTGTCGGGATCGGCCATTCATCGGCTTGAGAGGATGATGCGTAGTCAAGTATCAACGTCGATCCTTTGAAGCTCCAAGGGGGGCCAGCGGCCATAGTGGGAGGGGGAGAATTAATGAGGCATTTAATGCCTACTTAAAATAATAAAATAAGTTTGGAAAGAAGTAATTAATCCTCTCTTAATTTAAAATTTAAATAGGAATCAAATTAGGAAGTTTCCTAAAATAGGATTTTGTAATTTAGGCAACTTGTTCAAATTCAAATTAATTTGAATTTGAGCATGAAGGAAGTTACCAAAATTATGAAACCTATTTTGGAAGGATGTGGGCCGGTGTAGGTGGGGAGGAGTCAAGGGTGGCCGGCGGTGAGGGGGTGGCCATGGGTGATGAAGGGGATTGGAGTCACGACAACGAGCGATGGTGGGGGGGATAGTGGCCGGCGGCTTAGGGGATAGGGTCCGAGGAGATTTGTGGCCGGCTGCTAGGGGAAGAGGGGAGGAGGGTGATAAGATAACGACGAAGAACCACGAACCCGACCGTCTCCAAGGTTGGTGGGTAGTGCGCTTCCCTCTCAAAGGGATCTCTCTCCAAACCTCTCTCGCTCTTGCAAGAAATCAAAATGTAGGAAAATTTTTCATTCAATCATTCATTACTTTGAAAGAAAGACAATGGGCTATAAATAGCCTCGTACATAAGATTCAAGAAAATAGAAAAGACGACAATGCCCTCGGGGTTTACATACGACATCCCTTTCTAAAAGGGTACAACGGGAAATTAAATAAAACAAATACAACGATAACATAAATAAGAAAATAATAAGAAAATAAATAACTCAAAAGAACAAAGACTCAATCGTGGTCGTAGATCAACGACCACGCCTCTGATAAGCCTTCCATGATCTGATGTCCCCATCAATCCATTATAATGTATTTGTCGGACATTTGCATGACATGGATTTGTGTGCAACATGATGCGACACATGTGTACTGACATGCCATCCACTTGGACAATTTTAAAAATGAAAAAAAAGTTATGATTATGTGTGTCTTAAATTTTAGAACTTAGTATATATTTGATACTAGACAAATTTTCCTCACTTTATATATGTCACCCTCTAAAATACTATTGGTCACACATTCATCTTTTTAAAATTAATATTAGAATTTAATGACTTATTATTTCTTTTTTGTTCTTAATATTTCCCTCATTTTCTTACCTTTCTTTGCTAACTCTAATGGTTTTTGAAAGAAAAATGAATCTTTTATTCAGTTTTTTCATTCTAAATATCATGATTTTTCGCATCCTTGCAATTTTAGTACTTTTGATTTTTAAGATATGGATAGTGCTATGTCAAATGCTTTTTATATATACATATTCTATATTTTTAATAATAGACGTCTCATCCATGTTGTATAATGTTTATATTTCCATGTTCATATTAGTGCATCATAGTGTAATAAATATTTCAGTTCTTAAGCTTGCAATTGTTGTCTTGTTAATACTTTTTGGATTAGAACTATAAAAAAAAACTTTAGATTCTCAGTTGTGTACATCTGTCACTTATTTGTGTGCTTTTCATTGGCAGATGTTTTTAGCAGTCCTTTCTATTCTAAAGCAGTGATCCATTATTGAGGTCTCCTTTACTCATTTCTTTCTGGACATAGATCTCTACTTTATCTACTCTGGTTCTTGATTTAAGGTTCTAAGAGTGTTCATTTGATAGTTTTTATTTTTATTTTTTTCCCTTGCTCTCGCCATTATGCTGTCAATATCTTCTCAAAAAGTAATTAAATTCTGAATTTCTATCCAATGGTATAGTATAGTGATACGTCTTGGAAGCAAAAATAGTGAAAGAAACAAGTAGAAATGAATACGAAGATAGGGGCTATTTTTTTTTAATCTCTTTAATACGAAAGAAAGACAAGTGATATACTATTTGAAAGGTAGATTAGCTTTCTAACAAATCCTATACGCCGCTAAAAACAACTCCTAAGAAAACTACAGCAAACATAAATCACATAATGAAAATAAAACAACATATTCACCTTTAAATAAACTATTATATTTTCCTTCCAAATCTTAATTCAAATCAGCCATTTTTCTCTTAATAAAACTTTCCTAATTCACTCCCAAATTTGAATTCAAATCTATCATTCTCCTAAATAAAACTTTCCTAATTTCTTCCCAAATCTGAATTCAAATCAGTTCTCTTTCCTTAAATAAATATTTCCTAATTTCCTCCCCAATCTAAATTCAACTCAGCCATCTTTTTCTAAATAAAAATTTCTAATTATTTCTCTCTTGATTTCTCCTCTTTACATAGTGAATATTAACTCTCTTGGGCTCCACAAGGTAGGCCCTCCTGGCTTATCATATAGTCAAAGTGAGGTACGTATGCTGGTCAGTTTAAACGAAGGAATTATTATAGAAAATATATCAAGTGTAACATCTATACTGCCATCTTAGCTAACATAAGAGAAGAGGTTGTCATTGTGAACACTATTACATGATTTACCCGTTTTGTGATGACAAATACATGGTGTTGGTGATCAACTAATTTGCTCTATATTCCTAAAACATGAAAAACCAAAACATCTAACTTGTAACTGTACATCTCCACCTAGTTAATTTCCAAAATCAATTCTGGCTATGTAAGAGTGGGGAAGTATTCAAATAGAAAATCTTAGTTTTTTTTTTAACTTGTTTATAAAAACTAGCAAAATCAAAACTTTATAATCTTCCTCAAAAACTATGCTCATATTGCTTTTACTTTTCTGCAGATAGGCAATTGTGTTGGTGCAGCAAATCATCGGCATTTCATCATCTTCCTCATTTCTGTAGTTATCAGCTGCTTCTATGTTGTTATGATGAGCTCCTATACTGCATTTCAAATTTGGCCTCCTCAGCTTGGAAGTTCAGCATCAACTGATACTTCAGCTGTTTCAAGAGTGGTAAAGCAGATCATCACTGGCATAGCTAGCTCAGTTTTATTGTTATCAGTAAGAGGCCTTGTGTTATTGTACCTAGCCTTTGCTTGTCTATCTGCAGATATTGGTATAGCCGTATTGTTATGGCAGCAGCTATATTATATCTATGAAGGCAAAACGTATATTACCCACATAAGTTCACAGAACACTGGCAATGGAGGTTGCCAAAATATCCTGCGTTTCTTCAGCTGCCCACATTGGGCCTTCAAAATTTTCCAGATTCCAGCAAATTCTGCAAAGTTGCAGGAATCCAGCTCCAAGGTCTTATAAAATAAATGAGGTTTTATAGGCTTCATTTGGGACAACTTTCTTACAGTTTTCTAAAATAGTTTTTTAGTGAAAACTGTTTTAAGAAACAATAGAAAGCTGTCCCAAATGAAGCTTAAATTATCTAAATTAATGTATGATGCCTTGTTAAACATGACATTTTTTACATGATATAATGAGCTCATTCAGAGTTCAATTTATATGAGATGGTAGGAAGAAGAGGTTTATCACTTCCCATCGTGAGATTGTAATTATTTACAGAAGTTTAATGAAGTTAGAATGGTCTTCCCTATATGATATCCGTTGTTTGTTTCTCCTTTGTCTTATTTTTATGTTATGTTGTGCTATGTTGTGAAGTTGGGGGGATAATTATTTGATAAACTTATTTTATATTTAATTTTTAAAGTAATGTTCTTTGGAAAAAGCTGTTGTGTGGCTGTAATATGAATTTGTTAAATGATCAAAAAATATGTGGTAATTAACAAAGAATATCAATTTTATTTATTTTAAAAATAAGTTATCTAGTGAATAATTAATGTAAGATTATTATTTTTTATAATTAATTATTATAAATATTGGAATTTTATAAAGTTATATTTTAAATTAAATAGTTATAGATTAAGTTATATAATATTTGTAGTTATTTTATTGCTTTTTAAAATAGTTTTTTAGTTAAAAAAATTAATTTTTTTTATTAAAAAGTTACTTTTAAGAAGCAATAAGAAAGTCTATAATAAGGTGATTAAAAACAGTATTAGAGGGAGCCATAATTTATGTTTTATCAATTATATTCAGATGTCTAATTTTGCTCTATATGTTTCTACTTGTACAAACTCTAAATATATTTTCATTTGTTGTCATTTCTTTCTCTCTCAAGAGCGTTTTAGTGAGAGAAGTATGGCTGGTAAGGTGGAGCAGCGTGGGAACCCTTGGAAGGTCATTTCCTTCGACGAGCTGGCCGGTGGTGCCGAGCATTTGGCGGGTTCTAGGGCAGCAAACTCCTCCCATTCTGCTGGGAATGGACGGAATGATCCTTCTTGCTCCTCTAGGGAGCAGCTGAAAGCTCAGACCCAAGCTCTTCTCCGTTTGGTTAAGGAGGACAGCAACCGAGAACAAAGCTCGGCCAGCCTGCTCCTTCCAGCTCCAAGGATCAGGATGTGGGGGTGCAACCCACGGGCTTCACCTACTCGGATGGTAGCGTCAAGACGGGTGAGGATTGGGGCAAGGCTATTGACACTCGATCAGGCAAGCGAGGTGGCTCTGGCAAAGCTCACAAGAAGTTCCAGGCGGCGTTTATGACCGATGTCAAGGGTCCGAAGAGGTGGCCGAACAACTATGTTTATCTGCCGGATGGTAGCGTCAAGACCCCGTCTAATGGTTCCTCCCACTTGAACTCAACTGAGGTTTCGACCAGGTCGTCTGGGTCGGACAGTGAAGCCTGTTCGAAAGAAGAGATAGAGGAATCGGAAGGCCAGTCCAATGCGCACCATGATATGGAGGAGTCAGATGCTCCATCCGACGCCAATTCGAACATGGAAGCAGCCGACCAAGTGAACGAGCCTCAGGTTGTTGTTTCCCACCCGCCACCTGCAGCCTGTGCCCAGTCCGACGTAATGCAGTATTCGGCCGATAGTTATACTGAGGAGGACTCGAGCTCGGCCATGGAGCCTCCTCACGACCTGAACCAGCTTCCCGATACCCTAGTCACCCCCGCGACTCAGCCCAGCCGTGCGAACTTGGAGTCCGTCCAGGTTTGTGCTTCGACTCCTCCCAACTCGTGTTGGGTTGCTTCCATGTGTGATTGCAAGGAATTGTTTGTGGATGGACCATCTACCTGCATGTGTGGAAATCCCCATGGTAGTTCAGCCTCTATTCCTGTTGTTACAAGATTATGCCCACAAGCTGTTTGTGGGAAAGCCCCCAAGAACAAGGGAATTTTTTTATTCAGCAACAACAGCCCACGCAAGCCCCTCCCTTGCCACCTAGTGGGCTGCCTAGTGGCCCCTTTTCTTGGAGCAAAGTTCAATATGTATCCTTGGACAAGATGAGTGAAGAGACCTTCCTTGCCAAGGATGGTGTTTCCATGGAGCCGGAGGTTGCTGCAGTCAATGAGAACATTGCAAGGCTCGGGAAAGCCCTTGTGGCTAAGATTATTGGAAGAAGAATTTCCTTTTCCTTTCTCCATAGTGAACTCAAGCGTCGTTGGTATCACTTTGGAGAATTCCAAGTTATAACTACAGCTCCAAACTCTTTTGTTTGCCTTTTCCAAAGTGTGGAAACAAGAGATGCAGTGCTTATGAGTGGACCATGGATCGTGGCGGGTAATATTATTGGGATGGATAGATGGTCCCCCAATTCCTCCCCAAATTCCCTCCAAGGCCTACATTCGCCAATCTGGATCCGGCTACCCCAACTCCCTCTTATGTATTGGGATACCAACAACATTACTCGCCTTGCCAACATGTTGGGGGAGCCACTATGGATGGATTCCCATACAAGCTTTTGGGGCAGATTGTCTTATGCTCGGATTTGTGTCAAAATTGACCTTTCAAAGAGGCTTCAACCTGGAGAGTGGATAAATGGGCTCCATGGCAAATTTTCCAAAAGGTGGAATATGAAGGCCTTTCAAATCTCTGCTTTGAGTGTGGTTTTATTGGCCATAGCAATGGCATGTGCCTGTCCAAAGCTTCAACCCGAGGCTCCACCTCCCCCCAGCAGCAGCTGCCTCCTTCCAAGCCACAATAACCACCTACAAACGAACCACCTTCCGTGAACCACTCTTCGGCTTGCTCTCCTCCCATGCTGACGAACAAAGCCTTAGATGTTCGAAGCAGTGAGGATAAAAATGAGGCTTCCCTTGGAGCTTGGAAATTGATCATGCGAATGAAGAAGGGAAATTACAAGGTCATGAATGATCAACCAAAATGCCAGCAGGTCACACCTCCACCCCTCCAATTCTCGGCCTCTAAGGTGCAGCAGTTGGAAGAGACTTCTAGCAGGATCCTAAACTGCGCAAGCAACAGTCTCGAGGATCCAGTGCCTACTTCACCAGGGAGCTCCTCCAGCTTGGGCCCTTAACCAACTCCTCTCGGAAGAGTAAGAAGACCTCCTTAGACTTTACATGCAGGGACTTGGTCCCCTCAAGTGCCCAATGAGTTGTTTCCGTTCATTGGTTTGTTGTGTGTACTCTAGGTTTGATGGACCTCTGCTAGAGCAATGTGACACCTTTCAGCCATTGTGGTTGTTTCTACTTTTCCCAGGTGTCTCTCCACTCTAGGGCGGTTCCCTCTCAATCTTAGTTGTACACACCACAAACCTATGAAGGAGCTCTCCTTCTCACTTGAGAGGATCCTTTTGTTTCTTTTTGTAAGTCCCTTGTTTTGCTGCTTTGTACGGGATGCTCTCCTTTTTGTATACTTTTCCCCTTTATGCTTTTTTGTTTTGGGAAGAGTTAGTTTTTTCTTGGACCAGCTCTTTTCTTTTTTTGTATTTTCTCTTTTATATTAATATATGTCAAGTGCAACTTTCAAGAGTGAACTTGATTCATCTCGGGCTGATAAAGTTCGAAGTTGTTGGTCACGAGCTACCAATAGATGAGCAAGAGTAGCCTGAGTACACCCATCATCAGCTCGTTGGTATTTGCTTAACAACTCCTGTAAATGAAGTACCTCTTCGCTCAAATAATGAAGGTTTTCACGTTGATACTGCAACAGAGCCATTTGCTGATCAGAAAGACGCCCACCTTCATTAGGGGTGTCAATTTCGGGCCACGAGTCGGGTTCGGGTCGAACCCGGAACTGACCCGGGTTCAATCGGGTCGATCCTAACCCGACCCGGGTAGGCAAACGGGTCGAAATCCTGGACCCGAACCCGACCCGCTTCGGGTTCGGGTCAACCCGACACGACCCGGGCAGCGGCGCGGGTTCGCGATTTCACAGCGCCGGCGAGCAGCAGCGGGCGCAGCGGGCCGGCGGGCAGCGGATGGCGGGCAACGGCGCGGCGGGCCGGCGAGCAGCAGCGGTCAGCTGCGCGGCAGAAAACAGCGAGGAGGAGGGCAGTTCCGCCGGCACGGACAGCGGCAGCGGCACTACGGCCGGCGGCAGCGGCGCAGCGGGCCAGCGGGCAGCGGCGCGGCGGGCAGCTGCGCGGCATCGGTCAGCCCCGATTAGACTCGGACTCCACGCGACAGCGGCAGACGCGACGCGCGACAGGCTGACGCGATGCGACTCGCGAAGCGACGCGGGTCAGACTCGGACTTCGCGCGGGCAGGTTCGGTCAGCCCCGGTCAGGGCGGGCAACGGGTCATTTCGGGTTTCCGGGTCAACCCGAACCTGACCCGGTTTTTCAAACGGGTCGAAAACTCGAACCCGAACCCGACCCGGTTCGGGTTCGGGTTGACCCAAACCCGAAATTTTCGAGTCGGGTCCGGATCGGATTTTCGTGTCGTGTCAAATATTGACAGCCCTAACCTTCATGATACCTGAGCTCTTCCAGTGAACTTGATGGTTGCAAAGCAGAATAGAGATACTTCAAAATATCATGTTGACCATTCAACGAATTGTACTGATGTATACAACCTATATAGACACTCATAAAGCAGCCAACTCCAACGACTTCGGCAAACATCACAATCCTTAATAATGTTGACACATATAGCCTTTGTAGATAAGGTTTCCAAACACAGATAAGTAGCATCAAAGCTGTTCCGGATGCAGTAGCAGCAAATGGAAGTCTAGCAATGTGTTTCAGCTTCTCGCTAAACATGTAATAACCCTGCAACCTCACTTTTTTAACCTGGTAGACTAGATACTGCTGAAATATGCCTGTGATTACTAGTAAGATGACATTGCAACTGCAAATCATTACTGATATCAATTCTGGCGTGGGGAAGAATAACGATCGTGCTGCAAACTACCACAACTATGCAACCAACAGGATGCAGTACAAAATGCTGCCAAAAATACTTCTAGGTTCTCAATGATTTGATAAGGGTGAAACTATTCTCATCGACGGCGGGGACGGAGGATGAAGTTGCGTGAGCCATGTCCGCAACCGATTCCCCGCAATTCACCTTTCCCTGCTCGCATTCTATTAGGTCTATATCATCTTCTTCCCCAGAATTATGCGCTCGGGTCGAAACCTCGATTCTGCGGAATGGTTGGCAATCCCGATCGATCGCAAATATGATAAGAGATATAGTTGTTTTTTTTGAATCGGCAACAGAGACACTGGAATCCTCTAAGAAATCAACAATTTGAAGGATATTTGGCCTCAACAGCATGGAGCTAGTCCCAGCTAAAAGCTCAGAAATGATTCTAAAGGAGAAGTCACACCTAAAGAAAAGGTAAGAGAGGTTTTTTTGAAGGTGGCAAATAAAGCAAAGAAGATCTGTGTTAATATTCCTTTTTAATAATGCATGAAAAGTTTTCAGCCTACCACGTAAAACCAACCAGCCATAAAAAGAGAAAGCACAGGGCATGAGATTTATGCCAAACTGAGGACTGCTAAGAGCATTGAGCTTCTTCACTATAGAATTCCATAATAAAAGATTTAAATTTAGTCGAATGAACATTATCTCACTTTAAACAGGCACCTGAATTGTTTAACAAAATAAGAATAGGAAAGAAAACTTCTAAAGTTTGCCTTTTAACAAGGAGAGATTAGTTATGTGCGGTCATCAGATAGTACAAAGGTTTATTAGGATGCGTCATGTCAATCGATACACAATGGTACACAGTGTATTTATGACATGGCGCATCCTATTGGCCTACGAACAACATTCGGTGGCCACATGTAATAATTTTGCATTAACAAAAGAGGGGGCAAGTTCAAGAATAGCCTTTTATTAGCATATTAATTAGGGAGGATTGAATTGTATCAGAGAAAGGAATATCCAAGAGACATTTTCTCAAACACCGGTATGAAGTGAAATGTATGCAATAATTTTGCATTAACAAAAGAGGGGGCAAGTTCAAGAATAGTCTTTTATTAGCATATTAAGTAGGGAGGATTGAATTGTATAAGAGAAAGGAATATCCAAGAGACATTTTCTCAAACACCAGCGGTCCCAATGAAGCGAAATGAAATGTATGTGAGAGAGGAGAAATTATTCTATGCGGAGTCCAAGTGTAAAGGATCTTCCGGATTGTTGTGTATACACTGCGTACTTACTATGTAGCATATTTATAGATACGCAACAAATACAGAGTCTATCATTAGTTGTGAGTATTTGCTGAGCATTTATTGAGTATTATTGATTTGCTACTTATTTACAGGTTATTTGATGCGTATCTACAAATATATAGTATATACACAATATGTAACTAGAAGACCATCTACATTACGACTCCGCATATAATAGTTTTCGGTGAGAGAGAGAGAGATGAAGTTTTGCATTTGCATTCTAAAGAAAAGGGGGTTACAACGCCTCCAACAAAAAAAAGCTAACAAAAAAAGAAAATCTAATAGCCCATAGGCCTATCTAGCGGGAAATTCCGCCGATCCTCCTCAAGGATACAAAAAAAATCTTAAGGAATATACTCTTTGTATCTATCCCCATAATCCAAAAAAAAAAGAAGCCAGAGTAGCCCTTTGAGCACAAAAATGGGCCGCCCTATTAAATCGTCTGTATGTATGGACAAACAAAAGATTCCGAACTTGTAGGAGCCAATCCAGCTCGGCACAATTCCTAGTCTGAAGTTTCCACTGTTCCTTCTCCATGTATGCTTGCATAAATTAGATCACACTTGCATTGTCACCCTCAATAATGATCCCGTCAGCCTCGAACATCCATTCAAGAAGAAGCTTATGGATGTACCGGAACGCCATAAGCTCCACATGCGTGCTATCCCAGTGCGTGATTCCCCAACCCGCCGCCTTAATTAAGGATCCCCGATCATCCCGAATGACAATACCAATCCCGCCAACGTTGGATCTTCTGAGAGCGCCATCCAAATTAATCTTCAACCAGCCTGTAGGCGGGGGGGGGGGGGGGGGGGGGGGGGGGGGGACACCACGCAGACGGTAAAAACAATCCAGAGGATTTAAAAGATATCCCGTTGCTCCAGGGGAAGAGAGAAAAAGTTCAGATTGACCACCTCAAGAACCGTGGCAGCTAAATTCTTGGGGGGGAGAGGCCCTTTTCCATGTTTATATGAATTTCTATTCGTCCAGCAACAGTGAACCGTAACACAATAAATCCGCCTCCAGTCATCGTGGGAGTCCCTATTTCTTGACAACTCATCCTGAAGCTCAGCAAGAGACGTAAACCGGGGCATCGTGAAACCCCACTCACCCAGAACATCAAAGATGGCAATTAAACCCCTGCAGCGGGTGGTAATGTGATTAAGGTCTTCGACCTCATTATAACCGAGAGGGCAATGCGGGTCAACCTGGAACTTGCGGCCGCATAACCACTCATTAGTAGGAATCCTGTTAATGTAGACCCACCACCAAAACAGTCGCACCCGTGGACACAGCCCAAGCTTCAAAATCGTGCAAACGGGGCTATCCTCCTCATCAAACAGTCTGTTGTATACATTGGCCGAGATTGTAGAACCCAAGGGGGTCTTGATCAGCTCCATACAGTCGGAGCCCATTCCCGCTTCGATCGGTATTTCACAAATGTTCTCCACGAGCGTCTCCCCGAAACATGTGAAGAGTTTCGGCCTGTCCCAAGTGCCGTCCTCCAGCAGGAAATCAGCAACACAAAGATCATACAGGTTATTTGATGTGTATCTACAAATATATAGTATATACACAATACGTACGCAGTGCATAGGCAATAAGTACGCAGCAACTAGAAGATCATCTACATTACGACTCCGCATATAATAATTTTCGGTGAGAGAGAGAGAGCTGAAATTTTGCATTTGCATTCTAAAGAAAAGGGGGTTACAACGCCTCCAACAAAAAAAAGCTAACAAAAAAAGAAAATCTAATAGCCCATAGGCCTATCTAGTGGGAAATCCCGCCTATCCTCCTCAAGGATACAAAAAAAAACTTGAGGAATATACTCTTTGTATCTATCCCCATAATCCAAAAAAAAAAAAGAACCATGACTGGCCCTTTTAGCACAAAAATGGGCCGCCCTATTAAATCGTCTGTATGTATGGACAAACAAAAGATTCCGGACTTGTAGGAGCCAATCCAGCTCGGCACAATTCCTAGTCTGAAGTTTCCACTGTTCCTTCTCCTTGTATGCTTGCATAAATTGGATCACACTTGCGTTGTCACCCTCAATAATGATCCCGTCAGCCTCGAACATCCATTCAAGAAGAAGCTTATGGATGTACCGGAATGCCATAAGCTCCACCTGCGTGCTATCCCAGGGGGGGGGGGGGGGGGGGGGGGGAGGACACCACGCGGACGGTAAATACAATCCAAAGGATTGAAAAGATATCCCGTTGCTCCAGGGGAATAGAGAAAAAGTTCAGATTGACCACCTCAAGAACCGTGGTAGCTAAATTCTTGGGGGGGGAGAGGCCCTTTTCCATGTTTATGCGAATTTCTATTCGTCCAGCAACAGTGAACTGTAACACAGTAAATCCGCCTCCAGTCATCGTGGGAGTCCCTATTTCTTGACAACTCATCCTGAAGCTCATCAAGAGACGTAAACCGGGGCATCGTGAAACCCCATTCACCCAGAACATCAAAGATGGCAATTAAACCCCTGCAGCGGGTGGTAATGTGATTAAGGTCTTCGACCTCATTATAACTGAGAGGGCAATGCGGGTCAACCTGGAACTTGCGGCCGCATAACCACTCATTAGTAGGAATCCTGTTCATTTAGACCCGCCACCAAAACAGTCGCACCCGTGGACGCAGCCCAAGCTTCAAAATCGTGCAAACGGGGCTATACTCCTCATCAAACAGTCTGTTGTATACATTGGCCGAGATTGTAGAACCCAAGGGGGTCTTGATCAGCTCCATACAGTCGGAGCACATTCCCGCTTTGATCGGTATTTCACAAATGTTCTCCATGAGCGTCTCCCCGAAACAGGTGAAGAGTTTCGGCCTGTCCCAAGTGCCTTCCTCCAGCAGGAAATCAGCAACACAAAGATCATACAGGTTATTTGATGCGTATCTACAAATATATAGTATATACACAATACGTACGTAGTGCATACGCAATAAGTACGCAGCAACTAGAAGATCCTCTACATTACGACTCCGCATATAATAGTTTTCGGTGAGAGAGAGAGAGAGAGAGAGAGAGAGAGAGAGAGAGAAATTTGAAAGGAGAATTTATGCTTAATCTTGGCTGCCGTATCACAAATCACATAAAATTTAAATTCTAAAAGAAATAATCAAATAATTTATCTAAATATAACATCCATTTTGAAAACTTTACCTCTTATGCAGCACAGATCTCTCCCGTTACAGTCTCCGTGGAATGGCAAATTATTAGGTCCGGTTACCAGACATATTTCTAGGTCCGGACATCCACTAAAAATTTGCCACGTGGAATGTGCATGTGTCCATGAAATTTTAAGTCAAGTGTATCAAAAGCGCAGATAAAATATAGGTAAAGTACAGTCAAAATATAAATAAAATACATCTAAAGCATAGTCAAAGTGCACAATCAATATGATAAATTTTTATTAGATATTCGGATCTAATAATTTGCCCCGTGGAATAGGGAGCATTTCTTAAAAAATGGCTACAAAAGTACTCCATGGAAGAGTTTGGAAGCGGACAAGGGAATTATTTGTGAATGGCTGCAAAAGGCAAAAGGCAAAAGGCAAAAAGGCAAAAGGCAAAAGGCAAAAATCTGAGTGCGAGCTTCTATTTTTTAGTTGTCCACCTCTTCCCTTTTGATCTTACCAATTCAATCCCACATAAAACGACGGCGCTCGCACAGCAAAGAACCAAAACGACCTGAACGGGAAGAAAAACGGGCCCTAGGAAGAGTGGTCGGCCAGAGAAAACCTTCAAATATGAACTCCATGGCCTTCAGTGACTCCTTTCTGTTTTGTAGATTTGGCGTCTCAATTCCATATCGAACTCGCACGAAGAGATCCGCCGGCGACCACGTAGTGCACGCCACCGCAGTTGGAGAGCGCCGTCGTAGACGGCCGCAGAATGTAGAGGGCGAGTTCTTCGTAGGTGAGCCGAGTTAAAGCTAAATCCAAAAGTTTTGCTTCCAATATTGCTCGAAGTGCATGCAATGAGTTGCCAGGCTGACGATGGTCTCGTTCGATCGTTTGCAGATCAGCGGTGCATCGACTGCGATACATGCCGGTGGATGGCTCCGGTAATTGATTAGGGATTTGCTTTGCTTTTGATTTAGGGTTTTGGCTTAGTTTCCATAGAATTTTGTTTGTTGGTTTGGCTTCTCAGAGGACCTTCAGCAGGGTTGATAACATGTCGGCTGTGATCGAGCAGCCAAGCTCAGAGGAGGATAGACGCCACGCGCTCCAGGTGATATTTTTTATACAGGAATTTATGTTCTTTCCGTTAATAGGTTTAATAATAAATGCACTTTTAGCTCAAGTTAAGGGAATGAAAAAAAGAATTAGCGAGTAGAAGAAAATAGAAAAATTATATTCTTTCATGTGTATTGGGAGTACTAAGTGGGTAACGAGAACAAATCACAAGGTTGAGGTGATGTTTGGTGAGAATTTAGTAGATCCTTTTAGAAATGATGTGAATGAAGATGAGACTAAGGCTTCGTTTGGGACGGCTTTCTTACTGCTTCTTAAAGCAGCTTTCTAATACAAAATTTTTATTTTTTGTATTAGAAAGCTGCTTCAAGAAGCAGTAAGAAAGCTGTCCCAAATGAAGTCTAAAAGAGTTGAGAAAATCAACTTGAAAGATAAAGTGGACTATTCTTTACCTAAAGAATGGAAATATAATAAGAACCAACTTAATATTTGGGGTATAGGGTTAAAAGGATTTTAGGGGTCTTAGGGATTTAGGGTTTAGGGTTTAGAGAGAGAGGTGCTTGCTAGTCCAGCTGACAAGGGAGTTGAAAGTTAAGATTTTGAATTTGCTTTTCAAAAATTTTTGTGGTGGGAAGCTGCTTTGTACTACTAGATTAGTTAAGTTGTTTTCTTTACTACAACTTCACAATCAACTTTATAAATCGTCGTAGCCATTACAAACAGACCCTAAATCAGAAGTATAATTTTTTAGTCAAATTTTAAATAATATTTCTAATTGAAAATAATTAATCTATGCCTAGTTAACTTAATTAAATTCTAATTAATTACTAGGAAGAAAATAGGCCATGATTGAGAGGGATAACTTTTTAATCTTTTAAAAGAACAGGAATGGTTTAGGATTGTTGAAAGTTTACTTACGTTAGATTAATTTCTCTCTATTGTTGCTCCATTTGCAAGTAATGAAACCAAGGATCGCACATGAGTACATTATTATCTGTAAATTTCTTTTTTTTTTTTTTTGAAAACTGATCTGTAAATTTCCTTTGTTGATGAATCATTGCATTATTTAAGATTCGTATAGGAATTTTCGACTTCCCTATGCCCTGTTCTAATGTTTATATCTTATTGTGTATAATCATTTTTCTACTAGTTGGGTTCGTTAAAAGCAGGTATATGTTGAAAATTCAGTAATTTGTTGACCTGCCTTTTGAAGGGGAGATTTGCTTAATCCTCTTGTGCTAGTAGCATATAAATTACAAATTTACAATACATATTGTTTTTGATAGTAATAAATTTGTGGATCTTTAAAAGGAAAGAGTTAATATTGTGTCGCTGCCAATAGGTGGTAACGTGGAGGTTTGGGGTTCAATTTTGCTAATAAAATAGCAATGTGTTAATATTTTAATACTGTGGAGTAGCAGGGACCTTTATTTAGAAGCTAATCATTCAATTTTATCGCTTTTATGCTGCTAAACTTGATGTTCTACTTCATAATGTTTGTTCCATTGCAGGCACTCCTGTCGTGTCCCACTAACTCCATACATACTGAGAAGCCAACAATGGAGATTATTCATGTTCAGAAATTGTTTCCTCTTGCTGTAGATGAAAGCAGATTGCCGGTAGTTTTTTCTCTTTGGAACTTATAGTCTCGCTGTTGCTCTTTGTTTCTTGTTAATGGTTGTACCTGTTAATTGAAGAGGAATCAAACTTATTATCTTCAGGATTCTTGCATCTAGCAAAGGTTATAAAAAATCTTATCCCATGATATCATCAAGAAATTATTGAAACCATGAAAAAAGGAATTATTGAAACCTTGAGTTCTCTAACAAGTTTATGATGATATACAAGGGCATTTATTACTGTGGCTATCACTCTGAGAAATCTTATGGAGCAACCGCATACCTAATTATTCACCCAGAAGGCAATATTCTTGTTGATAGGTAAGTTCTTTTCTATTTTGTGACAACGAAAGAGTAGAGTTTTCATTATATGTTTTATGATAGTGTGGAAGTGTCAACTCGGCGTAATATGAACAATCGTTTGCAAAAATTGAGTGGCAGTCAATGTCCAGAATTTCCTAGGAAAGTTACCTATGTGGAGCTACTTAAATATGTTTGATATAGTTGTATTATTGTATTATGTATATTATGTGTTCATAGATACAATCATGATTCCCAAGTTGGTCTGGCTACATCAATAATGACCACAGGATTGGCTTATTATTGAAGATCTGCGTTCCTCCCATGATAGTGTGATGTTTAAAATAAATTTCAGCTGGCTTAAGGCTTCCAACTAATGACTAATTTATTCTTTGTATTTAAAATCATGTCAATGTGGGCTAAATAGTGTTCTGTAATGCATAGTTATATAATAATGTTGACAGTTTTTGCGTTCTCTTAATTATTTTTTGAAATTTAGAACTTCCCAACACTTTCTGGCATATGTATGCCTGATATATTTTCTTTCGGAATGTTATCATGGAAGCTATATAGTTATTATTTCTTTTTTACTTTCCAGCCTTACGTAAAATTGACAATTAAGTTTTATTTTTTCACTTTCCAGTCCTCGTTATACAGGGGTATTGGCGAGGAATATTGAGATTTTTGGAGGAGCAAAGTTTATGTTCTTGACTCACATGTAAGATGAAGCAAACCTGAGAATGTTTCTTATATATAGTTTATTTTAAAGAGAAACAAAATTTACTCTCTTTTTTTATGCATTATACAGGGATGATGTTGCAGATCATGACAAGTGGTCGAAACGTTTTGGTTGTAAACGGATTCTCCACTCAAGAGATGTAAGTACTCATTAATTACAGGGGCTCTATCTGTCCTTTGTACTAGAAGATGTGAATTATGTTGGAAAATAATATTTATGTTTCTGCTATATAATTAATTTATGTGGGAAGAACTTGCATAGCATAAGGCATGCGAGGCGCTGTCCTTTAAGGCAGATTCTGTCACTATCAGTATAAATATGGTGCAATAAGACTACCAACCTTTGCTTTATACTCAATGACTAATTCGGGTGTGTCTAACAAGAACAATGTTCGATTGATGTGACACTATGCAAAGCTGGTTTGAAATTCCTTGATGCTATGCGAAAGCACCCAAACATCATATGCTTGCAAAATAGATTATGTTCATGCACTCAGAACTTTAAAAATTATCAAGGATACACCATTCACATTTGAGTCCATTGAACAAACAAAATAGTGAACTAAGATCACGATGTTACGTGAAATCACCCAAATGTCGCTCATTCGCGAAGCAGACTGTACCATCATGTTCAAACATCAAAATTATCCAGGAAGGATCTCTTGGGTTCAATACGAGCAAAAGTGCTAAAAAAAACTATGAGCTTGATGTTGCACGAAATCGCATGAATGATCTCTTTTGCAAAACGGACCGCATCATCATGTCTAGGACATCGAAATGACTAGAAAAGGACACCCATATTGCTCAACATTTGCATGAGAAAAATGATGAAAAATTCGTCGGTGTGTGCAAAACTCGGCGCGTGCGAGCGATGAAAGTTTTGGCAAGCAAATAAATGTTTTTTTAAATATATATTTATGATTTTATTAAAAAAATTCAAATTTAATTCACAATTATTATTTTAATATCTTATTAAATACAAATAATGAGCAATTAAAAAATAATAAATAACTAGCCTAATCGGCTCTGCCTCTTCTCTTTCTCATTCTACTTTTTCTCCATTCCTTTTTCGTCCTCTCTTCTCTTTGTCTCTCTAAATGGAGCATGAGAACTCTCTTTTTTTCGCACTTTTCCTTTTCCACTCAATCCCTCAACCTCTCTTCCCTCTACTTCTTCATCTCATCTCTCTTCCTTTCTCTCTCTCTAAAGAGAGGAAAAAAATCTCTCTTATCTCTCTCTCTCTAAATTGTGAAAGAAAATCCAATTTCTCTCGCTAATCCCATATATTCACTCTTTCTCTTTCTCTCTCTAAGCAATGAAAGTCCATATTTCCCTCCAACTCACTTTATCTCTCTTCAAAACACTAACCAAGGTTTGAGATTTGAGAAGTGAAAATGCAAAGTTAGAAATTTTCTATGCGAGCGTCACGATGTCAATGTAGGCGACACCCTAGTTTTGAGCTCTCAGGTTTTTGGACAAAAATTAGGTTTTGGGCGTGCACCGTGACGCTGGGTCTCAGGGGAGGATATTCTGATAGAATCAGGAAGATTATTTGGGAGCGCATGGGCACCGAGGAAGTGAGCACTGCAACGTTAGGTCGAGTAAGTGGGTTTTTTAAATTATAAAATATCTAAAATCGCTTGTGAATTCCACTTGCACCCCATCCTTGCCAGAGAAGAAAGGAAGGAAAGGAAAAAATGGGAGAGAGAAAGAGGACGAGAGATTTTGGAAGCCCAAATCTGGAAATCGTCCATTCAGTAAGTTGGGGAAATTGTCCAGCTTGAGGTAGGCAATATATACTATGTTTCTGATTTTAATTCCAACATATTTATAGAAAGATATGCTTATAATTATGTTTTTCTTAAGTTTGAAAATATTTTACTATATAACTTTTAGTATATCATTAACTCTCTATTCTAGACAATTTGATTATAAGAATGCAAAATTTTACTGGTTGATTTACTCTGCATGAATTTCAAAATTTTTATGAATAACTAAGCCACTTCTGAATTTCAGTACAGTTGGCAAAGTGTGTTGGATTCATATATCCCCTACAAAATTAGTAAAATCATGAGCAATTTCAATATACATTTGAAATTGGGATTTTTATAGAAAATATGCTATTATTTATATGTATGCTTGAGTTGTTCAGTTGTATATTGCATTGCATCAGCGTGCATTTCATGGTATTCTGGAGCTTTGTTATGAAAATGAATGTGCACTTCGAATTATATGCTTGGGTTCAATGCAAAATATATCTTTGTTATAGACTATTATGTTCTACTCTGGCTCTTAGATGATTCTATGTTGGAATATACTCTACTCTGTTTTGGCTCTGCTATGCTTCTTCTCTAAATAGGTGGGAGGTACTAAATGAGAGTTATAGGTGGGTATCAATATATGTGTGCATATTTGCATTCATATTCATATATGATCTAGTACGCCAATATGCCTTGCTTATTTTAATTATGGCTTATGAATTGAACTCATATATAGGGGAAGAGGTTACCTAACGAGTTTTGTACTTGTTATGTGTTAGACCGGCCCAGGATGGGCCGGTTGGACCGGTCCAGCAGAGACCGATCCGCGTCTACGCGAGACGGACGCGAGAAAGCCCGACGGCTCTGCCGTGAGCCGTGAATCCACGTAGGCTTGTGAGGGGGAGTTTAGGAGGGAAATTTTGAACGTGAAAGGCTGTTTTAGGAAGTTTATGATTGTCCTTTATGATTAATTTTGTATAATTAGGAGTTTGGGGGGAATTGGCGGATCATCTTGAATTTGAGTTTTCTCTTTGAGATCTAGGTTTTGTTTTGGGCTCTTGGCTTCGCCGGAGATTTTGGAGAGTACGTTCTTCCTCTCGAATCGAAGAACAAATTGTATCTTTGCTATTTTCATCGTCTACTAGTAAAATACCGGTGTTCTCTCCTAATCTCCTGCAGTTTTTCCTCTCTTTTCTACTGTTTTGGCTGATTTTCCTGCTGTGGACAGCAGCTCGCCTTGAGATTTGTTGCTAAAGTGATTAGGGAATACTTGAAATCAAGTATTTCCTATCAAATTGGTATCAGAGCAAGATTTTCGGGACCACCGGCGGCTGAAATCCTGAATTTCAGCAAGATCTTTGTCTCCAGAAGAAGATTTTTGTGGATCCGATAGAAAAAAAAAATGGCCGGAAAGAAGGTGGACGTTTTGGAAGGAGAAATCGGTCAATTGAAAACCGATCTGGAGGAGAGATTCTTCGACTTTCAGAATCAGATCACTACCAACAACGAAAGGTTGGAGGGAAAGTTTATGGCCATAGAAGAGATGATGAAGAAATTGTTGGAGATGAAGACAAATCCGACAACGTCAGAAGCAAGAGAGAATACCGGAGACCATGGTGTAGGAGGAAATCCGAACCCGCGTAGGGGGAGGAGGAATCAAGATGTGGAGATCCTTGAAGGAGACGATGACATGCCACCTCTAGAGCCACTTTCTAGAGAGGAGATGAGCATGGGAAATGACCGCCGAGGTGCTGATTTTCAGCATCGAGGTGCTGATTTCCAGCGTCAAGGCGTGGATTTTGAAGGCAGGAGGGGAGAATATGAGGGAAGTGCATATTTTTGGCGAGAGAAGAGGAGAATATCAGCGTCGAGGTGCTGAATTTCAGCGTCGAGGTGCTGATTTTGAAAGGGGAAGAGGGGATTATGATGATGAAGGACTCGGATACCAACAACGGAGGGAGGACCGGGACACTTGGGGAGCACCTCCTCTTCGAGGAATGGGAGGTTATGGACAGTTCCGGGGTAAACGGAAGGGATCCGAAGGTGAGGAAGTTGAAGATGCCCATCTTTGAGGGCGAAGATGGCCATGGTTGGATCTACAAGGTGGAGCGTTACTTTGCTGTCAACGGGTTGACAGATGATGAGAAGCTGACGACGGCAGGATTGTGTCTGGAAGGGAAGGCGTTGGCATGGTATCAATGGCGAGACAGGAGAGAGCCTATCAGGACTTGGAGAGAGTTTAAGGATTGTTTATTAGAACGTTTCTGAGCCGATGGGGGAGGAGACTTCTATGAGCAGTTCTTTGCTCTGACTCAGGAGGGGACCGTGGCCGACTACCGAGACAGATTTGAGTACTTAGCGAGCCGTTTGGATCATATCTCAAAATCATCCCTGGAGGGAAATTTCATGAAAGGGCTCAAACCTGAGATAAGAACAGCGGTCAGAGTGCTGGAGCCAAGGAATTTAGGCAAGGCGATGGAGCTTGCACAACTGGTGGAAGATCAAAAGAAATCAGAAAGAGGAGCTCGAGGCAACTACTCTGGGGGATCGTACAAGATGACTACTGCGGTATTACCCTCCAAAGGGGTAGCGCCGGGGGGTCAGAAGGAAGCACCCAAGGAAAAGACTGGAGGAGGAAATGGGGGACAGTTCAAAAGGTTGACAGAAAAAGAGATGCAGGACAAAAGAGCAAAAGGGTTGTGCTTCAGATGCGATGAGAAATACATGCCGGGGCACAGGTGTAAGGACCGCTCTCTTCAGGTTCTCCTCGTTTGTGAAGATGAGGAAGACGAAGAGAGAGGTGGGAATGACCCCGAGGTGGAGGAGGATGAGAAGTTGCATCTGGATGTAGCAGAAGTCTCCATGAACTCTGTAGTGGGATTCACTCCGAGTCACACTATGAAGGTGAGAGGAGAGATAGCTGACCGTGAGGTGGTGGTGTTGATTGATAGTGGGGCAACCCATAACTTCATTTCCACCCAGATAGTGGAGTCGCTGGGGATGGAGTTAGTGGACACAGGTGGCTATGGGGTGATGATGGGCACGGGAAAGGTGGAAATGGGAAGGGGAGTTTGTAGAGAGGTGGTGCTGAAGATTCAGGGAATCCAGGTGAAGGAAGATTTCCTTCCTTTGGAATTGGGGAGTACTGACGTCATCTTAGGGATGAAGTGGCTGCGTACATTGGGGGAGACGAAGATTAATTGGGGGACTTTGAGGATGGAACTTGTGATAGGGGAGAGAAGGAGAACGATTCAAGGAGACGCTGGGTTGACCAAGGCTGGGGTTTCTCTCAAATCCCTAATTCGAACCATTCAGCAGGAGGGAGGAGGCTACCTGGTGGAATTGCATAGTTTGGAGGGGGCAGGAGTGGAGGAGGGAGAAGCTATACCCCTCTCCGTTCAGCCATTGATTCAACAGTTCCAAGAGGTGTTTCAGCCGCCTCAGGGATTACCACCGCAGAGGGAGCATGAGCTTGCTATTGTGTTGAGGGAAGGAGTATCACCCATCAGTGTACGTCCTTACCGCTACCCTCAATTCCAGAAGGATGAAATCGAATGGTTGATCAGAGAGATGCTGGAGGCAGAGATCATCAGACCCAGCATCAGCCCTTTCTCTAGTCCCGTTCTGTTGGTGAAAAAGAAGGACGGCAGCTGGCGTTTTTGTGTAGATTACAGAGCACTCAACAAGGAGACTGTACCTGATAAGTTTCCTATACCAGTTATCGATGAGCTCTTGGATGAATTAAGTGGGACCGTGATTTTCAGCAAGATAGATTTGAAATCGGGCTACCACCAGATTCGAATGAGGAAGGAAGATGTTCCCAAAACAGCTTTTAGAACTCATGAAGGTCATTATGAGTTCTTGGTGATGCCCTTTGGCCTCACCAATGCACCGGCTACTTTTCAGACCCTGATGAATAAGGTCTTCAAACCTTATCTCAGACGGTTTGTGTTAGTATTTTTTGACGACATCCTGATATACAGCAAGTCAGAGGTCGAACATTGGGAACACTTAAAGAAGGTGTTAGAGGTATTGCAGGAGCACCAGTTGAGGGCAAATTTAAAGAAATGCTGCTTTGCACAAGCCAGTGTAGAGTACTTGGGTCATGTGGTGTCCAAGGGGTGGCAATTGATCGCTCCAAAATTGAGGCAATGCTAAAGTGGCCACTACCAAAGAATCTGAAAGCACTGAGAGGATTTCTGGGATTGACAGGGTATTACAGAAGATTTGTGAAGGGATATAGCACCATAGCATGGCCACTTACGGAGCAATTGAAGAAGGATGGTTTCCTGTGGGGAGAAGCAGCCACATTCGCGTTCAAGAGCCTGAAGAAGGCAATGACTACAGTGCCGGTCCTAGCTTTGCCGGATTTTACTCAAATATTCATTGTGGAGACCGATGCATCGGGATATGGATTGGGTGCAGTACTTATGCAGAATCAGAGACCCATCGCTTATTTCAGCCAGGTATTGCCTGCTCGAGCAAGGATGAAATCAGTATATGAGAGGGAATTGATGGCCATCGTGTTGGCCATTCAGAAATGGCGGCCTTACCTACTTGGAAGACACTTCGTTGTCAGGACTGATCAGCGGAGCCTGAAATTTCTCTTAGAACAGCGGATGGTGACGGAAGAGCATCAGAGGTGGTTGTCCAAGTTACTGGGGTACGATTTTGAGATTCAGTACAGGCCAGGGGTGGAGAACAAGGCGGCAGATGCCTTATCCAGATGTATGGAGGAATTGCAGACAGTTGCTCTATCCATGCCTTGGATGCTTGATTGGGAGGCCATCAGAGAAGAAAGCGCTAAAGATGAGAGTTTGGGAAAGATCAGGATGGATTTACTGAAGGAACCAGATAGTCACCCGGGATACTCCATGGAGGGAGACAAGCTGTTGTATCAAGGGAGGTTTGTGATGCCCCGGACGTCGATCCACATCCCAAACCTACTTCAGGAGTTTCATGGGAGTGTAATAGGGGGCCATTCAGGCGTACAAAAGACATACAGGAGGCTAGCTGGGGAGCTATACTGGAAGGGGATGCATAAAGATGTAGAGGAGATGGTAGCCAGATGTGAGGTCTGTCAAAGGAGTAAGTACCTAGCTATGTCACCAGGAGGATTACTACAGCCTTTAGCCTTGCCGGATAGAGTATGGGAGGAAATCTCTATGGATTTCATAGATGGGCTGCCCCGTTCAGAGGGGTTCACAGTGATCTTAGTAGTGGTGGACAGGTTGAGCAAGTATGCCCATTTCATTCCCCTCCGACATCCCTATACCGCAATAACAGTAGCATCAGCCTTTATCAGAGAAGTGGTCAGATTACACGGGGTGCCAGAGGCGATCGTATCAGATAGGGACAAGGTGTTCCTCAGTCATTTCTGGAAGGAGCTATTCAGATTGCAGGGAACAGTGCTCAAGAGAAGTACAGCCTATCACCCACAGACGGATGGACAGACGGAAGTAGTCAATAGGAGCTTGGAAACGTACCTCAGATGCTTTGTTTCAGAGACACCAAAGCTATGGGCGAAGTGGTTATCCTGGGCTGAGTACTGGTACAACACGTCATTTCACTCGGCTTCACAAATGACCCCATTCAAAGTGTTGTATGGACGGGATCCCCCACACTTGGTACACTTTGGGAGCAGTAGTACTCCTGTTTCATCAGTAGAGCAGTATTTGGAGGAGAGGGACCGAGTGTTAGAGGAGTTAAAAAGGCACTTACTGAGGGCGTAGCAAATCATGAAGAAACAAGCAGATGGGCATAGAAAAGATATCCATTTTGAGGCAGGGGATAAGGTGTTCTTGAAGCTCCGCCCATACAGGCAGAAGACAGTCGCCAACAGGAGGAATGAAAAGCTAGCTCCAAGGTACTTTGGTCCTTATGAAGTGATAGAGAAGATCGGGGCAGTAGCATATCGACTGAAATTACCCCCATCGGCGACTATACACCCAGTTTTTCACGTCTCACAGCTGAGAAGGGTCATTGGTGATCACATCGCCATTCCCGAGCTACCGCCGACACTTACGGAGGAGTTAGAGGTGATCCTGGAACCTTTGGAGCTGAAGGGTGTTCGCCAGAAAGAAGATGAAACTAAGGAAGTGTTGATCCAGTGGAAGAACCTTCCTGACTACGAGGCCACGTGGGAGCCATACGAGATGGTGAAACAGCAGTTTCCAGATTTTCACCTTGAGGACAAGGTGATTCTTTGGGAGGGCGGTAATGTTAGACCGGCCCAGGATGGGCTGGTTGGACCGGTCCAGCAGGGACCGGTCCGCGTCTACGCGAGACGGACGCGAGAAAGCCCGACGGCTCTGCCGTGAGCCGTGAATCCACGTAGGCTTGTGAGGGGGAGTTTAGGAGGGAAATTTTGAACGTGAAAGGCTATTTTAGGAAGTTTATGATTGTCCTTTATGATTAATTTTGTATAATAAGGAGTTTGGGGGGGAATTGACGAATCATCTTGAATTTGAGTTTTCTCTTTGAGATCTAGGTTTTGTTTTGGGCTCTTGGCTTCGCCGGAGATTTTGGAGAGTACGTTCTTCCTCTCGAATCGAAGAACAAATTGTATCTTTGCTATTTTCATCGTCTACTAGTAAAATACCGGTGTTCTCTCCTAATCTCCTGCAGTTTTTCCTCTCTTTTCTACTGTTTTGGCTGATTTTCCTGCTGTGGACAGCAGCTTGCCTTGAGATTTGTTGCTAAAGTGATTAGGGAATACTTGAAATCAAGTATTTCCTATCATTATGTTATTTAAAATATTTCAGATAAAGGCAAGGGTCCCGCTTAGTAGATTAAGTCTGTTAAAGAGCAAAAAAATATGATTTTATAAGGTACACATGATTTTGTATTTCAGAATATATTTTAGTCTTTTGTAGTAATCATTGTATTATGAACTATTGTTATTTAAGTATTTTGGAAGAAATATTGTATATGCAAATTTTGGATGCTTATTTTATATTGTTTTGGAATATTAGTTGATTATGGTTATAAATGTTAAAGAAATTAGTGGTGGAGAAATTTATAGGATATGTAGGTAAATTCTTCCTTTAGGTCTTGAGGCTTTACAAGAATGAATTTAATGATTTGTCTTTGGGGTGAGTTAGTAGTGTCAAGTAGGTTCAAGTGAGTGCGCTTGGGGCAAGTCCATTGGCGGGTCTGCGATTGTTAGGCTTGCTAGGATTGTCATCAACTTGTTCTGGGGGCCTCATATCACCTTAGAAAATGTAGGAAAGTGAGTTATTGTGGAAAGGGATAGCTCTAGATCGGATGGTCGTGACAGGATCGGCTAGGGGCCCAATGAATAGACACCTTCATATAGTTGAGCTTGGTGAGCATGAGTGATGATACCCACTCTGGCTGAGAACGAGTAACCCTAGTGGTTGACTTCTTGTGGTGCTAGGACGAATCGCTGGATCTTGTGAGGAACCTTGGTTTCCTCCTATGAGGGACGACCTCCTTTTGTAGGCCAGGGTGAGTAGTTCTTGTTGATCACTGACGAGTTCTCCTGTGAGTCTCAGGAAAATAACACATGCTAATTATTGGGCGAGTCCACTTTTGGGTCCTAATAAATGAGAGTTCCTTCATTGCGACTCACCGACTATCATCTAAGCACCTATAAAGTCATATGTGAGTATACAACTCACTTTAAACTTCATTGTTAACACCGTCAAGATTTTTGCACATGCAGGTATAAAGCTATAACTAAAAAAAAAGTCTCAAAACCTTGTTGGTGGCGTGTTTGTCTGACGAGCGACGTCCTGTACATATTTTTCTTAGCATAGCGGAAGTTTTTCAGTGAAATTTGCGACGTCATGGATGAAGCCCATTTTTTACACATTCGATGAGGTGAGTGGAGCCCTGCATGCTTTTTTTAACATGAGGAAGCTCATTGGCGATATTTGCAATGTTGCGGTTGAACCCCATTTGTGGTGCAAAAAAAAAAATGATCGGACCATATTTTTTTTTGTCATCAAATTTATGATAAATACATGAATTTGCTTCATTGAACTCATAAACATTGAAGATCATAGTGGTATGAAGTATTCCATGCCATTGTTTTGGAGCTCATTTAAGTCCATACCGACACTTGATATGCTTGCATACTTTCTTTTTATTCCCTAGCACCCCAACCTTTCGGTTGCTCTATATAAATCTACTCTTTTAAATAATCATTTTAGAAATACTGTCTTTACATTCACTTAGTGACTATGCAACTTATAAATTGAAGCTAAGCAATAAAAATTCTTATGGAGGTCGTTCTAGGAACTGGAGAATAATGCAATAGTAGTTTAAACCCTTTTGAGTAAATTATTTAGCCACCAATCTAGCTTTGAATTTACCAATTGATCCATGGTTTGAGCTTTTTCTTGAAGATTCTTTTGCATCCTATAGGTTTAGTAAAACAATCTACCAGCTCCCAAACATGATTCATTAAGACAGTCACAATCACAAATGGCATACTCAAACGGCACACCATCAAATTCACGAACATTCTTATGCACTTGTTTTTAAGGATTCTGTCCTTTCTTTATATTTATATTTATGTTCATATTTATATACGCTTTGTCCTTTCTTTGAATGTTTTTGGATGATTCTTTCTGTCATATTTGGCTTTTCTATTTCTCCTTGGTGAATAAATAAAAAGGTTGCTCAATTATAATTTGTTCTCATGCAAGGTGTCCAGGTGAAGGAGTCTACTGTTGACGTTGAGATGAAACTATATGGTAATGGTCCATGGAGCATTGGCACAGAGTTTGATCTTATTCACACTCCTGGTCATACTGAAGTAAGATTTACAATGTACATTTCTACAATACCTACATCAGAAATGGGATCATCACAATACAATATATGTAAAATTATGGCATAGTTGCTGAATGTTTGACTGCATTTCCATCTTTAGGGATGGAATGGGATTGTTTGGAGGAAGAGGTTGAGGGAGAGTATGAAAGGAGCGAGAGAGGGAGGGTGAGAGAAGTTAAAGAAATGATGAGTAGTTGGTCAGCCATACTCTGCCACCCACATGTGGTTTCTGTGAGGCGGGGTTGGGTGTGAAGAGGGGAGAGTAAAGTAAAGTGTTGCCCGGAGGATGTAAGTTTGCTACATATTTTTTCTGAAGTATTAAGGGACATAATTAATTGGTTTAGAAAGGTTTAAAACTTATATCTGAGCAATTATATTATGGTTTACTGAAATTAAATGAACCTAGTAGCTAAGTAATCATGAAGAAGGATCCAATATTTTAAAATCGCAAGTGTTTATACGTACTAATGATAATTATTATGTATTTATTTGCAAGTTATTTTTTTTGAACCTATCCATATTTTGTAAGTTGAGAGTTGAGATCATGAAAGTTCCTAATAGGTAGTTGAATCATGATCTGTGGGTGGTAATCCATTCAAAAATGGGTTCTATGGATCACCAACAAAAAGTGTTATTATGAGGGAGTACACGTACTATGATAGCCTGTCATTAAACATGTTATATTTACAGGGTTCAGTCTGTCTGTATTACAAGCCACTGAAGGTTCTCTTCACTGGCGATCATTTTGCAAAAACTGGAGATTCTGAATTTAGCATATTTGAGCAAGTTAACAGGGTTTCAGGTACTTTTCCACATGTAATTGATATGTTGCTTTTTTTTTTTCATCCTTTATAGTTTGCCTGTTTTTACTAGACGTGAACCAACAAAATGTTTATGATTTTGCAGTTAATATGCAGCTTGATAGTTTGAGAAAGCTGTTAGACTTGGACTTTAAATGGATTCTACCTGGTAGGTGTTTTTTTCATCGACGTAGTTCAATATTAAATAAAAAAAATCATCCTGATTTTCCTGAATTAATACATCTTATGCTCAAACTGTTAAGACGTGTGGAGCTCAATTACCCTATGGTTTTATCATATAAGTTTGATTTCATAGTAATTTTAAATACCATGAAAATCTTGGCTAATATTGAACCAATTTTTATTTTGATTTTCAAATTTGATGATTACCAAATACCAACTCAAGATCATATTCACGTTTAATCCTTCATACTTAGCACCACATGTTGCTATATAAAAAAAGAAGAAATAAAGTTTTGTGAGGAATCACGCATTATCCTTCGAAGGTCGAATAAGTAGTTAGTTAGTGGTTGGGGTTTAGTAATTTTCTTAGTCGGTATTATACAGGGGGATTTCTTTGTTGGGTAGTCAGCAAAGATTATCGAAGAGCCAATGGTAACAGTAGGACGCCTAAGGCCTTCTCAAGAGAACATTTATGTATGTTATAAGGGCTGGTGATCAGCGAGGTGGTTCGATATAAGAGGCGTCAGGTTCCTTTACCTCAAATGAGAGTAGTTGTTGGAGGAATAATGCTCAAGTTTTGAGCGGGAATAAGAGAGAGGGAAGAATACTAGTGAAATAAAAATGAGAAAAATATTTTAGGATAAATTTTTGTATCATGTTTTTTTCTCTAGACTAGTGGATATTTATCTCTTTGTGCAATCGTAAATATTGGTGTGTCACATTAAACCATGTAACGCTCTTGTGCTCTTTTCTTAATGGGAAAAAGGTTTATCTAATGGGAAAATTTGTTAATCTCAAGATGCTTAGAGGTGCTTTTGCAACATTGCATTTCAGTGAGTTCAATCTAATAACTAGTTAGATGAGGTCAGTTGATATCAACTTAGATAATGAAAATTGTGCATTGTGCTTATTATCATCACTACTTATTTTTCATTGTATCTAATTATTCTTTATTTTTGGGAGGGGGGGGGGGGGGGGGGGGGGGGGGGGGAGTAAATGTATCTAACTATTCTTAAAAAGCAACAAATGTACCATGTACATAACATTTGAAGCGATTTAAATTTATTACTAGCGATTCTAAAGGTCCATTTTGAGGTAAAGTTTATGTCAAATGGCAGCTTTCAAAGGGTGGATGGCTGATGGGCATTAGAAGGCAACTTGTATATCAGGATCAAGAGCATCATAAAATAAATATAAAGCAAAGGTCGTGACTAAAACTAACAAATTTACTGTTGATAGATTAAGGCCCTGTAATAGCCTCTACGGTTAATTATGAGGGGTATCGCATAGAGATTATTATCTTTTTAAATAAAGCTTAGCATAAATTAATATCTAAGTAAGAGATTATTAATATACGTGGAGCCAATATTCTCATATTTTTCTCGTGCAAATTTTATTTTAAATTTAAGAAAATTTTGGATAAAATTTGAACCAGATCAATTTTCTTTTTCAACTTTGGGAGCTACCAGACTCGAGATCCCATTCACATTTTATCCTTCATACCTACCACCATATGTAGTCTTATAAAAAAGATAAGAAACTCAGTAGTTATAAGATATCTTTTATTCTCCTCTTTCATTCAACTAGGTGTGAAAGATGAGGTCGAAGTGGTTAATGAAGTGATTGAAGGTTAGTAGTTTTCTTGTTTGTAGTCATACAAAGAGATATGTTTGCCGGATAGTGGGAACAACTACTGAAGGGTCGGAGCCTAATTGGAAGTCATAAACATTCAACAACAACAACAACTCCCACTACGTGGGGTCAGCTACATGAATCCTTTTTCTCCATTGTGTTCTATTAAAAGTCAAATTCTCGTTTAAATCTAATAAAGAAAGATAATTTCTAATATTTTTTAACCAAGTCTTTTTTGGTATTGCCTCTACCTTTCTTAACATAAGTCAAATATAATACATCTACTTTCCTAACTGGGTCATCGGAAGGCCGCCATTTTAATTGACCAAACCATCTAAGGCGACTCTCTCTAATCTTATCTTCTACTGGAGCTAGTCCAACCTTTTCACGTATATGGTCATTTCGCATCCTATCTTTAAGGGTAAAACCACTCATCCATCTGAGCATCCTCATCTCTGCCACACTTAACGTAGTATTATGCTTCTCTTTTAATGGCCAACATTCGTCACCATAAACATTATCAAGGGAAAATCAGTGATGGTTGCAGTGGTTGGTAGCTAGTGAGGAGGTTCAATATATGAAACAACAAGCTTTTTTCTCTCTAGTAAGCATAGCATGTGGAGGAATCATTCGTAGAGAGAAAATAATGGAGATAGTGGGATGGAAGATTACCGGTGAGATAAAAATGAGAAAAATATTTGAGGGTAAATATTTTATTATGTTTTTGTATCTAAACTAATGAACATTAATCTCTCTGAACAATCTTAAATTTTTTTGATGTTTTTCAGATCCAACCAATCAACCCGGCCCCGGGAAGGGGGGCCGGTCTTGTTGGCTAGCGGAAGAGTCATGTGAGCCTCATTAGTGTGGGCGGCAAGCAAGGAGAATGGTGCTCAAATGAGATTAATTTTACCTTTAATTACTTACCAAGTTACCATAGAAACTAAAATTGGTAGGGAATTATGAAGGTTTATTTAGGGAAAGAATGTTGGTTTGAATCAAAATTGGGAGAAAATTATAAATGTTTATTTAAGGAAAGAGGGTTGATTTGAATTTAGATTTGGGAGGGAATTAGGAAGGTTTATTTAGGGAAAAAGGGCTGATTTTGAATTCAGATTTGAGAGAAAATTAAGAAGGTTTATTTAGGATTAATTAGGTTGTTTTATTTTCATTACGGAATTTTATGTTTGTAGTAGTTTTTTTTGAAGTTATTTCTAGTGATGTCTAGGGTTTGCGGAGAGTTGATCTACCTCTCAAATAGTAATCAACTTGTATCTTGGTTTGTTGTGCCAATATAAAAAATCAGTTAGACCATAATCTTATTCTTTCTCATTGATTTCTGTTGCGTTTTCAGTTCGTTATTGCTGTTTTTGCTGTGTGAAGATCGGATTACTATTAGTTTTCTTCCTAATATTCTCATTGTAAATTATTTTTTTCATTCTTGTGTTTGTCTTTTCTCTTTAGCACATGCTTTTCCACAAAACAAATAATTAAGTCCAACATCATTGATCAGTGAGGTTTGTAGCCCTCAAATTATTCAATTTGCCGCTACCTTCAGAGAGTTTTCAAAGAAATAAAGTGGGCTTTGTAGAGTTTAGTCCCACATAATGAACAATTACTTCGCAAACGATTGTCTAGAAAGAGTCATTCTTTATGGTTATTGGGATATGGCCAGAGCTATGCATTTCCGTTCCTTAAATAGGCTATATAAACCAGTAGTTGTGAATACTGCTTTCATAAAGATTTTAGTTAAGAGATGCACCTATGAACTGAACGACCGAACACACATTAAAATTTTCTTCAAAAAAAAAAAAAAAAAGAACACACATTAAAATGACTTCCCCTCAAAATTTATATCTAATTCATTTTTCAGACTTAGGATTCGTTTGAAATAGTGTTTTTGCTGCTTTTTTATAGAAGCTTTTTAGTAAAAAATTTATTAAAAAAAAATTTATACTAAAAAGTTGTTTATGCTTTATTTGGGATAGCTTTCTTACTGCTTTCTACAGTAGCTTTTCAGTATAAATATCTTGAAAACAATAAAAAAGAGTGACAAAAAATTGTCCCGAACGAAACCTAAATCCATACATATTGCTTTGTTATTTTGTTATAAATTCGGGCGATTTCTCTGCCATTGTATTTATACTGGGGGCAATATCTATTTAAGGAAATTATTTTGTCTCAAACTCATGCAACCTATTTAATTTAGGCGAGCCTGAATACTTTTTTTTTTAAATTAATTGAGTAATGATTAATGAATGCAGTATATTATAAAAATTCAAAATTATTTGATTGACACTAAAGTAAGTACAAAGAAATTATTGTTATTTGTTAGATTTGATTTAAAAATATGGAGAACAATGCTTCACTAAGGTTTCGTTTGTGACAGCTTTCTTACTGTTTTTTAAAGCAGCTTTCAATTTTTGTATTAGAAAGCTGCTTTAAGAAAAAAGATTATTTCCATGCATCAAAATATATAAAATCTCATGAGCTAACAGTACTCTTCTTCCAGGTCATGGACGAAGCATTCAGTTCAGAGACAACCAGGAGAAGAATTCGGCGTTAGAAGCTTTCTTAGCTCAAAAAAAGGAAGCCTATGTTAGTATATAGACGATGCGAACATTGACGACTGCAACTGAAGCTTTCTTGGCTACTCTACTTGCCTTGATCATTCTGTAACTGAAGCTTTCTCGATTTGGCTGCTTGCCGTTATCATTTACATGGAGTGGAGGAACATTCTAGAATAAGCATGCTTGGTGATCCTTTGTGGAACATGTTAAAATTATTGTAAACACTTTGTGTATAATATGCTGCAAGTTGCACCCAAAAATGAATACTATGAGAACATTAACGCCAAATATTAATTGCCTGTTTTGTTTTTTGTTTTGGAGGTTCAAGGTCCTTTTTGAATAAAGCCTTTAACATAAATTATACCATTTGAAGTGGTGAAATTATTATGTACGGTCACCGGACGCTGTCCGGAGGCGAATCATGACGCGCCACGTCATTTTTCTTTTGCATAACGATGTTGTGAATCGTTGTGTACCGGATGACATGGCGCATCTTGGTTCACCTCTGGACAGCTCAATGACCTCACATAATAATCTCTCTTTGAATTGATGGTGAAATGGAAAGTCAGAATGATTTATTAAACACTTAAAAGCAATTGTTTTATTTGGAAATATATCATTTGAACAATAATAACTGTAATAAACTAATAATCTTTTATCTCACTGAATTATTTTTTTTATTTGTGTTTTATTAATTGTCGAATTTTTATTTAATTCTAATAAATAAGTTTATGCTTAATTCTTTTTGAAGTGTTATAGTGAAACCCCCTATCTGTACATTGGAAAATACATTATTGATTTTTTCACCCAAATATTTCTCCATATCTAATGTAAAAGCTAAGAGATGTAACTTACATCCAATTATTTTAATCAAATTTCCCAACAACCATTGTCATGTTTTTAAATTTAGTTTCTGCAATCGCAAATGCTGAAGTAACAAAAAGATCGTCGCTACTATCAAAAGAATTTACAGATAGCTACACTCCCAAATACTTAGATTTTAAATGATTGGCATAAAGACCTATTAGATGTTTACAACCAACCAGAAAAGATTCGATACAAATATTAAAGATAACATAAAATCTCTTGAAAAAACTGTTGTTACTATCATAAGCTTATGTAATATTAGTGATACGTCATAAAAAATTATATCTTGATCGAGCATGAATCTTGATGTATGTTATAGTTAAAAATTTTTGAAATTAAATTTGGAATCATCCGAACTCCAATTTCAGCAAACTCATAGCCAAATTGAACATCTCAAGGAGAGTAAATTTAACGACATAAAAATCATTTCAACCCGAGCTCAAATAGGCCCAAATCAAGTGTTCGAATCATATTTAGAAGGTTCAAACTATTAATTGGATGACCAAGTGATCTCTAAATATGGCATGCTTTTTTATTTTTATTTTTAACTCAAGCAGTGATTTGTTGTATGGCATGCTTATAATTGAATCAAGCGGCTAGATGAGACAAATCAAACAAACCCAAGATTGCTTAATTTTGACATCATTAAGGAAATTAAATGTTTGATGATCAATCAATGATCAAGGTAATCAATATGAGCTGTCTGATAGAGCACTCTGAATTTACCCTGAACCTTCTCCATATTTATGGGGCATGCCACTCTTAAAATCTATGAACCCTCTCTTCCCATATGAAGGGGGAGGCTTGGACCTTTGTAGGCGAGGACCTTTGACTAGAAATTGGGAAGAGCTTTGAAACTTCAAGGATCTAGAGCTCCACCTAAGTTCCACCGTCGATGAACTTTTATCGATTATGGCTAGACCACCATCAGTAGCTGATTGCCGCCGAATTTCCACCCGACCGCCAGCCATCCTCGGACTTCTGCCCAACCATCGTTGGACCACCGCCTAATCGTTGATCGTCATTGAACCACCATATGTCTGTCAATCTCCAATTGACCTCAGCCCGGGCACCGACCTCCATTGGACCTCAGCCTGGATGTCATCAATACACCACCCCGATCATTGTCACTCGCCAACTACTGTCTCTCCACCACTATGTCCCTTGACTATGGTCTCTCCAATCATCGTTGCCCGCCAATTACGGTCCCTTCGACCTCCATCAATCGTCAACTACGACCCCTTCAGCCTCCATTTCTTGAGGACTATGGTCCTTGATACCATTGTAGCCTGCTGACTATGCTCTCTCCGACCTTTGTCGCCTGTCGACTATGGTCGTTCCGACCATTGTTGCCTTTCGATTACGGTCCCTATGCCCTCCATCGCTCGCTGGTTATGGTCCCTTTAGCCACTGTCGCCCGGCTATGATCCAACTGACCGAACGACAAGCCAACACTCTCTTTGAGAAAAACTCTCATATCACTAGATTCTTCCAACACTCACCATGTAATATGCTTTATGTGATGTATATTTGCTACATCGAGCCACGACCCTCCCCCCAAGGAAGGGCCTCTTTTGTAAGCAATAATAAACACTAATAGAATCATTTTTATTGGGCCAAGCCCCATGATTTTTCTCATTTCAAAAATTTTCAAGTAAAAATCTTGACGTCTCTTATGACTCTTGCATCTCTCTCTAGTTATCTATTTGTACACGTGATCTTTGTGCAAAACTAGGATGTTAAACTCTATATCTCTCTACCGCTGCGAATGTTCTAATCCATAACAATTAGAGCCTCAATTTATATTAATAATTATATATTTTTATGTATTTTTCAAGCTGAACGATTTTCTGCTTCTCGGCTTCCTAACTTTTTTCTAACGTCATTCTTAAATTCAATATAATATCAATCAAATTTAAAAGTTATAAAAAGGCAATAGCTCAAATCCACCATTAAATCCATTCCTAATAAAAAGTTCAGAGAAAGTCTACACAAGCGTGGCATGAAAAAATATAAAATCCAATAAGAGAAATTCATATTATATTGCTTTCATTTTGATTCACTGAACCGAATATAATTATTGAGCAGAAGCAACTAAATACGGAGTAAAACTAACAACAATTATAAACTTGTGAACAATCCACCAAACTTTAAAAAAAAATTGGCAAAAAAATAATACAGAGGGTAGGTAAACCCTAAAATGCATATTGATATGTTTACGAAAAATTAAATTCGGGATTATCTGAGCTTCAATTTAAGTAAGTAAAGTTATAGTCCACTTGAATGTCTCGACAAGATGAATCAAACGATATCAAAAGTAGTCCAATCCAAGCCAAAATGAGCATAATGAAGTACTTAATGCATCATTGGACACTTCACATTAACAAGATGACCAAATGATCTTTAAGTTTGACATGCTTATAATAAAATCGAGCGGTTTGACAAGACGAATCTAACGAGCTCAAGGTCACCTAATTTTTTGCATGATTAAGCCACTTAATTGCTTCGAAAACCTTTCACGACCAAGAGAATCAATATAGACCATACGATGAAATATTTTGGATTCTGATCAATTTACGAAAATATCAATATCAAAATTCTATAAATAAAATTTTATTCTCTACAAAAAAAAGAGGTCTAAGAGTTGAGAGAATTAAAAAACTATAGCATTTTCTGGCTATTACCATCGATGACTACCACCAGTTATCACCATTGATGGCCATCACCGCCCGTCGTCATCACCGCCCGTCGTCATCATCATGAATGACTACCACTAACAATTATCACCATCATCTCAAGACTCCTATCAATATCTAACTCTATTATGAGGTTTTAATTATCATCTAATCATATTGTTAACTAGCTAAGTCTTGTGCTAAAATTTGATGTTATAACAAAAAAATTATCAAATCCACCCTTGTGCTGAAATTTGATGTTATATGATGGCATGGTACTATCCTGCAACCCGAAAGCAGGTGCTTACTACGGGCTTCTTCTTTGTTGCTGGCGTTGTCATGATGGCGATTGGCGGGCACCTCTCCTTCGTCAACATCGCCCCGCAGCAAGCCCGCGCCAAGGCTCGCCGAGATTTCGTCGTGGAATATTTGAAAAGGAAGTTCCCGGATAAACCCTAAGTCTGTCCTTCTCTTCCCAAATGTCCGCGTATGAATGTTTTCCCGGTCGGTGCACGGTAATTCACATGATGCCTTGCTCACAATTGACCTTCTTGTTATATCATGTAAAGGAACCCATTCTGAAACCCTAGTCATTCTTTATGGGGCAAAGCTATTTGTGGACAGTTAGTATGGCATTTTTTGTTTTCGTGTTGATGAGTGAGGGAGAGGAAAGGAGTTAGATTTGTGATTGTGAATCATGGTAGAAACTTGCTGCATTTTTTTGGTTTCAACTAGCAAGATGAAGTTTTGATGCCATGGATAGCTTTACAATAAAGTGTATTGGTCTTTGGAATGTTGCTGCTTTTCGTTATTTTTTGCTGCTTTATTTTTGGCAGACTAATTTATAGGTGTGCTTTCATTAAGGCAGTATTATTTCGTTACATTTGAATGACAAACATGAATGTGTTAGGATAGGAGAAGCAAATAAGGAAATCCTTCTCTTGGTCCGTGCGCAAGCAACTAGAGAAATGAGCAACAAGTGAGAAGTTGAGAACACAATATTTATGTGAAAAACAGAAAGAAAAGGTTGCGGGGCTTATTCCAACCAACCATTCTCCATTATGAAGACAACCAGATTACAATTTTCATCTTCTCTCGAACACTAAAAGATTGATAACAAAAAGGCCCACTAAGACTTTGATAACAAGAATGGACACTGTTGATGGATTTCACGTTCACTAGTGGATAGGATGAGCTGCACACTTCTTTCCCTCACTCTAGGTGTAAAAGATTGCTCCTTGAAGTAGATGGAAATCACTTGTTCACAACGTCTCTTACTTCTTCCTTGAGTGTACCTAGGGGGTTTATTACATGCCAAATCTACCCGGTTGCAACGTTTTAAAAACTAGATTGAATCAATCAATCCAACTGTTAATTTGGTTCCTTGACCGATCCTTTCCAACACTAAAGCCATTTTTCACAAGTACTAGGAAAAAGCATGATGAATTGAATGTTGGATCATCATATTGGTGAACCGTTCATGATTTGGTTAAACCACGTGATTCATTTCATGATCAAATTTTATATCAAATTTTTTATTTGATATCATCTTTTTTTTTTTCTTTTTAAATGGTTGAAACTTAATCTTAATGTGAATAATATAAAATCTAAAAGGACTAAATTACAATAATATTTAAATTAATGTCTAAAATGGATTGCAATATATTTATGCAAACGGTTATCAAGGACTATGCAATTTCAACCTATTCTTATGGGGGATTTTCAAAACCTTGCCCTGTTGGACTTCATGTCACTATGAAATAAGATTTTCCTGTTCTTTATATTATTGGTTAGTGTAGTGACCATCAAGTTTTCCTCTTCCCTATGTGAGAAAGTAAATGTATTCATGCTTGAACTATCAAACATAAAATAACACCATTCTGTTGGAATTCTATATAAAGCTTTGCAATAATTGCCTTGTTGGAGAATTCTTATGCATGAATCTTCCTCATATGAATGGACGAACCTCAAAAAACTCCTCATGTAAGGATGTGCATTTTTTAGATAAAATAAAAATTAAATAGAACCAATGTTATTTAGTTGTTAATGTAATGGTTCATTTATTGGCTATAATTTTGACTTTCTTTGATTTTTTGTTATTGATTCATTATCTAAGTTAATTGCATTTTGTTTTCTCCGAACTAAACCTAACCGACCAAACTCAATTCACTTTGGTTTAGTTTGGTTTTTAAAAATTTTCAACCAAAACTAATTGATTTAGCTAATTCGTAAATGAAATCATCCAAATTGACCAAATGCACATAAGGAAGAGTTTTAACATTACCTCTTTATGCATACTTAATGCTTATTGTTAAGGGTTTTATCATCATATCTAACCCGTTCATTTTACGATTGAGTTTTACAATTCTTTGATTTTATTCTCAAACGCATTCTACATCTACTGGCACCAAACATCAATATACTTAGACTTTGAGTGTAAACTAGGATTTTGTTAGACGGATGACACTTTGATTGTTAAAATGCAACATTCTATTTCAAATAAAGTTCTTCAAGAAATATTTTTTTATCCAAAACAACTTGGAAGGCTTGCAAGGAGGGATAATATATCAAAATAGGCTATCAAATGGATATGGGTGAACCTTTTGGCAACCAAGCTTGCTTAGTAGAGATTAATTTTTCCATAAGGCTTAAATTTGATGGTGAACATCCACCAACAAGCAATTGGTTTGACTCCAATAGGGGATGGCAACCAAATTTTAGATAAGGCGACCAAGAAAAATAGTCGTTTCAACATTCACGGCATATTTCCATAAAGAAATTTGTAGTGCATTTTGATATGTCCTAGAAACATATACAAATAAAAAAAGAAAAATGAATGTATGAAACATTGTAGATAATTACTTAAATGAATTTAGGAGTTAAGGAGATGAGGAATATATTGTTGTTTACCTATTCAAAGGGAAATATGTAAATGTAGGTTAGAAGGCTCATCAGTTGGTGGATACTCAGTTGAATTCAATAATGTGATTGAAGGTATTGTCGTGGAAGAAGGTTGGGGTGCAAACAAGTTGGTCAAGCTTGGGTCTTGATCAACTTGATCTTGACTCACCTACCTAATGGTAGGCTAACTCGACTCGCCGGAATAATAGCGAGCTTAGTATCTATTAGTGTTTAAACATGTGGTAACAATTGTTTGTATGGGTAGCTGCTATTATTTAGTTCAATTGATCTCAAATCACTATGACTTAGAGTTGATGATGGGGATTTCGAAGCTTGGAAAGTCTATCAGAGACGTGGTCGTCGATCTACGACCACGATTGAGTCGATGTACTTCTGAGTCATATTATGTATTTTTCTTTATTATTATTTTATGTTGTATTTGTTTTTATTAGTGTTTCTGCTTTTACCCTTACTTAAGGGAGGTCGTATGTAAGCCCAGAAGGCATTGTCATCTTTTTATTTTCTTGAGTCATTTGTACGAGGCTATAAATAACCCTCTTGTTCTCTTTTCATGTTAATGATTGAATGAGAAAAAAAATTCCCCATGTTTGAGTTCTTATGAGAGCTTGAGAGAGATTGGAGCGAGGTCCCTTGGAGAGGGAATTTGGATCACCCACCAACCTTGGAGACGGCCGGGTTCGTGGTTTGTCTTCTTTATCGAATTTTCCTTCTCTCTTCTTCATCTAGCCGTCGGCCTAAGGTTTCACCAAATCCCTAGGCCGCCGGCCACCTAATCTTCCCACCTACTTGCCGACTTCACCCCCACCACCACCCCTCCAGTGAAATCCCCATAAACATGCAATCTAGCCACCGGTCCCTCTCACCTTCCCCAACTTCCCTCCACAATTCCACTCCCTCTTGAATACTTTCCATAAGCATCCACTCTTAATTTAGGAAGGTTTAATTTCAAAATTCAAAATTATTTGAATTTGAAATTCTTTCATAATTTAGGAAATCTATTTTAGGAAAGTTCCTAAATTAAATCCTATTTGAATTTCAAATTAATTGGGATTTAATTAAGACTTTCATAATTTCTAAATCCAAATTAGCAACCCAAATCCCTCCCCTTAATCACCTCCCTAGCCCATTAAGCCGCCGGCCCCTACCCTCATTAATTCTCTTGGATTTATTTCCTAAAACCCATCTCTCCTTTTGGGAATATTCAAACCCTCAAGCCCCTCTTGGCCGAAATTTTCAAAGGCCCCACACCTCCTAATTACTTTCCAAAATGTAATATTAAGTTTTGTAAACGAATCCCTAAACCCTCTCTCTTGCTGCCGTCCCCTCCCTCTCCTCCTCTTTTGGAATAGTTTTCAAATTTCAAAATCTCTCCAAGGTAAAAATTTGAAATTAGTTTTTGGTTTTAGGTTCACCTCTCTCCCAAAGCCTAAAACTAATTCCCCCGCACGTGGTTCCTCTTCCCTTGGCCGAACCGTCCGTTCCTCTTCTCTACTTAATCTTGAGAGAAACTTCTTTCTCTCTAGGAGAGCTTCAAGGGATTAGCATTGGTCTTCGGCTACACATCATCCTTCCAAAGCCAATGAATGGCCGATCCGGAGCTTGATTACAACCTTTCCTACGACGAGCAAGGTTTCGTTCACATCCTTCACTCCACTTTCTTCGACGTCAATCCGAATATTGACAACACTGTCGAGGAGTACGTGGAGCGCATTCTAGATACTCTCATTGAAGCCATAGAGGAGCAACTTGGTGCCGTTCATTGGTGGATTATGTCCAAATCGTGACGAAGGTCTTCCAATCTTCCTACTCTTGTATTTTCATAGTTTAACTCTCTCTTGTGGTTTGATTTGATTCATGAAGGTCTCGTTCGCCTATCTTTGCCAAGCCTATTAATCGTAGGAATTGAGTTAGTTTTCTATGCTTCTAATCTTATTGTTAACATAAGGATTTTGTTGAACGCTACTACATTTGCTTACTATTGAGATTCTAAGTTATTTGATAATTCAAGCGTTTGGCAAGTGGCTTAGCCTTAACGTAGGCACCCATCTCTTGTTTTCTTTTGTGGTTTTGACTGCTAATAGTTCAAATCTTAATTGTTTTATTTAAGAAATCGTGCAAATTCTTATTGCATACAATTAAAATATTTTAGTCCTTCACCAGTTGAAGCTTGAGGAAATAATAGAGCTTGGGTTCAATTAAATGAGTTCTTGTTTGGTTTAACAAATTCTTCATTTTATGATAGAGAATATTGTAGGGACTTCTTCAGATCATCACTTTGATAAAGATTGTTTTGTTAGAAATTTCAAATATATTTCATTTTGTTTATAAGATTGCACTACGAGCTTATATAATTTATTAATGCTGATCACTGAATTTCAAAGTGGGCATCAAAAGAGGCCAACGCTAGCTAATAACTCATGACCACTTGATAAGTAGCTTGAGCTGAACTAATTTAGACATCTTATAGTCATCTTATAAGTTGTTTGGGCGGAGCTCATTTGTAAAGCTAATTTTTCGATCTATATATTTATGCATTTTATGGTATTTCTATGATTATTTTTACACTTAAACATATTTTTGTATTATTTCTTGAAATTCATAGGGTTTTTTTTTATAATTTCAAGAAGGCAAGGGACCAAATGGCTATCTCATGTGATAAGCTCGTTGACCAAATGGGTAAATATGTTGCCTAAATATATGAGAAAATTTGGCTCAGGTTATCCTGCCTTAAATTAAATTTGATTAGGATGGGCTCTATAGCCATCATATTTTCTTTGAGATGACCCAAAATTTTTTGACAAATACAACTTGTTTGGCATGTTAATATACACAACAAGTTGCATGGAGACTCACAAACTGTTTGACTTCCTGAAATACCTGAGACCATAATCTCCAATCTAGAAGATCATTTTTGCCAAATTACGACAAAAGTGCAAGAAGCGGTGTGACCTTCAATTTTGGGAACAATTAGGTCAATTTAGGCAAACTCAACACACACATTACATACGCGAAACTTGAATCCAACATCTCTTAGTTGGTAGCAAAAGCTCTTAAACCAACAGACCAAGGTGAGTTGCGTATGTTGTGGCCTTCAATATGAAGCGATATGACCCTATAGCTGTGTGGAATCTTGCTTCGAAGCGGTGTGACCTTCATTATAGAGCGATGTGGCCCTATACATGAAAGGAATTCATGATTGAAGGACCAAAAAGGCCATGTGTTTGTAACCTCATTATGAGAAATTTACCATGTAAAACCACAAGGCTGGGTACTTTATCTTATCAAATCTAGAGTGCTTATTATCTTGGTAATGGTATTAGAGTGGTTTATAATCTTTACTAACAATTGCCGAGCAGTTTATTTTTTCCTCTTCCATGTATTCTGAGATGAATTAGCCGGATTACTTAGCCTTGGCTGAGAAATTTGCCTAGTTGGTACTCGACCTGGTTACCTGGCCTGACATGCAGGTTCCTCGAAAAAGTTTAAAATTATTCCAGAATTATTTATATATGATCATGTTAGTCTCAATTTATAAGTATATTAAATCTAACTGTTTGATTATTATTATTATTTTTCTTTTAAATATGATATGATTTGCATTTAACTGTTTCGTTCTTAATGGTTAAAGTAATGGTGATAATGATATAGGTTTCGTTTGAAACCGTTTTTTTACTATTTTCGAAAGTAGTTTTTAATATAAAAGTTTATTTAAAAAAAATTATACTAAAATTTGATTTAAAAAACAATGAAAAATCTATCCCAAAGGAAGCCTGCATTGCAAACCAATTCAATCCTAATTTGAAAATTTAGAGTACATACTAAATTGTTTTATAACTCTAATTGATTCGATTTTAAGTAAATTCTGCTTCAATTTGGTTGATTTTGGGCCAACTTAAAAATGAATCGAGCATGCTCAAATTTAATTTGTTTGTTAAAATCTAATTTGTATGCATAAAATCATTATTTGTATGTAATTTTTTTTTAAATGTTTTTTTGTTAAATATTAAAATGTGATTAATATTTTTAAGTAATAAATAAATATTTGCATTTTAATTGTTATAATGATTTGGCATGTCATTTGAAAATAAAGAATATTTTACTTTGCATCTTATAATATATATAATTTGTTACATATTCTTGTTATTTGTAATGTAGTTGTAAATTGTTTTTGGATAAAATTATTTTTCTGGTAAAGTTATTTAATAAAAAAAATATCATTTTAAATATTTTTTAGTCAAATATTTTTAGGCCTATTTCCGTTTTCTTAATTTTATATATTTATTATCCTAGTAGGCACGTGTACAACCCCATATAATTTTTTTTTCTTACAACGCCATATAGTTTGCACCTTTAAAATTTATTTTTGCATATGAGGATTGATTTCTGAGATTTTGTCCTCACCTAAAAAATTGATTTTGCTCACCCTCAAAATTTATTTTTAAATATTTATGGAACAATTTTGAGATTTAATATTATATATTATAATTCCCAAGAGAGTCAAGATTAATATTTTATGTGATCAAATGATCTAAGACGATCCTCTCTAAGGTTGATATAAATAATGTAAATATAGTAAGATGTTCTTATATAAATTTCGAAATAAATAAATAAACAATTTATCTAAATTTAGTTAATTTTATCATATATAATAATTTTCAAATTTTAATAAAAAATTTTTTTTAATGCAATTTGGGTTGAATACTACTTGCACTGAAACAGCCCTTTGCTCTGGAACAATTATTAGGTCCGGTGACCGGACGTAGCTCTACGTGCGGTCACCATTGAGTTACCCGGTATTTGCTCAGTATTGCTAGGTATTGCTTGACAATAACGAGAAATACCGCTATGTGAAGACCAATACCGAGTAATATCAACCGAGTTTTTCTAGAAAGAAAAAACTCGGTATTGCTCGGTATTTATCTTCACATAATTATATTTCTCCTTATTGCCGAACAAAATCCACAAATAAGTAGGCGTGATTTAGTGCGTGCCGAACGAACAATTATTACGTCCTCTGACCGGACGTAGAGCTGCGTTCGGTCGCTAATAACATGTCGCCACGTGCTATTACTCTTTACCGCGCAGCTCGACGACTTGACCCGAACCGGAACCCGGGAATGCTATGTTCACGATTTTCTCAGTATTGCTCGGTATTGTTTTGCAAAAATGAGAAATACCACTATGTGAAGACCAATACCATGCAAATACCGAGTTGTACCGAGTTTTTCTACAACTCGGTACAACTCAGTATTTGCTCAGGATTTGCTCGGTATTGCTAGGGATTTGCTCGGTATTGCTAGGTATTTGCTCGGTATTGCTAGAAAAAACTAGGTACGACTCGGTATTTGCTCGGTATTGCTAGGTATTTGCTCGGTATTGCTTGATATTGGTTATTGCCGAGCAAAATCAATCAATACCTAGCAATACCGAGCAATACTGAGCAATCTTGGGTCCGTTCTGGGTCGGGTTGTCGGGGGCGCGATAAATAATGAAAACGAGTGGCGAAGGTAGAGTTGCGTACGTTAACTGGACCAAATAAAAGTTCGTGCCAAACGTAGCTCTACGGTGAGAACTTTTATTTGGTTCGGTTGACCGGATGCAAGAAGCATCCGGTCGTAGGCCAAAAAAATGCGGTACCGAGATATACCGAGTTTTTTAAACTCGATATACCTCGAGTTTTTTTTGCATAGGACCGGATGCTTCTCTGCATCTGATTGGAGGACGGGACAAATTAAAATTCCTTCTCGGCAGCCAGTATTTTTTTTTTTGCCTAGACCGGATGCTTTCGTCCGGTCGGAGGACGGAACAAATAAAAGTTCCTTGTTCTGAATCACGCTCTACTTCCCGGCCGCGCCTTTCGATTTACCGCGACGAACAACCATGGGGAGGAAAGCCGAAAAGGACGAGAAAGCGCCGCCTGCCGGCGATCCCGAGTCCGAGGAGAAGAAGAGGCTGAGATCCCTAGCCGTCTCAAAAAAAATCCTCCGCCGCTCGCCAGCGAATGCCTCTGCCCCTCTCGAGCCCTCGAAGGCCGTTGTTAAGCTTCAGGGCCGCGACATAGTGAAGCGGGGTCAACGAAAAAGCCGTTATCTCTTCTCTTTTCCGGGCCTTATTGCCCCGCTTACCGGCGGTAAGATCGGCGATCTCGCGGACCTCGCTACCAAAAATCCAGTCCTTTACCTTGAGTTCCCGCAGGTAGTTATCTGTTCAGCTCTAGAATCCGCTTACTTCCCTTTTCGCAAGGGTTTCTGGAAATATTTTGAATTTTATCTATTTCCGTGAGTTAGGGTCGGATGAAGCTGTTTGGTACTCATGTTTATCCGAAGAACAAGTACCTAACGCTGCAGCTCACCAAGTCTGCGAAAGGGGTTATGTGCGAGGATGTTTTTGAGAGTTTGGTAATTGCTCCTGACTTGAGCTTTATTTTTTTCGACATATATGTTTTTCTGTCCAGCGCGGTAGTTGGCGATTTTTTCCGGGAAGATGAATCAAAAAAGTAAAAAAGACTAGAAAGCCAAAGGGGGAATAGGTTTTTTGGATCAGAACTGGGAGGGGAAGCTTCATGAGATTGTGTACTGCAGAGGCACCGGAAACTTATTATTTATTTTTAATGAAAGAATACCATTTGGTCCTTCACACGTTTAACAGTTGCTCTCTGGTTTTTACTATGATTGTCTTATTTAAATGTTTTATTTGATGATGATATATATATATATTTGCATATTGTCACATAGAAGGAGAACTTTGAGATTTTATTTGGCTTTCTACCTTAGGAAGTCAGATGCATCATAATTACTTTGAGATACACCATTCTGTATAAATTTCCAATTCCTGCTCCTTCCACCCTCTCTTTGATTTGTGAGAACCATCTCAATCTATTTTTTATCATTTTATTTTCAATTACTCTTTCTCTCACAATTTAAATTGCCTTTGATTATTTTAAGCTGAACTTTTGTTGGACAAAGTCCCAAGCCATTTTCATATTGTTATGCTGTATTTCCTCAACATTACTAAGAAGCTTGTATAAATGATGTTGAATGGATACATGAAGCGTAGTATTGTGCCTAAGCTTGTCTTTTGCTTAACTAGAAATTTTCAATGATGTGCTTGAAACGCCTTTATTCCTGTTCTTAAAGCCGACATTTTGGGGCTGGATTACTCCTGGATTTTTTTTTTTTCATTTAATTTTGAGTCATACAAGAAGGTCATTCATCCATTTGACTTTTGCATAACGTTTCATTATGTTAGTTATTCTTGTCCATCTGGTTAATTTAATTATTTTATAGTAGATTGTCTTTTCTGAGGCATGGTGGATTGGGCAAAAGGAGGAAAATCCTGAGGAATACCAACTTGAGTTTCCTAAGGACTTAAAGGAGGTTTGCTAGATTTATTGTTTCCTTGTTTTGTTTATATAGAACTGTATTTGCTTATAAATATTGTTGCATCAGGGAAAGGAATGTGATTATGACTTCAAGGGTGGTGCTGGGGCAACATATGAAGAAGCATCTGGCGGTCAAAAAAGTGGGAAGGAATATGTGGATCCACCTTCTCCTGATAATGAACTCGAGTCTGATGGATCTGGCGATTTTTCTACTATCATTAGCAAGGATGCAAAGAAGCCTTTTGAAACAACTCCTCTTCGACAGTCTGGAAGGACATCAAGAAAAACATTGAAGTAAGAAAATGTTACTAGTTTTTATGTATGTATGTATGTGCATGTGTGTGTGTGTGTGTATATGGGTTTTTTTAAACCAAGTATTGTTTAAATTTTAATTAAGTGATTAACCAACAGAAAAAAAATTAAGCTCGCCAAAGTCGCTCGTTTAATGTGCGACTTTTCTATTTTAAGATAAGTCGTTCGTTAAACGGGCGACTTATGCTAATGAGGCTAAGTTAAGTTAGGTAGCCGTTGTAGTCAAATAACAAAAAATATGATTACCAATAAGTCGTCCGTTAATAGTAAGTCGCCCGTTAAACAGGTGACTTACCATTTTAATTAAAATTTTTTTTATAAGTACTATTCAATGCATTTTTTCTGAGTTGTGTTGTCAAATCAAATCTACGAAGTTGTATTATCAAATCAGTTTATATTGACATATCATTATATATTGTTAAATCACGTTATAATGATAGCTCAGTGTGTTGTCATATTAGTTTGTAATAATATCTTGTGATATTGGTTCTCCCAATCTCGCATGAGGGTAGAAACATGCAGTGTAGTGGTACATCCAGATGAATTTATGACCAATTAATTATTGCGTTGTCAACTCTTTTAATCATATCAAATCAAATAATTTTTTTATTTCGGACCAATTAATTATTGCACATCTACCCAGATGGAGTTCTCCTATAAATTGACAATCCTTTCATTGTAAGGATCAAAATAACTAGTATCCTGCATTCATATCAAAATATATTGAACTAGAAAATATCTAATTGAAAAAGCTTCTTTGAAGCAATTGATTATAGAGGTTAGCAGTAAAGTTCTTAGATGCTTAACATTTTCAACTGATGATGCATTAGAGGAGAAGGATAGAATAAATCATATTTATCGATGTTGTGTACATTCATAATCAGATAAGGATGACTATATGTTATGAGAAACACAGATCTTATGAGGTATCCATCTTATAGGGATGAAATGAGTTTAAATGAAGATGACTGAAAATATGTGCAAAGGGAGGTTTCGTAACATGTAGCACATCTAGCATCGATTAACACGCTGAAAGCTAGTTATGCTGAAATAAAATGTCGTGAAGATGGATCATTCGAGGAGATCGTGGACAACCCAATGGCTGATATTGCTCACTGCATCATTTATCGAGAATGTGATACTAAGACTAATGCATTCCTGATCAAGACATACGAGAATCTGAATTTTATGCCTGATAGACAGATGAAAGATTTTCTTAATGCAGCAGATTGAGAATGTTTCCAGCATTGGAAACATAAAATTGGTTATTGTCCTACACAAACCTATCTCCAAGCTCGCACTCGCATCATACTACAAAAGTGTTGAAGGACTTTCTTATCCTTTGAGCTTTCATATGTTGTGCTAGTAACCAATAACAAACAAGCACGTACATTTTCATATTCATACAAATATATATATGTCGACAACTATAAATTTAAGAAGTTCATCAATAACAGGCTCAAATCACATTTTATACCTTCTCCGAAATTAGGTTACTAGCATAACATAAGAAAGTTCTAAGTATAAGAATATCCTTCAACATTTTTGTAGTATGATGTGAGTGCGAGCTTAGAATTAGTTTGTGTAGGAAAGTAATCAAATTTTTGTTTAAACCAATACTGGACACATTGCCAGTTTGCTGCATTAAGAAAGTCCATCATATGTCTATTAGACATAAAACTCATATTCTCGTATGTCTTGATCAGGAATGCATCAACTTTAGTATCTCATTCCAGATAAAAGGGTATAGTGAGCAATATCAACCATTGAGTTGTCCACAATCTCCTCGAACGATCCATCTTCATGACGTTTAATTTTAGCATATCTAGCCTTCATCGTATTAATCAACGCTAGATGTGCTACATGTTGTGAAACCTCTCTTTGCATATATTTTCAGTCATCCTCATTCAAACTCATTCTATTCTTGTAAGATGGATACCTCGTAAGATCTCTGAGTGTCTTCCATAACATTTAGTCCTTCTTGTCTAACTAGGAATCTAAACAATATCAGTAGATATGATTTTTTTATCCTTTCCTCTGACGCATCATTAGGTGGAGATGTTAAACATCTATGAACTCGACTGTTACCATCCATAATCAACTGCTTCAAAGTAATTTTTTCAATAGAATACTTTCTGATTCGATACATTTTGTTATGAATGTAGGATTCTAGTTACTTTGATCATAACAAGGAAATAATTGTCAATTTATAAGAGAATTTCATTTGGGTAGATGTGCAATAATTAATTGACTAGAAATAAAAAAAATGTTTGATTTGACATGACTAAATGAGTTGACAATGCGATAATTAATTAATAAAAAATTCATCTAGGTGTACCACTACACTGCATAATTTTACCCTCATGTGAGATTAGAGGAATCAAAGTCACAAGATATCATTATAAATTGATATAACAATACATACTGAGCTGTTATTATAAATTGATTTGACAATATATAATAATCTGTCAATATAAATTGATTTGACAATACAACTTCGTAGATTTGATTTAACAATACAACTCATAAAAAATACATTGAATAGTACTCATAAAAAGTATTTTTTTTAATTAACAAGGGTAAACGGGCGACTTATAGTAAGTTGCCTGTTAAACAGGCGACTTATTGGTAATCACCTTTTTTCGTTATTTCTTTACAACGGCTACCTGATTCATCTGATGCCTAATCAGCATAAGTCGCCCATTAAATGTGTGACTTTGGCGAGTTTAATATTTTTTTTCGTTGGTTAATCACTTAATTAAAATTTAAATGATACGTGGTTTAAAAAAAAAATTATATATATATACTGCAGTTCATGTGTTTTAAATCAGGACATGTTTGAATCAGTTTCTTATATAACTTTTGGGATTTCCTCTATTAAATTTTCTTCTCCAATTATTTATGTTGGCCTACATTAAATGTTATTGTTTTTGTATTCACAATATCTAGCCAAGTGAATTTTGGTCTACCCCTGATTGTTTGGGTTGGCCATATAAATCCTTCTGCTATCATTGCTATCATTTCTAGTCCTGTGAATTCTTTTGCTTTTTGGTAAAACTGCAGATTCTAATTAATTATTGTGTCTATTTTACTTATTTCTCTGTTGAGATGTGATGCTGAAGTTATAACAGTTGCTCAATTCCATTAGATTACCATATCTGTCAATTATAATAATGGCATTGTAGTGGTAGCACAAAAATATTAACAAGTTTATTATTCTGCTTAGATGATGTGATAAAAACTCAATAATTGCTTTTTTTCTATCATTAACTGATAATCTTTTCATTTTTCCTTTTATATGCATTATTCTAATAGTAAAAAAATTTCATTCAAATGCTCACTTTGTTGTCTTAAGCTTGAATAATAATCAAAACACAGTGATTGTAATCCATTTTGTTACCAAAATGTTTATGAGATTCTTCTTTAATTTCATGTATTTGATTTCTTGTTGGATATACAAAAAGTTAATATAAATTTTGGTCTCCTTTCTTTGTGGACCTCTATCAATTTAGCCATCACGCATGTTTTGATATATTTGAAAGTAGATTGCATACTATGTAACTTCATAACCTTTTTATAATTCAGCACATCAGACCCATCTTTTTCTCATGAGTAAATGACCAAAATAATTCCTAGACTTTTTATGTGTCTATTTTAATTTTAGATTTTTTAGTGTTCAATTTAGCCCCTTTACTCATCAAATTTGAACTAATTTGGTTCTACTATTAATTTTATTGTTTTATTGGATGGAAATTGGTGGAGCAAAGCTTTTCCTGAGGGCATTTGTTGTTTTTAGGGTTAATTCATTAGTTTAAGCTGATATTAAGTAATGAGAATAACCCTAAAAAGTATACTAATGGAAAACATATCTCCATCAATTTTCATCCAAAGTAATGACCAAGTTGATGGTAGAACTTATTTGGTTCTAATTTTGTTGGTTAAAGAAATAAATTGAATATCTCTGTGATTAAAATGGATAGGCTTAAAAAGTTCAGGGTGCATTTTGGTCATTTGTCATTTTCCTAATGCTACTCCCTTTGATTTGCCCAGTATCTCTATGTTGTCTTTTTATGATTTCATGTTGCATGCACCATACTTATTGGATAGTGTGCATACACCATACTAATTGGATAGTGTTTTTAGATATGTGGACTTGTTTGCTAACGCTGCCTAAAGCGCAACCTATACATTAGGATTTATTATTTTGTGCGGAGTCCCGAGGGCATCCGGAGACCAATAAAAATATGTCATGTCACTCCAAAAATATACACGCTCGGTACCCGTGCTCGGTACCGCTCGGTACCGAGCGCTTAACCGGACGGTTTTCCCGTCCGATGTCCGCCCAGAATAATAGCTCAAACATTAGGTACTTGATGTTTACGGATCATAGATATTTTGTTGGATAGAATTATTAATACATTTGTTTGTATTGGTATGTTTTCAAACTTGCTTTGTATGCTACATTGCTTATATCAAAAGCAAAAAAAAAAAAAAAAAAAAAAACAATTTTCTTTTCTTTTATCATTTTTTGTTCAAATTTTGTGGCAGGGTTAGTTATGCAGAATCATCTTCTGAGAAGGATTCAGCTGATAGTGATACTGAGGCAATTGAAGTGGTTGAGTTGAGGATCAATGCTGAAGCTGATACAAAAGCCAATAGTCCGGCTTTAAGAAATATCCATATTTTACTTTTGATCTATGTTGATGTTTTTTTGGACTACCTGTATATTTACCAAGTGCTACATGCTTTTTTAATTCTTAGTTCATTGTTATCCCCTTCCATGATTTTAGAAATTTCCTTAATTGATAGCACATACAGATGATTTCGGTGTAGTGGGATCAATTGCTTGTTCTCCTGAGAATGATGCCATTGTCGCAAAAGAAAATTTAGCTGAAGAAGCAAAGCAACCCTTGCAAAAGTTTTCCAGAAATTCTCCTAATAAAAAAGGGAAGCTAGTTCAAGCTCGGTTGTCTTCCTTATTTGAAAAAGTAGCTGACAAGGTGAGATATTAAAAGCGAATAGAGTATTAGAATCTGTACAATATTTATGTTTGCTTTTTTTTGGTTATTGTTTATTGCATATATGTTATTGTAGCATTAAGTGGTTTTTATAGTGATCGCAAATTTTATGTCAAAATATTTCTTTTGAAATTTTTTTTAATGATTTCAGGTTATATTGATTTTTTTTTCATAACTACTAACTATTCTGGCTAGACTAGGACAATATTGGTGACAATTGACTTGCACTTTATGTTTTAATGGAGATTTGCTTGTGTTTGTATCTTTAATTCATATTAGTGATTCAAATAATTTTGCAACTACTTCCATATAAATTTGAATATTTAAATGATCAAAGTTTTTTAATTTATTTTTTGTCTTAATTTTTTTTAGTTGTAGGACTCAACTTTGGATAATTGATTGATCATTTAGGCGTCCACCTAAGAAGAATCATAGGGGTGACTTCTACACTAAGGTAGGGAGGGCTAACTTCTAGAAGAATTCTAGGAGATGATAAAATGTTGACCTCACCAAAAGTGAGGTTAACATAATTCTAAATCAAGACTAGACAAGTAGGCCACCATTAGCTTTTCATTTCAGGTTGCACTGCTTGGTCAGGTGCCCTTCTTTTTCAATTACTCTAGTAATCCACATGTACTTGAAATGTTGTCTTTTTTCTTGCAGAAGTTGTTGGATAAAATTCACAGTTGTTTTCACCGATTTCTGTTTTACCATAGTTGGAACCTCCTTTATACTAAACTAGTTGATTTTAATACCCGTCCTTTTAAAGATAGCCTGGTCGTTAAAAAAGTCTTGGATGTTGTATCTTCTTGCGAGACACATACAGAACCAAGCCCTTCTTTTCCAAGATGATTGATAGAAAATTAAAATGAAGAAATTATGCAGAGGATGAGATAAAATGTTTTGAAAATCAGGTAACATTAAAGTCCTTTCAAAGAATTGGGAACATATATGGTACTTACGATGAAAGCCTGAATTTATCCCTTTTTTGAACTTCTTAATGATGTTTTAAAACCACCAGCAATTTGAACTCACAGTTATAGGTCCATGAATGAGATGAAGTTTGTTCTTGATGAAGATTAATTCTTCTTAACGTTTCATGTACTGCCTGTAGAGGTCCAGATTCTGAAATAAATTGTGAATTGAAGATTTACTTGATTAACTTCCTTTCATTTTTGGTTCATGATTTTGGATTGGCTAACTAAAACCTTGTGAACAAAAAAATGTTGAAATTCGAATGAGCGGCTTCATTAGTAAGCAAGGGTCTTTCTTGTAGATTGTATGCTTTGTGTAACGTTTGGGTGTTTTGGTCATAGCTTGTTTTTTATTAGACAGCTAGTTTTGCTGCGCATATGTCAGGATTGGATCACTTTTCTCTTTAATTTTTTGCCTCACTTGAATTTTAGTGTATCTTGTTTTTTCTTTTTCAGAATTACTTTTGTCATGTGGCAATCCTTATTTTAAATTATATATCTCTTTATGATGATGTCTGTGATGATTCAACCGTTTTTATGCTTTGAGCAGTTATATAATTGCACTGCATGCTTTTCTATTTGAGCTGTCCTGTACGATGTCCTCGTATGAATTTTTTGTATCCATGTGTAGTCTCTCTTGATTATATGATATTTTATGGATCTACAAAATCTGCTTTCTGTTTTTTGCTTTATAATTTTTTGTTTAATTTATTTTTTATCTTAATATTTTCAGAAATCTAAGCGGACCGAGGATGATACTCTTGGGACAAAAAGTAACTTTTCTAGAAAGCTTTTCTTGAAGGTTCATTTTTTTATTCTGCTAAATCCTTAAAGTCAGCTCAAATATGTGCTTGTTTTATTATGGTCATCTTTAATACTACCAGGTCCTAGTGGTAAGAGGCAGCGGCTTCTTGCAAAGGAAAAGACTGATGCAGTGATGGTAAGGAACCTTGTTAATATTTTCGTTGGTTAAATTATGTACGAAGATGTGTTATGTAATGCACATTGAAGTGCACGCTTTTGAAGCTTAATGTGAAACATAAGAGAAAAGCCATCACATAGCCTTGAAATCGCTTAAGATGAAGCATTTGATTCACCAATCATATATTTTTTTATCATTAGAAATATTGTGTCAACAAAATACACTTTTAATTATAAATATCTCAAATTTTCATTGTTTTTGCTATAAATTTTGATGATTAATACACCCGTTTGATACTAAGGAAGACAAAAATGAGATTATATAAATTAGTTATGTCCAGAGAGAAGAGATTAATAGACTCTGATCTAGTTAGATTTTTTTTAAACTAAAAAATAATAGTATCTTGAATTGTAATTAGCTTTGAATAAGATGAATATATGCATGAATTTTAATTTAAATGAGATACTGCTGTATGATGATGGTCTTGCTAGTGCAACCTAAGATGAGATGCAGTGATGCACACTTATGACATAAAAAAACTACAATCCATAGGTTATCAACTCTTAAATTTTGTAAAAATTAGTTGCCTATAATTAGAAAATAAAGAACACATTTCTTTCATTTATTGCAATATTGTGATTATTGTAAAAAATTGAGATCAACAACAACAACAACATCAAGCCTTTATCCCACTACGTGGGGTCGGCTACATGAATCCTTTTTCTCCATTGTGTCCTATTAAAAGTCAAATTCTCGTTTAAATCTAATAAAGAAAGGTCATTCCTAATATTTTCTAACCAAGTCTTTTTAGGTCTACCCCTACCTTTCTCAACACAAGTCAAATCTAATGTCTCTACTCTCCTAACCGGGTCATCGGAAGGCCGCCTTTTTATGTGACCAAACCATCTAAGGCGACTCTCTCTAATCTTATCTTCTACTGGAGCTACTCCAACCTTTTCACGTATATGCTCATTTCGTATCCTATCTCTAAGGGTAAAGCTACTCATCCACCTAAGCATCCTCATCTTTGCCACACTTAACTTAGTATTATGCTTCTCTTTTAATGGCCAACATTCGGCACCATAAAGCATTGCAGGCCTCACTACCATCTTATAGAATTTTCCCTTAAGTTGGAGGGGTACATTTCTATCACATAACAAGCCCGATGCATTCCGCCACTTCAACCATCCAACTTGAATTCTGCTGATAATATCCCCATCTATTTCACCATCACTCTGAACAATAGATCCAAGATATCTAAAACGTGTACTCTTATTAATGACTTGATCGCCCAAAGTCACATTCCCCTCACTAGGACTATTACCACTAAAATTACACTCCATATATTCCGTTTTAGATCTACTCAAGCGAAAACCTTTAGACTCTAAGGTTGACCTCCATAATTCAAGTTTACCTTCAACTCCCTCTCTAGTCTTATCAACAAGAAGAATATCATCAGCAAAAAGCATACACCAAGGTACATCATCTTGCAAATGTCTAGTGAGAACATCCATGACTAAAGCAAAAAGATATGGGCTTAAGGTTGATCCTTGATGTAACCCAACCGAAATAGGGAAATACTTGGTCAAACCACCTTGTGTTTGAACACAAGTAATAGCTCCTGCATACATATCTTTAATGATTTGAATATAAGCATTATTGACTCCTTTCTTATCAAGAACTCTCCATAGCACTTCTCTTGGAACTTTATCATATGCTTTTTCTAAATCAATAAATATCATATGTAGATCCTCCTTATTTCCTCTATATTTCTCCATCAAACCTCTTAATAAATGTATGGCTTCCATAGTCGACCTACCCGGCATGAATCCAAATTGATTTTGATAAACATTAGTATCACGCCGCAACCTATGCTCCATAACTCGCTCCCATAGTTTTAAAGTATGACACATTAACTTAATACCTCTATAATTCGTGCAATCCTGTGCATCATCTTTATTCTTAAAAATAGGAATTAATACACTCATTCTCCACTCATCTGGCATCTTTTTAGTCTTCAAAATAGTATTAAAAAGTTTAGTAAGCCAAGAAATACCTTCATCTCCTAAGCATTTCCACACCTCTATTGGAATATCATCAGGTCCAACAGCTTTTCCACCCTTCATTCTATTTAAAGCCTCTCTAACTTCAGTTTTACTAAGACGCCGATAAAAATAGAAATCTTTACTTTCATTTAGGGTGCTAAGGTTACTATAGTCAATCTTATTTTCACAATCTTCATTAAAAAGTTTAGCAAAATATCTCATCCACCTTTGTTGAATATCATCTTCTAAGAAAAATATTTTTTGATCTTCATCCTTAATACACTTCACTTGAACTAAATCCTTACTACTCCTATCTCTTTGTTTGGCTAACTTATACATATATATCTTTCTCCCTCCTTAGTATTTAATCTATTATATAAATCGCTAAAAGCTAATGTCTTTGCATCGCATATTGCTTTCTTAGAATCCTTACGAGCCACTTTATATAATTCCCAATTATCAGAATTTTTAAAATTAAACCAATTTTTATAACAAATCTTCTTATTTTTAATCTTTTCTTGCACAATTGGATTCCACCACCAACTATTTTTACTATTAGGAGCTTTTCCCTTTGATACTCCAAGCACATCTTTTGCAATATTCTTAATATCACTAGCTACTTTTTCTCACATAACATTAGCATCCTCATGCACAGACAAAATCTTAAAATCTAAAATCTTTCTCTCAAAAATATTTTTGTTAATATTCTTTAAATACCCCTATCTAATCCTAGAAAAACGTTTTACTTTATTTTTTATTTTATGCCATTTATCTTAAAATCCAAAACTAATAATCGATGTTGGGTACATAAACTTTCACTTGGAATAACTTTACAATCTTTGCAATCTAAACGATTTAATTTTCTAAGAAGAAAATAGTCAATCTGGGTTGTGCTACATCCATTTTTATAAGTGATGAGATGCTCATTTCTTTTCTTAAATAAGGTATTAGCAATTGAAAAATCATAAGCTAAACAAAAATCTAATATGGTCTTGCCACCTTCATTCGTCGTTCCAAATCCATGGCCACCATGAATGCTTTTAAAATCATCTACCTCTCTACCAACATGTCCATTTAAATCTCCTCCAATAAAAACTCTTTCTTCAAGAGGTATATTTTGTATTAATTCTTCTAAGTCATTCCAAAAATTTAATTTAGAACTTATATCCAAACCTACCTGAGGAGCATAAGCACTTATAATTTTAACAATCTTATCCTCAACAACAATCTTTAAAGCTATAATTCTATCACCAATCCTATTAATTTTTATAACATTATCCTTTAAACTCTTATCTATAATAACACCTACACCATTTCTAGTACGACTCCTACCCGAATACCAAAGTTTAAATCCTAAACTATCGATTTCCTTAGCCTTCTCTCCAACCCACTTAGTTTCCTGAATGCACAAAATATTTATCTTCCTATGAATCATAATATCAATTAATTCCATTAATTTACCTGTAAGGGAACCTATATTCCAAGTTCCTATCCTAATTTTAGTTTCATGGACTAGCTTCTTTGCCCACATCCGTCCTTGATGTGGGAACCCTTGCCTATTTAAACACTGCACCCGGGCGCCGGTGCGGTGCAGCGGCCCTTGCACACTTGTCACTGTATTCAGGCCATACAGCGCGTCGCTTCCAGGGGACGCCCTAGCATTAACACAATTTCTTAAAGGATTCATGTCATTTTTGTTCGACAAGTTTTACGCTGGCTGTCGACTACCTAACGCAACCCTCCACTTTTCTCATCCAGGACTTGGGACCCTAAAAATTGAGATCCTACAAGAAAAATTGTGTGCAAAAATATAATTTTTCAGCAATGATTAAAATTCATACAACTAATAGGAATCTGACATTTAGAACAGTTTACAAAATTTTAATCATCCACGCACAACAATATTAAACCATTTAACATAATGATTACAACAACAAAACAACAACAACATCAAGCCTTTGTCCCACTACGTGGGGTCGGCTACATGAATCCTTTTTCGCCATTGTGTCTGGTTAAAAGTCAAATTCTCATTTAAATTTAATAAAGAAAAATCATTTCTAATATTTTCTAACCAAGTCTTTTTAGGTATACCTCTACTTTTCTAACCATTTGATTTCATTTTGTGTATTGAGCATTGAAGCTAAACAACCCTCGAACGCATCTGTGATGTACAAAGTTGTGCATTGACAAAAGCATCAAAGTTGTACATTTTCTTTGCTTCTGTTCAATGGCTTGAACCTGTCATGCACAATTGCTTTGAAAATTGGTTCCTGACGTATTGTGTGAAGTTTCTATTGTTTCTATCATTTTTCTGCTAATTTACTGCACTGTGGTTAAAAATGTGAAACCAACTACATGCCCAAACAGCTTACCGCACGATACATGACATTGGCCATTTTTTTAATTGGCACCTGCACAGCTTTTCAATGAAAGTCACTCTTTGGAAGCTAAGGCATTTTTTCATGGTTTAATTTTCTTTATTTTTTTCAGGCGAAAACTTCGAGCAACAAAGGCAAGAAGTCTCGTGGAAAGACTGGTGGGTATCTGGTGTCCAAATTATTTTTTCATATAATATTTAAGTTCAATCTACATTGAAAACCATAGACTATTTTTTTTAAACTTCTTCGCTTGATGTTATGAATCTGAAAATTTGAAGACCGACCTCAATATAGTTAACATACAATAGTATGCATTTAAGAAAGTTAAAATTCATTATTCTGTGCTTCAGGCAGTCTGCAAGTCAAATTTATACAACATTTGATTTCTTTCACATGCAGGGACTGGATCTAAAACTGAAGCCATGAAAAAGCGGTCTCAGGTATCAGATGATAAATTGATATGAGGAAATATTTTTTCTGTTCACGACAATGTTTGGCTTGAAGTTTTTTATATTTATAAAGTGGTATAAGCATGTCACTGGCACTGTTCTCGTCTTCCAGATGTTTTATGCTTATATCATTTGGCAAAAATCTGAACTCTATCTATTGAGATATTATTTTCTTTGGTTTAAAAAGCCTTATGATTTTATTCTTTTGGTGCAATTTTCTCATAAGGCACCTTTCCTATGAGTGCTCAACATAATTACCCTTAGAGTTTCTAATGAAGTAACAACTGCTACATTATGAATGCCTCAATGTTAAGAGTTTTGTTTCACCATACTTTAGGGATCTTGCACATAGGATTACTTTCTTGTATAAGATAGACATGATTAAAAGTAGCATGGTTTTGCACATAGGGTTGCTTTCTTGTATAAGATAAAACGTGTAAAAATAGCTTGGTTCTTAGGGAAAACAATCTACCAAGTTGAACCGTACAAACTTCTTTCATGATTCAGGTGCAGGCCAAATTTGGAATGGTGTAGAGTGACAAGTTGCACTGTTGAACAAGTTCATAATTCAGGTGCATGCCAAACTTGGAATGGTGGCCTATGTCGTTATCATACCGACTCACATGATGTAATGAATAATTTGCTAATGTTACATCTACACGGTGCAATTAGTGGCAACTTAACTAAAAATTAATCGCATTAATCAATATAATTACTGATACAATTTTTATTACTTTTTTATCATTGTAGGATGATTTCAATTTTTTATTTCTTCTCCTTCATATGTGCAGGTGCACACTTCTCTTTATTGCGCACTTGCACTTAGAAGGATTTATTGCTCATCGATAGTCAAACACTTTTTTTTTATATAGTCAAACACATATAATTGTAGAATTTTGGGACGATTAGTTGCTCAATTCTTCCAGTTAGCATGTTTCTCTTCTTGATGTGCCATTTTTTCTTCTTGTAAACAGGAAGTGGATGACTGGAGTGATGATATTTCAAGTGAATCACAGGTTCATTTCAATAGTCCTTGACTTATCAAGTAGAGAACCTTAATATTATATTGCTTACATTCTTCAAGGTTTTGATGAAGAAGTTTTTCTAAATGGTGGTTATTATTTTTGTGTTATCCTTGATGGTATTTATTTGGTGATATTCTCTTTTTGGTTGTTGTTGTTTTTTGGTCTCGTAACTAACACTTTATAATTTTCATGAGTAAAATGGATAGACTGCATGTTGGATGATTACTTGAATCCCTTTTTGCAAACTGTTGCATGGGCCATGATTTACTGAATTCCACATTGTTGGCACAAGGGTTCACTCCTTAAATGAGTTGTTGAAAATCCCCATTTTCGTTGGTTTGACCTCTGCATTTTTTTTGTTACAAGAACATGATGTGCAATGCATTTGCTCACACATAACGTGCTCTTCAGTTCCAGTGATGGGTAAATTTGCTAGTGCGCTAGTACTGCATCAGCAAATGAGGCTTTTTTATACTTGATTATGTGATCGTTGATATATGTTTCTTTAACTTTGTTTGGTTTCAAGCTGCTAGTTATGTGGAACAAGCTGGGTTGCTGGGTAACAAGCAGAACTTTTTTCACACATTTTTATTTTCTATGGGGCTGTTTGGTTGGATGTATTCCAAATACAAAGTAAAAGAAATCCCCTGCATTTTGAATTTGGTGTTGTTTGATCGAATGTATTTCTGATGCGATGTAATTAAATTTTCTTTTTTGTTTTGACGAACTTCAAAAACATAGAAAAATCAGTTTCAATGAAGAATGTCGGGAGCTGCAGTGGTGAAGGTGGAGGCAAAGTCGGCACTTAGTAGAGGCGAGGTGGGGGTTCTGGGAGCGGAGTTGCGATGTCATAGGGTATGTGCAAGGTCGTCATTAGGTTTGCAGTGGGCTCTTTGTTGAGGCATGAGGTTCGCCACAAGGCCGTGAGTGCTCTGAGTGGAGACACAAGATCGTGATGATCATGATGATGGAGGGTGAAAGCGCAAGGCCGTGAGAGTCTGTGTGAGCTTGTATATTCTTAATTCATTTGATTTGTTCGAATTTGGAATACATTGAAAATGAACTAGATGAGATATTCTAAATTCCTAAAAAAATTTCTTTGCATTTGTTATACTCTCAATCAAATACCTAAAAATTAAAACCATTGCATTTCTTTTAGTCTACACTCAACATCACAATAAATTACCCATAAATATTTTGACATTTAGTGCAAAACAAGATCTAGTCATTTCGATAAAGATGATGAGAATCAATTCTATTAATTTTCTAAATTCTTCTCAATGGTTATTTTTTTCCTTAAATTTTCTCATCTACTACTATGCTCTAATATTGTTATAACACATTTGAATCATGCCAATTTTTGTGTTTTTGTTTTTCTGATGAAAATTTTAACTTAAGTAGTATTTTTTTTCTTAATTAATAAACTTTATTATTAGAAAGAATCAAATAAAAGATTAAAGAATAAATCTATGCAATTTTGAATCCTAAACACCAAATGCCTCATCGTGCATGCTTTCACACATAATGACATTGTTCTAGTTGGAAGCCTGCCTTATTGTTTTTTTTTTGTTCTTTAAATGAAGTTTATCTTGTCTTTTGATGATTATTGCCATCTGTGTGATGTTCTTCTTTCCAGTTTGTTTGCTTCATAAAAGAGTATTCTTTATAATTTTCATGGATGAAAATGGACTACATGATGGATGATTACTTGACTCACTTTTTACTAATCATCCCATAGTCTCTGCTTTGCTTGCAACTTTGCCTCCACTTTTTTTTTTATAAGAACATGAGTGTCCTAAGTGCGCACACTAAATAGTAGGCGCATAGTTCCTGTGATTGAGAAATTGGCTAGTGCATTGGTATTGCATTTGCGAATGGTTCTTCGGTTTATGCTTAACTATAGGATCTTTGAAATATGTTTCTCTTACTTGGCTTGGCTTAACTATAATTATTTGGAAATAGCTGAATTTTTGGGAAACAAGTACTTTTTATTCACATATTCTTTACTCTTTAAATATTTTGAGATTATAGTACCAAGAAATATCTAGTTATATAAACCTGATTTTGAGCTTTAATTACCTTGTTAACTTACCTAAAATTTCCATGGTAATTTTTGTCTTACTTTTCACTTTTTTTATATACTATGAACTTTTATTATCATTAGAACTCGTTGGAATCATTGTCAATTTTTTTGTCATTTTTAGCAATTCATGATAAATTTTCTATTAGAAATCTTATTTTTTTTCATTAATATACTTTAATTAGTATAAATAGTCAAATAAAATATTAAAGAATAAATTTGAGTGTAGGAAGCAATAGCTTTAATGATAAGCTTATGGACAACTGCTATGAAAAACTAAGGGGTATGGTTGTTATTTGTGTTGTTAAAAGCGCATTCAAAGGAAAAGTTATGATATGCATAAGAGTTGTGCATTGCAGCTTTCTCACTTGCAAGAAGAATGTTGAGCACGCTTTGCACAATGCTCGAGTATGAAAGCATTGTAGAAGTTCTCACACGAAGCGCTCACATGGTTGGCTCTTTGCGGTTCATCTTCATGTTGCCAACTCGCAGTTTTTGGGTTTAGCTTACACGCCTGGTAGAATGGCAGTTAAATGTCTACAATAAAAGTGGGGAGAACCCATGAAAGTAACAAGAGATGATGCTTGATCTTCTTATCTTTGTGTTTGGTTTCTCCTTCACAAGCGAACATCATAGCAATAATGCTTGATCTTTTTTTTGTGTTTGGTTTCTCCTTCACAAGCGAACATCATAGCAATAATGCTTGATCTTTTTGCCTTCATCTCCAAATTCTCCTCTACATGCATACATACATTAACTCTCATCCATGCCTAGTTTTTCATCCACACGAGCATATGCCGACAACTGCACTTTCTCCTAATTCCTTTTTACCTCTCAACTTTCTCTGGTAGTTTGAATTTGTTTTATCTAGTAATGATTTTTATTTATTTTTATTAAATGAGAAGCTAGAAAAATGATGTTATAATGTCAGGTTAAAATGCTTTATTATGTCTATTTTTTTTTTTTTTGGTTAGGAATTCAAAAAATATATAACGATGCCCATTTTATAATGAAAACTTATAGAAATCAAAATGACATGCCCAAGTTATCCTTATGATATTTCTTTGTAATGCATTAATTAGACTCTACAAGTTAATGATTATTTATGTTCACCTCATTTGGATTTATTTTTAGACTAGAATGTAATTATAGTGATGTGAAATTTTGTTATAATTTCTATTATTTGTATTTTATGAGGGGTTCATGATCTTAAGCTATTATATTTGATTGTTTTATTATTATTTATTTATTTATTTAATTTAATGTTAGGGTGGCCGACTATGGAAGCCATACATTTATTAAGAGGTTTGATGGAGAAATATAGAGAAAATAAAGAGGATCTACATATGATATTTATTTATTTAGAAAGAGCATATGATAAAGTTCCAAGAGAAGTGTTATGGAGAGTTCTTGAAAAAAAAGTAGTTAATAACGCTTATATTCAAATCATTAAATATATGTATGCATGAGCTATTACTTATGTTCAAACACAATATGGTTTGACCAAGTATTTCCCTATTTCGGTTGGGTTACATCAAGGATCAGCCTTAAGCCCATATCTTTTTGCTTTAATCATGGATGTTCTCACTAGACTTTTGCAAGAGGATGTACCTTGGTGTATGCTTTTTGCTGATGATATTTTTTTTATTGATAAGACTAGAGAGGGAGTTGAAGGTAAACTTGAATTATGGAGGTCAAACTTAGAGTCTAAAGGTTTTCGCTTGAGTAGATCTAAAAATGGAATATATGGAGTGTAATTTTAGTAGTAATAGACCTAGTGAGGGGATTGTGACTTTAGGCGATCAAGTAATTAATAAGAGTACACATGTTAGATATCTTGGATCTATTATTCAGAGTGATGGTGAAATAGATGGGGATATTATCAACAGAATTCAAGTTGGATGGTTGAAGTGTAGGAATAAATCAGGCTGATGGACCGGCTGAGTCGGTCCATCCTAGACCCTTGCGGGTCTACAGGAGGCGAGGGGGGGGGGGGGGGGGGGGCTGAACCTGGTGAGCAAGGGGAGAGGGTCACTGTGGGCCCCATGGGCCCACTTACTTGAATCCTTGGGCATCAAGGGGGGGCGGCCAGGTTTTTGGGGGGAAAATGGAGGGTGGATGATGGGGGGCAATTTAGGGATGAGGGGGAAGTTGTGAGATTGTATGAAAGGAGCCATTAGGGTTTATTTTGGGGCATCATGTGAAGAAAGTTCTTTCTCTTTTCCTTCTTGTTTTCTCTAGGGTTTCTTTTGGGAGATTTGGTCCTTCTCAAAGTGGACTAGCTTTGTCTTTTGTTTTGTCTTGAAGATTAATGCAAAGCTCTTTTGTTCTTCCTCTCATTCTTCTTGTTTTGGGTTAACTTTGATTTGGTGGAGAAATTTCATCCTTGAAGGAAAATTAGGGCAAACCCTAATTTGTGGAACCTAAGGCGTATCAATTTGGTATCGGAGCTCTTGATCCTAGAAGGCATGGTGTCAAAGAAAGTAGAAGTTTTGGAGGGAGAGATGGGCCAATTGAAAGAGGAGGTGGGTGAGAAACTTTCATCGATGGAGGGAAAATTTTCATCCCTAGAAGAGAGATTTGGGGGAATGGAAGAGATGATCAGGAAATTGTTAGAAGCTCAAGTTGTTCCATCAAACCCTAAGGAAAAAGGGAAATCTCCGGTGCGAACCAAAACCCTAACCCTAATTTTCCAATTAGGGAAGAAGGAGTAAATCAAAGTGAAGATGGAATGCAAGGGCAATGGCCAAGGGAAGGAAGAGAAGGGTCGGAAGTAGGTGGCCCTTGGGGAATGACCGGTGGTCAAGGGGGCCGGCCATACATGGGCTCGGGGGGCCCCCACGGCACACGTGAAGGGTGGCCGAATCAGATTGGGGGGGGGGGGGTTTCCGGAAGGAAATCGTGCCACATGGGAGCAGGGAGGAAGAAGGGAAGACTACGGCATGGGCTATGGAGAGCCAAGAGAACCCCCATGGAGGGGGCTTCAAAATCCTTACCCGGTGGAGAGAAGGGGAAGACCACAAGGGGAGGGATTTACTCAGGGGACTTGGGGAGATGGAAGAACCTTCCACCGAGCTAACAAGCGCATGAGGAAATTGAAGATCCCTATTTTTGAAGGGGAGGATGCTTATGGATGGATATACAGGGTGGAGTGCTACTTTGTAGTGAATGGTGTCACAGAAGAGGAGAAGTTGATGGCAGTCCCGGTATGTTTGGAGGGGAAGGCATTGGCCTGGTTTCAATGACTTGAAGGGAGACAACATGTTAGAAGTTGGGAGGAGTTCAAAGACCTCCTACTGCACAGATTCAGGGTGTCCAGCGAGGGCACACACTATGAGCAGTTGGTGGCTCTAGTGCAGGAGGGCACAGTGGCAGAGTATAGAGAGCACTTTGAGCTACTATCAGGCAGATTGAGAGGGATTCCAGATGACCTTCTAGAGGGGAGTTTCATGAAGGGGCTGAAGCCTCACATCAGAGCAGCCATCAGAGTAGTGGCTCCACATGGGTTAGTAAGGATCATGGAGACTGCACAGCTGGTAGAGGACAAGCTGAAGGTGGAGCCACCGAGGAGATCAGGGGTGTCTTACCCCACTTACCGACCACCACTCATGGTTGGAGGCCTAAGGGCGACGACCATCCTTCCTCCTAGAGAGATAGCCAAAGAGAAACCCACTACGGCAGTAAACCAAGGAGGGTTCAAAAGGTTGACTGATTCAGAGCTGAAGGAAAAAAGGGCCAAGGGCCTTTGCTATCGATGTGATGAGAAGTTTACACCGGGGCATAGGTGTAAGGAGAAGACCCTACATGTGATCCTAGTGGGGGATTCAGAGGAGGAGGAAGGGGATGCAGGAGCAACTGAGGAGGAGGGCGAGGAGGAAGAGCATCCTCATTTGGCTATGGTGGAGGTTTCACTCAACTCCATAGCCGGATTGACATCACATTCCACCATGAAGCTAGAAGGAGAGATTGCAAGGTGATGGTACTGATTGATAGTGGGGCCACTCACAACTTCATAGCTTGCAGATTGGTGGATAGGGTGGGGCTACTGGTGACCCAAGGGAGAGGTGTCGGAGTCATGTTGGGCACGAGGAAGAAGGAGCACTGTAGCGGGCAGTGTAAGGGAGTGACCCTCACATTGCAAGGGGAGGAAATAGTACAGGACTTTCTACTGTTAGATTTGGGAAGCACTGACGTGATACTGGGGATGCAGTGGCTCCAATCCTTGGGAGAGATGAAGGTAAATTGGAAGAAGTTATACATGGAGTATGGAAATGGGAGCAGGAGAGTGACACTACAGGGAGACCCCAACTTATGCAGAGCCAGAGTGGCCTTAAAGTCCATCTTCAGGACTTTGAGAGATGAAGGAGAGGGCTATCTGATAGAGCTACAACAAGTAGACAGGGAGACCGAAGGGGAATCAGAAGTCATACCGGAGGTGGTTCAGGATTGTGGGTCTCCGAAAGGATTCCGCTCGTGTGGTTCGAATGCAAAGAGTACGATCACACTATCCCGTAGGACAAAATGGTCGTAGATCTTTACACTCGACACAAGCAGACCGATGGAAGAGCAGATGGAGTTATAGATACGATTAGCCATGGAGGATAGCGGCTTTCACCTACCAACCTCGATGGATAATAATATCTATAACCCAAAATTCACGAGATTTCCCCTATTCGATACATCAGCTCGAATAGGGTTTATTTGATTGTGGGGATCGGTTTCCTACGGGCGCAAGCCCCCGTAGTTAATTACATCTTAGACCTCGATCTAAGAAAACTCTCGATTAAGGATGTTGGATTATTCACTTCTTGATTTGGTGCACAGATAAAGTTCCTAAATTCTATTCTAAATAGTCTCTTCTATTTACCCTTAGTGATGATTAGACATTTTTAAATGGATAAAGATATGATTAAAATTTTGAGTTTAAAAGATCAAAGGTCGAATTACTATCCTAAGAGAAAACGACAGACTCAAAACACACCAGAAGTGAAAAGACACACTGAGGGGTGTATAACCTGGGCTTATGCTTGCCTGGAGTGAGCTGCCAGCTAACATCCTAAACACAATCAATCGCCCTATATGTATACAAGATAGGAAGGCTCTACCCTAGGAAATCAAGGATTCGTAGTTTAAAAGATTTCAATCAGGGACTATATGATATGCAAAAGAATGTACCTAGCGTAATGTATGATGCATGAAACAGATATAAAATATCACTAGATCTATTGATGTGATGCATGTATGTAAGTGAAGCATAATGTGAGGTAAGGTGTGTAAAAACGAATGCATGCATGACATTCAGAGTACAAAAAAAAAATAAATAAATAAACACATCCTAAGGATACCCTCCAGGCAAGGTATCCACACAGAAAAGCATTCAAACGGTGCCCACTGGCACAAATAGGTGGCCTACTCTACAGGCCTAAATGACCCTAATGGTCTCTAAGGCTCACAGAAAAAAAAAAAAGAAAAGGGGAGGGGGGTATCATACCCAAAACTGGAAAAGGCTAAAATCCTAGCGATGCCCACTTCGTGTGGGAAAACAACGATGCCCAATGGCACAAGTAGGTGGCCTACTCTACAGGCCTAAATGACCCAAATGGTCTCTAGGGCTCACAGAAGGGGGCAAGCTTTGACCTATAGGGCCAAAGCTTCGTCAGTGCACTAACCTACGGCTGGCTACCTAAACATGCTAGAATACCTATCAACAAAATGTGTGTGATGTGTAGCAGTTTCGATATATAATTAAAAGAAAATTGCTTTACAGGTTGCAGAGATTATACCTGACTGTGGTGTTGCCACTTAAAAGCTCGAAGCAAGCAAGTCCAGATTGTGGCGCGGCCACTTAAAAGTTCCAAAGCAAGTGCTCTCGTTTAATTCCCGATCATCAAGCTCCGATGTACCTCGCAATATAAGATAAGAGAGAAATATACAAATGAGCGTAGATGCCGTTCGAAAAGGAAATATAGTTAAGCAAGAATAAACTTAAAATAATTAGGATTTATAATTTTGAAAAAAAAAAATATCTAAAGTATATGGAAAGAGAGCATGTACAAGTGAATCTAGCAAACGAGTAATAATAATAGAATACAGAATTCCACATGTTTGAATTAGTGCATATGAAAGTTTGCTAACATGAGAAAGAAAAAAAAAATCATATGTGAAACATGTGACAATTTCTAAACATAAAACCTACACCCAAATATTTGATCAACGTATCTAAACCTATGACCAAAAAATGTATAATAAGTAAAGTTTTATAATGTAACTATAGGCCTCTACCTTCGCATGATGTCGAGTATGTAAGTGAATTTTAAACTCAAGAAACGTCACATAAGCATTCACTAATGGATAACACATCCAATATGTGATTAGTCGAAACATACAAATTTAAGATTAACATGTGATAATGATCTTGCATGTAAACAGGACATAAGAAATTAAAAGAAATCATTATATCTTAACATGAATGCTCGCACAATTTGAATCAATTAACAAAAGAAATATTTACACGACTTCGATTTTAGAAGAGATTTATTGCACTTAAAATGAACTTTATGAGGAGACTTTCGCAATAACATAAGCCTTGTATACAATGTTTCTAGATTTCTAAAATGAATGAAGTAAATCATATTCAGAATCATTTTTAAAATATTTAAAGGTGTATTACCAAGTACAAATGAATTCTATATTAAAAGGAATATCAATCATAGATTTTATATTAATAAATTCATTTACAAGATGCATGAGGAGGCTTTTTTAGAAAGAATCATACTAGTCAATTCAATCTAATAAGACTAGTTGATTATTGATTTGATCTCTCTGACTTTATTTATTAACAAAAAAAAAAAAAAATACTAAGGGTGTGTATACTTACATCAATTATTATAATCGATTCTCAAATAAAGGAAATCAATTTAAAAGATAAAATTCATCCAATATACGATAAGGCATACCCTTTAAAGAGAAATGTAATTAAGCTATAATTGATTTAAGGTGATCTTGGATTTGTAATTTTAAAAAATTATCTCAGGTATGTAAGAAGAGAACATGAGTAAGTAAATGACATGAGCTAGTGACCATAATACGCGATAATATGTGTGTATGTTGAGATTGACATGTGGAATGATACATGTGTAGAATATTATGAATTAATTTGAAGATACCCATATTAAAATTATCATTTATGAAGACTAAAGCTAGGGTGCTCAATCAAGACAATTTTTATTGATTACAAAGCTATGTATGATGGGTTGGATTTAGAAAATCAATGAATGAAATTTTTCGATAATATATAAATGGCTAGAAGTTATGGTTTGGAAAATCACAAGTGCATAGTGAATAGTAAGCGCATGAAAATTATCTTACTTCTAGTGCAAATATAATAAATAAATAAAAAATAAAGAAAAAAAAAGTTATAAGTTCAATTTATAAAATTGATGAACAAAATATGATGCAAGCATTACGAACCAAAACATACCTATAATTTTTAATATGAAATTCTAATATGAGCTCGTCGATCCAATCAAAATAATGTGCAACATAAAGATTAAATGTCATATGTATATGTGTATATAGAAGAATGTACATCATAAAGAACTATTCTCTCTCTTTTTTTAGTAATAATTAAATAAAATTCATATAATAATAATAATAATAATAGGAAGAAAATAACTATTCCAATACACATGTATATATAGTTGAGATACGATGCTTGGGCGATTACATGAAGCAAACCTGAATAAGGGTCATACTGTAAAATCACATATTGTTTATTCAAATTTAAAACAGAAGGTTATCTAAACTCAAAAGAGATGTATCATCGACATTATCATGGGTAAACTCTTTTAAAACTATTTTATGATAATGACAAAGTTTTTCACGTCTCAAAACTCAAACGATGAGTATAATGGTGTCTTTACTATTATAATAATTTACTCGAGAAAATACTATTTGTATTTAAGTATATACATATACTGAAAATATATTCAAGTTTATTTTTTAAATAAGAATTAGAAAAAAAAAATGGCTTTGATTATTATTTTAAATGGCTCAAATTATATTTATATTTTGTTTGTCTGATAACAGAAAACTCAATCTCAAAGTTTAATGCACTAGGTCGAAGTATTAAGTTATCAAACATGTGCAGTAATTTATTTTTAGAGATCATATGTAGAAGAAGTATTACTTAGAAATCAATGCAGTTTCTTTTTTTTTTTTAGAGATTTTAGGATCTTAGCTTAATATTTTATATATATATTTAATGAGCGGCGAGAGACAAGACTAAATGAAACCCTTTGCCATCAATCCGTTAATGAAATACAATGACGAAATATATGACATCTAGAAAATTTTCTGCATAGAAAATGCTCACTAAACACTAATAACATACCAATAGTTTTCACAATCTCATTGAATTAACTTGCAGGATTAAGACCTGGGAACTTACTTGATTACAAATGACTTAAAACTACAAATGTAAAACTCTTATTAAGTTCAGAATGGGTATGGATAATAGAATAAAAGAGTTAAATCTACATAAAGTATTTGCACAAAAGGAAGAAACCCAATCGTGTTACTTACACTAATAAATGCTGTAGCTAATCGAGTGATGGGTGAGAGAGCAGTAAGCGTCTTCTGTTTCTTGAATCCCTTCAGTTGAAGAAGTTCGATCCAGGTGAAGATATTGGAGTCCAAGCAACTGAAGGGAAACTTCCGATCAGGCAGGTTGAGAGGATCTGTCCTCGACAGTGAGAGAAGTGGCCGGACAAATGTCGAGCTCGGATCTAGCATCAACGGCGGATGGTCTGCCAGTTTGGGAGGTGGCAGCGAATGGCTAAGGCCGCGAGATCTATACAGTTTTTCTTCATTTCCTTGATCCAAAAACTCTTGCAGATGTGGGAGACACCCTTTTTTTTTGCTGGAACCGATTTCCTTCATCTTATTTGGCTGAGTGGAGCAATGGGTATGAGGGGCGGCTGCTATTCGTCGACCTGGGACACACGAACGTGGAGGAGAGGTCCAGTTTTTGTTGCTCCCTGGAGCTTGCAAACAAGAGGAGAGCACAGGAGCTTTGTGTGAGAATGAGCGGCGTGAGTATGAGGGAATCCCCGATATCTCCCCTGCAAAACCTGAAAATGGAACTATATATCCTGAAGAGGCCTCTTGCCTCTTGGAAACCCTTCATCAAAGGGTCCAGATTTAATTTTCTTTTAAAAAATCCTTTATCAGATGGCTATAACTGTGTTTGCCAACCCAACCGTTGGATGTAAAATTATTGGATTTAGAGAGATAAAAAGATAAAGTTGAAATTATTTTGCATACAAACTATAAGATAGATATTAATAAATATTATGTATATATTTAGCTTACATTAATCATGTACATATAATTTTATGTTTTAAATTTCAATCTAAATATATTTTATTTTGAAATAATCAAGAAGTTATATGTATATTTTTTTAATCTAAATATAGTTTATTATATTTACTTAATTTTAAATTTACTAGAAATATATATGTTATCTTATTTTATTTATTATTATTATTTTTTTTAAAATATATTTAAATATTGTTTAATAACGATAATCTCACTTCACTGACATGCATCAAACAGCGCATGATTCGAGCGTGAATGGTTCCGTTTGATCCATCTCGATGAGTCAAATGCACTCGTGCGGTCCGCTTCACAAAATAAGGTTCTAGTCAAAAGGTGTTGTGCATGGAACGAACATGCGCGATAAAGGCCCAAACCCATGGAATCACATCGAATCGTCATTGACCCGACCAAAATTAATTCAACAAAATATTATAAAATAAATCGAACTCAAATTAATGTTAATTCGAATCAAATCGGGCTCGACGAGGCTCGATCAACATGATCAAATACGTTCGAGGGAAAAGTTAAGCTAAAAACGAGGTCAACAAACTCCACCCCAACATGTGCGGTGAACAATGGGTGAATTGTACGTGTTGGCGTTGACCTCCTTATCTCTAAGAGGTACAACCACGAACAAGATTCACCAAGAAGATGCAATCCTACGATCAACCAAAGAGACTCGCTAGGAAAATGCAATCCTATGATTAAATAGAAAGACTCGCTAGGAAAATGCAATCCTACGATCAAATAGAAAGACTCGCTAGGAAGAATCCTACAACTAGCTAAAGAGAATCAAGAAGCATACAATCATACAACAAGCATGCAACAAGTGTCCCACCATGTTATGAACATACAATCACACAATGCTCATCCAAATATATAATAATGGGATGATTATTCATTCGTAAAACCATTATCAAATCACTCAATAGTCATACATTCACATAACATCATATAATCAAGCAATTATCATGCATTAATTTTATAATCACTTAATCACATAGTAATAGGTAAACCATATCATACTCATGCTATCACATAATAGCCACACAACCATGCGATATATATCATAAACATCCAATCATACCATACAACGTAATAATAAGTTAATGGGCACCAACAATCATATAGCAATGCAATGATTATGCACTTCCACGATAATTAAGCAATCTTTATCATGATCACACAATAATGCAACTATCTAATCATGCAATAGTGATGCGATCATCTAATAACATATAATCAAGTCATAAACACATAACTGTATGACATTCATATAATCATTCAATAATCATCTAGTTACATAATGATTATCAAGCCACATGATGAGCAAACAATAGCAATCATATAATCATGCAAAGATTCACACGATCATGCAATAATCACTCAATTATATGCTCATATAATCGTCCAACATTCATCAAATCATGCAAATGATCATATAGTCATATAACAATTATTTATTCATATAATAACCACTCAATCATGCAAACATGATGGGACATAAGAAAGAAAGAAAACTAACATTCACCTGACCAAATCGAAACGGTGAACGAAGGAGACTCAATGCTCACTTTACTAAACCAGAAAAGTGAGAGAGAGCCAAGAAAAGAAGTTCAACTATCTGCTCAATCACACTGAAACAGTAGAGTAGAAAAAGGAATGGATATTATACTCACATGAGTAGAATCAAAGTAGTGACATAAAGAACTAGAGTAGACTCAATGATCACCTAGAGTACATGTCTAAGGTGGTGTGAGGAGAAATAAATTCAACCATCACTTGAAAATTATAGCAAATAGAAAAGAGTAACAATCATAGGGAGGTAATGAAGAATAATCAAAGATAAGGAAATCACCTATCTGCCTGACCACATCGCAACAGCAGAATAGAGAGGAAAAAAGGGTCTCACATCCACCTGACCATATCGAAACAGTGAATGGAGAAAACTCAAGGCTCGCTTGACCATATTCGAAACAGTGAGTAAAGAATAAGGAAAGGAAAGAGCCAACTGTCTGCCTGACCAGATCGAAACAGCAGAACAAAAGGAAAAAGAGAAACGTCCCACATTCACCTGACCAGATCGAAATAGTGAATGGGAAAAACTCAGTGTTCACCTGATCAGATCGAAACAGTGAACAAGAGTAGAGTAAGGAAACGACTGTCTGCCTAACCAGATCGAAACAGCAGAACAGAAGGAAAAAGAGAAACGTCACACATTCACCTGACCAGATCGAAACAGTGAATGGGGAAAACTCAGTGTTCACCTGACCGGATCGAAACAGTGAACAAGAGTAGAGTAAGGAAACGACTGTCTGCCTGACCAGATCGAAACAGCAGAACAGAAGGAAAAAGAGAAACATCCCACATTCACCTGGCCAGATCGAAACAGTGAATGGGGAAAACTCAGTGTTCACCTGACCAGATCGAAACAGTAAACAAGAGTAGAGTAAGGAAACGACTGTCTGCCTGACCAGATCGAAACAGCAGAATAGAAGGAAAAAGTGATCCAACATCCACCTGACCATATTCGCAACGGCAGATGAGGATGACCCGATGTTTACCTGACCAGATCGAAACGGCAAAACAAAGGGTCGAAGAAAAGTCTAATGTCCACCTGACCATATTCACAACGGTGGGACAAAAGAGGAAAGTACACTCAACAATCACCCGACGCATATGCCGAGGTGATAAGAAGAGGACGAGGTAGTGAGGAATGCCTCCCAGGGACTCTGTCGGGCTCTCTCAACAAGAAAGGGGAGTTCACATTCGCCTGACCAGATCGAAACAGCGAATAATAAGAATGGCTCAAAATCCACCTGACCATATTCGCAACAGCGAATAATGAGCCCTCCCGAAAGTCTAATGTCCACCTGACCAAAATCGCAACGGTGGGACAAAAGAAGAAAGAGTAGTGAGGAATGCCTCCCAGGGACTCTGTCGGGCTCTCTCAACAAGAAAGGGGAGTTCACATTCGCCTGACCAGATCGAAACAGCGAATGAGAATGGCTCAAAATCCACCTGACCATATTCGCAACAGCGAATAATGAGCCCTCCCGAAAGTCTAATGTCCACCTGACCAAAATCGCAACGGTGGGACAAAAGAAGAAAGAGTAGTGAGGAATGCCTCCCAGGGACTCTGTCGGGCTCTCTCAACAAGAAAGGGGAGTTCACATTCGCCTGACCAGATCGAAACAGCGAATAATGAGAATGGCTCAAAATCCACCTGACCATATTCGCAACAGCGAATAATGAGCCCTCCCGAAAGTCTAATGTCCACCTGACCAAAATCGCAACGGTGGGACAAAAGACAAAGTCCAACATTCACCTGACCAGATCGAAACAGTGAATGAGGACAACCCGATGTTCGCTTGACCAGATCGAAACAGCGAGACAAAGGGAGAAAGAGAAAGGGGGTTCAACATTCGTCTGACCATATTCGCAACGGCGAATGAGAACAGCTCAATATCCACCTGACCATATTCGCAACAGCGAATAAAGAGCTTCCCAAAGAGTCTAATGTCTGCCTGACCAGATCGCAACGGCAAGACAAAAGAAGAAAAAGAATCCAACATCCACCTGACCATATTCGAAATGGTGAATGAGGATTACTCAATGTTTGCCTGACCATATTCGAAACGGCGGAACAAAGAGCGAAAAAGAAGTGAAGCGGCAAAAGGGGATCTCTTGAACAAAGAAATCCACCAGAAACATCAAATGAGAAATCTCTCCTACGGGTCTGTCCGTGGAGAAAGAACGACATAGAATGAAGATGAATACTCTTATGCAAATCAAAGTAAAATCATCAAGATATCAATATGAGGAGGAACATGACAGAACAATCACATGTAGAAAGATCCAAGGGGATGAACCCGACTAAGAAATGAAATTAGAACATGAATGAGAGAGTGGCTCCCAAACAAGTGAACAAAGCAACAACTTGAATAGGAAAGTGGCTCCCAAGCAAGTGAACAAAGACTACAACTTGAGTGGGATATTGATTCCCAAACAAGTGAGCAAAACAACAACTTGAATGGGAGAGTAGCTCCCAAACAAGTGAACAGAAACGACACCCTACATGGGATAGTGGCTCCCAAGAAGGTAGACAAAATCAATAGCTTAAATGGGAGAGTGGCTCCCAAGCAAGCAAGTACAAAAACAACGACCTGAATGGGAGAGTGGCTCCCGAGCAGGTGAACAAAATCAGAACTTTGAATGGGAGAGTGACTCCCAAACAAGTGAGCAAAACAAACTACTTGAATGAGAGAGTGGCTCCCAAACAAGTGAACAAAACAAACTACTTGGATGGGAGAGTGGCTCCCAAACAAGTGAACAAAACAACAACTTGAATGGGAGAGTGGCTCCCAAACAAGTGATGGCGGCATAAAGATATCAACAGAGAAATGCACGCCAAACGGTTATTTCTAAGCAAGACAACAATAGCTCAAAACAACCAAGATTCTAAAGAAAAATGAGGGTGCAATCAAAGGAATATCATATCAGTCCTCAAGAATGATTTATAATTGAATGTAGGGGTCCAAAAATTTTCATGCATGAATTTTTAAGAGAAGAAGATAAGTGTTTAAACATACTCGATAGTGGAGCCACTAAAAAAAAAAAAATGTTAAACACTCACCAATTAATTTGAGAAAAGTTTGATTCACATAATTTTTTTTTTTCAAAGAGAGAAAATGTTATCAAAGAGTAAGAGTATTATTTTTTAAAATGAAGGATTTACCTCTTGATTATTTTGGCCCAATCAAAATGACATAAGGAACCAAATTTAAAATTTCTATAAGAAATTAGTTGACTCCATCTAAACCCAAAAAGGTTAGGGATTTGAAAACTTGCTAACCCAAGTTAAGCTCCCTACAAGCTAAACTGGGCTCTCTCCCTTATATGTATTTTGTTTTGAATTAAAATCTAATTCGAAAGGATAGAAATTAGAAGAAGAAATTGAATCTTCTCAATCTTCTTGCATAACAAATATTTTCATATCTAATAGAGTATCAATGCAGAATTATGAATTCAGAAATCATAATTTTCAAATCCAAGAATCAGACAAATCAAATGATATAGGTTTTCTGAGACTTAAAGATTTAAAAGAAAGGAAAGCCATTTACTTATTCATCTTGGGTCCACTTTGTGCCCATTTAAAAAAACTTTGGCGAACATTGCGCCTCTCTTTTTTTGGCGCACTTTGCGCATCTTTTCATTTTGATACACTTTGAGTATATTTCCTTTTTTTTGGGTCACTTTGTGACATTTTCAACAATTTTGGCGAACATTGCGCCTTTCTTTTTTTTTCTTGTAATTGGCTTTCTTTCTAAATCTTTAAAAGAAGACTTTCTCAGTTGTAGAATTATCTTCCAATCATAAGGGAAGAAAACTCATTCCCTTATGCAAGGAAGAAAAATTCACAAAACAAACTTGATCCCATGATAAGAATGAACCTGATTAAAAAAATAAGAAATAAATCCATAAGTATGCAAAGGATACCTATAAGATACCAAATTGCAAGCTAAAAGGGAAAATTTTCATTTCTAAATTTAATTTCATTTTGATATAGATTTGAGTTCAAAAATGAAATCGCCCCACACAAGGGATAGGAGGGAGAGACATGCTCTTTCTATGGATCATCATGAATTTTCTTTAAGCATTTAGAGGAGTCAACCAACACTTAATATTTTAAATAAAAGAGAGGTAAAATTTTCATTAAGAAAAATAAGTCACTTTCTCTCTGAAGAAAATTCTCTCAAAAGTCTGTATTATATTTAAAACTCTCAAACTTTTCTCAAATTAAGTTTTCTTTTGAAAAATTTGGATATGTCAATTTTAAGGACCCTTCCATTAAAGATCAAATTTGGATTTTATTTGGACTGGTATGAATCAAGGTCAAGTCTAAAGAAGCTCATATTAGGGACATGATGGAAAGTAGAGTTTCCACCAAAAGAATGAATCATAACACCAAAGATAAAATAAATATTTAAGTTTGATATGATAGAGATCAGGATCCAATCTAAAAGCATTCTGACTAGAAACTGATTGGAATTGAAATTTTGACTTGAATAAGATGACTTGAAATAGATTGATCTGGATTTGAGTTTGAAAACTAAAAACACAGATCTAATAAACTCAAAATTTTAATTAAATCCTTATACATTAAAAATGTCTAACTCTCACTAAGAATTAAAAGAAGATAGTGGAATAGAAAATAAGAACTCAAACAAAGCATCAAACTAGGATTACCTACAAAAGTGAATAATACAACATCCAAAGATGGAGAGAGAAACCCGTCCCACCGTGGTCGCCAGAAATCTGTGGGTCTCCGAAAGGATTCCGCTCGTGTGGTTCGAATGCAAAGAGTACGATCACACTATCCCGTAGGACAAAATGGTCGTAGATCTTTACACTCGACACAAGCAGACCGATGGAAGAGCAGATGGAGTTATAGATACGATTAGCCATGGAGGATAGCGGCTTTCACCTACCAACCTCGATGGATAATAATATCTATAACCCAAAATTCACGAGATTTCCCCTATTCGATACATCAGCTCGAATAGGGTTTATTTGATTGTGGGGATCGGTTTCCTACGGGCGCAAGCCCCCGTAGTTAATTACATCTTAGACCTCGATCTAAGAAAACTCTCGATTAAGGATGTTGGATTATTCACTTCTTGATTTGGTGCACAGATAAAGTTCCTAAATTCTATTCTAAATAGTCTCTTCTATTTACCCTTAGTGATGATTAGACATTTTTAAATGGATAAAGATATGATTAAAATTTTGAGTTTAAAAGATCAAAGGTCGAATTACTATCCTAAGAGAAAACGACAGACTCAAAACACACCAGAAGTGAAAAGACACACTGAGGGGTGTATAACCTGGGCTTATGCTTGCCTGGAGTGAGCTGCCAGCTAACATCCTAAACACAATCAATCGCCCTATATGTATACAAGATAGGAAGGCTCTACCCTAGGAAATCAAGGATTCGTAGTTTAAAAGATTTCAATCAGGGACTATATGATATGCAAAAGAATGTACCTAGCGTAATGTATGATGCATGAAACAGATATAAAATATCACTAGATCTATTGATGTGATGCATGTATGTAAGTGAAGCATAATGTGAGGTAAGGTGTGTAAAAACGAATGCATGCATGACATTCAGAGTACAAAAAAAAATAAATAAACACATCCTAAGGATACCCTCCAGGCAAGGTATCCACACAGAAAAGCATTCAAACGGTGCCCACTGGCACAAATAGGTGGCCTACTCTACAGGCCTAAATGACCCTAATGGTCTCTAAGGCTCACAGAAAAAAAAAAAGAAAAGGGGAGGGGGGTATCATACCCAAAACTGGAAAAGGCTAAAATCCTAGCGATGCCCACTTCGTGTGGGAAAACAACGATGCCCAATGGCACAAGTAGGTGGCCTACTCTACAGGCCTAAATGACCCAAATGGTCTCTAGGGCTCACAGAAGGGGGCAAGCTTTGACCTATAGGGCCAAAGCTTCGTCAGTGCACTAACCTACGGCTGGCTACCTAAACATGCTAGAATACCTATCAACAAAATATGTGTGATGTGTAGCAGTTTCGATATATAATTAAAAGAAAATTGCTTTACAGGTTGCAGAGATTATACCTGACTGTGGTGTTGCCACTTAAAAGCTCGAAGCAAGCAAGTCCAGATTGTGGCGCGGCCACTTAAAAGTTCCAAAGCAAGTGCTCTCGTTTAATTCCCGATCATCAAGCTCCGATGTACCTCGCAATATAAGATAAGAGAGAAATATACAAATGAGCGTAGATGCCGTTCGAAAAGGAAATATAGTTAAGCAAGAATAAACTTAAAATAATTAGGATTTATAATTTTGAAAAAAAAAAATATCTAAAGTATATGGAAAGAGAGCATGTACAAGTGAATCTAGCAAACGAGTAATAATAATAGAATACAGAATTCCACATGTTTGAATTAGTGCATATGAAAGTTTGCTAACATGAGAAAGAAAAAAAAAATCATATGTGAAACATGTGACAATTTCTAAACATAAAACCTACACCCAAATATTTGATCAACGTATCTAAACCTATGACCAAAAATGTATAATAAGTAAAGTTTTATAATGTAACTATAGGCCTCTACCTTCGCATGATGTCGAGTATGTAAGTGAATTTTAAACTCAAGAAACGTCACATAAGCATTCACTAATGGATAACGCATCCAATATGTGATTAGTCGAAACATACAAATTTAAGATTAACATGTGATAATGATCTTGCATGTAAACAGGACATAAGAAATTAAAAGAAATCATTATATCTTAACATGAATGCTCGCACAATTTGAATCAATTAACAAAAGAAATATTTACACGACTTCGATTTTAGAAGAGATTTATTGCACTTAAAATGAACTTTATGAGGAGACTTTCGCAATAACATAAGCCTTGTATACAATGTTTCTAGATTTCTAAAATGAATGAAGTAAATCATATTCAGAATCATTTTTAAAATATTTAAAGGTGTATTACCAAGTACAAATGAATTCTATATTAAAAGGAATATCAATCATAGATTTTATATTAATAAATTCATTTACAAGATGCATGAGGAGGCTTTTTTAGAAAGAATCATACTAGTCAATTCAATCTAATAAGACTAGTTGATTATTGATTTGATCTCTCTGACTTTATTTATTAACAAAAAAAAAAAAAAATACTAAGGGTGTGTATACTTACATCAATTATTATAATCGATTCTCAAATAAAGGAAATCAATTTAAAAGATAAAATTCATCCAATATACGATAAGGCATACCCTTTAAAGAGAAATGTAATTAAGCTATAATTGATTTAAGGTGATCTTGGATTTGTAATTTTAAAAAATTATCTCAGGTATGTAAGAAGAGAACATGAGTAAGTAAATGACATGAGCTAGTGACCATAATACGCGATAATATGTGTATGTTGAGATTGACATGTGGAATGATACATGTGTAGAATATTATGAATTAATTTGAAGATACCCATATTAAAATTATCATTTATGAAGACTAAAGCTAGGGTGCTCAATCAAGACAATTTTTATTGATTACAAAGCTATGTATGATGGGTTGGATTTAGAAAATCAATGAATGAAATTTTTCGATAATATATAAATGGCTAGAAGTTATGGTTTGGAAAATCACAAGTGCATAGTGAATAGTAAGCGCATGAAAATTATCTTACTTCTAGTGCAAATATAATAAATAAATAAAAATAAAGAAAAAAAAAGTTATAAGTTCAATTTATAAAATTGATGAACAAAATATGATGCAAGCATTACGAACCAAAACATACCTATAATTTTTAATATGAAATTCTAATATGAGCTCGTCGATCCAATCAAAATAATGTGCAACATAAAGATTAAATGTCATATGTATATGTGTATATAGAAGAATGTACATCATAAAGAACTATTCTCTCTCTTTTTTTAGTAATAATTAAATAAAATTCATATAATAATAATAATAATAATAGGAAGAAAATAACTATTCCAATACACATGTATATATAGTTGAGATACGATGCTTGGGCGATTACATGAAGCAAACCTGAATAAGGGTCATACTGTAAAATCACATAATTGTTTATTCAAATTTAAAACAGAAGGTTATCTAAACTCAAAAGAGATGTATCATCGACATTATCATGGGTAAACTCTTTTAAAACTATTTTATGATAATGACAAAGTTTTTCACGTCTCAAAACTCAAACGATGAGTATAATGGTGTCTTTACTATTATAATAATTTACTCGAGAAAATACTATTTGTATTTAAGTATATACATATACTGAAAATATATTCAAGTTTATTTTTTAAATAAGAATTAGAAAAAAAAAATGGCTTTGATTATTATTTTAAATGGCTCAAATTATATTTATATTTTGTTTGTCTGATAACAGAAAACTCAATCTCAAAGTTTAATGCACTAGGTCGAAGTATTAAGTTATCAAACATGTGCAGTAATTTATTTTTAGAGATCATATGTAGAAGAAGTATTACTTAGAAATCAATGCAGTTTCTTTTTTTTTTTTTTAGAGATTTTAGGATCTTAGCTTAATATTTTATATATATATTTAATGAGCGGCGAGAGACAAGACTAAATGAAACCCTTTGCCATCAATCCGTTAATGAAATACAATGACGAAATATATGACATCTAGAAAATTTTCTGCATAGAAAATGCTCACTAAACACTAATAACATACCAATAGTTTTCACAATCTCATTGAATTAACTTGCAGGATTAAGACCTGGGAACTTACTTGATTACAAATGACTTAAAACTACAAATGTAAAACTCTTATTAAGTTCAGAATGGGTATGGATAATAGAATAAAAGAGTTAAATCTACATAAAGTATTTGCACAAAAGGAAGAAACCCAATCGTGTTACTTACACTAATAAATGCTGTAGCTAATCGAGTGATGGGTGAGAGAGCAGTAAGCGTCTTCTGTTTCTTGAATCCCTTCAGTTGAAGAAGTTCGATCCAGGTGAAGATATTGGAGTCCAAGCAACTGAAGGGAAACTTCCGATCAGGCAGGTTGAGAGGATCTGTCCTCGACAGTGAGAGAAGTGGCCGGACAAATGTCGAGCTCGGATCTAGCATCAACGGCGGATGGTCTGCCAGTTTGGGAGGTGGCAGCGAATGGCTAAGGCCGCGAGATCTATATAGTTTTTCTTTCATTTCCTTGATCCAAAAACTCTTGCAGATGTGGGAGACACCCTTTTTTTTTGCTGGAACCGATTTCCTTCATCTTATTTGGCTGAGTGGAGCAATGGGTATGAGGGGCGGCTGCTATTCGTCGACCTGGGACACACGAACGTGGAGGAGAGGTCCAGTTTTTGTTGCTCCCTGGAGCTTGCAAACAAGAGGAGAGCACAGGAGCTTTGTGTGAGAATGAGCGGCGTGAGTATGAGGGAATCCCCGATATCTCCCCTGCAAAACCTGAAAATGGAACTATATATCCTGAAGAGGCCTCTTGCCTCTTGGAAACCCTTCATCAAAGGGTCCAGATTTAATTTTCTTTTAAAAAATCCTTTATCAGATGGCTATAACTGTGTTTGCCAACCCAACCGTTGGATGTAAAATTATTGGATTTAGAGAGATAAAAAGATAAAGTTGAAATTATTTTGCATACAAACTATAAGATAGATATTAATAAATATTATGTATATATTTAGCTTACATTAATCATGTACATATAATTTTATGTTTTAAATTTCAATCTAAATATATTTTATTTTGAAATAATCAAGAAGTTATATGTATATTTTTAATCTAAATATAGTTTATTATATTTACTTAATTTTAAATTTACTAGAAATATATATGTTATCTTATTTTATTTATTATTATTATTTTTTTTAAAATATATTTAAATATTGTTTAATAACGATAATCTCACTTCACTGACATGCATCAAACAGCGCATGATTCGAGCGTGAATGGTTCCGTTTGATCCATCTCGATGAGTCAAATGCACTCGTGCGGTCCGCTTCACAAAATAAGGTTCTAGTCAAAAGGTGTTGTGCATGGAACGAACATGCGCGATAAAGGCCCAAACCCATGGAATCACATCGAATCGTCATTGACCCGACCAAAATTAATTCAACAAAATATTATAAAATAAATCGAACTCAAATTAATGTTAATTCGAATCAAATCGGGCTCGACGAGGCTCGATCAACATGATCAAATACGTTCGAGGGAAAAGTTAAGCTAAAAACGAGGTCAACAAGGATCTTCTACAGCAGCACTCCACAGTGTTTCAGATGCCTAAAGGGCTACCCCCTGTCAGATCTAGAGCATGGTATTGTGTTGAAGGCAGGGGTGGCACCCATCAGTGTGCGACCCTACAGATATCCTCATGCTCATAAAGAAGAGATTGAGAGGTTATTAGCGGAGATGTTGGAGGCTCAGGTGATCCAGCCCAGTGTGAGCCCATTTTCCAACCCGGTACTCTTAGTGAAGAAGAAAGAAGGTAGTTGGAGATTCTGTGTAGACTACCGAGCCCTCAACAAGGAAACTGTGTTGGACAAGTTTCCTATTCCTGTAGTAGACGAGCTTTTGGATGAACTTGGGGGAGTCACCATCTTCTCCAAGGTGGACTTAAAATCTGGTTATCACCAGATTAGGATGAGGACTGAAGACATTCAAAAGACGGCATTTCGGACACACGAAGGTCATTATGAGTTTTTAGTGATGTCGTTCGGGCTTACTAACGCTCCCTCCACCTTTCAAGCCCTGAATCAGGTCTTCCAGCCCTACTTGAGAAGGTTAGTTTTAGTTTTTTTTGATGATATATTGGTGTATAGCAAGTCTCTGCAGGACCATGTCGCCCACCTTGGGGTGGTACTCACGACCTTAAGGGAGCATCAGTTATATGCCAACCAGAAGAAGTGTTTTTTCGCTCAGAAGGAGGTGGAGTATCCGGGACACATCATTTCAGAGAGTGGGGTAGCTGCTGACCCCACCAAGATAGAGGCCATGGTGAAGTGACCTACACCAAAATCCCTTAAAGGCCTACGGGGATTTTTGGGACTTACTGGCTACTACAGGAGGTTTATCAAGGGTTATGGTTCCATAGCAGGTCCTTTGACTGATCAGTTAAAAAAGGACAACTTTCAATGGGGAGAGAAGGCAGAGGAAGCCATGAAGACTCTGAAGGAAGCCATGACTAGTGCTCCTGTGCTAGCACTCCCAGATTTCACCCAACAGTTTGTGGTGGAGACTGACGCTTCAGGAGTGGGTTTGGGAGCACTTCTCATGCAGAATCGTAGGCCGATTGCCTTCTTCAGTAGGATCTTATCTACTAGAGCAAGGCTGAAATCAGTTTATGAGCGGGAACTGATGGCTATTGTGTTGGCTATTCAAAAATGGCGGCCTTATCTATTGGGGCAACGATTCATAGTTCGTACAGATCAGCGGAGTCTCAAGTACTTATTAGAGCAGAGATTGGTGGCGGAAGAACATCATAGGTGGCTAGCAAAGCTCTTGGGATATGAGTTTGAGATTCAGTACAAGCCCGGAACCCAAAACAAGGCGGCAGATTTGCTTTCCCGCGTGGAGTGCTCACAGCTGATGGCACTATCTGTCCCACAATTGGTTGATTGGGGAGAAATGGTGAAGGAAAATCAACAGGCGGAGGAGTTAGAGAGAATTCGGGCGGCTATCCAGAAGGGCGAAGGAGGGTTCAAAGGGTATCACCTAGAGAACTCTCTTTTATTATATAAAGGGAGGCTAGTACTACACCGTGACTCAGCATTCGTCCCCATTCTTCTACGAGAGTACCACGACTGCCAGATTGGTGGACATTCAGGGGTGGAGAAGACCTATCGGCGGGTGAAAGCTGAATTTTTCTGGAAGGGATTAAGAGGTGATGTTAGGGGTGTAAGTGAGCCGAGCCGGCTCGTGAGCCGGCTCGAACTCGACTCGTTAACGAGCTCGCGAGCCGAGCTTATCGAGCTTCGAGCTCGAGCTCAAGCCTATAATCGAGCTCGAATGATAAATGAGCTCGAGTTCGAGCTTGAGCCAAATCGGCTCGTTAGCTCGCGAGCTGGCTCGTTAAATATTTATTAATTAAAATAATATATATTATATATTATAATATATTAAAATATATGTTAAAGAATAGATACTTTAATTAAAATAATATATTAAATATATTATAATGTATTACCCCGGACAAGATACAAAAAGTAATGTATTAAATGTATTATAATATTATATGTGTCCCAAATGTGAGTTCCAAGGCCGCTGACAGCTTTTTGGTTTTGGAAAAAAAAGCAGCTGTTGACAGGCTTCTCAGGCGGGAAAAAAAAATGGCGGACATGTTTAAAGTCAAATGAAAATAAAGGCGGGAAAATGCCAAATTGAAATCGAGCCGGCTCGAGCTCGTTTACCGCGGAACGAGCTCGAGCTTGAGCTCGCCTGTCGAGCTCGACTCGAGCTCGCTTTTCGACTAACGAGCCGAGCTCGATAAGGCCTAAAACTCGACTCGACTCGACTCGTTTACACCCCTAGGTGATGTCGAGGACATGGTGAGTAAGTGTGACATTTGTCAACGGAACAAGTATCAAGCTTGTGCCCCTAGTGGTTTACTGCAGCCCTTGGTGCTTCCAAACAAGATTTGGGAGGAAGTCACCATGGATTTCATCGAGGGGTTACCCAAGTCGGAAGGATATACGGTCATCATGGTGGTAGTGGATCGTCTGAGTAAGTATAACCATTTCATTCCTCTACGGCATCCTTTTTCATCTCCTACTGTTGCATCTACTTTCATCAGAGAGGTGGTTCGATTGCATGGGTCCCCACTTCTATTGTCTCGGATAGAGACAAAGTCTTCTTGAGTTCATTTTGGAAGGAGCTTTTCAAGATGCAGGGCACCTACTTGAAGAGTAGTACAACATACCACCCACAGACAGACGGACAATCCGAGGTGGTGAACCGGAGCGTGGAAACTTATTTGAGATGCTTCGTTGGGGAGAGGCCTAAGCAGTGGGTCAAATGGCTACCATGGGCAGAATATTGGTGCAATACTTGCTACCATACCGCATCTCAGTTTACACCTTTCAAGATTTTTTATGGGAGGGATCCACCACCATTGGTGAATTATCAGAAGGGGACGACTCCTGTCTATCTAGTGGATCAATACTTGGAGGAGAGGGATAGAGTGTTGGAAGAGTTGAGGGAGCACCTATTGCGAGCCCAGCAGATCATGAAGACTAAGGCAGATTCGCGTCGCAAGGAGGTGACATTTGAGGTGGGAGAAATGGTGTACCTAAAGCTGCGGCCTTACCGACAGAAGACTTTGGCTAACAGAAGAAGTGAGAAGCTCTCCCCACGATACTACGGGCCTTTCGAGATCGAAAGGAAAGTGGGGATGGTGGCCTACCGCCTCAAGTTACCACCTCAATCCTCCATCCATCCTGTTTTCCATGTGTCACTATTGAAGAAGAGCATAGAGGAGAACATCATGGCCACTCCTACCATACCACGGGGCCTCACAGGAGATATGCAATTCTTATTAAAGCCACTACAGGTGAAAAAAGTAAGGAAGAATGATCAAGGCAAGAGGGAGGTACTCATCGAGTGGAAGGACCTTCCGACGCATGAGGCTACTTGGGAGATATATGAGGTCATGCAGGAGCAATTTCCAGACTTCAACCTTGAGGACAAGGTTGATCTTCTAGAGGGCGGTATTGATGGACAGGCTGACCCTAGACCCTTGCGGGTCTACAGGAGGCGAAGGGGGGGCATCCGGTCCGGGTAAGTCAGGGGGGGGGCGAACCTGGTGAGCAAGGGGAGAGGGTCACGGTGGGCCCCATGGGCCCACTTACTTGAATCCTTGGGCATCAAGGGGGGCGGCCAGGTTTTGGGGGGAAAATGGAGGGTGGATTATGGGGGGCAATTTAGGGATGAGGGGGAAGTTGTGAGATTGTATGAAAGGAGCCATTAGGGTTTATTTTGGGGCATCATGTGAAGAAAGTTCTTTCTCTTTTCCTTCTTGTTTTCTCTAGGGTTTCTTTTGGGAGATTTGGTCCTTCTCGAAGTGGACTAGCTTTGTCTTTTGTTTTGTCTTGAAGATTAATGCAAAGCTCTTTTGTTCTTCCTCTCATTCTTCTTGTTTTGGATTAACTTTGATTTGGTGGAGAAATTTCATCCTTGAAGGAAAATTAGGGCAAACCCTAATTTGTGGAACCTAAGGCGTATCACAGGCTTGTTGTGTGATAGAAAAGTACCCCTCAAACTTAATGGAAAATTCTATAAGATGGTGGTGAGGCCTGCAATGCTTTATGGTGCTGAATGTTGGCCATTAAAAGAGAAGCATAATACTAAGTTAAGTGTGGCATAGATGAGGATGCTTAAGTGGATGAGTGGCTTTATCCTTAAAGATAGGATACGAAATGAGCATATACGTGAAAAGATTGGAGTAGCTCCTATTGAAGATAAGATTAGAGAGAGTCACCTTAGATGGTTTGGTCACATAAAATAGCAGCCTTCCAATGATCTGGTTAGGAAAGTGGAGGTATTAGATTTGACTTATGTTAAGAAAGGTAGAGGCAAACCTAAAAAGACTTGGTTAGAAAATATTAGAAATGGTCTTTCTTTATTAGATTTAAACGAAAATTTGACTTTCAATATGACACAATGGAGAAAAAAAGATTCATGTAGCCGACCCCACAGTGGGATAAAGGCTTGATGTTGTTGTTGTATTGTTAGGATGGCCAATTACAAAACTAAACTTATCTTATAATTGTTTATTGGAAATATGATTGCTTGTATTTTTTAATTTGCACAAAACTATTAAAGTATTAGCTTATGTTACACTTGTTTTTTGTATATTAAATGTGTATTATATTCACAAAATGTATGTGTACCCAAAGTTGTTATTGTTTGGTTAACAAAGATGTTACTTTGCACTTTGAAACTTTTGCTACTGTTTCTGTAAAGGTGACAATTGTAAGTCTTATGGCAGCAATTGCAGTAAACATAGGTTGGCATTTGCGAGTGGCAAGAAGTCGACGTCGATGATCAGACTGAGGTGGAGGCAACAAGAAACCTAGTGGGACAGTGAACCTATGTGTGGCGATTGCAAGAAGTCCAATGAGAGTGACAATATTGAGCTTGGAGTTTGCAAGTATTGCTCACCTTAAGGGGTGTTGTATCTAGCTCGAAAGCATTGATAGACAGAAGACGAAAGGCTACAATAATGACAGACAAAAGTAAACTATGACGAATGATCATCATAATGAATACTCTGTGATGGTGTGTGCTACAATTAATGTATGGATGCTGATTGTAAAAGCTTGAAGGGGCCCCATCCTTCTCTAGAGCTCCAAACTTCTAGAAACTTGTTCCTAGTTAATTAAACCTGGGGTTTATTTATACTAAGAATAAGGTAAATTTAAGTATATGTGATCTTTAATTGATTCTCATGTGAAACAAATGGTAAATATTTTTGTCATCACAATTTTGAAATTCAAGCCAAATTAGGATCAAATGAGACCGAACCCTTAATAGGCTTGATCAATCTTACCATTCCAAAATACAGAACAAAAGACAAAATGCCCCCTGGGGTCACAAGCACCTACTCCCTCAAGCGAGGGTAAAAACGGAAAGTGCGTAAATAAATAAAAATACAAATAATAACTTAAAATAAGATGGTGCAATCAAGGCCGTCGATCTTCATCTTCTCCTCTGATCAGCTTTCACGGTCAAATGTTCGCATCATTCTTCCGTGGTGGGAAAAAGCTCGACTCTGTCGAGTACGCATCCCGGGTGCGTAGCCGTGCTCTGATACCAAACTGATGTAGAACGAGGGAGGGGGTTATTTAATTTTAGGTTTTGAATTCGAATTTGGAGGGAAACCAATCTAGGAAAGAACAAAGAGGAAGGAGAGAGAGAGAGATGGGAGGCCGGCGGCTAGAGAGAAAGAGAAGAGATTAATTTCCCAAAATCTAAAGTTTTAAATTCATATTAGAAAGGGCGGGATTAGGGGTTTTTGAATTTTGAATTTCAAATAGGGAGGGAAAGGAAAATTATTCCTAAATGAGAGATTTTGATTGAGGTATTTAGGAGGAGGAAAGTTAATGTGGGAAGAGAGATAGATAAAAGGAGGGGGTTGGCGGCTTGGTGAGGTGGCATAGGGTTAGGGGGGGTGAGTTTAAAGCTTGCCTAATCAAGGACCTTTAATTGAGAAAAAGGATTTAAATAAAATCTAAATTGAAATTGGTTTGGACTTGATTTAAGGACATTCCTAAAATAAGTATTTCAAAATTCAAAATTGATTGAATAATTTATATCAAAGCTTTCCAAATGAGTTTGTATAGAGAAAAGAAAGTAATGATGGGAGGTTTGAATTTTGGAGGCAAAGGGATTGGGATTGGGTGAGTTCCTAAAATAGGGTTGTTTTAATTTTAGAAAGTTTTTGAAATTCAAAATTGTTTGAATTTGAATTAAAGGATCTTCCAAATTAGAAAACTCTAAATTAGGAAAGCATTAATGGGGTAATTGAATGGGGATCAAGGGGGTTGGGGATAGGTTAGGCCGGCGGCTAGGGGTTTGAGGAATTGTGGTCGGCGGTGTCGAAGGAGGGAAGGAGGCCGGCAGTGTGATGGGGGAGGAGGGATTAGGCCGACAGTTTAGGGTGGAGATGAGGAGGAGGTCGACGGTTGGGAGGAAGAAGGGTTGTTCGCCGGTGGCTTGGAGGATGAATTGGGAAATGGAATTTGGAATAGATAAAACCACGAACCCGGATGCTTCCTGCAGTTGGTGGGTGATGCGTTGCCCTTCACCTAGGGACTTCAAGCCATGAGCCTGTACGCTTCCTGCGGCTGGTGGGTATTATTTTTCCCTCATATAGGGATCTCTCCAAAGTTCTCTCAAGAACAAGAGTGCATAAATTTTTCTTGATAATATTCCATTCACCATTACAAGAAAGGAGGAGGCTATAAATAGCCCAAAATACAAAACAAAAGACAAAGTGCCCCCTTGGGTCACAAGTATGGGTGTCAATATTGGACCCGACCTGAACCCGAAACGGATTTGGTTTGGGTTCAACAATTCAACCCGTTTCAAAAATCAGGTCGGGTTCAGGTTAACCCGTTGACCCGAAATTGATCCGACAACCTGAGATTGACCTGTTTTGACCCGAAAAGCGGATATTAACCCATTTTTTGACCTGAAAACTAGCAATTTTTTGTTGGCACCAGGTCATTCGGGTCGGTTCAGGTTGACCCGGACCTGAAGCGGGTCGGGTTCGGATCTGGAAAACTGACCTGTTTGCAAAAACAGGTCGGGTTCGGGTTGACCCGAATAGTGTCGGGATTGTTTCGGGTTCGATCCGAACCCGACCCGTGACCCGAAATTGACACCCCTAGTCACAAGCACCTATTCCCTCAAGCGAGGGTAAAAATGGTAAATGCATAAATAAAAATACAAATAATACTTAAAATAAAATGGTGCGATCGATCTTCATCTCCTCTTCTGATAAGCTTTCACGGTCGGATGTCCGCATCAGTGTGTGAGCTTCTTATTGCTTTTTTTTACTACACTAATGGAATATTGAGTTTGATAAGGAAACATCCAAGTTTACATGGCATTTTTCTGACTCAAGAATTCCCGGTTTTATTGAGAAAGCTGATAGGTACCACTTGAGTATTTCAAGTGATTCCTATCGGATCTAAGCCAAATCACTAATAATCCGCTGTTTTCTATGGAAAACAGCCACCAAGCACAAAAACAGTGGAAAAATCTGAGAAGAATCGTAGAGAGAATAGGAGAAATAATTGCAAACGATAGAAATTTCACTAGACGATGCAAAAGACAATAAAGATACAAGTTTCCTTCAATCCGAGAGGAAGGAAAAACTCTCCAACAATCTCCGGCAACGCCAAGAGCCCAAGCAAGAAAACCTAGAAGACAAATCTCTTTTCAAAATCAAGATGAAACCCTAATCCCCTCATAACTCCCTATTAATACAATCTAATTCAAATTAAAAGCAAAAGGACTTCTCTACCCTTCCTTCTCCCTCCAAAAATACTTAAACTATGTTTGAATTGCAAGTGGACCCCACCCCCACCTCTATTCCCCCTTCCGCCTGCTCCCTGGGACGCCTCCGCCTCAAGTAAACCTGGACCGGCTGGGCCGGTCCAGGTTGAGCCGGTCCATGCTGGACCGGCATAACAAAAGCATGATCTAATAATAACCATATTCTTTGGCGAGGTTTCTGTGCAAATTTCGATCAAATTATGAGGACGTTTCTTTTTGTGTTTTCTTCTATTAATATATAAGTCTTTTTTGGACTTGCGTATCTGGTTTGAGTGTTCTAGAAATCAAATAATCTCTGTATAGTTGTCAAGATTTTCTTAGAGTTATATCTTACTGGTTATTTATGTTTTCTTCTTTATTTTTCTGACACCCTGTTCTCAGATTTTACCTTACAATTGATTTCCCTAATTATTTCCAAATATTGGTAACTTTCAGAATGAAGATGAGGATGGAGATGAAGATTGGGTGGCTTGATTCGTAAAGTGTTGTTGGAGCATGGTTGGTTTACAGACGGAAGCATCTTTGCTAGTTATTGGTGAGATATCAAACTGACACTGCATCTTCTGAAGTGTAGTAACACTAACTTTACATCTCAACAAAAACTCTAGCGGGTCATTTGGTTGCTTGTAAATAGAAAGCATGTTTTTATAAAATGGTTTTGCTAGTAAATTGATGAGTTATTATCGGAAATTTTTTTAACTCAATTTATGTGTGAATGAAATCATTCTTTTTTAATGTGTTTTCAGGAAGTTTGTGATGTTTGAAATCAATGTTGATGTCTGATTACATTAAACCAAATGATAGATGCTAGAAATTCATTATTTTTTAAAATATGATCTCTCACTTCAAGCATCCAAATGAGTCCTAATTGATATTACTTAAAATTTTGGTGTGGCGGTCAATGCTGTTGATGATTAACTAGAAAGGAAAAAAGAGACTAATTAAGAATGATTTACTCGCAAGCTTTTCCTCTTGAGAACTCAGGTTATTCATTTGCAGAGTAAAACATGATACAAGAGGCTAGTAGAGAAAGAGGTGGCTTTTAATCTTTTGCGCCAAAATCTATAAAATGAGTTCATTACAGCTCGGGAAATGAATGTAAGCAAGTTTTGTTAGAATCTGTCAGAACGTGTAGGTGCATCTGCTTGATACATAGTATGTGACAATGACGGTGCACTATTAATTTCCAAAAGCTCTATAATTTCATTCATTTGTTTGAGTGAACAGTAGCAGTTTGAATGATTTTATTTTATTTTGTTTTTTTATTAATGAGAGGTGGAATCTGGAGCAATACTTGAATTGCCTTCAATATGATATGAATGTTTTGAAATTGAGCCTCCTCAACCCAAGGATAGGACTAGATACATCAGTACCTTTCTAGACTCTTTTGGTGGAGATTTCTTGTGTTGGGTTTGTTTTATTTTCCTGTAGAGGAAAGTGCAAAAGAAATACTATTTGACTGTAGAAAGTTTTTGCTATTGTTGTTGTATTGCAGTAATAATATTGTTATAAGTTGGATATCCTTCATGAATTGAAGCATATGGAGGCACAATTATCATTCTGGGCTTACCATATGAAGACATGAGTAAATGGAAGCCTCCCCTAAAATTGTTTACCATATGAAGAAATGTTCATGACACATTTCTCTAAAGCTCAATGTAGATATTAGGATGCATGGATTGTGCTGGAAAACTATGAATGTTTATAACATGAAATTTTATTTTATGGTCTTCCATATAGCTTGGTAGAGTGTGATTTAGGCGTTAAAGAAATTGATTAGCGGCGGACTGATGGTGTTATTTTAGTGATTGGGTTTATACACTTTGGCTTCGATGGTAATGTTTGAGTTATATTTGATTGAGGTTTGTTTGTAGACTTTCATGTTAACAGTTGCAGGATGACTAATGGTGTGCTGGGAAAGCCAATGCTTGAGGGTGATAATGTATTTGTCATGGGATGCTTGGAATTTTTGCACTTAATATGAAGATCAATGTATTATATGTAGAAAACCATAGGTGAAGAATACTTTATATTTTTCCATTTTTTACGTAGGTTCAGTATTCAGAATACTTTGACAAGTGAGCAAGGGACACTGCATAGTTGACTAGCTATAATTTTAAATAGGCAAGAGTTCTCACATCATGGATAGATGTGGGCAAAAAAACTAGCCAATGAAATTAAAATTAGGATATGAAGTTGAAATATAGATTTTCTTACAGGCAAATTAATAAAATTAATAGATATTATGATCCATATGAAGATAAATATTCTTTGCATTTAGATAACTAAATGTGTTAGAGAGAATGCTAAGGATATTGATAGTTTAGGATTTAAACTTTGATAGTCTGGTGGAAGTCGTATTATAAATGGTGTATGTGTGATTATAAATAAGAGTTTGAAAGATATTGTTGTAAAAATTAATAGAATTGGAGATATAATTATAATTTTAAATATTGTTGTTGATGTTAATATTATTAATATTATAAGCGCTTATGCTTCTTAAGTAGGTTTAAATATGTGTTCAAAATTAAAATTTTGGAATGACTTTGAAGAATTAATACCAATGATACCTATTGAAGAAAGAGTTTTTATTGAAGAAGAGGAAGAGAAATCTGAGATCTCTCTTTCCACCAAGCTTCTAGGCCACTGACGGCCATCGAACGTTGTTGGACTTTCTCCCAACCATCGACTGTCATCGGACTTACGCCCAAACACCAACTGTCACTAGACTTACGCTCGACCACCAACTATTCTCAGACTTTCGCTGGACTTCCTCTCAACTACCGACTGTCACAAGACTTCTGCTTTGTCATCAACTGTCGTCGAACTTATGCTCAGCCACTGACCTTCGTCGGAATTTCGTTGGTTTATGCTCGACCACGAACTGTCACCAGACTTTATCGGACTTCCGCCCGACCATCGATTGTCACCAGCTATATTATGGCCTCTCCGACCAACATCGTCAACTACGTTCCTTACGACCTCCATCACCATACAATGGTCTTTCTAATCACCGTCATCCTCCGACTACGATCCTTTCGATCACCGCCGTCTGACTACGGTCTTTCCGACCTACATCGCCCTCCAACTATGGTCCTTTTCGACCACCATTGCCAACTATAGTCTTTCAAACCTCCATCATCTACGTCGTCCTCCAACTACGGTCTTTCCGACCTCTGTCACTTGACGACTAAGGTCCTTCCTACCACCATTGCCCGACGACTTCGGTCCTTCCGACCACCGCCACCCGACTATGATCTTTCTGACCTCCATCGCCCGTATACTACGGTCCTTCGAGGCTATATCATTTGTCGACTATGATCCTACCAACCAAACGAACATGTGAGTACTGATTCTTCCAACTCCCACCATATATAATGCATTATATATGATATATATTTACTACATCGAGCCAAGGCCTTCCCCCTAAGGAAGGGCCTCATTTGTAATCAATTGCAAACACTAGTTGATTCATTTTAAATGGACAATGTCCCATGGTTTTTTCCCATTTTCAAGAGTTTCCATATAAAAATTTTGGTGTCTCTTATTAACAAAATACCCCTCTTTATTTGTATGTGTGTTGGATCTTCATAGAAAGCCAAGACGCTAAACTTTATATTTCTCTACCCTCCATGAATATTTCAAGACGCAATACTTCTCCTATACAATCTTAACCTTCCATTTTCATTATTCAAATAAAATGTTTAGTCATTCATTTTATTATATCTAAATGACTTAAATCATGACCTTTCATTTTTTTAAAATTAAAATAAACCTATACCGCCCGATTTCACCTATTTGTTTCGTTGCGATTTTCAGCTCTCATAAATTTAGTCGTGACTTTTCATTTCTTCCAAAATATATATATATATATATATATATATATATATATATATAAACTACTTTTTGTTTTTTCGTACGTTTTTAGATTCTTAAAAAATGTTTCGCCTCTTCAATTCTTCGCCAACATCTTCAAATTTAATTTATCTTGAGCCCTTTCTCTTCTCCTCTAAAATATGAGGTTGTCTTCGCTTCTCTTCCGCTCATTCTTTCTTTTTCTCTTCTGTGCATATGAGACGGCTGCACTAACAAGGAGCGGCTAGAATAACCAATGCCATATTTTTGTGGGTGAGGTTCTTATTCGTTAGATGGTTTGGCATGGACTTATTGAGGAGCAAATATTACGTCAGGTCATCGGACGCGTCCAGAGATCAATAATTACACGCCACGTCACCTGAAATTCGGTATTGAGCACTCGGTATTGCTCGGTATACGTCCGAATTTTTTATTTTTTGTCCGGATGTAATAATTACTCCTTATTAAGGACCAGAATAAGCTTGATTATATTCTTGTTGGAAGTCTCCTGGCATAGATAAACATTTCATTGCTCCGGTCATATATAATTTATTATTCTGATAAATTTTATCTTACTTTTTGCTATCCCAAATCAAGATTGTCTTGCCATCTATAAATCTTTACCTTATTTTCTTTCTATCCACCTTTCAATAGAAATGCAAAGAAATGTTTATAGTGAGAAAGGCCAAAGTAGAGCAAAGTAAATATCAAGTAATCAAACCCTATTGAAAAATAATCAGCTTAATTATTTATGAAATGTGCAAGGATTCAAACATTAATTTAAATTATTGATGCACATAAAATTTGACATTCTCTAAAAGACAATAAAATTTTCTTTTTTAAGTTGTTTTTTCTCTGGAATTATGATTTCCTATTTATATCTTTTATCTTTGGTTGTATAAAATTTTATAGAATAAAATGTGAATTATAATTACAAGGTTTTTTATTGTTGTGAGATGTTGATTTTCAAGTAATTTATATTCATTTGGTTTTTGTTTTGTGTTTTAAACTTAATATGCTGGTATCCCACTATTAATTTGAGACTAATTTTAAGGTATTCTTTCAAATCTAATTTAATTGCTGTTATTGCTCTATTAATTCTACTAACAAATAATTTTTTTAACATTAAATTGTTAAAAAAATCAATATATTTTGTCAAATGTAATCTTATATGAATAATTAACTTATTCTTTAGATGATCATTATTATAAACATTTTTACTATATTTATTTATATAATTAAATAAATATAATATTATATTTTATTATATTTAGATTTATTTCTTAAAATTTATTCACGTGTTCGCATTTTTACCAGTAATGATCAAAAGCAGCTTTCTATTTAAAACAGGTTAAACTTACCAGTCAATGACTGCTGAAAACTTTCTATCACTAAGCTAATTCACTAGACTAAGTAGGCTGGTAATGAAAAAAAAAAAAATCGAAAAAAATTATTCTTTGCGGATGCCGAATGTTGTCTGGAGATCAATGAAAATAAGCCACGTCAACTCTTCATTGTGTACCGCGGCTGGGTATTGCTCGGTATCACAAATTAGTATCGCTGACGTGATTGCACCTGATTCGTCTCCGAATATAGAGCTATGAGTGGCCTCCGCGAAGAATAATTTCTCCAAAATGATAGCTTTCGTAGAGATGGAGATAGGGCTGGTCTTCAATCATGAATTTAGAGCAATCAGACAAATCCAAATCCGTGAAATCTCACCAATCATAACAGCTTTAAAATTGGAAAAATTATTACATCCGGTAAAAAAATGGAAATTTGAACGTACCGAGCAATATCGAGTGTTCAATACCGAGCTCCAGGTGATATTACCCATGAGTATTAATCTCTGGAGGCGTTCTATGTTCGGACATAATAATTACTCCCAAATTGGAGCTTCATCGCCCAGTCCTAATCCTCCGGACCATTAATCTATCGACCTTCAAAATTCTCATCAGAGCTTGCACTACTGGAACCATCGTTCACACCACCAGCATTACCGAGGAGACCGCTGAAAGGCCCTGGAAGCGAGATTCTTACCCTCCTTCGCCTATTCCTGTTTCCCGAAGATCTTTGTTCTTCCCCAATTGTTGAAGCCAGGCCACTCAAATCCCACGTTCCCCCCGATCGCCCTCCTCGAGCAGCCGGCGCTCTCGCAACCCGCTGCAGGTGATCAGGATCCTCCGTGGGAAGCTCGAACCTGCATACCGGACACGAATTATGCAGCTCGAGCCAACGAACGATACAATCTTGATGGTAGATGTGCTTGCAAGGCATCTGCATCGCCTCAGCACCTACCTCAAACTCATCCTTACAAACTGCGCACTGCGATTCGACGTCTCCAGCAACCATTTCCTCTGAAATCTCGATGATCGGTAAAGCCTCCACCGCCGATTTCGACGCCGGCGGAGTACCGTACCGGTTTGGATCGTTCTCAAAAAGTTGTTGAACGACATGCTCGAGGCCCGGGCCGTATACGTACTCGCCGATGTTTTCGGCAGAGCTGCCGCCGGCGCCATCAAACATGATTTGGATGCTTCCTCCGCCGGAGAAAATCGATTGAATGTAATCGTTGAAGAAGAGCTGAGGATCGAAGCCAGGGTTTTCGGATGGCCGCGAATATTGAGGAGTGGAGTTCATGCCGAGGAGACCGACAAAGTCTCCTGGATTTCTAATTTCCACGCTGCCCGAAGAGTTGAACGGGAGAGCCGACGTTGGGGCGATCGTAGAATCTTCAACACCGGCTTGGCTGGAGATGAAGGACCCTGATTCCGGTACCTCGAGCTCCTCGACGAAGCTGTCGCCGCAGATAGGGCAGACGGGGTCAGCGCCGACAGGGGGGACGATGTTCACTGTTGCTTCACACCGGTGGCAAAAATACAACAGCGAGGTGACGGCACCGCCGGTGCGATTGGCGGCGGAGGACATTTTTCAGGTGGCGATGACGATGAAGCTAACGGTGAGCTGTCGGGAAATGAGAAAAGCTGTGTTGGTTTCAATTCTTAAGGCCGAATTCCAGGTCGACAGGCAGCCGTTATTTGAATCGGCCATTCGTGCTAAATTATAGAATTAATAATTATCCGTATTATTAATTAATTCTAGAATTTATTTTCAAATATATTATATTGATTATAGTTTATTTTTTAATTTATTAATAAAAAATTATCTCAACTATAATCTGATCATTATTATTTTCGATACGGTAATTAAATAATTAATTTAATTCTTACTATTTTCGAATGAATTTATTAAATACAATAAATAGTGAATTTTATTGCTCAACACTGAAGTTGGGACATGTGATGTCCACATTCAGAGATTAAATGACCATATTCATTTTTGTAATAACTATATTTAAATTAATAATAGTTAGATTAAGTATTCTATTAATGACATTTTATGTAATTTAATTATATTTATAATATAAATTATAAAATTAATCAATATATTAAATAATTATACTTAATCATAGAATCTAAGGTTACTATTTATATTCCCATGATGACATTATTTTAGCATCAATGAATTTACTCTATTTCTTAATTTATATATTTAAATAAAAAATCTATTTTTATTTAAATATAAGTATCAAAAATATTAAATTATTCTATTTTTATTTAATCTTAATATTAGTATAAATATGTCTATATAAAAATAAAAAATATAGAAAATGAGAATATCCTAATTAAAGAATAAGTATATATATACAATAATAAATACTATAGATTTCTATCATAACTATTAACCACATATAACAATATTGATATGATAAAACTTTGAGTATAATATTCCTAATAATTCTAATAATGAGGAGTTACCTATTAGAGCCACCAAGAGATCCTTTTATTTTAGGCATTCTTCTAGCTCAAATGGAAGATAATAAGAATGGGAGCCCAAAGATAAAATCTAATTAATGATAAAGAACATGTGAAACATATGAATATTGTACAATCAAAGTAGGATGTGCTTATTGAAATATTAATAATATAATATTTAAAGTTTAAGCAAATATTTTATATCATACTATGTTGTGATGTAATTTATATGATATCAAGTAAAATGAATGGTTATTTGATAAAAGTGTTACAATTTTGTTGTCTTCTTGTTGTGAGAGATAAATTTTTATAGTAAAAATTAACTACAAAGTAATAAAAATTGATTGAATGATTAAAATAGAAATAGTTGATTGTGAACAAATAATATCAATTATATTTTTTTTAAAATAATTAATGAGGTTAGTAATGAAAAAATATCTATTTATAAATAAATTCAAATAAAATATTAATTAAAATTAAATAATTAATACTCACATGATAATAATAATAAGAAAATTTTTTAATAAAAAAACTTTATAATTTATTAAATACATAATAGTAGATTCTTTTGTGTGTGATAATATATATGAAAATAAATTATGGATAGTTTTGTCTTAAAAATATTCAAAACAATTTTGAATAAAATTATATTTTAAAAATGCGCGATTGTTTAAATATTTTCATAATAACTATTTATTAATTTATATAATATAAATTTTTCGCATAATAGTTGGCTTAAGTTTTATCAAATATCTAAAAATTAATTCTCGTCTTAAAAGTTAAAATACATAATCAATGAAGAAAATGATTAGAAAACGATACATAAATGTTCATGTTCTTCATATTTCTTATAATAATTCTTGTGCTTCCTTTACAAGTTGTGATATGAATATTTTGGTAATTATTTTATATTATTAATTTATAAAACCCTCCTGATATGCTACTAAGGTAGATGAAAGCATTTGTTTGCTACTCTGTGTGTTGATATCTATTAGCAAGGTTTAAATTTTAGAACTCTTAAGTGTTGATGTACCAACTTAGAATGTGTTTAGGCCTTCTATCGCTTTAGTGGTGGCGGAAATTGACACAACTCAAAAGTTTCATAATCTTATTTGGATGGTTTCTAAGGATTGTTCTTATGAACATAAAGTTGTGTGTGAGAATATCCCAAAATAATGCTCACATTATCATCTATTTGGCCATATTTTACCATATATAAGAAAATAAGTGGTTGTCTGGTTGGCTAAAAAAATAATGTAATGTAAAGTGTACAGTCCAAAGATAGGGTTGTCAATGGTTGTGGCAGCCAACAGTGGTGGCCGACAGTGCATGGTGGTAGACAGCAACAGTGGCCGACAGTGGTGGAGGCTGGTAGTGATGACAGTCCACTAAGGCAGCCAGAAGTGGCGACTGGTAGTAGCAGACAATGAAGTTCTAGTGTAATATTTGAAAATCAACCAAATTGAAAGAATTCCAAATACTTAAAAGATAAACTAGATGGTGAATTCCAAATACATCAAAACCCTATACTGCATTTAGTTAACTTCAAACCAAATACCAATATTCTCCAAATCCCTGCATTTGGAATACTTTATGCCCCTTTTACTTCAAACAAAACTGCCCCTAAGTAATTTGGAAATGCAACATCGTACTAAAAATATACTTTATATCTGTGGAACCAATGGTAACTACCTCAGGACAACCCTAGCCTATTGCTAGCCAAATTCAAATAAAAACTTAAGCCTCCCTTTCCTTGTTATCTATCCTTGCAACTATTGCTTAAATGGATATTCTTTGCATTATTGATGGTCCAAGATATTCACTCTAAAATGCACACATCTTTAAATCCTTCTCGTTCTTTAATTGACCTTGATGACTATGTTATTGCTCAGGATTAACAGCCCAATAATGTTATAGTTACTCAACTTTTTTTAGAAATCTAAGTTTAAAATGGATATTTATATCTATCATAACAACTGAGAAAATGATCAAGCTCTTTTGAAGGATTTTCTTTAAACCTGATACGTCACCTAAAATCGCCTTGATCTAGCACAAATCTCGAGGCAAATCTTAGTTGGCAAATTTTAAAAATTAAATTTGAGATCATATGAACACCAATCTTAGCAAACTTATAATCAAATTGAACGTCTCAGTAAGATGAACCCAACAATACTAAAATTTGTCCAATTCAAACTTAAATGGGCTCAAATCAAGGGCTTAAAGCATATTGGGGAGCTTTAGAGCATTAATTGGATGACCAAATAATATCAATTATGGCATGCTTATAGTCGAATTGAGCTGTTCAACGAGACAAATCCAACGAGCCGAAAATCGCTTAATTTTGATATCATTAAATCCATCAACTACTGTCCCTACGATCACCATCACTTGTTGACGTCGCCTGTCGAATATCGTCTTTTCTGCAACAACCCAAATATATGATAAGCATTTTTAATGAAAAATATGAATTTTTTAATTTCGGATTCAACTAGAGTGATTTGACATTGTACGTGACTAATCTCTTATGGAAGAAATTAGAGGAGAATGGGGGGAGAAGAAGAGAGAGAAAGTTTATTGGAGTATTTTTATATATCGTTCTTTTACAAAAGTATTCTAATCATTGTACTTGACTAATCTCTTACTTCTATTTTCAATGATTTTGATTTCTGCGAATTTACCTCCCCATTATCTGTCAAAATTATATCATTTCCTGATTTTCTAAGCTTTCAAAGCATAACTTTTGATATGCCACAGATTTGATCATTTTGAACGGATTTTTATATGATTTTTATTGTATTTTCACTAGTTTAATATGTGTATAATAATTTCTGGGTGAAATGAGTAAAGGAAAAAAGGCAAACTAAAAATGGACTGAAAGCAATATACTATGATTTAGGTAAGGATTCTGCAACTTAGGCTATGTATGCAGTGGTGCTAGAGTGGTTTTATTTTAATTTCTTTAATTTTTTATTATTTTGTAGTCAATATGGCTATTGTATATATTGTTTTGAATTCTATCGATATGATATAATTTTTTAATATATAAATGTGAATTAAGATTTCCATTGTTTATTAAATCCCTATTAACTTGTTTAGGTTTATAAAAAATCATAATATAATTTAAGATAAATGTAAATCGCACAATATACTCTATAAAACCTTTAAAAAATATGCTAATCGAGGTGAACCCTTGTAAATAGTATGATATAAATAATCGATAAATACCTTAGTGGGATATTAGGATTGATAAAAAAAAAAATCCATCATACTACTAAGATAAAGAAGATGCTTAAAAGCTACTTTGCAATAGCTTAATAGTCAGTTATTTAAGGCATACTATTTGCATTTATGAAAACTTTGATAAGTTAACAATATCTTATGTTATGTATCAAATCCTAGTACAATGTTGAGGTTAATGCAAAATCCTAGTACAATGTTGAGGTTAATGCAAATCTTTGTAGTAGAGAAAATTTTGGGTTATTATATTGTGATTTAAATTTGGCCAACCTACTTCTTTTAGTCATTATTTACTTAAAATGAGTGTAATATAAGACCTAATTAAACATTTTTTTATAGAAAGGAGTTAATAATATAATGGTTTTAGGAGATTTCATAAGAAGAAATAAAATACGAGGTTCAATATGGTTAGACTAATAAATCTTATCTCAATCTATGTATAATACTTACAAGAAGTTATATCATTAAGTTTAAAGTCAAGTAGAGAATCTTAGTTGATTAGCCTTATAAAGAGAGTGGATTTTTAAAGGTTAATTACACCTATATCACCTCTAAAAAGTTTTCTCGATAAAAACATTATGCTTTTGTTTTAATTTGCATGGTTTAACATCAAAAGTTTGTAGTGATTGATAATACATGGGGTAAATTATTGTAAATAAGTGAGACAGTTATCTCTCCACATGAAAAATATATATGATTATAATCATTGAATCACCAAGGTTTCAAAACGAGTGTGTGGCGAGTATTGATAAAGTTAAAATAAGGTAGAAATAATCTAGTCAAAATTTTGTGTTTGTCATCCCAAGTTATCTATCTTGAAGTTATTTAGCCATGAATGTAGGTGACCTAATTCGATCATGGGACGCCTAATTAGCAAGTATGATTTACATCATCCAAAGTTAGCCTCATGGCCTAAAACCAATGGAAGAAAATTTAAATTTCTAGATAGACAAAGTCTAAGTAGTAGACTTGGAAAGATGCACGGCTTACAATCTCTTGTTTAATAAGATTGCCTATACAAGAGGGGAGCAAGATAGTATGAGTATGTAAAACAAGAGCTACTAAGGTGGACTTACAATTATGTTTGGATCATCTAAGCCACTACAAAGAGTGTTAACATAACCACCTTGGTGTATTAATTAAAATCATGCATACAAGTAAAATGTATATCTTTTAATAACCCAAATTTTTTAAATAAATTTTTTAAATGAAAAATCTAAATTTTAGCATCGTGCTTTGTCGAAGAAGAAAGAGAGAGGGAGGAGAGAGAAGATTGTTTAGAGTTTTTCACCAATCAATTTTATTAAGAAATTTCTTCTATTCATTGTAAGTAACCCAAATTTCATTTTAGTTTTCAATGATTTTGTGTATGATGATTTCTTCTCTCCTAAATAGATAAAAATATATTTTCTTCTTATTTATCAAATTTTTACCGTGTAAAATTTTTTATATTATATATATCAATTTTATGAACATTTTAATTATAATATTAACAATTTCTACTAGGTGAAACAAAAGTTATGATTTTCTAAAATTATGAGATATATATATTTTATTGTATTTTATAGATATTGCACATTAGACTGCATTTCATATATATGAATGTGGCATTGGCAATAAAAGCAAGAAAGGCTAGCTATTAATGCTATAAATGGGTTGACTATTAAAACATAATACTATGCGCAGGAGGATGGGCTGACGAACTTTCCTTTAAAGATGATTTGTGGTGTGATCCCGGATGTAGCCTGTAAATGATAATCAATTATGCTGACGGGTGGAGGGTGCCTACTCTTAATGATTATTGAAAGCCATTTGAAATATTAATAATATAGATATTGCTAATAAAGATGATAATGATGAAAAGACTACATATGAAAGGATGAAAAATAACATGCCTTGCTAAATCATATATTGATATATGCATATATTAATAACATTGATAGTGTTGACATATATATCGACATGATATAATATTGGATGAATATATATTACATGAGCTGATGTTGCATATGAATAGATGAGATAGATTCTTTTAATGATTTATGAATGATTTCTGCACTGTTATTTTACTGTTTTATTGATTTATATACATGCTATTGATTCATATATTCATTGCAATGATTCTTTGCCTTTATTATTAATTATTTTTAATTTTATTAATGATAATTAGTCATTGATTATTATTGATTTAAATGACAGAGTATTTTATATTGATTCTTTAGTCCTTACATTGAAAGCTTTGTTGGGTTTGAGTTACTGCTGAGCTTTTTAGCTCATTATGCAGATTTTAATGATTTATGACAAGGAGGTATAACTAGTTGGAATGAGATTGGTAAAGATTCTCATATTTTCTTTTGATTTTATGTCTTTTTTTATTTTTTATTTATAGTCAGGAGCTAGTGATTGAGTATTGATTGTATTGATTTCTTGACCATTATATATTGATTTTAGGAGAATGAATATAATGAAATAATTTGACTAATAAAATTGTTAGATGATTCAACTAGATATATAAATTTATTATTTTGATGATTTATATAAGCTTTGGTTGATTAATTAAAAAGATAAAAATATATAATTCTTTCAAATTTAATCGAGGGGGTAGAAAAAATTAGCATCATGGCAATTGTTGGAAGAATTAATTGAATTATTACCAGAGTTATAAGAAATTGATTATGTGTCAGGTAGATTGGGTAAATTAAGATACATTAGTTTGCACCCACATAAGTGATTGATATGTGATTCAACGAAATGTATGAGTGTATCATAAAAATTTATTGAGTTTATTTTAATTTGTAATTTATTTTGATTCGATTTGAGCTTTGATCTTACTATTTTTTATTGATTTTGTGCCCAAATACTTAAGAAAAATATATGGGACGACATTTCTAAGGTGGGTACACTACAGGAAAACCGCATATTACCGGCGAACGACATCCGCCGGAAAACAGATATTCCGACGTAAGGTACATCCTCTAGCAAATGTCTAGTGCTAATAACCATGACTAAAGCACAAAAAAATAGACTAATATTGATCTCCATAATCCAAGTTTACCTTCAACTCCCTCTCCAGTCTTATCAACAAGAACAATATCATCAACAAAAAGCATGCACCAAGGTACATCCTCTAGCAAATGTCTAGTGCTAACAACCATGACTAAAGCAAAAAGATATGAACTAATGTTGATCTCCATAATCAAAGTTTACCTTCAAATCCCTCTCTAGTCTTATCAACAAAAACAATATCATCAACAAAAAACATGCACCAAAGTACATCCTCTAGCAAATGTCTAGTGATAACAATCATGACTTTAGCAAAAAGATATGGACTTAAGGCTAATCCTAATGTAATCCAACCGAAATAGGAAAACAAATTGAAAACAAATACCTTCAGTACCCTCCTCGGCGGCGCGCGACTAGGAAAGAGAGAGGCGGCGCGCGACTAGGAAGGAGGCTCGGCAAAGTCCGGTGACCGTCGACGACGAAGTCCGGTGACCGTCGACGACGAAGTCCGGTGACCGTCGGCGACGTCTAACCACGGCGAGCGACGAACGGCGACGGAGGGCGACGAGCGAAGCAGTCGAAGTGAGAGAATGGAAGGAAACAAATGACAGCTAGAGTGATTCGGTTTCGGGAAATAGGGCTTTTACCGGTGGAAGTTCCGCGCGCCGGTTTTGACGTAAGTGACGTCGGTATAATTTCTGACGTCTCATCCTTCGGTTATATTTCGTTGAGTTTAAATACGCCGACGCAATGTCCGCCGGTAACGTACGCCGGAATTGTTCCGCCGTAACGTGCGACGTAAATGGTTCATACAGCCCTATACCATCGGATTGGTTGGCGGAACCGGCGTCGGTAAATTTACGGCGTATTTTGCGCCGGAAATGCTGACTCAAACTTTTCGTCGAACAATTCCGTCGGTGCCTGCGCCGTTTATTACCGTCCAGAATTTTCCGCCGGAAAATCCGACGGTAATCGCATTGAATGCATAGTTAGTACATGAACAAATGTTGTATATAAATAGATGAGATATGGTTTTTCAGTAATTTATGAATAATTTTTGCCCTATTATTTTACTGATTTTTATACATACTATTGATTCATGCATTCATTGTAATGATTTATTACTTTTATTATTAGTCATTCTTAGTTTTATTGATGATAATTGGTTGTTGATTATATCGATTGTTATTAATTTAATTGACCGAGCATTTCATATTAATTATTTAGTCTTTGTATTAAAAGCTTTTTTGAGTTTGAGTTATTGTTGGGATTTTTAGCTCATTATATAAATTTTAATGATTTTAGGTTTTAGAGGGAAGGGGTTAAGATCAGTTGGAGTGGAATTGACAGAGATCCTCAGGTTTTATTTTGATTTTATTTGTATTTTTTTATATATATAATAGTCAAGAGCTAGTGATAGAGTATAGATTATATCAATCTCATGATTATTATATATTGATTTTGAGAGAATGAATGTAATGAAATATTTTGACAAATATAATTATTAGATGCTTCAATTGAATATATTGATTTATAATTTTGATGATTTATAGAAGCTATAATTGATTAATTAAGAAGGTAAAATAAATACTTCTTCCAAATTTAATTCTAGATTATTACATATCATAAGGAATGTGATATGTATGCAAGTTATATACTTTTAAGTGAGAGGCTTTTACTTTATGTGTTTAACAAAATATGATATGAATGTGAATCAACACTTAAGAGTTTTGATCGCTAGCATGTTCAACTCTATATCTCCTTCAAAGGATACAAAGATAATGTTTTTAAATTTTAAGAAAATATTTTCTAATTTATTTTAAGTTGATTATTAATTTATTAAACTTAATAGAAATATTTTTCCAAAGAGCCTATAATATTTAAATGATTTCTAAAAAAATCACAAACACTAGTAAAACAAAACTTGTAAGTTACATATTTAAAAGAAATAAACATAAAAGCATAATGTTGTCATGGCTAAAAGAATCAAGTGTTGAACTTTGGTTTGAAACACATTCAAACCCTTATGTACGTCATTTGAACACTCATAGTTCATAGTGCAAACCCGCATACGATACGTCATTTGTACCCTCACACTATGCACATGTGAACCCTTATTTCGTATGTCATTTGAACCCTCATGAGAATGACAAATTTTGAATCCTTGTAATTAGTCGTTTGAAGCATCAAGCAATTTCTATTGTGTATGGGATCACAAAACTCGTGATCGAAGCTTGTCGGTATAAGCATTTAATGGGCATATGACATGTGAAGGAGGCGAGGAGCTTGTGACAGGAGCTCATTAGGGGATTGCATCAATGGGATCAACTACATGTAAAGAAGAAGAGGAGTTCATGTAGCTCCTTGGGGGTATGCATTAATGGACCAATGATGTGTGAATGAGAACATGAGATCATGATAGGAGTTGATGGAACATATATATGCGCACCAACAACTTGTGAATGAGAAAAGTAGTCCGTGGCAGGAATCAGTGGTGTCAATTATTGATAGATCAATGATATGTAAAGGAGAAGAAGAGGTCATGATGGATCACATTGTGGTAATGCACGGAAAGTATCAATTGCGTGTGAAGGATAAGATGGGATCGTTATGGGAGTTTCATTGCAAGCATGGTGAACTATAAGTGTTGAGGAAGAGAGGAGAGATTTAAACTAAGGATCGAAACCCATCTCAAATTAATTCTAATCAGCTCGAATTTGAAACTATTCAAATAAATTTTGAATGAATTATGAGCGGAATAAGCAACCCTCTAATATAAGAGGTTATATTTTACTGAAAAAAATTTCATTCAAAATAAACTCTCATAACTCTCATGCATATTTCTCTCAAATAACATACAACACATACATTTTGTCAATTATGCACTTTATGAGGAGTGTATTTATGTACATTTATTTTGTTTTGACAATAAGAAGTCTTTTTATTTAGACGAATTTGCAAATTTATAACACAATTATGGACAAATAAAAATGTTGAAAAAAATTTAAACCAATTTGGTGGTCGGACATTATATATAAATAAGAAAGTCTCATTATGATAAAATGAAGTCTACAAAATTAAGATAAGGGGGATTTAAGTACATACCACATTACTCTTATGTATTTATATATTTGATAACAAAGCTTTGGTATTTGCTAAGGTAATATTTTAATGTCTCAATCACACACACACATATATTAATAATATTTTTGATGTGAATAAAAATGGAATGTTATATAAATAAATATCAAAGATTTATGAGGTATGAATGTTAATTTTCCTTAAGATAAATGAATTAAAATTATTTAGCTAAAATAGAAAATTAGCTTAAAGCCAAAAATTTAATCTACTTATAGTATTAAATAAATTAAAAAAAGTCAAATTCAATTATATTTCAATAAAAAGTTTTATGAAATGCAATTAATTTTTAAAATGAATCATCATCAGATTAATATATGGAGATTTATGCATGTTCTAATTTTTTTTTCTTTTTTATACAAGTAATATTTAAAAAATCAAGGTAAAATATAAAATTATGTGATATAATAAAAAAATATTTAAATTCAAAAAAATGGCGAATAAAATTACTAATTTTTTTGCACTTTAAAATTTAAATAATATTAAAAATACTTCATGTATAATTTTGTTTGATAAAGATGAAGTTCAAGATATATATAGTGGCAAAAAGTCGGCTATTCATTTTATTCCCTGTCGCACTTATAAAGATGAAGTTCAAGATATATATAGTGGCAAAAAGTCGGCTATTCATTTTATTCCTTGTCGCACTTTTGCTTTAAAATTAGAAATTTATTAGCTTAAATCCCTAAAAACATAAAATCCCTACAATTTTTTTATCAAATTAAAGGCACTCCCTTTCCGTTGGAATTGCTAGGTTTGGGCTCCAGCCTCGAAGCTTGCCGCCGTGACAGGAGAGGGAGAGGGAGAGGAGAGGAAGCAACCATAATAAGAGAGAAACAGAGTCCTTGGCGTTGATTCACATCTTCTTGGAAGGAACAAACTGGTCCTTCTTAAGAGTGAAGCGGGGGATAGTCATGGCGGTTAGAATTTGCAGGACTTCACTTAGGGATGCTGCAGTGAAGAGGCTCGGGTCTTTCATGACTGGCGGCGCCCGAATCTGTACCCGCCAGTTGAGTTCCGGGACCGGCGAAGCCGGCACCGCCGCACCTAAAGCTAGTCTGGGCACCGCAGGACCCACTGCCAAGGCTCCACACCCTTCGAAGAAGGTACACCCCACTACATCATTTTGTGATCCGTTAGTGAAAACGCTAGGCGATGTTTGAGTGACAATGCGGAGCTTTGTTTCTTCCTTTTTGAATGTTGAATTGCTTGATTGCGCGGGGATGGAATCAAGTTACCACATAAAAAAATGAAGCCTTTAAAGGTGAAATGATTCTGGGAAGTTTTTATTTGAATCGGTACTAGTTTTCTAACTCCGGTTGTTGAATAATACCATCTCTGGGACAAATAAATCCATGGCTGCTGAATATTGTATTTTGATTGATAAACGGAGTTTTTTGTTATTTCATTTGATTTTATTTATTGGATTTAATGATCCGCGAGATCTTTATTCCTGATTCAATGAGACAATGTGGGTTATCTAGTATGTTCTTAGGATGCTTCCCAGCTGCTAGTAATTTGCAAAGTTTGAAATCTTGAAAATGGGAGATGTGAATCTTATCTTCCCTAACATCAGATTCAGGATAAGAATTGTGAATGAAGTTGGATTCACTCTAACTTTTTGTGGATAAGGTGGGTTGAAAGTGCATGGATCTGGCCTTTGCATGTTTGCAATAAGCTTATTCAAATGCCTTGAAGATGCTTATTACCAAGACGAAAGATCTGAGTTGAAGTAATGATGTGGTTTTTCTTTGGACTGAACTAGCTTGAGCAAATGGCTCTTTGTTACTTTCAACCACTCCGGGTTGATTGACTATAGAAAATTTAGTTGCTGTGCTTTTTATCCTAACATACATTAATGGCCATGCAGATGCTACAACTGTTCATTCTCCTGGCACTTCTGTGGCCATTGCGGAGTCCCCGCATCCTTCATAGAAGGTAACACTAAGTTGGACCATAGGACTTTAGGACTTTGACATGGAGGGAGAGACATGATAGAGCTTGTGGAGATCATGAATGGAGATGGAATAGAAGAAAATCCCTGATCTAACAAAGGTAGAAAAGTTAATTTTTGCTAAAAGGGAAGTCCCGTGCAAGAAGTTGAACGGTGAAGGTTGAACTTATTTTGTAGTCCGAGGGAGAAGGGCCGTGGAGGTTTGTGTTGATGAAAGGAGTTAGGGATGATATTTTGCTATTCTAATCTCCCTTTAAAAGAAATCAAAATGCTAGATAAAATCCAACTACCCTTTCATCTCTACTCTTCTTTTCATAACCTCTCAAATTATTCTTGATCGGGGTATTACTCACAAACAATTTCAAGATTTGTCAACCTGCTTTTTCACTTTGTCATGAACCCACTTTTGAGACGCTTCTCCATCTAACCACTATGTTGAATGTAGAAGCTTAGTACAAGTTACTTTCTCTATTTCCTCGAAGTAGTTCTAAGATACTTAAACTTATGGCACCTAGATATCACTTGATTTCCAACAAACATGTTTAAAATTTAAAAAAAGTTATAAACAAGAATGCCAAAGGTGTGGTAGATCATGTGTCTTGATTAAATTGCATGTTTAAGTGCCCAACATAATAGGATACACAAGCATAGGAAGCCCTAATATTTTCATGTATTATTATACTTTGTGAGTAACATACCAAATATCTCATAATTTGATGTAGCTTTCAAAAGTGCAACCTCTTGTTAGAGGAAGTATTTGAAAAACATCATTGGTTCTTTCAATCATTATGACATTCTGTATGCAGGAAATTATTATATATATAATTTTTTCCCTTCCTCAACGTCTGCATAACGAGATTTATTATGTCATAGGCAAATTTCAAACCCAAGGGCTCATCAACTATTTCCAAGGCCTGTATCTATTATGTTAACTAGTACTCATTATATCCATGGAAATATCAAAGTCAGGTTGTGAGAATTTATTATTTATTAACTAAGAAAATAAGTGCGCCTTTTGTTTCATAGAGGTCAATGATTTTTGTGTTGATGGTTCAAAGGGATTCTAATATGATATTATTTGGATCTTTTGAGGGCTATGCCAACCTAGAATGGTTGTGATACAGCTAAGGATGTTAAGAGTGATGATGATTTTTACTATTTTTATTTGTAGTTTGCGTTGTTGCAACTTACAATAACTTCAACTGGACAACTCAAATCATACATATGATATAAGATATGAAAATTTACAAGTTTAGAACAAATGTTTTGCATATTAGGTTTCAGAGTTTTGTTTTTATATTTTATTGTTCTTATGAAAATGTTATGATTGCACTCACCATTAACTTATAACAAGATGTTCAATCACATCGATTTGGAATACAGGCTTGGTAATGTTGATTTAATATTAAAAAATATATTCTAAAATTATCCACTTCTTTTTTTTTTCATCCTAAAATCTTGAAGCTTCATTCTATCTTTGTAGGGAAGGCTTTTGACAGGAGCCATGATAGGTCTGGCAATAGCAGGAGGAGCATACATTAGTACTGCAGATGAAGCAACATTTTGGTACATCATAGTGATTCTTTATGCTAGATAATTTCTTTTATGTATTTTCTACTTCATTAGTTGGCAACCGTAATGTCCCTAATGTTAAGGAATTTCCTTGTGATTTGTCTGCAAAGGCATTTAATAATAAATTGTTTGTTTTGTTTACTTCGTCGGTATTACTCTTTATATTCATATTTGTTATTGACGTAAGGAGCATTCTATTTTTAGGCCACAGTGTTATGTCATTGTTTAATGAAAAGGTCTGTAACAGATAAAATTAATGTAGGTTTTCTCTATAAGCTTTAGAAATTCATAAAGGACACTTTTGTGGGCAACAAAATGTTTTTTTCGTCACTTTCTAAGATGGGTTTCTTCATCTCATATTTTCTTATTATAAATAGTTATGTCAACATATTTTGATATTAATCACTTTTAAGCTGTTATATGTGATCGTTCTAGATTATAATGGGTGGACGCCTAGTAGGATCAAATATGCAATAATATGACATGACATTCATACTTAGATCTTTTGTATGTGTGTTGACTGTTGTTTTAGGTCTTGCTTTTGCTCAAATAAGAGGAGGAACAACAAAGTTAGCGTGACTTTTTGTTGAAATTGGAAGGAGAAAGAAGAGAATTAGGTAAACCATAATTAGTTTGGAAATGACATGGGTGGGAGCAACAAAATGGCGCCCAAGACATTGATTTTCCCTTGGGGCGCCAGTGCCTGTTTCTCTTGCGCGCTGGTGACTAATTATTTTCATGGGCACATCTGAGATCCTGTTGTTGAGAACGATGCCCACATATGCATAATTTTTGTAATTAGCATAGACACGTGTGTACTTCGAAGGTTTATATGCATATTAAACCATTTTTATCTATAACTGCATCTTAGATACACCACATGCATTTGACAAGCAACGAAGCATGGTGTTGATGGACACTAGTACATTTTATGACATGAGACAATCCATCATGCGCACGAGGGGATACTCGGTAAGGCTTGCCATGGTAATGGGCTTAACAACAAATGCCTGTTAGCACCCTCTTTTCTCTATTATGCCATCAATTAAGAAGGCAGACTTCTCCTATGTGTTTGTATTTACTTTGGTTAATTTTTTTGAGTGGATTGTTTGCCAAGTGCTTTTTTTTTCTAACATTATGTTCCTTATTCCTTAACCATTTTTCAGTGGGTGGTTGTTCTCGGCTACGAAACTTGTGAACCCATTATTTGCTCTGCTAGATGCAGAAGTTGCACATCGCTTGGCTATTTCTGCTGCCTCTCAGAATTTGCTTCCTAGGGAGAAAAGGTCTGACCCAGCAATACTTAGTCTGGAAGTCTGGGGTCGGAAATTTAGAAATCCTATTGGCCTTGCTGCTGGTTTTGATAAGAATGCTGAGGCAGTTGAAGGTTTACTTGGGTTAGGATTTGGTTTTGTTGAAGTTGGTTCAGTTACTCCTATGCCTCAGGAGGGTAATCCAAAGCCTCGTATATTCAGACTACCAAAGGAGGGGTATTCATAGCTTTTGCATTCAAGTTCAATAATCAAACATCCTAGATTGAAGTATCTGAATGTTCGTTAACTAAGTCTCTGTTGGCAGTGCTATAATCAATCGCTGTGGATTCAATAGTGAAGGAATTGTGGTTGTTGCTAAGCGTCTTGGTGCCCAACATGGAAAGAGAAAAATGGAAGAAACAGCAAGCAATTTATCTTCATCCAATGATGATGTAAAGCAGGGAGGCAAAGCGGGTCCTGGAATTCTTGGTGTCAATATTGGCAAGAACAAGACAAGTGAAGATGCAGCTGCAGACTATGTTCAAGGAGTTCATACTCTTTCTCAGTATGCTGATTACTTGGTAATTTATATTTTGTACCTAAATTATCATGATTCTACCTTTCTAATTTGTATATCATTATTAATTTATCACAAATGTGCATGATTGATGTTCAAAATTTTTTTTTTCCATTATGCAGTTTTTATTAATTCTTGGTAGGTGTCTTCACCTGTTAAAGTTCATAACATTATGCTGGCATCTTTGTCATTGTAAGTTTATTATTATTATTATTATTATTATTATTATTATTATTATTATTATTATTATTATTATGTTGTGTGATTTATCGGTGCTATTGTAATTTGTATTTGCACCTCTTTTAGTCTTGGTTTGAGCATGCTATTACTAGTGAGGTTTCTCCCTTTCTGGTCTTTGGAGACTGTCCCTCCTGGACCGGCTCTTGGGGGCTGATTTAGAGGGAATTAATTAGAAAATGTTTTCTAATTGAAGATGACAGATTTGAGGGCTAATTTAGAGGGGATTAATTAGGAAATATTTCCTTGTTGATGTGGGGAGATTTGGGGGCTGATTTGGGATTGATTTGGAGGGGATTAATTAGAAAATGTTTCCTAATTGAATATGGCAGATATGGTGGCTGATTCGAGGGCTGATTTTGTAGGGAAATATTTAAAGAAATAGAGCATATTTGGGAGGGAATTGAGGGAGAGTTGTTAGGGTATTTATTGTTTATTGTTTTCTTTATGAAGGTGATTTTCCTATGGTTAGGGATATGTGTTATTTACTGAAATTAAATTGTTCTTAGGTTGAGTGGGCTCTAGCTGGTGGCTAGGGATTTGGGAGAGCTGGATCTTCCTCTCCAATTGAAGATCCAATTGTATCTTGTTGTTCTTTCATAAATATTTCAATAAAAAGGTGTTTTTGTGAGTTCTTTCTATTTTCTATTGTTGCCAATTTCTACTTGCTGAAATTAAATGTCAGCCAAGGAGTTTCACAAATTATGCATCCACTTCCTATTGAAGACCTTGTCCATCATCGTTTTGTAGGTCGCCCTTACATTTTTTTAGCCCAAAGGGCATGACTTTCTAGCAATACAAACGCTCATCTATGATGAAGACAGACTTCTCATAATCATCTATATGCATCTTCATTGGGTGGTAGCCTGAGTAGGCATCCCGAAAATATATCATAGAACAATCCACTTTTGAGTCGACTAGAGCGTCAATTATGGGCAATGGTAGCAGTCTTTGGGACACACCAGGTTTGTGAGTTCACAAATGCCTTCACTTACCTTACCATTTTTTACCATTAGATGTAGATACCCAGTAGGGGTACTAAACCTTTCTAATGAAACCAGCAACCACATCCTTCTCAACTTCTTTAATGGGGTTGGCAAGTAAGGCGGTTGTTTTTCTAATATTTTTCTTAATAAGACTGGTGTCCCTCCTTACGGAAAGTTGATGGTAGACAACATCCTCGTTGATGCCTGACATTTCTGCAATTGTCCATGCGAAGACGTCGAGGTTGTCCTTGAGCACTTGAAAAGAAGTGCTGATTCTAGGGGTTTTTCCCTGCTCGCCTTTCATGACGGGCACTTCTTCTACTGTCTCAGTGGTCACCAAGCCTGGACCTCGCTCCACATATTGTTGGAGAACTTCTATTCTGATTTCCACTTTGCTGACTGCTCTTAAGTCGCAAGTGCGGGACTAGGCGAGGTTGCCTCTCATAGTGATCTCCTTTCATTCCATCGTGAACTTAACTGCAATATGCTATGTATATAACACAACCTTTAAAGTGTTCAATAGAGGCTTGCTGAATATGGATTTGTAGGTTGCAAGGGCGTCGACCATGATGAAGTTGGCCATCGCAGCATATTTGTGGTCACCCTTGCCCCATGTAACTAGCATGGTGTACTCTTTCAGTGTCATGTCGCTCACCAGAGAAAACCATAAAAAGATCCTATAAAAGGGGTGAGTTGGGAAACAAACAAATTCATTTTATCAAAGACGACTTTAAAATAATATTTATTGAACTCCTGATGTCTATCAAAATGTTGCCAATTTGCTAGTTGGTGACCAATGCACTGACAACTACAACATTATTGTCTTGGTTACCTCCTGTTGACTTATTTTCTTTGTGAAAGGTTATGGGGGTGACGCCCATCACAACAACTCGCAAGATGAACATCGAATTGACCTCTTATGCTTGCAACCTCTTTGTGTGCTTGTCCGCACACTCTTCGCCCATGATAGCGAGCACCACTTCTGCTTTGTGCACTGAGCGAGAAAGCACCACCTCATTTGTGTTGCCTTCAACTGGGTCTTTTCCTAGTCATCGATCTAGACCAAGGAGCATAAACTTCCTCAATTTCCAGCTTTGATTAGTTTTTTTACTAGGCCATAGAGGTGGCTACACCCCTCCGTATCATGACCATGGTCCTCGTGGAAAGCGCAATACCTAGAGGTATCACGGGTGTTGGCAGTGGTCTTCATCGGCAGTGGGCGCTTAAAGAATTCCTCATTCTAAATGGCCTCTACAAGCTCGGCCATTGAAACTCTCAGCAGAGTGTAAGTTGGGTATAAGTGGGAGGTTGATGAGCGATCTCTTCGTGGTATGGGCGATCAGACTGAGGAAGTTCCTCAGCCCTTGTCATTAGTGGCCTTGCTACCCTCAAGTGCCTTTGTTGCTCAGGGTGCTGGCAATCATGCTGTAGGTTTTGTTTCTTGGCCCTCCTATCCTTCGGATGAGTTCTTTCTCTATTTCTTCCTTAGTGGGGTTCTTTCTTAGGTGTGATTTCATGATGGCAATCAATTGTGCAAGATTCAACAATTCAGTTGTACTCTTCAGCATTTACATGATTGTTGGCCCAACAATTCAACCAGCATCTTCACAAGCCGAGTGCATATCTGAAAGGACCTTTCCTTAATCCTTGGGTCAAGTAGGCTTTAAATCTTTGACGTCTAGCATTTCTCTTTAGAGCGCATTATGAAGTTCCTTAATGATTTTTCAAGCTCGTGTCTCGTCTTCAACAGAGCCTGTGAGCTCTTTGGGGATCTTTGGGTGCTGGTGAATTACATAACAATCCTCTTAAATTTAGAGAATGAGATTATTACTTTTGAAGGCAGGTGAGTGCAGCATCTAAGCGTTGACTTTTTAAGTGTTGTGAAGAAAAGGCAACACACAAGAGCGTCATCTGTGTCCAACAGAGAAGTTATAGGCTCGAAAATCTCTATGTGATTCGTGGGGTCGGTTTTGCCTTAATATAACCCAAATGAGATACTTTGAATTTAAAGGGTGGTTATGCCTCAACGATTGCCCTTGAGAAGGCATTGATCAATTATGATTCTTCCCTTCTAGCTCTCCTGGTTGGCAAGTTGTATTCTTCATCACTCATCCAGATGCAAGTTTGGTCTGTGGCGGGTGTAGAAGTGAGTGTCTTCTAAAGTGTCTCCTTCGAGCTGCTGAGTTAGATGATCCCTCTGGCACATTTTCTGCTGGTGCTTTGTGGGCAGGGGCATTCAAAGCATCTCTGATTGTCTTCACAAGTCGCTCTTTCATCTACTACAAATCCCAGCAAATGGTGTAGTCCACATTGTCCATGTTCACTGATGACTCATGTTGAGGTCTTTCATTAAGCAAAGTCTTTCTTCTAGTCCTTGGCATCAATTTGCGCTTAACGCACCTAAGAGGATGGTGGATCCATATTTGTCCAGTTGATGATTCGCAACTTTACTAACATATTTTTCTGATGAGCTTGAGAACCTGTTGGTGAGAATAGAGAGTAAAGGATGGAGAATGGATGACAATAGTCTAGCAAAATCTTCACTATCTCAACCTATAATACAAGAGTGAGCTCGGGGTCTAAAAAGGTCAAAAGAGCTCAAAAAGTTATTCAGAAAATGTCCCTAATTTCTTCCCATCATCATTTATTTTTTAAGGTTTTGAGGGCTATAAAAAATGCTACATATAGAAGAATTAAAGTATGGCTACACTACAAATACTCATATAACGCTACACGTAAATCTATGACATGCGACGCCTTCAAATTGGCTACAAAAGGGAAAAGTTAATGGTTTGGTGAGCTGCCCGCTATCAGGCGAGCTTGAGAGGGGGAGCGAGTAGGTGTAGGGTGAGTTCTGAGAAGAGGCAGTAGCCAATGAATCATCGAGTGAGGCTAACGAGTGGCATATTAGGCCCGGTGCTGCCCTGTTGAGGAGGGCAAACTATGGTGTTAGTAGGGATGACGAGTTCTTGAATCTGGTAGGGGTTTTAAAACAAGTAAGATGTCATTATGGTAGGTGAGATCAAAGAGTAAAAGCTTGACTGAAATGAGTGGCAATCTGCTTGCTTAGCATGGGGGGAGCTCCTTGATGGATGTGGGCGATTGATGACCTTTGCTTGGGGCGAGTTCCTTTAATTGTTATGGGTGAGCCCTTTTAGACATTTTCTCCTCAAAAGGAATGTCCTTGTAATGACTCGGTCATCTGTGAAAATACCTGAGAAAACAGTTATGGGAGTACAAAACTCTTTCCCTTCATTGTGAAATCCATTTGCAAGCATGATTCAAGAGATTGAAGTTCACCTTGCCTTGAGGATATAAATGAGGATATGACCCAAGTTGCTGTAAGTAGGTTAGGCATAGTAGTAATGGGAAACAATATATGGGGTACACGCAAAAGAGTGGAGGGGACTTGATGGAGACTAGAGTTTACAGTTTTTGGCTTGTGATGGCTCGAGGGAGAGAGGAAATAGTGCTATAAGTTATTATGTCTTTTTGAATAAATTTGCGTTTAAACACTCATAAAATATGTATTTATATCAACTCAACTGTACGAGTCAAGGAACTCAAGCTTGTTTACGGTTGGGGCCATTTGATGCTCAACTAAGCTTGCTATCTTGATAAGCTTTTCATGTGAACTAGTTGAGTTCAAGGTCGCTAACAAGAAAGCTCGACTAACTTACAACCCAAGTACCAAATGATGATAAGAAAATTATCTAGGATTATAGAAGGGTTTGTAATGTTGGCCTAACTAGTTTGGGTAAGATTGATGGCGATGCTGATGAAGTTGGTGATTGGATGCAATGCTAACAAATTTTCATTTTAGCTTGGGATTTAAATACAACAGAAAACGACTTGACTTTAGTATTTTTTCCTTATCTTTCTTTCATGGAATATCATCTAATGTGAAGCATCTGCTTTACGTCATTTATTTGCTTTATCTTTACTGACCTGTAGGTATTATTACATTACACTGTTCTTCAATTATCAGCTCACTATCTTGCATCTGACTGTATCACACCGCAGGTGATTAATGTTTCGTCACCAAATACTCCTGGCCTTCGCAGGCTTCAAGGCAGGAAACAACTGAAGGATCTTGTTAAGAGGGTTGGAAAGCTAAATGATTTATGTAGTCTTCCTTTTCATAAAATTCTTTCCTACATAGTTTTTAAAGTTTACTATATCAAATTATAGGTTCAAGCTGCTCGTGATGAGATGCAATGGGCAGAGGATGGTCCACCACCGTTGCTTGTGAAGATTGCTCCAGATTTGTCTAAAGAAGATCTCCAAGACATTGCAGCAGTAAACTTGGATCTCCACCCTACCCCTGACCCCCCTTCCCCCTAGATTTGCTTCGCTGTGTTCTTATTTTTCATTTTTCATTTTCTAATCTTTTCCAGGTGGCTCTTAATCTTCGCTTGGATGGATTGGTGAGTTTTTTTGTCTGCTCGATACTTGCTTGATTTTCTTCTATTTGAGTATGTTATTTATGTTATTATAATTTAGTTTCTTATTTATAATGTTATAATAAAAGTAATTTGAAGCTGTTTTACAAGAAACTCAATGAACTGGCTTGCATTCAATATATTCCTGTGCTTTTAATTGCTAGTATTCCTTTTCCTTTTTATGTTTACTTACATGATAGCATCAGAGTGCAATTTGAATGAATTGTCCATTCTTTATGTTTCCTCTCAGATAATATCCAACACAACCATTTCAAGACCAGATCCTGTAAATAGTCACCCTTTAGCTAAAGAAGCTGGTGGTTTAAGTGGGAAACCACTCTTCGATCTTTCCACGAGCATTCTAAGAGAGATGTATATTCTTACCCGGGTACTTACCAATCTTTTATTCTTCCCTTTTGTTCCAGTCTCTTTTAAATCTTACGTTCTAGCAGCTTATTGTTTGTCATTTATTTATTTAGCTTGTTCTTTTTTTTCCTGCCCCTTCATTTAGCATCTTTTTCTTTGTGCTAGTATTTTAGTAGTAATGCAACCCCCTTGCTGTTACAGGGAAAGATCACCCTTGTTGGTTGTGGAGGTATTAGCAGGTATTGGAATATTTTACTTGCTATTTATGTCACCAGGTTCTTGTTCTACAGTTATGTTGGCTAAGCTTGTGGGAAATCGTTTGCAATGCAGCGGTGAAGATGCCTACAAAAAGGTTCGAGCTGGTGCAACACTTGTACAACTCTATACATCCTTTGCTTATGGTGGACCGGCACTTATTCCCCAGATGAAGGTACAGTGGTAATTTCTGTATATAAGCATAGACAAATTGCTTTCAGTATGATAATGAAGATATAGGTGCATTGTTCTTTCTTTATCTTACTTTATCTTACCTTCCAAGTACCTTTATAACTAGAATTCCCTATCATGCTCGGTTTTGTTTTGAAATTTCTTTTTATGAATTACTTATCTTATAATTAGATTGTAATAATCAATTTGTATGGCGATTGATAAATATATTAATTTGTTTATATTTTTAAGCTATCCTTGATTGAGAATTTGAAAATTTTACTACAGTTTCTTGGTTATTATTTATTGTGCATTTTGAAGCCTTGGCAACTTGCGCTGAATATGATCACATTCTAAATGGCACTCGGCATTCATGTGAAATACTACTTGTTCATGATGTGCACCGTTTTTTTTTTAAATCCTGGATATTTTGTTCATTTAATGTCAATCAGACTTCAGGATCATTTTTATTGTTATAACGGTTATTTTAGTCATTGAAGAACATCTAGGCTTTTTTTTCATGGCGAATCTGGTGCGCATTTTCCATGTCTCCCTGTAATAACTCTCTCTCTCTCTCTCTCTCTCTCTCTCTCTCTTTGTTGTATTGGATTATTTGGATATGTATATTTGGGGCTTATGTGAGCTTCTTAGCTATTCTACCAGTATTAAAAAATTGCTTTCTGAGCTTAGTAGCTACGCTACCAGTATAGGAAATTGCTTTCATCTCGATTATAGATAAAATAAATGCATATAAATGATAATCCATGATTGCCTTTAGCTACATTATCTTAGAGATGAAAACGGTGCTTACTTCTTCTGTGAATGCATATTAAGTTTATATGAATCGCCAGTTTGTTGCATAGATTAATTATATCAGTCAGGTTAGTCTTTATTATTGTTCATTCTTCTTCTCTAGGCCCTTTTATATTTAGCTTTTGGTAGTAACTTCATTTCTTGGTCAAAGGGCCAATGCTCCACATTCTCAAAGGGTGGGTGCTCCATTATATCACATTTTCTCTCATGAAACATTAAGAAATAGGTTGAAGTTCATTTTTTGGAAAAGGCGTGATGAGATTTAACGTTTTGAATAAAATTGAAAGTCCGGAACTGTTGTAGTACATGGTGCTTCTTTGTGACCTTGTATAAAGTTTTTCTTTTTATTTTTTTTAAATTAGGGGCGGAGCCCAATTTCATTAAATGAAGAGTATAATTAAAATGAGGTTGAGATTACAATTGTAGAAGAATAAAGTGAGGAGAGAGAGAACTGTGAACAACAACAAAAAATGAAAAGCTCACAGACAAAGAAATAATGAAAAATATGGAAATTTTGACCCAAAAAATATTGGACTTAGAATGAGCAAAAATTATACTCAGTAATCATGGCAATGTCTAAAAAGACAGAAGTATTAACTAGTTTTCATAAAGACCGTCCAAGAGAGTACTAGCTCGCGAATGTAAAATTCATTCATCATAGTCCAGCAGGCGTTGGAATTCTACAGTGAGTAGCAAAAGGCACATATCCAACAGATGAGTTTCAGAGAGGATAAGGAAGCAAAATCTTAACTCAAAAAAGAGAGCCAAATAAAATATAACATAGCCAACCATCTGGGGATAAGAGATTTAAGCTCGTCAAACCTCTTCCATTTTGAGATTTTTGCAAATATAGCTTTTTCTAATTTTAATGCAAATAGTTGTAGTGTTTTCACAATTTCCCCCCAACCTCGTCATTTCTTTCTCACCAAATGTAGTATAAAGAGCAGTAGATGATAAGATATAATAGGTTCTTAGCAGCGTGATTATAATTTGTCATCACATTAATATGCTCAGAAATTTGAAGCAAATTCAATCTGAATGCTGAGTAAAAGTTCAAAATAGTCCCCTGATTATTCGTAAATGCTCAAATTAATCCCAGACTTTCATAATGCCTCAATTAATCCCCCAACTATTTGAAAATATCTCAATTTGATCCCAAGGTCAAAAATAATAGTTAATGTAAGCACTATAGGTAAATGTGAGGATGTTTTGAGTATTAAAGTGTATATGAGATTGTATTATTATTTTTATATATTTTATTTAGTATATTAAAATAAATACAAAAAAATCATTTGATTAAATTATATTATGTTTTTTTTAATATGATAAATAACAAAAAATATTAAAAAAATTATATAATCTTACATACACCATAATACATAAAATACCCTCACATTTAATTGTTGTTGTATTAAGTTAAGTGTTGCAGCGATGAGGATGATCAGGTGGATGAGTGGCTTTACTCTTAGAGACAGGATACGAAATGAGCATATACGTGAAAAAGTTGGAGTAACTCCAGTGGAAGATAAGATTAGAGAGAGTCACCTTAGATGGTTTGGTCATATCAAATGGTGACCTTCCGATGATCCGGTTAGGAAAGTTGAGGAATTAGATTTGGCTTATGTTAAGAATGGTAAAGGTAGACCGAAAAAACTTACAAAATATTAGAAATTATCTTTCTTTATTATATTTAAATAATAATTTGACTCTTAACATGATACAGTAGAGAAAAATGATTCATGTAGTTGACCCTACGTAGTAGAATAAAGGCTTGATATCATTGTTGTTGTTATATATACCATAATATCCAAAATACCTTTACATTTAACTGTTTGGGTTGACTCTAAATGTTGATTTTGGCCTTGGAACCAAATTAGGATATTTTCTAATAGTCGGTGGACTAAATTTAGCCATCATGAAAATTTGAGACTAATTGGGTATTTACTAATAGCCAGGGGATTATTTTGAGCTTTTACTCATAAAAATCTTTATGCCCAAGGCAGCAGGGTAGAAATAATACCAAAACTGAAGCCACATTAAAAATAAATAAATGATTTGAGTTTTCAGCATACGTATTGCGAAAACTGCACATAACCTGTATCATTGTATGTGAATGTTTTGTTTGACTTGTTTATCAACCGTTTTAAGCCACAAACAATTGAAAGTCAAGAATGAATCTGTACCAATCAACCTTCCGAGTATTTTTGTAGAAGTCCTTCATAAAGGTCTTAAAAGTTGGCTTATCAGATCCACACCAAAAATTTTCAAAGGAGCTTGCAACAAAAGTCACCACAAAAGAAATGATGTTTTGTATGTGAGCAGGTAAGGAGGAAGAGAGGTTCCAACTGTTATCAAGAATGATAGCAGAAATGCGATAATTAAGGGGGAGCTTGAAGGATGTTGGATCAATCAGCTCATAAAAGAATCGGAAATGACACCAGGGACTCCAAAACAAAGAAGTGGTGCTGTTGGAAGAAATGTTAAAGGTAAAATTTAATTTAACCATGTTTGCAACTGTATAGAGATGCTTCTAGTGCACAGTGAATTTGTTAACTATAGTTTTCCTAGGGTAAACCAATTAACAAGTAGACCATCATCAGTAGAAATTCTTTAGATAAGAGAGGAGCTATAAACATAATTGAGAGCTTGATTGGAAGGGAGCCCCAACCTGTCATTCTTCTTAGGTATTCAAAGTGTTCTTCTAAGAGATGAGTTGAAGCTTCCTTTCATTAATATTGCTATGGTATAGGAATCTTGCACATATTTTATCAATGAATTTACAATAAGTTTTAGGAAGAATAGGACCCATGATCCAATAGACAATGCTATTCAAAATTGTGAAGTGAATATACTGCAGGCTGCTAGCAAAAAACAGGAGCTTAGCTTTCCAGCCATCCAAAAGACTAGAAATTTTTTTTTTTTTTATAGAGGTTGATGGTCAGAGATGCACAACCTTTTGGTAGAGATCAGGATTCCCAAGTATTTGAAAGAATTTCCTCCCAAATTCAAAGTAAGGACATTACAAATATTAGAGGCAACAAGTGTGTTAGGTGAGAACAGAATGGTGCTTTTTGCTTGATTTATGTGTAGACCGGAAGCAGCACCAAATGTTCTTAAGGCTTCTGCAAGTAGGATAGCATTAGAAACAGTAAACTTGCTAAAAATAAGCAAGTCGTCATCATAAAGAAGGTAAAGTGGATTCCTTCCACTTTGATGCCAGCAAAAACCTGGTAAGTATTGGGAGATTCAGTAAGGTTAGAGAATGAGTCCATAATAATACAAAACAAATAAGAGGAAATTAGACAATCTCTTCTTAAGCCAGAAGTAGATTCAAAGAAAACTTTAAGGGATCCATTGATGCAAATAGAAAATATACATCTTCAATACACGCTTTAATTTAAGATATAAAAGTGGTAGAGAAGCCTTTTAGCTCTAGACGAAGTAATAAGAATTGTCTTGAGATCGTCTCGAAAGCTTTATATATCTCAAGCTTGGTGAAAATAAACTTGGAATTGCTAGCTTTATTAAACTTCCCTAAAAGTTCAGTAGGAAGCATAACATTGTTTGTGGATATACATTTTTGAATAAAGCTTTGCTGACATTAGTGAGTGATATGAGCTATGATGTGTCACTTTTTCTTAAAGAGATATGTAATATTAGACACATATTGGACACGACATGCGTTTGACACGCCTCCAACACATTGAAGACGTGTTGGATTTAAAAAATATATATTAAAAATAAATTGGACACACGTATCTCCATACATGATTCTCTAAAAAATTCTCATTTTCATTTCACTTTGGCTGGTCACGGCTAGGATTTCACAGCAACATCCGATGTCGTCACAACGTCAACGTTTCAAAGCCATCTCAACATTAAAGTTTAACGCGATCTTGTCACTGACGCTCGACGCCAACAATTCCTACAGTACAATTATACTCTCGTGTTGTCTCAGCATCTCATTTTTGTCTAAAGTCATCTCAACATTAACGGTCGGCACTATCTCAACATCAATGCTCGATGCCCAAGTCATTGGAGTTAAGGAAAGTGGGGATTTTGGGGAAAAAACTGACTTACCCAAGTGCAAAGGTTTTCTACATGTTCGTGTGCCCCTGCTATTCGGAACAAGGGGGGTTGGTTGGGGACATGGCATAGGTTAAAAGAGTGGACGAAAAACATGGAACCATCACAAGCAATCAATTTCCAATCATAGTGAATCTTAAGAACTTGTTCTTTCCCTACTATAGAGGTGACAATTTTCTCCAAAAAATAGAGTCATTTTTTACTAGGACACACACTTGGGCAAATGTTAAACAATTTTCCTCGGTCATGAGCTTATCCATAGCCAAAGGGCACCCAATGCAACCAACTGTTTTAGAAATACCCTTCAGATTCCAACAATAAAAAGACAAATCTTAGATCTTGGTCTTTAAAGGGATTGAGGAAAACTCGTCTCTCTTTGAACTCAAATGGGGAGATCATTTTTATAAAATAAAATGTTTTTTGGGGAAGAACCAAGACCATTTTAGTTTGGGGCTATTAAGAAGAGAGAGAGGGAGGGGGGGGGGGGGGGGGGGGGGGGGGGGGCGCAAGGAGCCTCTAACAGAGGTGCAGGGAGACTTTCTGGAGAGGGAAGGGGGAGAAATAAGGAGGGGGAGAGCCAGGGGCCTCCAACAGAGCCGGAGGGAGGCAGAAAGCATCAAAATGCAGCTAGGGTTTGGGAGGAGAAAAGCTTCACCCCAACTTCCTTACTATGTACAAAGTTGCTACTGGATATAATTCTCAAATATGTACATAAGATGATTTCAGACTATTTGTTTGGTTAGATTATTTTACATTGCTATCGGCAGCAAAAAGCTGCTGCAAAGCAGGAGCATCTCGTTAGGAGAATAGAGGTTGCGTTGCTTTCCGAGATATTTGCTTTGAAAAAAAGAAGACTTCAGAACGATTTTTTGAACTATTTTGTAAAACAGCTTTTCAACCTTTGTGAAGGAGAAACTCAACCAAATGGGCTGTATATCTTGATGCTTACTCTTTATTATTTTATGCAAATCTGCGCCCTATTAATGGCAAAAGCTTGATGCTTCTCTTTCTTGTTGTCTTGCTGTTTTTGATTAATTTTTTGAAGTGATATTCTGTATGTAACGGTTGAAAGAAGGAAAACTAAAGTTCATAAGATGAACATACTCAGGCTGAACTGGCGGAGTGTCTGAAAAGAGATGGTTTCAAATCTATCCAGGAGGCTGTAGGTGCGGACTGTAGATAATACTCTTATTTGAAGACATCAGCGTCTAAGCTTTCCCTAGGCTTCCGTTGAACGTGATTTTAATGAAGTATTTGTCCCAGTTCTTCTTATTGAAAGAGGCACAGCATTGAAGATATAAAGAGTGAGACCAATTCATCATCAGAGGTGCGGCAAGCTTTCTTCCGGTTATGATTTATGTTTCTGTTGGGACCCCATTTTTAATGTTTTATAAAGCAGTTTTTTAGTAAAAAATTAAAATATTTGTACTAAAAAACTGCTTTAAAAACAGGAAAAAAGCAGTCCCAAACAAAGCCTTAATGCAACAAATTTTCTACTCATATGTTTACTTGTAAAATTTTGGCCGATATGTAGAGCTCAGTTTTGCTTTCAGGAAACTGCGAGTCTTTTTAAACTCATAGTACTTGTACTTAATAAAGTAACATAGTTGTCTTAAATACAGGATTTTGATGAGGGTTTTATTTATTTAGTAATTTAGTTATTTATTTAGCCTTGTTTCAATGACTCCTTATGGCATAAAATATTTTTGGATGGATGTTGTGTGTTTATGTTAATGCAAGCATGCATCCATGTTTTGATAGGTATGCATGAACTGATAACTACAAGCAATATGATAAGTGCAAATTAGGGGTGTAAGTGAGCAGAGCAGGCTCAAGCTCAGCTCATTAACTAACTCAGGAGTCGAGCTTATCGAGCCACATGTTCAAACTCAAGCTTAATCTCGCTTAGTCGAAAGCTCACTGAGTCGCTTGATTAATTTAAAATATATTAAATTTTAATTTAAATTAGCATTATATAATAAATTTATTTTCTATTAAAAATAAAAAATCTTTAAAAAATTAAAAATTAAGAAATTGAGCTCAACAATCAAATCAAGCTCGATCCTATAAAATTTTTAATGAGCCGAGCTCGAGCTTAATAAACGATCTTGAGCTCAAGAAAAATTAAATAAATTTAGCATGATTAGACAAGCTAGAGCACAAAAAAAATTAAATAAGTTCAGCTCGATTAGTCAGATATTCTATTCTACTTGTTTACACCCCTAGTGCAAATTGTAGCCACTGTGGGGGTGTTAAATAGCTATTTGGTTATGAATGACTCAATATTTGGCTCATCCAATATTTCAAATTGTATAATTTTATAGTAATGTATATTTATTTCTTACGAGTTAAGATGTAAATTTCATAATTAAACTATTAAATTAATAAAAAATAGGAAATAATTATATTACTAAAATCAATGTAACCTTCAAAATAAATCATAAAAATTAAAGGTAGAGTATAAAAAGTTATACAAGGCTAAAGTACTAAATAATAAGTCTTTGTCATTGTAATTCAACATAAGTACTTTGTCATATATTATCGTGAGTAGTCCCTTTACCATTATTTATTATCAAATTCAAAAGAAGTAATTTAACATTGAGGATAACTTCACTGCAAAAGTAAACATGCATAATTTTTTTTTCTTCTATCAACTATCAACCATCGCTACATTAAGTCTGTAGGAAATGATCATTGGCTGGGCCGCAACCTTTGTTGCAATCTCGAAAGGTTGTTCACGCCAACGTCTTAGGCACGGTTGAAGTAAGGTAGTGCCTTTATCATGATCTATTAGCAAATCCAAAAGAAGTCATTCAATATTTAAGGCAACTTCACTACAATAGAAAACTTGCATGTTCTATCACCTCAGCCATCATCCATTACTATATCATATCTATGGGAAGCAAATTTTGATTAGGGGGAAACATTGGTTGCAATCTCAAATACGATTGTGATCAAGCAAGTCACTCTAATATTTTACTTGTCTAAAAAAGTAATTTTACTGGTAACCATCTATCAACTTTTGAAAAATACAAAAGGGCTTCAAGTGAATCATAGCTCTATAGTCCTTAGCTGAACTTCCACTACTTAAGAAAAGTTAAAATCTCAATCTCAAAAATGTAGTAATGATCTAAATACAGAACAATATTCGCCTTCGATTTGAGATACACATGACATTCACCCCCTCCCAATCAAAGTATAATCAATTCCAAGAGAATTCGATTCGACCTCTTTCATATAAGTTAACGTCATTGAGCATTGTTCTGACAAACAACCTTTAATAGGTCAAAAATCCTTAGTAGATTCTCTTGACCTCTTCTATACAGGTTAACGTTATCGAGCAATACTCTAACAAACAACCTCGGATAAGTCAAAATTTCTTAATAAATTTGCATCACTCTTCCATACATGTTAAAATCATATAGCAATGCTCTGACAAATAATTTAGGATAGGTCAAACATCCTTAAGGATTTATCTCTTCCTCTTCTACACATGTTAACATCATCAAGCAATGCTCTAATAAACAACCTCAAATATATTATATTTGTTGGATTCTCTAGATCTTTTTCATAGATGTTAATGCCATCAAACGATGTTTTTCCAAGCAACCTTGGATAGGTCAAACATCGCTTGTGGGTTTCTTTTGACCTTTCCTAGACATCACTTTGAAGCATCTTTCTTTGACCCTATTGGCACTCTGCCTTTCAACCACTGCCATCGGTGGCTCTTCCCTTGGTTTCCCTCATCGGTGCACCCTCTAATTGACACCATTGATGCATGCCCTTGGTTGTGATCGCCGTCAACAAGTATTCATCTATTGCTAGACAATTTTTCCCCCGCAGGGGAGATTTAGAGCCTGTATAAGAGGGTCTCTTGGTTGCCACCAGTGGTATTCAAATATTTCTGGATAGTTTTCCCCTCACCAGAAGAGAACTGAGCATATTTTTATTAAATGTTAGAGCTTTTGCATGACAAATTGGTATCAAAGTCAGGCTAGCTTGTCCAAAATTCAGTGGTTGAAATCATTTTCTAATCACATCATGAGATTTCTCTTGCCGCTTGAATCCCAACAAACCAAACTGTGTCTAAGAGGAGAGATTATTACGTGCGGAGACCGGACAAAGAGAACCGTTCAATTTTGTCTCCGTGAACAGTAAAAACGCAGTGTTGAACAATAAAAGCATAGTGTTAAACATTAAAAGCTAAATCACATTATTGGAGATATTTCTTATATTTATGATTGGTTTGAATAAGTTCTATTCCCTGCCATTCAAGTCAGGTTCAAGTACCCTATTATTAGTTTGGGTTCAAATTAGATACCATGTGTTTTGTATAAATCCTGTGACACCTTGGTCATAGTCTTCAATTCTACCATACTACGAGAGCGCGTAGGAGTCTTCGAGGCACTTGTTTAAGAAAAATGTGCAGTTTTTCCCCATTGAAACTGAGGCATGCACGGGTACATGATTTTGTCCTCGTCACGTTACGAGAGCACTTAGAGGCCTACTGGCCTCGTTATAAGTGTCTCACCGTGTTCCCTTCCACCATGCTATGAGAGCATGTAGGAATGGTCACCTAGCATGCCACGAGCTCTGAATGAAGGGTTTTGGAGCATTATACCTGAGCAGGGTTCAACGACGTCAAGGTTGGCAAGATGCACAAATATTCTCTCTCTCTCTCTCTCTCTCTCTCTCTCTCTCTCTCTCTCTCTCTCTCTCTCTCTCTCTCTCTCTCTCTCTCTCTCTCTCTCTCTCTCTCTCTCTCTCTCCCCCCCCCCTCCCCTCTTCTATACAGGTTAATGTTATCGAGCAACACTCTAACAAACAACCTCGGATAACTAAAAAATTCTTAATAAATTTGCATCAATCTCTTCCATACATGTTAAAATCATTGATCAATGCTCTGACAAATAATTTAGGATAGATCAAACATCCTTAATGATTTATCTTATCCTCTTCTACACATGTTAACATCATCGAGTAATGCTTGCATCAAATATATTATATTTGTTGGATTCTCTAGATCTTTTTCATAGATGTTAATGCCATCAAACAATGTTTTGCCAAGCAGCCTTGGTTAGGTCAAACATCGCTTGTGGGTTTCTCTTGACCTTTCCTAGACATCACTTTGAAGCATCTTTCTTTGACCCTATTGGCACTTTGCCTTTCAACCACTGCCATCGGTGGATGTTCCCTTGGTTTCCCTCATCGGTGCACCCTCTAATTGACACCATTGATGCATGCCCCTGGTTGTGATCACCGTCAACAAGTATTCATCTATTGCTAGACAATTTTTCCCCCGCCAAGGAGAACTAGAGCCTGTATAAGAGGATCTCTTGGTTGCCACCAGTGGTATTCAAATATTTTTGGATAGTTTTCCCCTCGCCAGAAGAGAATTGGAGCATATTTTTATTAAATGTTAGAGCTTTTGCGTGACAAATTGGTATCAAAGTCAGGCTGGCTTGTCTAAAATTCATAGTTGTTGAAATCATTTTCTAATCACATCATGAGATTTCTCTTGCTGCTTGAATCCCAACAAACCAAACTGTGTCTAAGAGGAGAGATTATTACGTGCGGAGACCGGACAAAGAGAACCGTTCAATTTTTTCTCCGTGAACAGTAAAAGCACAGTGTTGAACAGTAAAAGCGTAGTGTTGAACATTAAAAGCTAAATCACATTATTGGAGATATTTTATATTGTTATGATTGGTTTGAATAAGTTCTATTCCCTTCAATTCAAGTCAGGTTCAAGTACCCTATTGTTAGTTTGGGTTCAAATTAGGTACCATGTGTTTTGTATAAATCTTGTGACACCTTGGTCATAGTCTTCAATCCTACCATACTACGAGAGCGCGTAGGAGTCTTCGAGACACTTGTTTAAGAAAAATGCACAGTTTTACCCATTGACACTAAGGCATGCATGGGTACATAATTTTGTCCTCATCACGTTACGAGAGCACTTAGAGGCCTACTGGCCTTGTTATAAGTGTCTCACCGGGTTCCCTCTCACCATGCTATGAGAGCGTGTAGGAATGGTCCCCATCATGTCGCGAGCTACGAATACAGGGTTTTGGAGCATTATACCTGAGCAGGGTTCAACAACGTCAAGGTTGGCAAGATGCACAAATATTTCCTCTCTCTCTCTCTCGCCCACCCCCCCCCCCCCCCCCCCTTTTTTTGTCATTTTTCTTTTTTTTATAATGATAATATGATTAATAATAATAAACATAATATCAATAATAATATTAATAAAGATAATAACTTATTAATAATAATAATATTAATAACAAATATTATTATAACTAATAAGAGATATAATAACAACTAATTAATAGCAGAAAATAAAGAATTATATATGTGTGTTCTTCGGTTGAGTGTAGGAGATCGGATGAGGTGAAATCGGGCTTGCTGGGTTGTGTGAAACTTGCTGCTAGTTGAGAGGTGGCAGGAGCTCTGCCGAGTGTGGGAGTTCAATCGAGATCTATCGCAGGATATGCGGCTGTTTCAGGTAGAGCAAAGGTCGGATCGAGTGGGTGTCGGTTGCAGGTGACGGGTGTGGAGGGCTCGGTTGAGGCCCAACGGATCTAGGGATTCGAATGGAGATCGGTTGTTCCAGCAAAATGCGGACGTCGGGCACGGGCTGTCGATTCAGTGGAAATTGTTTCGACTGCAGGCGGCCGCGACGAATGCTGGTCGTGGATTCCGGCCAGGTAAAGGCGGATTATCGATTGCTGGAGTTGGTTCGACAGGGTATTCGACGGGGCTTGCGGTCGACATAGCAGGAGGAGGATCGGAGGCTAATGGCGTCGGAATCGAGAGTCGGGGCTGTTTGAGGGAGGAAGCAGTGAAAACACAAGCATAGATGGAACAGCTTAAAGCTCGAAGGGCCAAAATATGTGCAGGCCTGCCACCTTAATCATATTGTATTATCTTTCTAGATTATTAAATTTGTGTATAGGACAAGATGAAGAGATATTTGGCATCTTCTATGATTACTACATGTCAACAATTTGAATTTAAATTCAAATATATTAAATAATTATTAACTCCTAGATTTTACCTTCAGTTTTTTGGCTACGAAATAAGCTGTATGTAGCTGCATTGAAAGATCAATTGCGGCAGATTTTTATCTTCAAAGTTAGGAAAGAATTTATACTGTGAAGTAACAAAAAGGATGGAGCCAGTATTTACTGTGATTATTGAACATTTTTTATCCATGTAAAATTCTTCCCATAAGTTTTTAGTTTACTATCTACTTTTTTGTCATCGTTGGATTCTGTGAGTTTGGTATTCTTGATCTTGCTATAGTGTACTGGAGCCACATCTTCTAGAGTATTCCTCATTTAATGTTAAAGATATGATTCGGTTGGAGAATTGTTTGCATTCTTAATCTGCTCTGCTCTGCCCAACTGCCACGTGAGTAGATTCCACGACAGATTTTTCTAACGTGAATGGCGACTTCTAAGTGTCATCCAAAAGGAAGACATTATGCGTGGAAAGTTTGCAAGCCAAGGATTGGTATTAGTTTGCTTCACAATTAAGAATCTAGGTATGTGCATTTTGGATGCTTCTTGTTACTGTGTAAGAATTCTTCATTATGTAATACCCTTTTTATATCAGTTAACAGACGTCCTTAATCTGAAACTTACAATTTTTTTCCTTCCCTTCTATTGAGTATGGAGCCAATTTTTTTTTAATTATCTTGAATAAGATTTGATCTTACTTTTTAATTATTAAAAATAGAAGCTCGCCTCAATAATATGAAAACCCTAAATAGTGGATATTATAAAGTTCTACATAGAGGGTATCATAAAGTTCTAAATAGATTTTACTATAAAATCTTTAAAGAAGGTTATAGAATTTTTTAATGATGGTTGAATTTTTTTTAATCATTGATACGTCATCAAAATCGTTTTGATCGGGCACAAATTTTGATGCAAATATGAATTGGGAACTTCCAAATTAAATTTGGGGCCATCCAAACTCTGATTTCAACAAGTTCATAGTCAAATTGAACATCTCGGGGAGACAAACACAAGGACACCAAATTTAGTTCAATCCAAGCCCAAGTGAGCTCAAATCAAAGGATCAAAGCCTACTTGAAAGCTTCAAAGCATTATTAGATAACTAAATGATATTCATATATGACATGCTTATAGTCGAATCAAGCGTCTTGATGAGACGAATCCAAGGAGCCCAAGATCACTCAATTTTGACATCACTAAGACACGTAAATGCTCAACAAACGCTCCATGATCAAGAGAATCAATGTGTCATTTGATAGAACACTCCAAAATTGCCGTAATCTTCCCCATATTTACTGAGCATGCCACTCCCAAAAAATTATAAATAAACCACCATTCTTCACCGGGGGGTGGAAGAAGAGAAGAGCTTTGGACTTGAAAAAACCTTGAGCTCCACCCCGACAGTACTAACACTGATGAATCGGAGCCACCAGGCCGCTGGTGTTGAACTTCTGGCCAGCCATTGTCGTCAAACCTCCATATAGAAGCCATTGACGAGCCACTTTCTGACCATTGTCGCCCTTCAATTATGATTCATCCTGTAACACCCTACTATACTCCTTAACAATACTGTAGAGTGTAACAATAATCATTATAACATTTTCATCATTTACCTCTCATTTCTGTTGAGTTCATTACATATCTAAATAAAAGATCATATAAACATCAATTAATACAACAAAGGAAGCATCTAATAGTTCCCAAATTTCCTCACATCAAAGCTTTAATACAGAGCCACTAAGAAATTCCCAAAACCATTCAAAGTATTACAACATTTAAAAATAGTTTACTAACCTCAAGAGTAGATATAAATTTTTAAATAAACATCGATACAAAACTTAATACTTGCATATCAAACTTCTTCAACTTTTTCTTTCCCTTTTCCTGTAAAGACAGCCAGTAGAAATAACTGGTAAGCTATGAGGCCCAATAAATTATGTAATCTAAACAGCAGTTATAATATAAGAAGAGGAATAATTCAAAAACATTGAAGTCATAAAGCATTAAACTCACAATTAATGATAACAACATCAAAATCTTAATTAGCATTATTCTTTATCTCTTTGAGGTCACATTGAATATCAAATTAAATATGTAAAAGAATTGGCTATAATTTCATACAATATTCAATGGAGTTCAGGTATCCCTGGCATTATCGCCATTGAATTACATTGAGGTCCCTTTTGCCTCATTAGGGGTCCCTTTTTGCCCCACCTGCTATGCAGGTTTCTTTTTCTTTTTGGGGTCCCTTTTGCCCCACCTACAATACAGGTTTATTAATTGGGTCCCTTTTTTGCCCACCTGATATTGCAGACATTATTTCATAATATAGCCAATCTTTACTTTTAATTTGTTATTCCTTACTTCATACTTTTCAATGGTCATAAACTTCAAGTATACTTATTTTCATACATCTGGTGCAACAAGAATTTAATAGCTATTATGTTAAACAAAAACATCTTTGCATAAAACTTTCCAGTTAAGAAAAGGGTGATATAAAGCACATTTAAACATCTATCAAATTTCTCTTATTCTCATGGATAGATAATTATGCATACATTAATGTATTCTTATGATGACTAGCCAAATTCTCATAATGCATGTCTTCATAATAAGCTTTCAAAACATAAGGAATAAATTAATCATTCATGATGATTACAATTATAAATAATTACATAATTTACCTTCCTGATCGTTGATCTCTTCAAAACCTACCCCACGCAGCCTTTTCCTTTGATACACTAATCCAAAACTTTCTTTCTGCATAAATATACGAATAACCCTACAATACGAATAAGTTACAATCTTTTAAAAAATGTTACTTAATTTAGATAACACAAAAGATAACAATGATTACTATAATTTTTACCTTCGTCTTCTCTTAAATTTCTTCTTTTAAACTTTATTCACTAAGTCTCCAATTATTCTCACCCTTGCATCAAACTACAATTGATCACCAAATATATTAACCACAATTAAGTCAGATTATTGTTTACTAAAATTCCAATTCACTAATCAGATCATTGTTAAGGCAATACCTGCACTACCAAGTCCCTATTGCCATGTCCGAACTTTCCCTACAGTAATTCCATTCTATTCGCTGCCAAGCCAATTCTCCGCCTCTTTCTACAGTACCGGAATCACTGTGCCGACTCTGCTACAGAACCTTTGTCTCCGCCTGTAAGCTTTCAAACAAAGAACGAGAAGCAATATCGCCTCTTGCTACAGTCCCGCAGAAAATTCCCTTACCGAATTTCCTTCAGGATCATCGGCTCCGCCAGTTTGCCTTCGACAGGGAACAAAATCAGCGGCTCCCTCTATCCCGTGAAATCTGCAATTCATTCTTCTCTCCCATTTGATTATCATGCCGTAATAACACTTATCCAAAGTAGATAAGATTAGGAGAGTGTGGGCCCCAAGCTATAACTGCTATTTACCTAAACTATGCATCTGTTCAAAATAACTTACTAATTATCTTATTTGGCTTTAATTACAAATTCCAATTATTTGCTAATATTAACATAACAACACTAAATATTAAACTAATCTATTTAACAGTTACTTACTAAATAAATTTGAATTCTATGTAGCATTTAGTAACTCACTTGGTTATCCGTTGGGGTCATTACAATACTCCCCTCCTTATTTAAATTTCGTCCTCGAAATTCCCTTTTCATATTTCTTTAAACAGGTGGGGAAACTTCTGTGCCATGTCGGTCTCTTTTTCCCAAGTAGCATTTTTTAATGATTTGTGCTTCCACTTTACTTTTACAAAAGGAATCATCCTGTTTCTTAATTTACGCACATCCTTATCCAGTATCCTTTCAGGTTCTTCTACAAAGGTCATATTCTTCTGAATTTCAATATCTTTATGCGACACCCTTTGACTTTCATCCGTAACCCACTTTCTTAGCATTGATACATGGAAAACATTGTGGATATCAGACATGTCTACAGGTAGTGCTAGCTTATAAGCTACTGGTCCCACCCTTTCAATAATTTCAAATGGTCCAATGAATCTAGGACTGAGTTTTCCACCTTGGCCAAATCTAGAAACACCCTTCATTGGCCTCACCTTCAAAAATACAAATTCTCCCACTTCAAATTCTACCATTCTATGCTTGGAATTATAATATTTCTGTTGGCAATCTTGAGCTGCTTTTAATCGGTCTCTAATGAGTCTAACTTTCTCAGTAGCCTGATCTACCAATTGTGGACCTAACATTTGTCTTTCCCCCACTTCAACCCAGCTTAAGGGAGTTCTGCATTTTCTGCCATATAAAGCTTTATAGGGTGCCATCTTGATACTAGATTGGTAGCTATTATTATAAGTAAATTCTATTAATGAAATGTGATCCTCCCAGCTACCTCCAAAATCTAGAATACACAATCTTAACAAATCTTCCAACACTTGAATTAGCCTTTCTGATTGACCATCTGTCTGTGGATGAAATGCAGTGCTGAATTTCAATTTTGTGCCCAAACTTGCATGTGTACTCTTCCATAAATTAGATGTAAACCGACCATCTCTATCTGATACAATAGCCTTAGGAACTCCATGTAATCTAATGATTTCCTTCACAAATAATTTAGCCAATTTATCCACTGAATCAGTCTGACGGATAGGTAGAAAATGGTCTGACTTAGTGAGTCTATCAACTACCACCTATGATGCACCGACACTTCTCCTCAAAGAGGCGTGCAGTGTCCGACACCGTGTCCGACACGACACTCGTCCGACACTCCTCCGACACGTGTCGGACACACCGAAAACATGTCCAATTAAAAAAATATTAAAAACAAATTGGGCACGCGTGTAGGACACGCGTATCTTAAATATTTTATAATCTTTTTAAAATATAATTTCTTATATTTGACGAGATTTAAACTAAATTTCTTATTTCATATCCACAACACCAAATCAACGTCTGCATTTAATACCCATTCATTAAATATTCTCATTTTCATTTCTCTTTGGCAGTGAAGATATTTTCATCTCCTCTCTTTTTGCACAAGTACAAATCTTTCTCTTGTTGAATCAGAGTTGAAAGTAGTGATATTCAATGATGATAATATTGAAGGCCAAAAACAAACCTCTAAAGCTAATCCTAGTAGTTGAAGCTTGAATGCTTGATGGTGTAGTAAGTGATTATTTGCTTATATTTTTGTGGTTGTACTAGATATTTTGTACTAAATATTTTATATTATAAGCTAGATAAGTTATAATTTCATTTATTTATTATTGTTTGTCATTTTTAATATGATATTACATTAATATATATACACTATATAAAAAATATATTGCCGTATCCGCGCCGTACCCGTGTCCTATATTTTCAAAAAAAATCGTGTCCCGTGTCCGTGTCGTGTCGTATCCGTGTCGCCGTGTCCGTGTCCGTGCATCATAGACTACCACCCATATACCATCATGCCCTTGTCTTGATCTAGGAAATCCTGTAACAAAGTCCATAGCTATTTCCTCCCACTTCCATTCTGGAATTGGTAGAGATTGCAACATTCCACTGGGTTTCTGATGTTCAGCTTTAACAACTTGACACCTTTCACATTTAGCCACGTAATCTGCCACATCACTTTTTATTCCTGGCCACCAAAACAAAATCTTCAAATCTTTATACATTTTTGTGCTTCCCGGGTGAATGGAGTAACTGGTATTATGTGCTTCATACAAGATGTCTTGAATTAAATCTGACTCCTTTGGTATCCACAACCGCATATTGTATCTGATTCTTCCTTGTTCATCAACACTGAGTTCCTTCTTTAAACCTTCTTGCACTTGATCCAGAAACTTTTGATATTCATTGCTTTTCTTCTGAGCTTCCTTAATTCTTTCTTCCAATGACAGTTGAACTGTCATCTGATTAATGCTCGATATATTCTGATCTCTTTGCATTCGAACTTCTAATTGTAAGGCTTCTATTTCTTTAATCAATCTTTCCTCACTAGTCAACAAATTCAATTGTGTTTGGTTCTTTCTGCTCAATGCATCAGCTACAACATTAGCTTTTCCTGGACAATACTGAATGTCTAAATCATAATCTTTTATTAATTCCAACCATCTTCTTTGTCTCAGATTCAATTCCTTTTGAGTGAAAATATATTTCAAACTCTTATGATCTGTAAAGATCTCACATTTTACCCCATACAAATAGTGTCTCCAAATTTTCAACGCAAATACTACTGCCGCCAACTCTAAGTCATGAGTGGGATAGTTCTTTTCATGTGGCTTAAGCTGTCTGGAAGCATAGGCAATCACTTTTCTGTTCTGCATTAACACACAACCTAATCCTTTTAAAGAAGCATCACTGTATAACTGAAATCCCTCTGTCCCAGAAGGAATTGTTAGCACTGGTGCAGTTGTCAAACATTGTTTCAATTCATGAAAACTCTGCTCACAATCATCAGTCCACTCAAATTTAATATCCTTCCTTGTTAACTTGGATAAAGGCAAAGCAGTCTGAGAAAAACCTTTAACGAATCTTCTATAGTAACCTGCCAATCCCAAGAAACTTCTGACTTCTGCCACATTTGTTGGTCTTGGCCAACCTATTACAGCTTTAATCTTTTCTGGATCAACAGATATTCCTTCTCCACTGACAATGTGTCCCAGAAATGAAATTTCTTTCAACCAGAACTCACACTTAGAAAATTTGGCAAACAATTTATGCTGTCGCAGTAATTCAAGTACCATCTTCAAATGATTTGTATGATCCTTATCATTCTTAGAATAGATCAATATGTCGTCAATAAATACAATAACAAATTGATCCAGATAAGGTCTAAAAATTCGGTTCATCATATCCATGAATACTGCCGGGGCATTGGTTAACCCAAAAGGCATAACCAAAAATTCATAGTGTCCATATCTGGTTCCAAAAGCAGTCTTCTCCACGTCACAATCTTTCACCCTAAACCTGGTGATAACCGGATCTCAAATCAATTCTGGAGAACACAGAAGCACCTGCCAACTGATCAAATAGGTCATCAATTCTAGGAAGAGGATATTTGTTTTTTAATTGTCACCTTGTTTAGTTCTCTATAATCAATGCAGAGTCTCATTGAACCATCCTTCTTCTTGACAAATAATACAGGTGCACTCCAAGGGGATGAACTAGGTCGGATAAAACCCTTCTCAATCAGTTCAGCCAACTGAACTTTCAGCTCTTGTAATTCTTTGGTTGCCATTCTATAAGGTGCTTTTACAATTGGATTCGTACTAGGCTGCAAATTTATTGAAAATTCTACTTCTCTTTCTGGAGGTAAATCCTTCCATTCTTCTGAGAAAACATCTACAAATTCATTTACTATAGGAATGGATTGTATATCCTTACTTTCCGCTTTAATTGCTTCTAACTTTGATAAGAAGATTAAGTCACCAGCTCTTAGTCTTTTAAGCACTTGACTAAAGGCAATCAAGGAAGAAACTACTCCTCTTTCACATTGAAAATAAAATACTTCTTCTTCAGGCAAATCAAATCTGACCTTCTTCTTCCAACATTCAATAGTTGCAAAGTGCTTGACTAACCAATCCATTCCTAGGATTATGTCAAATTCCACTAATGGAAGTACTATCAGATCTGCTTGAAATCTTCTACTATTTATCATAAATTCAACTGAGCATGTAGTACTGGCATTCAAATAATTACCCGTAGGTAATCTAACATGTAATCCAGGATTAAAAGAGACCGGTTCCACATTTACTTTCTCACAAAATATCTCAGATATAAATGAATGTGACGCACCAGAATCAAAAAGTACTCTAGCAGGTAAATCTGAGATAGTTAAAGTACCTGTTACCACCTCAGAAGAGTCTTTGGCCTCTTGGGAAGATAAAGCAAAAACTCTAGCTGGTGCTGATCTGACTGCTTCACTTGAGGTTTCTCCTTTTATCTTCAAAGCAGGTTGATTCATCTGTGGTCTTGCACTCCTGTAATGATCTGCCCTTAGACTGCCTCTAACTTCTGTACCTCTTTGAACATTCCTTGGACAATTCCTCTTAATATGACCTGATTCTCCACACAAATAACATTTTCCTGAATTCATTAGGCATCTTCCTGGGTGAGATTTTCCACAGGTTGTACAAACAGGTATCACAGAAAACCTTGTAGACTGTTGTTGTTGCCCCCCTGATGAAATTTTTGCCTTTTGGATGCTCCACCTCTGTGATCACTCTGTCTCTTCCTATCATTATTCTCCCATTTCTGCTTAACTACTTCTATGTCATTCTCCAATAATCTAGCACTCTCAACCAGTTCAGAAAATTCCTTTATGCGAAGAGGAATTAAAGGCTGTCTCAAAGAATCTCTCAATCTCTTCAGAAATCTGTAGCATTTTTCTTCTGGAGTACTAATGAGCTGTGGTGCATATCTTGAAAGAGCTGTAAATTCTGCTTCATATTGTATAACAGTCTTTGCTCCCTGCTTAAGGTTCACAAAACTTTCTTGCATTGCCTGTCTAGCAGATGGAGGAACATACCACTCTCTGAAGACTTGCTCAAATTCTTCCCACATGATTTGTTCATCTGATCTACCTCTGAATTTCTCCAGTTGCTGTCCTCTCCACCATCTTTCTGCTTCACCTTCTAGCATAAAAATTGCTAGAGATACTCTTCTATTTTCAGGACATCTCATTCCATTTAAAACTTTCTCTATTCTGATTATCCAGTCCTCAGCACTTCTGGCATCCACTCCTCCCTTAAACAATGGAGGTTTTAAAACTCTGGAAAAGTTTTAGATGCTTATCCACTTCTGCACTAACAGGATCACCTGCCTCCATATTTGTACTACTACCAGGGGTGGTAGGAGTAACTGGTGTAAACTACAGGTGGAACACCAGGTGTAGCAGATCCCACCATAGACTGCATCTTTTCCATCATTTGCATCATCATATTCATCATCTGCAGTTGCATCATATTTCCTGACATTGCATTCATAGCATCCATTCCTACTGGTGTAGGATTTACATTAGGTGCATTGTCTCCTATTGGTGCCACATTTTCAGGATCTTCAGAAATCCTAATAGGTTGGGATGACTGACCTTCCTCTCTTTCAGGTATTCTTTCAGCCATTAAATCTGTAACACATTACATTAATAGTTATGCATTTATATAATCATGTGTTACTATTTACACATTAACACATTGTCCTCATATAAGGACATACAAATCAAATTAAAAACTATACATGGTTTCATATAAATCAAATGAAATTAGACTCATTACTTAACTTAGAAATACTATGTTTCCTAGGCTCTGTAATAATTCTATCACATCAAATCTTATTCTCATAAATAATACACTTTCTTATGCTTCCTTACCTGAATCCTCAGAACCTTAGAACATTGCTCTGATACCACTTTTGTAACACCCCACTATACTCCTTAACAATACTGTAGAGTGTAACAATAATCATTATAACATTTTCATCATTTACCTCTCATTTCTGTTGAGTTCATTACATATCTAAATAAAAGATCATATAAACATCAATTAATACAACAAAGGAAGCATCTAATAGTTCCCAAATTTCCTCACATCAAAGCTTTAATACAGAGCCACTAAGAAATTCCCAAAACCATTCAAAGTATTACAACATTTAAAAATAGTTTACTAACCTCAAGAGTAGATATAAATTTTTAAATAAACATCGATACAAAACTTAATACTTGCATATCAAACTTCTTCAACTTTTTCTTTCCCTTTTCCTGTAAAGACAGCCAGTAGAAATAACTGGTAAGCTATGAGGCCCAATAAATTATGTAATCTAAACAGCAGTTATAATATAAGAAGAGGAATAATTCAAAAACATTGAAGTCATAAAGCATTAAACTCACAATTAATGATAACAACATCAAAATCTTAATTAGCATTATTCTTTATCTCTTTGAGGTCACATTGAATATCAAATTAAATATGTAAAAGAATTGGCTATAATTTCATACAATATTCAATGGAGTTCAGGTATCCCTGGCATTATCGCCATTGAATTACATTGAGGTCCCTTTTGCCTCATTAGGGGTCCCTTTTGCCCCACCTGCTATGCAGGTTTCTTTTTCTTTTTGGGGTCCCTTTTGCCCCACCTACAATACAGGTTTATTAATTGGGTCCCTTTTGCCCACCTGATATTGCAGACATTATTTCATAATATAGCCAATCTTTACTTTTAATTTGTTATTCCTTACTTCATACTTTTCAATGGTCATAAACTTCAAGCATACTTATTTTCATACATCTGGTGCAACAAGAATTTAATAGCTATTATGTTAAACAAAAACATCTTTGCATAAAACTTTCCAGTTAAGAAAAGGTTGAGATAAGCACATTTAAACATCTATCAAATTTCTCTTATTCTCATGGATAGATAATTATGCATACCTTAATGTATTCTTATGATGACTAGCCAAATTCTCATAATGCATGTCTTCATAATAAGCTTTCAAAACATAAGGAATAAATTAATCATTCATGATGATTACAATTATAAATAATTACATAATTTACCTTCCTGATCGTTGATCTCTTCAAAACCTACCCCACGCAGCCTTTTCCTTTGATACACTAATCCAAAACTTTCTTTCTGCATAAATATACGAATAACCCTACAATACGAATAAGTTACAATCTTTTAAAAATGTTACTTAATTTAGATAACACAAAAGATAACAATGATTACTATAATTTTTACCTTCGTCTTCTCTTAAATTTCTTCTTTTAAACTTTATTCACTAAGTCTCCAATTATTCTCACCCTTGCATCAAACTACAATTGATCACCAAATATATTAACCACAATTAAGTCAGATTATTGTTTACTAAAATTCCAATTCACTAATCAGATCATTGTTAAGGCAATACCTGCACTACCAAGTCCCTATTGCCATGTCCGAACTTTCCCTACAGTAATTCCATTCTATTCGCTGCCAAGCCAATTCTCCGCCTCTTTCTACAGTACCGGAATCACTGTGCCGACTCTGCTACAGAACCTTTGTCTCCGCCTGTAAGCTTTCAAACAAAGAACGAGAAGCAATATCGCCTCTTGCTACAGTCCCGCAGAAAATTCCTTTACCGAATTTCCTTCAGGATCATCGGCTCCGCCAGTTTGCCTTCGACAGGGAACAAAATCAGCGGCTCCCTCTATCCCGTGAAATCTGCAATTCATTCTTCTCTCCCATTTGATTATCATGCCGTAATAACACTTATCCAAAGTAGATAAGATTAGGAGAGTGGGCCCCAAGCTATAACTGCTATTTACCCAAACTATGCATCTGTTCAAAATAACTTACTAATTATCTTATTTGGCTTTAATTACAAATTCCAATTATTTGCTAATATTAACATAACAACACTAAATATTAAACTAATCTATTTAACAGTTACTTACTAAATAAATTTGAATTCTATGTAGCATTTAGTAACTCACTTGGTTATCCGTTGGGGTCATTACACATCCGACCATCGTCGTCCGATTACGATCCTTCTGACTATCGTCGATTGTCGACTAAAGTCCTTCTAATCATCATTGCTTGACTATGATCCTTTTGAGCACTGTCGCCCGATTATGGTTCTTCTTGCCTCTGTCACTTGCTTTCTACGGTCCCTCGGATCTTTGTCACCCAAATACAATCCTACCCATTCAATGAACAAGCCAACGCTCTTTTAAGGATAGCTCTCATTGGATTCTTCCACCCATGTAAAGTGCTCTAAATGATGTATATTTGTTATATTGAGCCGATATCTTCCCCGAGAAAGGACATCATTTGTGATCAATTATAAATACTAATAGAGTAATAGGTTCATTCAAACTAGGCCAACTCCAGTAATTTTCCCCTTTTAAAGATTTTTCATGTAAAAATTTTGGTGACTCTTATGAATGTTGCACCCCTCTTTTATTTATTTGTGTTGGATCTTCGTACCAAGCTAGGATGTTAAAATTTATCTTTCTCTACTACTGTGAATATTCCAAGACGCAACAATGTTAAAAGGTGAATTATTCATTATGTAAATTCATATAATCTTCACTTGTGAACCATCCTGCAGTCACAAGAAAATAAAGAGAATGCGAGAAGACTGGAAGAAGCTCTCATAGTAGAAAAGGGAATAAAAATGAGAAATAATATCAATGTTTGTTTCTCCATTTCTAACCCTTACTTCACAACAGGTTGTTGCGTTTCCTCTTATTCATTAATACAGGTGTAGGTGTATCATTGTTATTATTCATTTGAAGTATAATCTCTCTATGAGTCTATGACTTTTTTTTTAACTTGGTAAAATATTTAATCTGTCTGTGAACATAGATGTAGGTGAATTTCACTAAATCATGTAAATTTATGTCTTATGTGTGAATTGCCTTAATTGATCTAAATGTCTCCAAAAAAATGACAAAGTCTGATACTTAAACTAGGTCAATGGAAGGCATGAATCACTCTATTCATATTCATTAGTTGCCTTACCCAGAAATTTTAATTTATTTGATTAGTCTTATTATATTTTAAACCTTATCTTTTAGTGGATGTTTGCGTTACTTGCACGGTAAGTATTAATGGTTCCCCCTTGTTGGATAGTGAAATGTTCTATTAGCGTTTGTTTTTAAAATATAATTGCATGGAACTAATCTCGTCATGGTAGTATGGTTTTTTTGAATTGGAACTTAGACTTCCTTTGGAAGCGTCAGAAATGTCCTATCAGCATTATTGTTTTTATTATGTGGAACTGATTTCTTTCTTGATGTTTAGGTTTTGCTTGATAATTACTTGTTATTGTGTGCTGTAATATTTAATCGACACTTAGGCAAAGATAAGCTCTTCTGCAACTTGTAGTCACATAAAACGGCGGCCTTCCAATGACCCGGTTAGGAAAGTAGATATATTAGATTTGACTTTTGTTAAGAATGATAAAGGTAGACCTATAAAAAATTGATTATAAAATATTAGAAATGACTTTTCTTTATTAGATTTTAAATGAGAATTTGACTCTTAACAGGACACAATGGAGAAAAAAAGATTCATGTAACCGACCCCATAGTGGGATAAAAACTTGATGTTATTGTTGTTGTATTGTTTTATTATTATTAAAAATAAAAATAATATTCTATTCTACTATTCCATTAATATAATATTGTTCTATTATATTTAAAAGAAATAAAATAAAAATAAGTGATTTCTAGTCCTTCAAATTGAAATTCACTTCTTTTTGAATGCGGGTTTAAGAGTAAGAACTCAATTTCATATACTTCTAACTAAACAAGCGGTAAAACAAGCGTTTAACAATAAGATAAATCATTTCGAATCACTTGAGAGTGGCAGAGATTAGTACTAAATGGTAAAGCTTTAGGAAGAGTTAAGTTATGGAAGTTATTTGGAGCTTTCTACGTGTACTCAATTTTACACCTGTTTAACAGGTGATGACTCATATCCAGCAACTCTGGTCAATGGTTGCTCATTTTATATAAGCAGCTCCTACTTACATTGCTGGAGCACGGAGCAAGTTCTTCTCTAAGAAATAATCTAGAGAATAGTAGTCGAGTAGGCTGAGAGATTCATCCCAAAATGAAAAACCAGAACGTTGATCAGGCCATTGGAGTTCCAGTCAGTTCCGTCATATATGCAGCTGGGGAGTTGAAAAGAGAAGCTGCATCACCTGTGCCTCAGCGGCTCTATCTTATGCCTGCTTCTTATGGGTCTTCTCAATTTCAAAAGAGTAAGGACTAACGGCTAACTGATTCCCCGCTCTATTTTATGATCATTTATATTTTTCTTGATGTTAGATATTTTTGATTCGCAGGTAGAAAGCTTCCACTTTTTCATTGGATGAACAGGTTTAAGAGCAAGGCAAATAGTTATGCTAAAGGAATATGTGACCATGGTAATTCCCCATCCTTCCATCAGTTTCTACGCTTTAGAAGTCTACACATTCCTGAGTTTCTGTTCATTTATTTATTTTTATACAAAGAACTCATTTGTACTATTTCATTGAATTCACAGTGAGTCTAGGATCCACTGTCTCCCAAACTGTGAAAGGGAAGTTGAGCTTGGGGGTGAGGATTCTTCAAGCTGGAGGAGTCGGGAGAATTTTCAGACAAAATTTCTCTGTTAAAGAGGGAGAGAAGTTGCTGAATGCCTTCCAGTGCTATTTGTCGACCACAGCTGGTCCTATTTCTGGTCTTCTCTTCGTTTCATCTGAAAAGATTGCGTTCCGCAGCAACAGATACATCAAATTCAACTCTCCTGGAGAAACAGCCAGAATCCCTTACAAGGTTTGTTAAAAAGCGAGAAATTTAAGCACTTTATGACCATTAATGAATGGAATGATTTTATTTTGATTGAACTATTTGCAATGTGCAGGTCTTGATACCCCTGAGCAGGACAAAGAAGGTTTGCCAAAGTGAAAATATGAACAAGCCAAGCCAGAAATACATACAAATCATCACTGAAGATGGCTTTGAGTTCTGGTTCATGGGTTTTCTTTCTTATGAGAGATCTTTCAACTTCATACAGAAGCAAATTCAGAACAACCGGTGACACAACTCTCAGAGTAGAAAGCAAATGAAAGAGTAACTCCCTGCTTTGTGCCAACCATTGAAAAATTTCCAAGTTTTATGGGAGGTTGTTCAATGCAACCTATTATTTTGGGCCTTCCACCTTTGTGATTTTGTGTAAAATACAAAGTGTACTTGTATCATGAGAGTTGTTAATTGGAATATAAATGATGTTCAAGAATTAGTAATATCATGTATTTATGTGTTATGATCAAACTGTTGAGAATTCTGATAAAAGTGAAAGATAAGAGCTAGAATTTAGTTATAAATTTTAATATTTGAAGGTGAAACTAATGAGCATAGATAAGCAAGTGTTTTTATAATTGATCAAAATTTGAGCATTACATATGAAATAACTTGATAAATTTTATGCAAGAAAATGTATGGTTTATAGTGTTGATACTTTAATTTTTGTGCAATTTAAAACTCTAGCAAAATAGAATTTCAAAACACAATTCATATTCTATTTATCGACTCTCAAGATATAAGTTCATTTTGTGAATACTATAATTTCCATATGATTTAGAGGTGAAATTGTTTAGTGCGGATACCGACGTCATCCGGAGGCGAATTAAAATGCATCACGTCACTCGTTTGTTGTGTGTTGTGGTTGTACAAGATGATGTGGCGCATTCCGATTCGCCTCCAGACAGTCCAGTTTTCGCACAAAATAATTTCTCGATTTAAAGAGAACCTCCCTTGCAAAATAAAACTTTAAACACAATTCATATTCCAATTATCAACTCTCATGATATAGGTTTATTTTGAGAAATCTTCTCAATAAAATCTTGTATGTGGCTTCTTCCACGCTTGTGATTTGTGTAAGATACATGCCAAATGCACTTATATCATGAGAGTTGGTAATTATTATATTAATAACTACCTAAACTCATTGCAGAGTATTGTCCATCGTTAAGGAGAACATAAGCTTCAAGCAGTGATTAATTACTTTCTTGTGCTTTGGAGATCATAGATTTGATAGAAAGTATAGAGATTGTTTCCACACTCGAATTTAGGCTTCGTTTGAGACAACTTTCTTACTACTTAAAATTAAATTTTTTTCACTAGAAAACTGATAGGAAACACTTGATGTTTTAAAGTAATTCCTATTAATTTAAAAAAAAACATCGAGAAAAGCTCTTCCGAACTCAACGAAAGTCGCAAAGATAGTAGTTTTATTGCAATAATGAAAGATACATACAAAAAATACTAAGATACAATTGAATCTCTATTCAAGAGGAGGATCTTTCTCTCCCAAATCTCTAGACGCCGCTAGAGCCCAAAGAACCTAATAGATCTCAAATTTCAACCAAATTCAAGATGTCCTAACCCTAGGAAAATAAACTATTTAATGCATACAATCCAAAAAGAAATCTATAAATAGTCCCTACATTCAAATTTTCCTCCTAACTCCCTCAAAAATCCTTCCTAAACTGCTCTATTGGCTGAAGTTGTTTGGACGGCGCCTATAGGGAAGCGGAACTCTTCCTCTTCTATCCGCCTGAGCCAGTCCCGTGTGGGCCGGCTGGTCCAATGGACTGGCCTAACAAAAATTACTTTAAAAAGCAGTAAAAAACTATCCCAAATAAAGCCTTAGTTTTCACATCATAGTGGAGATTGAAAACCTTACCATTGTTTTAGATCCTACCTTTAGATGATCTAAACAAAGGGCATACCGATTATATGAAGTTTCTGCAAATACAGAATCTTCTTATATTTCTAAAGCGCTTATTTTTGTAACTCGGAATTATGACATCAGAACTTAAACATTACATCGAACTCATAAAATTCTATAGAAGCAATAACAAGATAAATTTTGAGCTGAAGAGCTGAGTTGGAGATATTGCATGATACTAATTAATTAAAAGGGAATTTGTAAAAGCATATGTTCTAGAAAAATCAGTAGTTCTGCAGAAAGAAAGGTTGTTTTCATTAAAGAAAAAAAAAAACAGTTGACATATACCGGTGCATGATCCACTATTCTTAAGAAGGCCTGTGCAATCTTTGTCTGCTTTTAGATTTTGGATTAGCAGCCCACATCCAAAACAGTCAGCATAATAAATTTGCCGACGCAGTGCTGTCTCAGCATACCTGCTTTTCTAGTAGATCTGTAAAGGCCATGACAGAGAAAGCAGATAAGAAGTAAATAGTATATAAGAATACTCTGAAAAGGAGAAAATTTTGTTGATAATAGGGGACCACGTTTGGAAAAAAAAATGTTAGGTGGCTGTTAATGGAGGGGTGAGAAGGGAGCATGGAGGTGTGTGCGTGCATGCGTGTGTGTGGAGAAATTATTATGTGCGGACACCGGACGGGAGAACCGTCCGGTTACGCTCGGTACCGAGCACAATACCAGGCGCGGTACCGAGCGCAGTACTTTTTTGAGGTGCCGTGGCACATTTTTATTGGTCTTCCGATACATCCGGACTCTGCCCAGAATAATAAATCGTGTGTTTATGTGTGTGTGTGAGAGAGAGAGAGAATGTGTTCATGTTATACATAGCAATATGTTGAATGTAGCAAACATTAAAGATCTAGCAATCTTGATTGCACCAACGATGTTGAAAGATGTATTTGTAGCTGAAAGATGTATTAATGATTGAAATATAGTTGATTAAGATTTCACTGGATCAAAAATAGATGAATCATCATGACTTCTTTTAGCTGGGTTGGTGTAAGAATATATATGGGTAGCCGTTGCTATCAACTTCATGACTAATGATTCCTGCCACATGGAGACTGAGAGCAACTAACATCCATGAGAAGCCTAAGTCTCTGTTCTTCTTTATGTTATTTTCTCTATGATTGAATGCAATTTTACACCAAGTAAAAAAAAAACTTGTTTACTTTAATTATAACAGAGATGCATGAGATTATGGGGAGTCCTTAGAAGATATTTTGATTGAATGAATGAGATTTTATGCTTTGGGTTAGAATTTAAATTTGAAAGTTAATTTTGAATGGGTTTTGACCAGTTTGACTAAGATGATCAAGTCAACTTAATCAAAGGAAGTCTCCCATGGTCTTGACTCATCAAAAGAACGAAGTGGTTTGGATTTCAGGTTCTGAACAGAGCAGATCGCAAGCTTATCTCTTGGGAAAGGAACAGGACAAAATCAAGCAAGAAGAATTGAAGGAATTGTTTGTGGTTGTGCTATTAATTGCGATTTTGATCGTTGTTAGAAGTAGATTGAGGATCTAATTGTTCCAATTCCGGCATCGTAAGGAGGTTGCGAGTTCTTGGAGGCTATAAGATCCAGTTTAGCCATGGATACATCCACCTCGACGGTGGAGAAGGTGGCGATCCATCAGATGCTTACACATCCTATTAAAATTGATGTGACAAAATTTGATGGCAAAGAAAATTTTGGCATGTGGCGATGTGAGGTGATGGATGCATTGTGCTTTATGAATCTAAAGGAAGTTCTGGTAGGCGATGAACGTCCTAAAGAGATGTCTGAGAGAGATTGGCTCAAGATTAACTGGAGTGCTTGTGGCTTGATAAAAAATTGCTTATCTTAGGAGATCAAGTATGGGGTGATGATGTAGACTTCTAATACAAAGCTATGGAAAACTTTAGAGGACAAGTATCTAATGAAGAACGTGGAGAATCGTATTCATATGAAGTGGAGGCTCTACAGGTTTCTGATGGGACATGGGGTTACAAATGATGAGCACTTGAATGATTTTATAAAGCTATTGGCAGATCTTTTAAATTTGGATGAGGAGGTTATAGATGAATACAAGGTGCTCCTATTGAATTCGCAGTTGGATGAGTACGAAACTTCATAATGATGCTCATTCATGGGAATGAGGTCATGAACTATGGCGAGATGACTACTACATTGCTGTGTCACGAGTTCCGGCTTTGGGACAATGAGTATGCAAATATGAATTCAGCTGAGGCTCTCACACTTCAATAAGGAAGATTTGAGAGGAAGAAAAAGAGCGGCAATAAGAGGGGAAAATCTCGTAGGGGTAGTCTTGGGAATTCAATGTGCTTTCTATTTGGAAAATGGTCATTGGAAGAAAGATTGCCTGAAGCTTAAGGAAAAGGGAAAGAGAGTTTCCACTGAGGCTAACTTTAGCATGGAAGAGCATGACAAAGATTCAGATATATCACTATTTGTAGTCTCTCAAAGTTTGTATTCAAATAATTCATACTGGATTCTAGATATTTGTGCTACCTATCATATTTGTCCCACTAGGGAGTAGTTTTGTACCTATAGGTAGCTTGATTATGGTGTTATGACCATGAAAAATGATCAAGCTTGTCGTATAGTTGATGTAAGGAGCATCTTCATCATAATGCATGATGGTACTATGAGAGAGATGATTGATGTGAGATATGTTCCAGATATTATAAAGAATTTGTTATTTGTTAGGGCTTTAGAGACCAAGGGCTACAAGGTTGTTATTGAGGCAAGAGTTCTAAAGATATATTATAGAGCACTGATTTTTCTGAAAGGAGTTCGTTCTCACAACTTTTACTATCTTCAGGGAAGAACAAGATTGGAATGATTGATGTTGCTGATGATTCTTCTAACGCCACTACATTATAGTATATGTAGCTAGTTCATGCTGGAGAGGATTTTCTTATGGCTTTCGTGAAGCAAGGATTAATCAAAGGAGCAAGCACCTACAAGCTCAATTTCTGTGAATATTGTGTGTTTGGAAAGAATAAATGTGTATCATTTGGTACTGACATCCACAATATAAAGGATATCTTAGAGTATATTCACACAGATGTTTGGGGCCCGACGATGACAACATCATTTGGTGGCTGGCAATATTTTATCTTTTTTATTGATAATTACTCCAAATATGTTTGGGTGTATACTATGAGGCACAAGAGCGATGTACTGGAGGTTTTTAGAACTTCGAAGAAGTGGATTGAGACTCAGGCTGGCAAAAGGATCCGGTGTATCAGATCAGACATTGAGGGTGAATACACTTTGGATGCATTCTTACAGGAGTGCAAGAGATCTGGGATAAAGCATCACTTCACTATTAAAGAGACACCGCGGCAACATAAAGGATGAATAGAACTTTGGTGGAGAAAGTACGGCATATGTTATCCAATGCTAGGTTGGATAAAGTATATTGGGCTGAAGCAATAGAGTATGTCTATCACTTGGTGAACCGTCTGCTTTCTGTAGCTATTGGGAAGAAGACACCAGAGAAGATGTAGTCAAGGCATCCTGCTAGAGATTATGAGCACTTAAGAGTTTTTTGGTGTCCAACTACTATCATGTTTAGAATGACAAATTGGAACCCAGAGCAAAGAAGGCAATCTTTATTTGCTTCAGGCATGGAGTCAAGGGCTTCAAACTCTATGTTCTAGTAGATAAGAAGATTTTCATCAACAGGAATGTTACTTTTGGCGAGGCGATCATTTTGAAGCCTCAAGACTCGAAGCAGGAGGAGAGTTCTATTGAGACCACAGATGTGTTGCAGAAGTTGAAGTTTGATGCAACTCTATTTACTCCACAAAGATAGATCACCTCTACTCATGAAACTGATTCAGTTTTAGATCATGAGGTAGAAGTTGATGTTGAGGTTGAGATTTTTGCTCAGGAGTCAATTGTAAGGAATAGGACTAGGCACCAGAATATCGCAAAGCCAACTTGACTAAAGGATCACACTGCATTTACACTTTCAGTTACGAAGGCTGAAGTTCCTAGTCCCTATAAGGGCAGTGTACAGTCTTGATGGTGATCTATAAAAGAGGACTTTGGATGAAGAGATGGAGTCACTTTAGAAGGATGCTACTTGAGGTTGGTGAAGCTTCCTCCAGGAAGAAAAGTCATTGGGTGCAAAGGGATGCATGCAAAGAAGGAAGGATCTCATGAAGTTGATGTGCAACATAAGGCTACATTGATGTCAAAAGGCTCTAAGCAATGGGAAGGGTCTGTTTATAATAAGGGAGAACAGTGGTTAAGAATCCCACGACCCATGATCACTTGGCACTTGAAGCATAGTTTGATATGATTTTGGAGCAGCTCGATCTAAACATTGCACTTTTTTAAACCTTTGAATTCAAATTTGTGCAAGTGACTTTTAGGCTTCATTTGAGACAACCTTTTTATTGTTTTTTAAAACAATTTTTTAGTAGAAAAAAATTTTGACTAGAAATTTTTGTACTAAAAAACTACTTAAGAAAGCAATAGTAAAACTGTCACAAATGAAGCCTAAATCTGATCCTGCCTCATTGAAAACATCAAAGCAGAACTACAAATCAGCAAATTCAATGCAATTCAATGAAAAACAACAAGTCATAGAAGCAATTAGATATTTTCTTCATCTTTTTAGTCCTTAATTATATTTTAAATTATGATAAGATCATGACTGTAAAGACTAAGGTGCTGATTAACCATGTAGTCAGCAACATTTAGGCAGCATAAAAGCGACTTTGCTTGTGGTCTGCTACTGGTAAAGTAGATATTTAAGTACACGAGGCTTATACAATGAATTAGAGTAAAAGATGGACGCTGATTTGTTTGGTTTCTGCTTTTTACTTATTTTATAGGAGAAGAAACAAAGAATAACGTGAGAGTTGATCTGAGAGCCAAATTAATAAAATTTAATATAGTTCAGCGAGTATATATATATATATATATATATATATATATATATATATATATATATATATATATATATATATATATATATATATATATAACTAAAAAATGGAATTTTAAAACAAATCAGTAAAAAAAATGAAATTGATATCAAAAAGATTTATCTAACCAATTCTCAACAGAGAGTTGCATCATCTTTACAACTCAGTTAATATACCTCAATTTTTAAATGTGTGAAACGGAAGAAGGTTAAACAACAAAAAATGGAATAAGCTATTAAATAAGTCATTAAACCATTCTTAAAAATTATTTTATTATTTTTTTTAATCCATTTGTTACATGAAAAACAAGCATCTAACTAAATGAGTAGATTAATGTTCAAATTTGTTTATTTTTATAGCCAATTAGGCTTCCATCATAGTCAAATAAGGTTCAATAGTCCATGCACATGGTTGAATAGGCTTGTGGTGCATGACACGACTTAGGCTTCATTTGGGACGGCTTTCTTACTACTTCTTAAAGTAACTTTTTAGTACAAGAATTAAACTAGAAAGCTGCTTAAAGAAGCAGTAAGAAAGCCGTCCCAAATGAAGCCTTAATATCATTCATGAAAATTACATGGTGAGCAAGGTTTAAGGTTTCTAGTAAAGCTTGTGGATGAGTTAGCTGATTTGTTATGCAGTAACTTAATATCCATACATGAAATATATTGTGAGGTATATGTTAAGCTTCTTGAGTGAAACCATGAAAATATTTAAGGTGCTTTGCATAAGTTAGTTTGCTAATTTAGGAAAGCATATCAAAATGCTGACTTGTTTCTGAGTGTAATTCTCACTGTTGCTAGTGTTTGCACTAATTTTAAAGGACGGGAAAAAGAAGGAGAAGAAAGAAGAGCAAAGGTGTCCCACTTCCACATCAAAGAGAGGTAGGAATCAATTGATACACATCAGATGGGACCAAGTCAGCAACATCTCTCAAACAAAATGGCCCACCATAATTGACCATTTCAGCTTTATAAATAACTTAAGCTTATCTTGTAAGATAATGTATGTTGCTAAACTGATGTAGCCTCTCATTTTACCGTTGTTTTTTATTTATTATTGAATAATGTGAGTGACTGTTTGATAAATACTTGTTAAGATTGATATTCAAAATACCATTAAACTCAAAGAATTTTGGATAAAAAACTGTTACGGTTGATTGAACCTCCAAAATTTATACTATTTATGATCAAAGGATCTTTTAGAGGCACTGGGAAGTATTCTTTTTTCTTATCTCTTTACATGAGCCTTTATTCGTGACAAGCTGATGAAGACTTTGAAGCAATGCTGATTCAGAAAACCACATAGTCCTTTGTAAACTACTTCCATCTTTTTGGTTGCTCAACCGCCCAGATTCTTTGACACTGACAACTGTTTTTTTCAGATTTCTTCATTCTATAAATTGCATCCCCCAATGGATTTTGGAGCAAAGAGCACGCCTTAGGAATCTCAAGAACTTGAAGCAGGAGAGGAAGTGAGGAGAATCTGTTATTCAGAATGAAGAATCAAAGCCAGGGTTCAGTCATAGGTTTTCCTATTAGATCTGTGACGGGAAAACCTTCCATTAATGAGCCAATTGTTGCATACAGTCCTATACAATACGGCACATCTCATCTCAAGCAAAGTAAGGATCAAATTTCTCAGTTTGATTTTGTAGCAAGTTAATGTATTTATAATTGATTGTTCTTTTTTGGCTTAAAAATTTGCAGAGAGATTGGAGTCCATCATTGACCTGATGAACAAGTTCAGAAGAAAAGCTGATAATCTTGCGCAAGGCATCAGAGATCATGGTAATTAACCTATGAATTCTACACTTTCATAAAGCCAAACCGAAATAGATTTTTTTCATACTTTATACATTATCCCGTGCTTAAAGAGTACAAATATTTTGCAAAAATCTAACTTCATGGCATGTAAAAATTTTCAGTAAGCTTGGGACCAGGAGTCTCTGAAACTGTGAAAGGGAAGTTAAAGTTGGGCACGAGGATTCTTCAAGCAGGAGGAATTGAGCGGGTATTCAGAAAAAGTTTTGCAGTTGTTGAGGGTGAAAAGCTGGTTAAGGCATTCCAGTGCCATCTTTCAACAACGGCTGGTCCCATTCCAGGACTCCTCTTCATTTCAACAGAGAAGATTGCTTTCCTTAGTGACCGATCTCTGGTGTTCAGATCACCTAAAGGAAATGTTGCCAGGATTCCTTACAAGGTTACTTCTTTTCTTCATTTCAGCAGAGTATTCTTGAATTAAACGTTTCTGTATTTTTATTGACAATTCTGTTAATTTTTTTTTCAGGTACTGATTCCACTGAGAAGGATAAAAGGTGTAAATCCAAGTGAAAATTCTAACAAGCCAAATCATAAGTATATTCAGATTGAAACTACTGATGATTTTGAGTTTTGGTTCATGGGATTTGTTTGTGTGGGCTCCGAAAATTCGTCCCCGGCCTCCGCTCGCTTTTCTTATTCGGCGAGGGAGTTTTAACGAGCTAAGTTCCGAGGTAAATTTTGGAAGGCAGATGGGTTTGTAGATAAGACACTACCCAGAGATTTCGCCCTCATTTTGCGAGGACTTTATGATCTGAGTTCTGGTTTCCTATAGACGCAAGCCCCTATAGTTAATTACCCCTCCCGATCACGAGAGAGAACTTTCGATTAAGGCTAGTCATCAATCAGATTCGTATAGAATATACGTGTTATCTGGCATATAGTAGCAGCAATGGATATGGAATTTTGGAAATCTGAAGATTTGGGTGTTTGAGAATTTGAAGGTTCATATATTTGGAATTTGGTTTGAAAGATTTGAGAAATTTGATATTTAAAATTGGAATTTTCACCATCTGGAACTTAAAGCGGATGGTGGGGGAATGGATAATAGACCCGATCAAGATCCCATGGTTCCGTCGTCCCGGGCCATCGTGGTCCCTGGTCTACTTAGTCAGAGGAGGTAGTCGACCCAACATGACAGAAGGATCCTTGTCAGCAGCCATGGGTTGCTTCGTCCAAGGGGGCCTTGTAGACCGGGGTTGAATGTTTGTCTAAGGGGACAAATTTAAATCCACTTTAGCTTACAAAGGGCTTTGTGCCCTATCAATCATATCCTATTGATTCATATCTCAAGGATTTGATGTCAATAAGGAGCATATTTGGCTCTGGCCATAACCGAGATATCGTGGTGCCATTTGGCGGCGAAACCACGCGGTTCAGAGGGCCCCGGGTCATAACCGTTTATCCTGCGGTGGCCATTTAGCGGCAGACCGCCGGTTAGAGGACACGTACCACGTCCCTTATTGACAGGAGATTGTTTGAGAATGGATCCTAGTGATATTTTCGACTAGGCATTCGGCTCTTTGTGAGCTAGAGTTTATTTGAATTTGTCCGCCTCGACAAACTGTTGCGGAGGGCGGATGGATTTTGCTTTAAGTATGGATGGTTAGATTTCATTTTTAAATATTTTGGGTTTTTTTTTTTTGAGATTTTTGTGGAGTTTTTTTGGATTTTGTATGGACTTTTGGGATATTTTTGGAGATATTTGAAAATATTTGGAAACCCCTCCGGTTGAGATATGCATTCAACACGGCCATCATCGGGATGTTTAGGGTCATTTTCACTTTATGGATTGAACTTTGTCAACTCTATCTATTGGTCGATAGAGGATCAGGTTTCGTAGGCTCTAAGCCTTTTGATAGTGAATTCTCATTGTTGTAGGCCTTGAAGGCCTAATATGAATGTTTTTAAAACAAATATTTTGATCGTCATGGCCATATATTTGTTTAATGGTTCGAACCCTGTCGACTTCTATTGACCCATATAGAAGGATCAGATTCGAATTTGAATTCACTTGTCAACCCGCGCAGCATTCCTAGACGTCACGTGTGTATCAATAACACGCTCGCCGGGCCATGCGGGTTGAGAATATATTTTCACCCCTTTTAGTGTACCTATGTGTATACAATTTATAGTGCACGTGTAGGGGTACTTTAAAAATATTTGTAGACGCCTTCTGTCTGCTTGTACGGAGATTGCAGATCCGGTGGCGTAGCAGCTTATGTATAGAATTGTTTGCTGCTTTTACAGGTAGACTGTCGTGCACTATTTGTTGATTTTCGTAGGCGGGTCATAGTGCACTAACGAATCTCCTGCTTTGTAATCTCTTCAATAGGTATTGTAATTGATCTCTCATCAATGGTTGATAAACTTTCATATTTCTCCAAGGATGACATGGAAGATGTAGAAAAAGAGGATCGTTTTGGAGCTTCTGTTAAGAAAGAATATTCTACTTTCAAGCCATTCACATTTGCCGGCTCTAGGAACGTGTGAAGTTTGGGGAGAAATAATACTTTGGAGGATGACAACATAAATTTTCCTTTTCTATCTTCATTAATATCAGCTATTGATGAAGAAGAAGGATTATCTGGATCATGGGAATCACTTGCCAACTCGTTCCCCTCACTCTCCACAAAGCTGGTAGCGGATGGGTCTGAATCATTATAGAAGCCACTTTCATCGATGGCAGATCCAGAATCGAATAACCCACGAGGAGCCGTATGAAGCACCGCATATTTCAAGTCAGGAAATAACTTTAGGAGGAATGGAACTGACTTTACAGTTCTCTGAACATTTTCATTTGGTGCCATGATCTAATAGCCAGCCACCGCAACAGCAAGCTTAATTCTATTATTTTGACTCTACAAGAGAGATAATGTACATTGCAATAAAATCCTCACATCATCATTTTTGATGGGTGTTGGAGCCACATAGCTTAGGTGATATTGATCTTCACCAATATTTACATTTGTAAAATCATATTGTAATAAACATTCCTCCCATCCTTCAATGTAATGTGAAAGAAACTCAATTTCCTTTGAAGTCATATGGAATATTCTCAATAGAACTGTTATGATTATCAAATGTATGGAATAAACCATTAGAACCCCCATTTAGAATGGCAACTTTCTGTAGCATTTGAGGTGAACATGATAGGCTCTCTAAACAAGTTCATGCCTACTATTACATAACGTGAAAGAAGCTCAATCAAAGTAATCTTCCCTTACTCTTCAATATCTGAAAGGGATTCACATAGCCTTCTAAAGTATATACTAATGAGTGAAAGATTTTTCAAGCATATTATTTTGAAGGCAACTGTAGAAGCTCTAACAACTCCAAATGAATGGTCACTCGTGATGATATTGACTAGCTCTTTAAGAACAGTAATTTCCTCAGCTGTGGAGTGTAGTGCCCATGCTCTAACTAGTGGATTTAGATTAGACAAGTCTTTCTGAAAGCAATTAATTGACAGAAAAGCTTTATTGGGATGCTCTCTAGCATATGAACATGAGCAAACTTCCTCATTGTTTTCTCAATTCATGTCCAAGTTCACAAGTCCTTGTTATCATATTGAACTATTGAATTTTAAGTTTTTAATGCATTTCGTTCAAGTTTGGATTTAATTCATTTGAGCTCCCTGCACATTTTTATTCCAAGTTCAAAGGTCCCCTGTTGTCCTTGCAAGTTCAAGTCCCAAATGCTTGCAAAATCAAGTTCATGTTCAAGTTCAGTTCATGTCCAATACATTTAGTTCACTTGAATCTGAGTTCTCTTGCATTTATTCTTTTGAGTTCAATCAAGTTCTCATTCCTCACAATATCACTTGATTAAGTATTAAGTTAAGCTTGATTTTGTCTCAAATTATGCCCAAGTTAGGTTCATTCGAGTCCCAAATAAAGTCCACTGTAGTCTTGTTGAGTTCCAATGAGAGTTCGATGTGCAAGTTCAAGTCCGAGTCCACCATTGTTCTTTTGAGTTTAAATGAGGTCCAAGTGTAGCGTTGCATTCACCCGAAATTTCGGCAGCCTTCCGGCGTCTCCCCCCCGTTTAGGGGAAAACTACGGAAAACTGGGCCTATCCACCACGCTAAGAAAAGCGTGTATGGTAGATGTCCTCTTTCGAGGACACCGCGGCCGTGTAATTTTCGATCCCCCACCACGCTAAGAAAAGCGTGTATGGGTGTTTTTTAAAAAAATATATTTTTTTTTTTTTTTTTGCAAGAAAGCTTTTTCTCTTTTTTTTTTTTGAAAATATTTTGCAAGAAAAAAAACAGGTATTTCCCCGCAAGCGGGTACTTATGAGTATCCCCGCTTCATCGTGCGCATCGCACCGGGATCCCTTCCCACCACGCTAAGAAAAGCGTGTATAGGCGGGGTTTCCAAGGCGATACGAACTTCGAAGAAGGAATCGGGTGATTACCCACTTCGTCGCAAGCGTCGGAACGCACTCCCTCCCACCACGCTAAGAAAAGCGTGTATAGGTGGTCGTTTTGTCCCGACAAATGCGTTGAAACGAGCTCTCGGAGTTTTAGGGTTTAGGAGCTTATACCTGCGCGGGGTTGGCGACGGAGGCTCAAGGATCGAGGGAGAAAAGATTTTTTTTTTTAACGAATTTAATTTATAATTAATCATAAATTAAGTATATTTAGTTACATTTAATATATAACTAATTACATTTAATATTAAGATTAATTATAAATTAGTGGGATCTAATTTATAATTAATTATAAATTAATTGCTATTAGTTATATTTAATTTATAACTAACTATATTTAATTTCAAATTAATTATAAATAAATTATATTTAATTTATAATTAATCAAAAGCTAATTATAATTAATTATATTTAATATATAATTAATCATACTTAATTTTAAATTAATTATAGATTAAATTAATTAACTAACTATAATTAATTCAATTAATCATAATTAATCACTATTAGTAATTAAATATAACTAAATGAAATGAATTATAATTAAGTTAATTAGATCCATACAAGGTTTGTACAGGATCTAAGCAAAATCCTGTTTACCCCAAAAGTCTCACGGAGGAATAAATCTCTCATTCCCCTCATTTGGCTCGGCAGATCTACTGGATTTGGCCGAAGAAGCAAATGGAAGGGAGAAAATTACCTTCACAGTGAGCTCCCACTGTTGTTTCTTCCGATCAAAATGGCGTGATTTCCGATCCCAAGGGAAAATCGGAGACGGAGCTAAGCCGAGCGGCAATGGGGAGGCAGGTCGGTTTCTCCTCCCTCTTCCTCTCTCACTCTCACTCTCTCTTTCTCTCGGCTTGGATGAAAAGCCGACACAGGTCGGAGAGGATAAAGGTCGGATGGGGAAGATGGAGTTGGCTTGGGCGTCGAATGGAGTGGCCGACGGGATTGAGGCTTCTAGCGTTGCATCGGCAGGGAGGTAGGAGGAGTTCAGTCGGAAGGGAAGAGGAGAGGAAGAGCTCGTGCGAGAGGAAATCGTGAGCAAGCAGAGAGCGTCGTGGTATTTGCGAATGGGTGAGAGTCGTGTGTAGCGAAGTCGGAGAGCAGCGGGTATTTAACGACGCTAACAGAGCGACCTCGAGCGGGGTTTGAGCGAAATTCGCGGAGAAGCGACGCAACGGCGCCGAGCTTACAGGATTCAGCGGGATTTCGGGGAGATGATACGAGTGCAGCGGATTTTACGGGACAGCTTCGATGCATCCGAGGTATTAAAGATTTGAGCAGATTTTATGGGATTTGGCAGAGGATTTCGGTAGGGAATCGTGGCAGAATTCGCGGATCCGTCGGGCACAAGGTATGTATGCGGGATTTTCGTTTTGTTTTCTCCTCTCTTTTGTTTGGTTTTTGAGTTATCATCTCTATTTGTACAGCTTCGTCGTAGTAGTATTGAAAGGAATTTTCCTAGTGAAATGTTTGTTTTCCTTCGTTTAAATCTTCTTTTTTCCCTTAAATGAATCGTTTAATTGCATGCAATTATAAGCTTGAAGTTGCATGAAGAAAGGATGGGTATTTAAATTAAATTATCATCACTTGAAGTAAGATTACTTGACTAATAACATGAGTGTTTAAAGCAAATGTCTGTGCAAATTTACTTATTATCCGGCTTAATGTGAGATTTCATTGTGGGCTCTATAAATGTGAGTTTTAGAGCCATGATCTTAATACAGCGGAGTCGCTCAACCAAGCTAGCCACTAGGACAAAGGGTCACGGTCATAATCACTTACCACATGGAGCCATCCGGACCAAGCCGTAGGTTATTTGTGGATCCGTCTGGTCAAACCACTTATTAGAGAACCAATCATAATTATATCACGTAGAGCCATATGGCCAAGCTAAGAATAAAATTTGAGAATAAATTTGAATGATATTCTCGACCGGACATTGCTCTTTGTGAGCTGAGTTATCCTTGAGTTCATCACCCTCGTCAAATGGTTGGGAAGGGTAGATGAATTTTTATTTAAGTTTTAGATAATTAATTTTAATTTTAAACATTAATATTCTTAATAGATGTAGAGCTTTGGAGTTTAGATAAGATTTAAAAATTAGCCCCTTCAATTGATATTAGCTTTCAACACGGTCATCATCAAGGTGACATTGAAGTCATTTTAAAAAAGTCGTATTTGTTAAAAGGATTGGAGGCATTTAGAAAGTAGAGTCCCCTCCAATTGAGGTTAACTTTCAATATGACCATCATCAGGGAGACATCAAATAATTGGTTATTTGAACATTGTCAACACTATTCGCCCACTAACAGAGGATTGGGTTCAATAATCGATGATAATGTAAACGCTAAAACAGAGATCTTATATATTTATGATAAGTTTCATTTAAAGAGCCTTTGAAGGCCTAATGTGGACTTTAAAATTAAAAATCTTGGTAGATTTCTGATTAGGCATTTATTTGTTAATTCACGTTAAAACTTGAATATTTGACCCCCCGCAACATTCTCAAACCTTAGGTTTAGGAGCTTAATAAAGTGGTTGGAGCACATGCATGCAGATATTTAGTTTTAAAATAGGATTTAACATTAGCGAGTTTTTAATCCCAACGCAGCATTCTAAAAAAATTGTGTTTACAAATTTATCACGTTTGTTGGAGCACATGCGGAGAATAAAAATCTTCTTTTGAATTAACATGCATGCTTTTTGATGAGTCGCGTTTAAATTTAGGAAATTATATTTTTATGCATGAGGGGATTTTAAAGTATCCAAGCATACCTTTTGTGCAAGTGATTATTGGAAAGTGTGTAAGATTTCATTTAAAATTCAAGAAATGCTTTTTGTTCATTGTGGATTCAGTGGCATGAGAAAGCATATTAGATTTCAATTGTAGTTCATTAGAGAGATGTTATTTAGCTTATCTTATCTCCTTTAAATTATCATATCAATTAACGCAGCTTGTAAGATATTTTTATTAAATAAATGTTAGGAGATCATGCTCTTGCTTGAAACTAAGCTACATTATTCACTACGAATTCCTTATTGTCATCCATAGGCAAGCTTATATGTTTGATACGAGCCCCCGTGGCTAATCGCGTGCACTACGAATTCTTTGTTCCTACTCACAGGTGAATTGTAGTGTTCCTTAGAAGTTCTCTAATATTATTTATAGATTGTATGGTTTGTTTGATACGAGCTTCTTGTCCATGCTCATAGAATAATTATTGTAGGCACTACGAATTCCTTACTACTGCTCATAGGTGAATTATAATATACATTGCTACTCTATTTTTTCATGTAGGTGGGCTGATTCTTTTGGTATGACCCCCTTATTCTCTTGTGGGTTAATCACTATATACACTACAAATTTCTTGCTCTTCTCACAAATGAATTGTAGTGTTCTTTGAATGTTTCTTATCTTCACCCGCAAACAGACTGCTTTGTGCATCAAGAATCTTCCATTCATACTGGCAGACGGTATATGTGTTCTTGGCAAGTTGATTGATATTATTCATAGGCAGATTGTATTCATTACAAGTCTCTTATCTTTGCTCATGAGCGGACTTCTGTGTTCATTCCAGGTCTAGTGTTCTTTACCCCTTAGCAAATTAGTATGCATTAGATGCCCCTTTGTTAATGCCCATAGGTGAATAATTATATTGCAAGTTCCCTGCTCGTGCCTCTAGGCTGACTGATGGAAGCATTACAAGTTATCTGATGTTGCCCATAGGTGGATTGTTGTGCATTACAAATTCACTGTTATTGCTCATAGGCAAACTATTGTGTACATTACAAGTAGCTCATTTTCATAAGAAAATTATTTGTTCATTAGAAGTCCGTAGTCGCCTATTAGTGAGCAGCCACTTCCATTACAAATTTCCCACGTTTTCTTTTACGTTTAATTTGCATCGAGTTCTACCATTATTTTACAATTTTTATTTTATTGGTCTTTCATTTCAATGATTCATTTAGGTTTGGTCCCTTCTATATTTGTTTAAGTCAGTTTTCCTATTTACTAAAAAATTAGATAGCCTCCAGGGTCTCTCCCGTTTAGGAGAAATTTTTTGGAGTATAAGCCAGCCCACCACGCTAAGAAAGAAATGTTTGTGTCTTTAGAATATTTGCATGGATGCTCGCAAATTTCTTCGTCGGCATGAAAGCACGAGTACTTAATTTTACCCCGTCATGCTAAGAAAAGCACACACAAGGCTTACCCGATTTATCACAAGTGTCGCACCGAGCTTCCTCCCATCATGTTAAAAAAAGCTTACATATGAGGTAAACTCATTGCATCACAAGAGTCGACAATGGGATTTGAGTTTTTGAGTTTAGCGAGCATTATATCATTGCACGACAAGCGGCGGTGGCACCGAGGCGAGATGATGAGGGGACAAAAACACACTCAAATCTCTCTTTTCCTTATTTAATCTTTTTTATTTTTAGTTTTTGCTTTCTCTCTCCTTTTCTTTTTTTTGCTTTCACTCTCTTTTACTAATAATAATATATATATATATATATATATATATATATATATTATATATATATATATATATATATATATATATATATATATATATATATATATATCTATATATATATATATATATAGAGAGAGAGAGAGAGAGAGAGAGAGAGAGAGAGAGAGAGAGAGAGGGAAGAGAGTTGAGAGTTGGGATCTCTGTTTTGGGAGAATAGAAGGAGAGTGGAGAGTTGGGTTCTTGAAGTGGGATTTGTCTAGTAGGTAGTGTAAAGTGTAGTGGGTTGTAGGTGTATGCAAGATAATTTGACATGGATTTTTACTGGAAGTGGCAGGGAAGAAATGTTGTTGCCTTTTGGAAATGGGCTGGCAAGATAAGTGGAGAAGGCTGAATTGGGTACTCAGGATGTGAAGGGGAGGAGGTGTTTGTAGGTTATTTCGGTTGAATTTGGCTGGTTATGAAGGAAATGAAGTGGGTTGTTAGTGGTGTGGCTTAAGAGGCTGTTGGTAGCTGCTTAGGGAGGAGTTGTTTGTGAGGTTGATATGAGCTGATGGGCTAATGGCTAAGGGAGTTCAGCAAGTGGGCCGAACTTACAGGACGGCAAGGGTAAGTATAGAGCCGAACTTACAGCATTTGGCAGAGGATTTGGTCATGGTAGATATAATTTTAAATTTTAAAGAAATTTTTTTTTCAGAAATTTAATTTAAATTAAAATATAACAGGCAAAAGAAATGTGAATTAATTCCCTTGTTTATCAAGCATATCAATTTACGTGCACAACCTCAAAAGACATGTTGATTTTGCTTGTTTGCTTGTGCAAAAATTCAAGCTATTTCAATATGATTTTAACGTTCCGGACACAATGGCAATATTTGTTTTGTAAACATACGGTTTTTGGGCAATGTAGCACAACGCTCCATATGTAGTCCATCGATTTTGATCACCTTAGCTCAATTCAATTGTAAGGAGCCCCCCCTAAGGTAAATTCGATGTTCTTATCACATCGGCGTTGTATGTTTAGTGATCGAAATGTCATTTGGGTCATTTTGTATAGTGTCAACTTGAAATTCATGAGAATTTTATCTTTTTACATTGTACAATGGTCTAGACAATATTGCAGTCTTTTCTACATGATTTGGACATTTTGAACACAATGATTAAATCTTTTCGCGAACATATATCGTTCGGGTAACATCACGTCTGTAGACCGTCAATTTTGATTGCTTCTATTCAAATAGATTGTGAGGGGTCTTGTCCCCTTAGGTAAACTCAATGCCTTGATTACATCAGTGCATTTTGTTCGGAGATCATAAGCCATTTGGGCATTTTTGTGCGGCGTCGCACTCGCCAACAATTGGTTTTAAATCTTTGCTCAATTGAGATCGAGACAAGTATAAACAACTCCTCTTTGGTAAATTCAATATCTTAATGCATTGATGCAGTCCGTTTTACAATCAAACAAAATTTGAATCATTTCATCACGAACAAGATACTCGGATCTTCGTTCTAAGTGATCTCTTGTATGCCAACCATAGTCGATCATCGTATCCTTAGCTTGCATTGATCATGCCACATATAGGAAGGTCAACTTTCACTTCATGAGATTTTGCTTTTTTTTTTTAATATGTAAAATCTTTTGTTATCAGAAATATGCAAATTATTTATATTTTTGTAAAATTGTGTAATTTTTAGCGTAGTGAGCTTTTTATTAATTAATAAATATTTTCCAAATTTTATAATTTCATAACTAATAGATGGTTTATAGAAATATGATAAACTTAGAAAACTATAAAAATATATTTATATTTCATAGCTAATCCGGAAACTTAAGAATGACCCGGTTTTAACCCGGATCGGCATATTTATGAGATTTGGCTGAAGAAGTGCATGAAACAGAGAAAGTTCTTCACAGCGAGTGAACTCCCGTTGTTGCTTCCGATCAAAATGTTGTAACTTACAATCCGACCTGAAGGGAATGTCATCCAATGAGCGAAGTTGTACAACAGCAACCTTCACAACGAGCGAACTCCAGCATTGCTTCCAATCAAAATGTTGTAACTTCCGATTCGACGGGAAGAGAACATCGTCCAAGGAGCGAAGTCAAACAACAACAAAGGAGCTGGCGAGGTAGCGAGCAAACTCCCATCATTTCTTCGGCGCTTTCGATCAAAATGTTGTAACTTCCAATCCGACGGGAAAAGAGCGTCGTCCAAGGAGCGAATAGCGAAGTCGAGCAGCAACGAAGGAGCTAGCGAGGCAGCAAGCAAACTTATGTCGTTGCTTCGGCTAATCAAAATGTTGTAACTTCCGATCCGACGGGAAGAGAACGTCGTCCAAGGAGCAAGCATCTGGTCCGAAAAACCGACCAGTTTGCAAAAAAAATCGGTCGGGTTTGGGGCAGGTCGAGCAGTGCTGAGTCAGTTTCGGATTGGACCCGAACCCGACCCGTGACCCGATTTTGACAGCCCTAATTGAACTCCCCAAATTTATATTTGTTATGATGAAATGAGCTTTTCGAGGCACTGAGAAGTATTCATTTATCATATCTTTACATAAGCCTTTATTCCTGATAAGCTGTTCATGGCTTTGAAGCATGTAATGCTGATTTGGAAAACCACAAAGTCCTTTGAAAACTATTTTCATCTTTTCGATTGCTTAACCGCTCAGATTCCTTAAACAATGACAACTTTTTTGTGCAGGTTTCTTCATTCTATAAATTGGAATCCCCCAATGGATTTGGGGGGCACAGAGAACACCTTAGAAATCTGAAGTACTTGAAACAGGAGAGGGAGGAGAAGCTGTAATCCAGAATGAAGAATCAAAGCCAGGGCTCAGTCATTGGTTATCCTGTTATTCTTGAGCCAATTGTTGCATACAGTCGGCCTGCAGAATACGGCACTGCTCATCTGAAGCAAAGTAATGATTAAATATCTCATTTTGATTTTGTAGAAAGTTTATGGAAGTTTAACTTAAAGTTCTTTTTTTTCCCTCGAAAATGTGCAGAGAGATTGGAGTCCATCATTGATCTGATGAACAAGTTTAGAAGAAAAGCTGATAATCTTGCACAGGGCATCGGAGATCATGGTAATTAGCAAATGAATTTTAGACTTTGAAACATATTTAGGAGTTGAAAGAACATCATTAAGATTTTGTTTGGGACGGCTTTCTTACTGTTTCTTAAAGCAATTTTTTAGTTTAAAAATTAAAAGCCGTTCCAAACGAAATATGAAGCTTAAAAGATAAATTTAATCTATCTGCAATTAGATAGGCAGCTTAGATATGAAAAATTCATGAATAGTTTAGTTTAATGTGATTGAAGTGATAATGCTAAGATGGATGCGTAAAAAAAATTAGAAAATTTTGATTGAGGAATAATTATAGCAAAGAATGGCGAGAGTGCATCAATTGAAGACAAGACAATAAAAGGTATATTTAAAGCTCATTTGGTTGAAAACATATTTAAAAAATAACAAAATTTACTAGATCCATCATTTCTTTTTTAATCTCCTCAAACCCACTCCAATTCTCTCAATTGTAATCATTTCATTTTTCACACACAAAAATAAATAAATATAAAATATTGTCCTCCAAATATACAAAACCGAATGAATTTTTAGAAAGTTAGAACAAGATTAATGAAGGATAGAAAATGTTCAAAAAAAGAAGAGAATTCAAAATTACAGTCAAAGATTTTGAAAGAGGAGAAAAACCATTAATAATCTACATAAAAATCATGCAAAATATTTGCATACAATGAGTTTAACTTCTCATGCAAGCATGCAGCACTCATCACAAACAAATAAAGAATATATATACTCACAAATTCATCACAAATAGTTTGGAGTAGTGTTATGTGTGGAATCTAATTGTGTTAATCAATCTGGTTATTCTGTTGTCTCGGACCTTAAAACTTGTCGTGTTCGTTGGGGGTGCGAAGGGTTTACCCACTAAAATTTCTAATTTTTTTCCTACAACGCCCCGGCGTTGCGTACCCGAGCGCCCCCCAGCATTGCGTATCCAAGCCCCCCCCCCCCCCCGGCGCCGACGTTGTGCTTGCCTTGGTACAAGAAAGATAGCAGAGTGTCATAATGGTATAGATACAGTGTTGCAACGGTACAACACAAAGGCTTGAGTGCCTCGGATGGATTGGATGGCTTTCTTTCTTATTTCTCTGAATGATTGCATCCCTTGAGGTTATTTTACTTGGCTTTCAATCTCTTGTATTTTGAGTGTATTTAGTGATCTGTACTTATTTCTTTCAATTTTCATAGTGAATTTCTTGATGTTGTGTAGCTCCGTAGTTTTTTTTTCCTATTTGGAATTTTTCTGCGTTAAATCTTGGTGTCTTTTATTTTTCCGCTGCTTTTACTTTTTTGCTTGTTTCTTCATTAAGATGTGTTACTCCTTATCTCTCCCCAACAAGTAGGTTAATGATTGCGAAAATGATGATGATATGCTTACAAATTCTAATAAGAAAAACTTCTTCTAAAGTTTTTTTATACCTTATACATTATCGAATGCTTAAGAGTACAAATATTTTTCATAAATCTAACTTCGTAGCACCGCAAAAATTTTAAGCAAGCTTGGGACCAGGAGTCTCTAAAACCGTTAAAGGGAAGTTAAAGTGGGTACAAGGATTCTTCAAGCTGGAGGAACTGAGAGGGTATTTAAGAAAAGTTTCTCCATTGCTGAAGGTGAAAAGCTGATTCAGGCATTCCAGTGCCATCTTTCAACAACAGCTGGTCCCATTCCAGGACTCCTCTTCATTTCAACAGAAAAAATTGCTTTCATTAGTGACCGATCTCTGCTCGTCAGATCTCCTAAAGGATATGTTGCCAAGATTCCTTGCAAGGTTTTTTTTTTTTTTCTCTCCTTCATTTCAGCAAAGCATTCTTCAGTTAAATGTTTCTATATTGTTTACTGACTATTCTATTAAACTTTGTGCAGGTATTGATTCCACTGAGAAGAATAAAAGGTGCAAATCCAAGTGAAAATTCTAACAAGCCAAATCAGAAGTATATTCAGATTGAAACTACTGATGCTTTCGAGTTTTGGTTTATGGGTTTTGTTTGTTATCAAAGATCATTTAAGAATTTGAAGCAAGCAATATCAGAATCACAAATGAGCTATCTGAAGTGAATAGTATGAAGACTAAGATTGGAAAATATGCAGAGGAAAATAGTGAAGTGAGATTAAAAACATCTTGTTCTTGTTACTGGTGATGAGATTGCTCATTACTTACAGCAGCATCTTTTTACCATCATTAAGTTTTGAGTTCCTATCCCTATCTGTACAGCTTTATGGTAGTACTACAGGAATCGTCTAAAAGAAATATTTGCCTGTTTTCCTAATTTTTTAGTTTTTTTTTTTCTTTTTTTTCTTTTTAACTGAGTGATTTCATTGAACGGAATTATAAACTTGGAAGTCTGCTTGGTTGGAGTTTAAGGCTTAATTTCGTTAGGTTTCTCCTGCCATGGAAGGGTTGAGAAGCTGAGAAAGTACCATATGAATCAATGAAAAAAAAAAAAGTTGAGAAATTGTTATCAGAAAGTTTTTTTTTTTCAAACAATTCAAAAGAGGTTTATAAAATGCTATATATAAGTTGCTTTATGAAACAATTTCAAAATTCAGTTCCAAACTCAATTTTTACAAGGAAAATTTTCAAAAATTTTATCAAATAAGATGCTAATGTTTTGTTGTAGCTTTCTGATAGTATAAAATAGGTGAAAAAACGCTTAAAACGGTCTTCAACAATTTAATAGTTATGTGATGCTAAACTTTATTTAGAATAGTTTTCTTATTATTTTTTAAGTTCTTCAACAATATTATAGTTATGTGTCATAATTTTGGTTGCATGTAAATAGAAAATATAATTTTAAAATATAATTCAATTTTCACTCATTACATAAATAATAAATTTATTTTTTTAAGGATTTAAAAAGTGTTTGTAGAGTTCAAAATAAATTTAATTTTCTAACAACAGCCAACCAAGAGATGGATCCATTAAATTCTTCATTTTACACGTGTTTTTAGCTTCAAGCAGCCAAATAAGACTTCCACCTTATTGCAGTTAACCGATTCATTTTGGCTTATATTTAGGCTTCATTTGACACAATTTTTTTATTACTTTTTAAAACAAATTTTTAATTTAAAAATTAAAATTTTTATACTAAAAAACCGTCCCAAACGAAATCTTAGACTTCATTTCAAACAACTCCCTTATTGTTTTATAAAATAATATTTTAGTAAAAAATTGTAAATTAAAAAATATTTTGTTCTAAAAAATTGCTTCATAAAATAATAAAAAAATTGTATCAAATAAAAAACTTAGTAACACATATAGAATATTGATTCTGGCTTCACTCAATCAAATAACGGATCTTTAAACAACCAAATGAGGCGTAGAAGCATTTGTCAAATAACTTCAGCAATGACACATCAGAATCATAAGATTAGCCAAACTAAGACATGGAAATGTATTGTAAATTAGCCTATCTGTTAAAATAAATAAATAAATAAATACAATATCCAGCAGAGCCAATTTGACTGCCGAGGAGGAAAAAAAAAATGGATGTGAATTTTTAACTATAATAAAAAATGAAAAATATAAATTCAAGTTAGTGACTTCTTTATGAAGACTCTTTACCACATGACAAGACGCAGTCTACAAGGAAGCTGGTGAGCTGCGAAGTATAGAGATTTGGATGATTTCTGAAATGGTCCACATGAGGTGAATTCCCAAAATTACAGGCCCTGACCTCATGGCCGGCTCTTCTTTGCTTCTCCACAAAGGATTCAACGCATTTGGCTGGAATAACCCTATCAGCAGAGCTGTAGATGTACAATTGTGGGCATTTTGGCTGCTCCATGGACAATATTTCCAACACATCTGTTAACCTCCTGGTAAAAGTGCAGAAATGGCGGATGTTAGAATGTAAAATTGGTGATGACGCTGGCCTATTAGTAGGACAACACAATGAGGAAGCTTTTGCTGATAACAGATGAGGTTTAAGTACAATTTGACTCTCCCGAGGCAGCAACAGAAGTAATTTTTTAGCAGCAGAGAGGCGGGGAATGCAGCTCTTCCTATTAACAAAAGTGGCATTGCCCTGCCAAGAGCGGATAATGGAACCAAATGTGTCCCGAGGCAATAGTGGGGCAGATTGGGTAGGGAGGCTCCAAGGACAATATCTATAACGTTCTGGATGTCTTTAAGCAGGGGTAATTGATCAGGGAGATCATCAGGTAAGACATCAGCAAAATCATTCAGTATGGATTGAACCTCCTGAGGGATAGGCTCGTCATACTCAATGGCTACAGTGAGTATTTTTAGACCCTGAATTGTTTAAAGTGTGATCAAGCAGGTAAGGTTGATACAATTATCGGATTGAGATTTCAATCATATGATAATTGCACATGGTGAAGTTACTAATCTCAGTTAACCAATGTACTTTGGAATGTTAGAGGTGCCTTTTTCAAAACCAGAATGATTTTGAAAAAAGGCAATCAAAATTAATCCCAATAATCCAAAGTGAATTTCCTACCGCCATAGAGTAAGGGTTACTACAAAAGCAATTGTTATGCCGCAGTACTGAGATGGAGGCAGATACTGGCCTAGATCATCTACCATTTATATATGGCTGAGAATATCTTCTAAAATTATCACTATGTTGTAAACAGTGACTAAATGATTTGCTTGTTTAAATTTTAATTGTTAAAGATAAGCAATTGTATGCAAAAAGAAATAAGATATAACCGAAAAAGATAACTTGAATGTCTGCTTCTTAAATCAGGAACTAGATCTCGTTGACAACAATCAGTAAGATGCTATGCCATAGATAAACAAATTTCAGCTGTGTTAAGAGATTTTTTAACCAAGCCTTTCTACAAAAATTTCTATATAGATTTTAATATTTGCACCAAGTTGCCATTAAAATTTATTTAAGTTCATTAAATCTAATGACCGCATGAACTACATTTATTTATTGACGCGTGCAAACATCAAGTACATGATTATTACCTGTTAATAGCAGGAAGATTCAGAACCACGTCAAAGAATTTCTCCAAAACAGTTAACATGACAGCTTCAAGAACTGCAGGTTTTAGCTGCTCCAAAGAAATATTAGGATCTACCATGCCTTTGGCAGCCACGCTCCGCTTTTTCAAAAAGGCAGCAGAGAATCCGGAAGCCCAAACCTAAATAATGTGAAAAAATAGATATTAGAATTTTTTCAAGCCTGCAAGATAAGATCAAAGACATGCAACAAGTACAAAATCCAATAAATATTCTGATGTAAAGTGAATCAAATATCCAAGGCTGTTATTGATTTCAATCCACCAGTAAGAAGCTATATTTACATTTAAAGAGTTGCATCATCTTGAATGGTGTCAAACGACTGGAGAATTAGCCATTTGAAAGGCACAATTGTCATGGGGCTTGATCACATATATTTAAATCATGATCAAGAATGGCCAACTACAAAAACAGCTTGATTTGTACTCCAAATAATTTCGCAAAACAAAGCCAGGTATGCTTCAAACACGTCAATTTGAAAAGAACAGAGTTGATATCATCACAATCAACAACATTATCCACATCCCAAATATTTAGATAAGTTAAATTTCATTATTTTCCATTTGTTAACATTGAATGTTTCATGAGGCGTTTAGCTTGTTATGCATAATTGTTTTGAAATATGTTTTATTCATATTACATAATATCTATTTATTTTTTTTCAAATCCTTTGATGATAACCTTATCTGTGTACACCAACAAAGAACCTAAGGTGACTTTCCACTACTTTTATCTTCAATAAATGCAACTCTTATGGAACCATCCTTCTGATATAATTATTCTTTATTGTATCCTTTCCAATTTTGTCACAGTCGTCATAACATTTTTACTTCCATCACACTCAACGTAACAATTATTTAATTCTGATATAATTATTCTTTATAACTCTTCAAATATCCAAGATATACATTAATAGCATAATACTCCTAAAGCACTTCTCCATTTTAACAACTATGCATTAAATCTAGAACGTATATCCTAAATTCTAATCCATATCTCCATTATTTTGTATAATAGATTCACAATACTCTAACCTATTACATCTACCTATCATTTTATCTTGCTAATAAATGTAAATATTAGAACCACTATAATAGCATATCATATCCTAAATTTTTATTCTATTAATTCTAAATATTTGATCTAATAAAAATTTGATCAATTATTTTAACGTTTCATTTATTTTAACATATATGAAACCGGTTACTAAGATCAGTTAGATAACCAACATAATACAGAAGCATTTCATACCTTCAAAAAAACATTTTGTGGTTAATGAATAGGAAAGAGAAGTTAAGGAAACGAAGATAAGATAAAACACGCATGCCTCAAAGAACAATGCATGCATCACAGAAAAAGACAAGCAACTGAAGGTTATAGACTGCATTCATGAGAGCCAAATAAACTTGAATAGGAGAAAAAAACTATTCAACCAAGAAAAGTAATTAGAATAGAACATTGAACTTACCTGTGGGTCAGGATCAGCCACAGGGGCAGAGTCCACAATACAACCTTTAATCTTTCCCATTACGGAAGGATCTTGCTTCTGAAACTTCTCAAGAACAACTCCATATCTGTAAAGACAAATTTTCCCGTCAAACTAAATAATCTGCGATGAAGAAAAATACGAGTAAACATTAAATCTATATGAAGAAACCGAGAGAGTACATTAGCCAGCCCGTGTTACTGAACGTGTGGAAGACCAAGTTCTTCCCACTTTCTTCTGCAACCCAATCAGCTAGATGGTTTGCAAGCATTTCCACATCAATTTCTGCTTGCCCACCAGCCTTGTAGCTAACAATTTCAGAAATAGGAAAGGTGAAGGTCACGGCATGAAAACCCCTGGAAGTGTACCACTCAGCATATCTCTGCAAGTGCTTCTGTTTTGCACCCAACCATCCCAACAAAACGACAACTGTTTGAGACTTTGAGGATGAGCAATTTGACTTCCCTAACATCCCATCAGCATTTGGGTCTGGGAGATGCCATCGGTAGAGAACATCTGATGAATGAGTTGTCTTGGGATTAAACACCTGACCATTAGATGGCTTGGCTAGCTTTGCATAGCGGTATGGATCAAGAGGTGCAGGTGGTGAAGCAATCGAAGACGAAGAACCAAACATGAACTCAGCTGAATGAGAAATGCCCGAATTGACCAGTGGCCAAGCCTTTGACATAAAAGAGATACCTAAACTCTTAGTCTCTGAGATTGCAGAAGCCCGTGTATCAGACTGCTTTGAGGAGCTGGGAACAGAAGGAGGGATGACATCTGAAGATTTATGACCAGCAAATCGTTCTGGGATGTAGTCAGAAGACACCGCCGCGAGGGCAACAGCGGCCAACGCCGATAGAGGCCGATGAAAGTTTCCATGTAATGAAGCCATGTAGGCGAAGCAGATCAAATTCTTCAAGACGAACAAGCAATGCAATCGCTTTAGAGATTATAATCAAACAACTAGCAATGGACGGGTAGAAATATTATATAGAAAAGAAAAGTTGGAACAGAAAAGAGAATTATGTATTCATATTTAAAGGTGTACTCACCGCCAAAGCAGGATAACGAGGAAACGTGTTGAAACTGGGCTCGCAGTCAAAAGAGATTGACAACGCAACCCAGCTTATAGGAGACCAAGTACTTGGGATCTCTTTTCTCTGTCTCTCTATTTCTGCGAGAACGACTACAGATATAAGGAATGGGCCAAGAACATGCATAGCAATTAACATATCGAGAAACAAACCAATGAAAAAAAAAAAAATGGCTGCGCATCAATTTTTCCACAAAAATCATAGCCCCTCGCATCGATTAGGGTTTTCAAATTTTCAACTTCAACATCGCCGATCGAGGGTTATAGAACGAATGCGTGTAGTTTGAAGAAAGGGAAAGCCCGGCGCTTGCAACGTGAAACATATGGCTCATATTTGCCAACATAAATAAACCGTAAAAAGAAAATAAAAAACAAAAACATGGCAATCAACGATAAACGGTAGATAGACAACAGGAAATAGAAACCCTAAGCAGTCACATCAATTAATAGTTAAAAAAAAAAAACTCGAGTTCATAGAACAAAAGCAATCCGAGGGATTCAGAGAAACCCTATGGTCATAAAAGACGAGATAGATCCGTAGAGGTACCCTCAAGCTCTCAAATCCGGGAGGAAAACGATTGGATCGTCTCGCAGCGTTAGTCGACCAAAAGCCAAAACAATAAAAATTAAAAATTAAAATTTCCTTCAAAAAGTTTTGGCCACCGAACTGTTGGAAACGCGTGACCGCCTTCGCCTATTGCGTAAAATTAACGGTGATTTTGAAACAAAGGTTCTTATTCTTTCAAGATTCTAAAGAATATGCTTGCCGATGTCGCATAATCCCAGGAAAACGGGAAAATCCTAAAGAATATGCTCGTCAAATTCCTACGAATATATCAAAATAAAATTAAAGAAAACACTCCGTCAAAATCTCTAACACAGTCATCTCGTCCACTCACCAGAATTTGCAGGTGAATGCATCAACTATCTCCCTCCTTTGTGATCTCTCGATGCTCCTCAAAACCTCTTAATTGATAGTGAAGGCTTATATGCTCTTTCAAGATCTCTTGATTCTGATGCATCTTATTTAAAGTAAAACATAACGTTTCATGCATATATTTTAACATAATTTTGATTATTATATTAACAAATATAAAAGTTTACATATTAGATATATAAATACATTAAATTATTATAATATGTGTTGCGAGTTAGAATATATGCGGCGATAGAGTTAGAGTATTACATCTTAGTGTTGCACTAATATCTAGTTCACACACAGAGAATAAAAGTTTTTTTATGTAGAAGACCCTGAAATAGGGAAAAATCACGGGGTTTGGCCTATTTGAAAATGATTACGCTAGAATTTGAATAGATTATAACGGGCTAACTCGTCCTTGAGGGCGATCATATTACAAATGTCATATGTAAAGTTGAAATCTAGTGACAAACACGGATAATAGTCTGGCATCACTTGGTGGTCTGGCAGAAATCTGGTGTGACTTGAAAATTCAGGCGTTAATTAGTTATTCGATGAAACTCTGGGGTCACTTGGTTGTCTGGAGGAACTCCGGGTGTCAGGTGGTGGTCCGACAGAACTAGGGCCTCTGGTGGCTGTCCGACAGAAGTTGGGGCGTCAGGTGGTGGTCTGGCAGAACTCCGAGTCTCGGGTGGTTGTCCGGCAAAAGTCCAGGCCTCAAGTGGCGGTCCGGCAGAAGTGAGGGCCTCAGGTTGTGGTCCAGTGGAACTCATGGCCTCAAATGTTGGTCTGGCAGAGCTCAGGGCCTCAGGTGGTTGTCCGACGGAGCTCAGGGCCTTAGGTGGTGTTCCGGCGGAACTCGGACGGTGATCGAGGAGGCGGGAGGTGAGAGCAATATCCTATCTCTCTCTCTTTTATCCTTAAGCTTAGGGTCCTTTTTTCAAAAGGAAAGGGGACTCTATTTATAGATTTCCTAGTTTGGTATGGCCCGTAAAATAGGTAAAAAATCTAGGGCAAATGAGGAGTGGTTTGGATGGAGGGCCAATGTTGAATCTCTTGATCGTCAATCGTTCATTAGATGTTTGAAGGACTTAATGATGTCAAAATTCTATTATCTTAGGCTCGTTGGATTCTTCTCGTCGAGCCGCTCTATTCGACTATAAGCATGTTATGTTTGGAAACCGTTTGGTAACACAAATTGTGGTTCGAACCTTCCAACAACGCTTCTGGCCCTTGCTTTGGACCCATCTGGACTCGGATTGAGTCGATTTTGGTGTCTTTGGGTTCGTATTCTCGAAACATTGAGTTTGACTGTAAATTTGCTGAAATTGGAGTTCGAAGGGTCCCCATTTTAATTTCGGAAGTTTCTAACTCAATTTTGTCTCAAGATTTGTGCCTAATCAGGATAATTTTTCGAGGATGTATCAATATGTATGTCAACCTTTTTTTATGTTTGATTGAACGCTGCATAGAATTTGATCAACTACATAAAAAATAAGGCCGAATTAGTTACCTTATAAGAAAGGATAATAATCATTTTAAATAAATTAGTATGGTAGCTCATAAAACAATCTAGTTACTTCATATTATAAACACACTGAATGATTAGAGGAAAATTTATTCTATGTGGTCATCGAACGGTCCAGAGACGGATCTGAACGCTCCACATCACCTGTTACCGAGTCATACACAACAACAAAAATGACGCGTTCTAACTCGCCTATGGATGTCGTTCAGTGAATGCACATAATAATTTTACTTATCAGAGGGCCTTCCAGCATTGCGAAATAAACATCACATTAATTGTAATTTTAGATAAATCTCAGAGCAATATATAAAACTTTTATTTATTAGATATGAAGTTATTATCTTTAAGATTACAATCGTATTTAGATTGATCACTTGATCAGTGATGAGAGAGATATATAGGCTTCATTTAGGACATTTTTTCTTACTATTTTTTAAAGTTGTGTTTTAATATAAAAATTAATAAAAAAAATAATTCAAAACATTTTTGTGCTAAAAATTTGCTTTATAAAGTATTAAGAAAACTGTTTCAAACGACATAAATTATTTTGTGCGGAGTCCATATAAGAAGAACAGTCTGGATTGCTATGTAAAATAGTAAATACTCCACAAATATTCAGTAAAGACATAGTAAAACAACAAATACTCACAAAATACTCAACGATTACTCATAAAATACTCAATAATACTCACAACTAAGTATTTGTTGCGTATTTACTCAGTATTTACAAATACTCATTAAATATATAATAAATCCAGACTTGATGCAGACATCCGATCATGAAGATTTTCAAAAGATGAGACGACGATCGACAGCTGAGATCATTCCACCTTATCTTAATTTATTATTTATAATTTTTATTTTTATTATGAATTTTCAGTTTTTAATCTTACTTAAGAGGGTCGTCCTACGTAAGCCCTATGGGCATATGTGTCTTGTTTTAATTTCTTAGGCCTATATATAGAGGCCCTTGCTTGTGTAATGTAATGATGGAGTTTTAATTAAAAAAAATTTTTTTTGCTCTGCACTTTTGTTCTTTGGAAGGACGTCAGTGAGAATCCCTATGAAGGGAATCGTAGTTTACAACAGCCGCAGGATGGGTCTAGGCTCGTAGCTTGAAGTCCCTTGGTGAAGGGCAACGCATCACCCATCAGTCTTCAGAAGAGTCCAAGGCTCATGATTTTATCTTTTTTCTTTGTTTTGTCTCTCCTTATTTTTCCTTTAACCGCCAGCTAAATCTCCCCCTAGCCGCCGGCCACCCCACCAATTCTCCAAGCCTTCAATTCCAAATCATCCTTTTATTACTTTCCTAATTTCATTCAAAGTAATTTGAGAATTTCAAATTTGAATTTCAAATTAATTTGAGATTTGAATTTTCCTCATTAAATTGAATTGATTACACAATTCCCTCCCATCTATTAATTTTGAATTTTAAAATTTGAAAGGTCTTTAATCCCTTTCCTTATTTAAGATTCTAATTTTAAAAAATTATTCAGTTACCCCATTATCATCTTTCTAATTTAGCCCCTATCTTATTTAAAAAGATTTCATAATTAAAATTCAAATGAATTTGAATTTTAAAATCTTTCCTAAATATCATACACCTATTTTAGGAAATCCCCCCTAACTAATACAAATCTAAATTAAATGATTGGATTTGAATTTAATTCCTCCAATTCAATGTATGTGGACACATACATCGAATCTGGACATCTTTCCTCCCTCCTCCTTGACTGGCCCTCTCTCTCCCCTCTGTCATAATTATTTTCTCCCTAACTAAGTAGCCAATTAAGGAGATAATAAATTCCCTTATTTTCGTATTTGAATTTCAAATTCAAATCAATTAATTAAGGGAAATCTAAGATGAAATTTTAGCTCTTTAATTTTTATTGCCCCGCTTTGTTCTACATCAGGACTCTTCTCCCCATTCGAACTCTGCACAGAATAATTTGTGTTCTTCAAACAAAGCCATAAAGACAACATAGTGAAAAAGCTAGTTATGCGAATGACAACCCATTTTGTTGCTACCCAGGCGTATTTGTTGCAACGAGAATTTCTCAAAGAATTGGTAGTCATCAAGGCTCTGACTCAAAAATCTCATGCCTTGGGTTCAATGCATGATATCATCTCGGATTGCGTATGCTCCTTCTTTGTTACATTGAGAATAATGATTCTTAAGATTTCTTAAGACATATTGTGGAAGCTTTCACAATATATTATCTCATCTTATGATATGACGATTATGGTATACAGTACTTAAAATGGTTGTTCAGGCGTACCATTTCGATATAAAAGCAGGCATCGGGTCTTTATAGATAGATGAATAAATATGATACTATTCAGACTGCTAATCTCTTTTTTGTAGTCTTCTTGCTACATACGTTACTATTTCTGATTCAACATGGCATCTAAGCAGTAGCCATGATGCAGGATATATATGAAAAAAAAAAATGATTTAGATAAGGATTTTGCACGCTTGATGATTAAGAGCAAATTAACTAAGCTTTATAGTGAGACATCAACAAGTTAACTTACTGGGTGTCTTTAGTTGGAGGTAATTGATCATGAAGATCATCAGGGAAGGCATTAACAATTTTACTAAGTATGGGCTGAATCTCCTGAGGGACTGGTTTGTCAAACTCAGTGGAAGTCTCACGACACACTTATAAGATGTGCAAGGGTGCCCTTTGGGCTATGGCAGCTAAGAGGTCCAGTCCCTTCTTGGATTTAACAGGGTTGGATTCAGGATCATCCGTAACTCGAGGCTATGATGGAAAAAAGCTTGATCTTTTTGCCCTCATGTTCAAACATGCAGGTGTTTGAACGCCAATAGATATGGACATTGTCGTCAAATAGCCAGGGACGACCTAGAAGGATTTGTCTGACATTCATAATCAACACATCTCAGCAAACATTCTCCTTATATCCAGCAAAGGAGATATATATGAAGCTTCGTTCCTTTACCTCCAAGGTAGTGGTGTTGACCCAAGCTACCTTATAGGAGTTGGGGTGATGAACGACAGACAGGCCAAGTTTAGACACCATGCCGGACGAGACAGCATTGATGCAACTGCCACTATCCATGACTTTACAGTTCTTATCCTTGATTTTGGTGTATGTGTGAAAGATCGTAGTCCTACGTCAGTCATTAATGGCAACGGGTTGTGACAGTGCACATCTCACCACACATGTGGGAGAAGTGTCAATTCTTTTACTGTATTGGATGACAACAGGTCGTCATCCTCCTCAAAGAATTTACCCTCGTTGTCTACTTGGTGAATCTGGTCGACTTCAGGCTCAAATTTCACCTCAGTGACTTCTTTGATAATCGTGACTTTGTTAGGACTAGAGTACTGAGAGGCGATATGCCCATACCCTTGACATCTAAAGCACTTGGTCCCAAGGTTGCACCGAGGGGTATCTGGAGTGGGAGGCTTACTTCTAACATCAGGACGGGGGATGGGGGGACAAGACTAGGGTCGGGTAGTGCTTCCATGGATCGGCTAGGCAGTGGGGATGTGAGGGGTGGTACTACCAGAAGATCTGTAGGAAGGCCTAGAGTTTTTGTGTCAATTAGGGTGTTGGGAACGGGTTTCCTCTAGGTCTAACACTAAACTGTAGACATTTTCAAGGGTAGTGATGTTCCGGACAAACAACTCATTGTGAATATCCTCTCACAACCCGATACGAAACATGGACAGGATATGCGCTGGGGCAATGGATGTCTCCCCTTTGTAGCAAATCAGGTAATTGTCAAAACATGTCATGTACTCCTTAAGGGGTTTCTTGTCCTGATTCAACCTATTCCACCTATCCAACAACCTGGGGAAGTACGAGGGAGGCAGGTACTTCTGCTTAAGCTCACATTTCATGGATAGCCAATCAGTGATGGGTTACTCATTTGTGGGCTCTCCAAGGCTTTCTAAATTGGACCAGAATTGACTCGCCCTACCCGTGAGCTTCATCTCAACAAAACTAACCTTTATAGCTTCGGAAATATTGTAGCTTCGAAAATATTGTACCACTTAAAGAAACTATCCATCCCTTTAATCTAATCTAGGAAAAGTTTGGGATCTAAGGTTCTGTCGAAGGTAGGAGCGTCAACCTTGATATTTTTCATTAGTGGAATACTAGGGTTGAGGTGGCGATCAAGTCCATAGTGGGGAGCTCGATGATGGCACGAGGAAGTACCTCATCTTGGTAGGTGTCGTCCCTGTACATGGATGGAGGTCTAGAAGGTGTGTAAAGGGGAGAATGGTTCCTAATTCTATCTAGGGTATCGAATCATTTAGTCGTTTGACGATGGAGGTCAGCTAAGTTAGCCTAATTTTTCTTGAGTTGTTGGCTAATGTTATTTATTTGACCTACCAATAAGTCTAAAGTCCTGCCAAGTTATTCTGGGTTCATTAAGAGACACTACAAATTACTAAGGGTTGTAAGGGTTGGATGGACAACACCTAAATCTATATGGAATGCTCCTAAAGGCTTACTAATATATGCAAAATATGATGGACAGCAAACACACAATGTGTTAAATGACAAAAATGCAATGTTAGAACAATTAACAAAGCATAAAGATTATAAAGAAAACTCTGTGATGGATCCTAGTACATTTATTAAGAGCAAAATATGCTCTGATACCAGATGATGCAGGACATATATGAAAAAAGGTGATTTAAATAAGGATTTTGCACGCTTGATGATTAAGAACAAGTTAACTAAGCTTTATGGTGAGTTAAACAATGAAGTAAAATATAAAGAGCAATAAACACAAGCTTAGGTCAAGTTACTTGCAAAAAGTAAAACCACATAATAATCAATTACTCCTGACGTTGCATGAAAAATAGGTTTCAACAAGAAATCCATAATCTAACAAATAAGAGTAGTGCTATGAAATATCTCTCACACAATTCCTACTAAATACTAGGCTTTAGCGTGAAGAATTAACACAGCTTTCGAAGATTCAATTAGAACTACAATTGAAAGCGACTAAAAGATAAAAGAATAAAAGGAGGGTTCACACAAATAAACAGGATAAATACAGCCCTGGTGATGTGTTTAGGTGCTTGAGAGGAAGTAGAAAACAACCTCGATTCTTCTCGATATTGTTGGACAGCAATATGAACTTTAAGGCCAGTGAAACAGCAATAGGAGATTGAAACGATTGATGGACACAAGCTTTGACACTTGGGAAATTCTGGATAACACCCTATAGTGATTGTATAAACCTTTGGCAGCTGTTATGGGCTCCTGGAAGCTTTTGGACAGCACTTTCAAACCTACAATAGTGCAGGACAGCAAGGGGCTGGTGCTGAATCCTTTGGACAACAGTTATAACAGCAAGGACAACCACTTTGACTTGGGGAGAGTTTAGTCTAGATTTTGAGGGAATTGGATTTAAGGTTTGTGAGAGGATCTTGGAGGGAAAAGTTGAGATCAATTTCCAAATTGAAATTTCTTGATTTGGAAATAAATTTAAGTAGGTTATGGGATGAGGGAGGGGGCGGGTAGGCTAGGGCTGGGTTTGGAAGTATTTCCAAAGTGAGGGGTTGATTTTATGGGAAAGAAATAATTAGGTGGGCAAGGGAGAGTGTTTGGCCAAGAGAGAGGGAGGGGTGTGTGTGTCTATATTCAATATATTTGGAGTTAAGGCATTAATTACTCAATTAATTTAGATTTGGATTAAATGATTTATTAAATGGCCTTTCCAAAAATGGGATTAATGATATAGGAAGGATTTGAGATTTAAATTTGAATTATTTCAAATTCCAACTCCTTCCAAAGATAGATGAAGTTAAATAAGGAAATTGGAGCTTTAGGAAATAATTTTGAACAGGGGGATATGTAGATCGACGGCTTGATGGGAGGGAGGAGGAAGGTCAGTGGACTTCATATGGTGGTGGGGGGCGTCGGCTGGTAAGGGAAGGGACGATGATGGGGTGGTCGGCGGTTCAAGGGGTTCGGGTAGGGAGTTGGACCGTGGGGAGGGGGGGAGATGAGGGTGGAGCTAGCCGTCGGTGAGGGTGAGACTAAGGAGGCCGGTGGCAAGGTTGAGTGTGGCTACGGAATCTGGCAGCTAGGAGCAAGGGGATTGGATTGATATGTATGTAGCTTAATGGAGGAGGAATGAAAAAAAAAAAACCGAAAGAAGGGTAAGGAAGAAGAACCACGAACCCGGCCATCTCCAAGGCTGGTGGTTGATCCGATTTCCCTCTCCTCTCCTAAGGATTTCTCCAAGAGTCACAAACTCTCACATCAAGAGAACAATACGCATAAATTTTTCATAATATTCATTCATCATCCAAAATACAAAAGAACTAGCCCACAAATTAGCCTCATGAAAAGAAAAAAAAGTAATGACTAAAATGCCCTTCGGGCTACCACATGACCACCCCTAGGGGTAAAATGAGAAAAACAGAAATATAAAATAAACTAGTACATAAAATAGTAAAATACATTAAAAAAAAAAACTCCATATCGTAGCCGTTGATCTCTGATATCCTCATCAAGCCCCCTTCAGCATTTGAGTTTTTCTTTTCTTTTCCTCTGCTTCATCTATTCCAATTGATCTACTGTTCCTATTCAATGGACCAATCTGCAACTTCTTTGATGAATCCTACAACAACTGCTGCTGTCATGGAGGAGCTTGCCATTTCTCCCACAACTCTAAGTTCTTGATATCAAATATCATGAACAAGAACACTGTACCGATTCAATTAGCCAGCGAAAATTATCGCATTAGGTCGGCATAAATTTTGAAACTGAGGATCTACCTCCTTCAAGGGTATTGGACGTACTGCCACTTTTTTCGGATCTGAAGCAAGCGGCAATTCAAACAAGTGAGACCAGTCTACTTTTGACCTGCATAAGTTTTTGTTATTTGCTTATGTAGGTAGGTTTTTTATTTGTATGTTTTTCTTGTAATCTCTTTGTTTTACAGAAATAGATGGGCTTTGGCCCCAAATTTTCCCAAAAAAAAAAAAAAGACCAGTCTACGTTTTCTATCATTTTTTGTCAAATCTGCTGCAAAGTAGATCATCTTGCTTCTCACTACTGGCATAGGACAAGCCTGTCTTGATGCCTGCTTCCAAGGCTTCTCAAGCTCTCTTTGCTGCTCTAGCTCCACCCAATGATGACTGGTATTTAAATTTTGATGCTGCAGCGCACCTTACAAATACAACCTATCATCAACATCTACTTTCTTCCACTTCATATCAAGGTAGTGATCAAGTTCCTGTTGGAAATGGGCAAGTTAGTCCTATTACTCACACTGGTGATGATATTCTTCATACTCCCAAGAGTAAGTTACTCCTTTCAAATCTTCTTCAATTTCCTCATATTATGCATAATCTTTTCTCTGTTGTTGACCTCTATATCTGCATCAAAATCAAAATCGATCAAACATGATGAAAATGGTGGAAGGTGAAGTCAAAGTCATACAAAATCATTTCAAAAATGCCTCACAGCAGTTGAAGTTACTTAAACATTACTTGTTTAGCAAAACAGATTGCACTGACGTGCTCAAAACATCCACAACAGCTAGAAAAGAAAAGAAGGGGAGTATAGGGCGCTCACAATAGCTGCCATGGATATCATTTGGCTCTGACAACTTACCGAGTTTTATATTCATATGGGCGAACCCACCACATTCCATTGCCATAATATTTCAATCATGGCACTTGCAAATAGTCCCGTTTTCAAGCTCATACTAAATAATTGAGATTGATCATCACTTGATAAGAAAACTTATTATTCATAAAATGATTGTTGCATACCACATTTCATCTCAAGACCCATAAGCAAATATTCTAACTAAAGTTCCTCCTATCAGTCAGCACACTCTTCTACGATAAAACCATTTAGAAGTAAATTGTTCCCTTGAGAGGAGGCAATAACAATATCAGCAATCTAAGCTCACTTCGTCACTTCTCTCTTGAAAGAATCAGCATTATTCTGCTCAAACAAACGGATCAATCCCCTATGACCAAGCAAAACTAACTTTACCACACTCAAACCAAATGAGGGCGTAATGGGTATTATATACAATACTTAAAGCTACTGTTCTGATGTACCATTTGGATATAAAAGCATGTATCAAGTATCCATAGATACAACAACAACATCAATTTTTTATCTCACTTTGTGGAGTTTATTTTTCTCCATTGTGTCCTATTAAGAGTCAAATTTTCATTTAAATCTAATAAAACAATGTCATTTTCAATACGAGAAAAAAATAAAAATGGTCCATTATATTCTTTATAAATGATCAAAATAGTACACAACTACATTAGAAGGGCATTTTGGTTCATCAAGTCTTTAAAAAGGAATCAAAATAGTCTCATAATGGGATAAATGTGATTCCTTTTTTAGGAGTTGAGAAATCAAAATAATCATTTAATATAGTTGGGGACTATTTGGTCCTTCATGAAGAATCAATGGGTCATTTTGATCCTTTTCGCTTTCTTATACTTTCTAATCAAGTCTTCTTAAATTTGCATCTGCCTTTCTTGAATCTCTACTAACCAAGTCAGCGGAAAGCTGTAGATGAATGAATATGTATGATACCATTCAAGCTACGAATCTCTTCTCTATATTTTTCTTTTTGCATCCCTTCCTATTTCTAATTCAACCTTATCAACTTCCAACAAATTTATCGATGTAAATTCCAACCAAAAAAATTTATCATGGGTCAAGCCTGAGCCAGTGCTCTTTTCTTCTTCCTCCTCCTCCCATCTTTTTGCCTGACTTTCTCTCTCCCTCTTGCTGGCTCAAGATTTTGCCATCTTCTCCTCCAAGCCGCCGCACTAGCTACTGTTGTTGCTATCAACATAGCTTCCACCTTGTATTGCCACTTCCACCACGTCTAAATTCCTACAAATCACCGAGGTACTGATCTCCCAGCAATTTGTCAAATTTGTACGTTCATCCTCTCTTTAATTTTCGAGTATATAGATTAAATTATGGAGCAACTAGATCATATTTTAATATGAGAGTGAGATGATTTTACTTTATCAACATAATTTACACCAAACGGAGCTTAGACATAACCAACAAAATCTTTATCAGATGCATTTATCAAAATTGGAGTGATCGAGTTACAACATAAATAGATTACATGTTAGTGATAAGATAAGATGTCAAAGATCAGAAATACCTCAAATATATAAATAAAAAGAGGAGCTAGCCCATTCTTTATCCCCTAAGAGAACATTCAAGCATCTTCTTCTTCAGAATATAAAACACTAGAACATGTTCTCAAATGCCTGCTCATCTCTTCCAAAACCAAATCAATTTCTCCTTCACAGATATTCATCTTGTCATCAACCAGAAATTCACGAACAATACCATCCACTTCTATCCAGCTACAACCCGGCCTCTTCAACAACTTCATCTCTTTCATCTTCCTTCTCATCTTAAGAGCTTCTTTCCATCTGTTAGAAGAAGCATACATGTTCCATAGAAGTACATAAACACCATCATCATCTGGCTCTCTCTCTCTGATCTTCTTACCAGCCAACTCTGCTAACTCAACATTTCCATGAATAAGAGATGCACTAAGAAGTGATCTCCATATCACACAATCCACATCCATTCCCATATCTTGTATCAACAATTCTGCTTCTTTGAGAAGTCCAGCTCGACCTAGTAGGTCAATCATACAACCTAAGTGCTCAACTTGAGGCTTGTAGTTATAGACAGTTCTCATTTCAACAAACATTTTTCTTCCTTCATCAACCAATCCACCATGACTGCAAGCTAAAAGAATGGCTAAAAATGTGATCTTGTTTGGGATAATGCCCGAACTTAACATATCAGAAAAAACCTCAATAGCTCGTTTCGCACCACCATGAACTGCAAACCCAGAAATCATGGAGGTCCATGTATATACATCCTTGTTAGTTATACCATTGAAGATATCCTCTGCCATTTTAAGGTTCCCACTTTTTGAATACATGTCTATAAGTGCATTATAAAGGGTGACATCAAAGCTTGTATCCAGTTTAAAAACATACCCATGGATTGTGCGACCAAGATCCAATGCCCCTACATCAGCACAAGCTGATAAAACACCGACAATCGTGATTGATGTAGGTTGGTGACCCTCCAAATTCATCTCCCGGAAGAGTTTCAAAGCTGTTATTGGTTGTTTCTGCTGCACATGAGCAGTGATCATCACTGTCCAAGAGACTGTGTCTCTGCTCAGCATTTCGTCAAATAACTTAACTGCGGAGCCCAAATCACTGCATTTGGCGTAGCCATTCAGCATGCTACTCCAAGAAACGGCGTCTCTGGTAATCATACCAGCAAAGACAGACTCAGCTGAACGAATCCTCCCGGTTTTTGAATACATGTCGATGAGGGCATTGCTTACGACACTCTCAGAGTCCAATTTATGCCGATAAATCAAAGCATGGACCTCCCTGCCGAGTTCCAGATGGCACAGCCGAGTGGATGCAGATAGGGCTCCAACGACGGCAAACCCATCAGGCTGGATACCAGAGGATATGATATTGGAGAAAACAGAAACGGCTTTATGGGGCCGATTACACTGCAAGTGGAGTGAGATGAGGCTGGTGAGGGAAACGATATCTGGTTTGGGAATTTGATCGAATACCTTGTATGCGTCAGTGGTGCGGCCAATACGGGCATAGGCGTTGAGGATTTGGCAGGAAAGAGGTTGGTGGTAGGGGTGAAGAGCTTGGAAAATGGCTTGGGCGTGGAGCTGCTGAGCATGTTTAAGGTTTCCACATTTCTTGATAAAATGTTGGAAATTCGAGCCGTTCATCAACTTCTACAAAGATGCTCCTGTTGACGAGCCAATTTATATTTTAGTGGATCTTTACTTTTTGCCTTTTTGTTCTTCCCAAGGGCTCTTTTTTTTTTTTTTTTTTTTGACATTTAGGCCATTTAAGGCAAACTCATACACACAACGCATACATAAGGACTCGAACCTTGAACATCTTAGTTGGAAGCCTAAGCTTTCAACCAATAGGCCAAGGAGAGTTGTGTCCAAGGGCTCTTTTATCTGTTTTGTTTTTCTTGATGGTTCTTTGATTTATTTGTTGTTCATGTTATTTTTAAGAATATTTAAATTATGTAATATCATAAATCTTCACATTTGTTATTATGCATTTATAGCAACCATTATAACTATTAATATATTGTCAAATTATCTTAATCTATTAATAATTATCATCCTAATCACGTGCAAATGCTATAGAATTGAGATATTAGTTGTGTCGTGCAATCCAACTCATCTTAATTGACGATTTATAAAACTCCATTAATAAAAAAATAATAAAAAACAAAATTAAAATCAAATTATCTTTAGATATAAGGCTTCTTTTGGCACTACTTTTTAACTGATTTCAATAGCAACTTTTAAGTACAAAAATTTAATAGATCAGAAAAAAATTATGATTAAAAGCTATCCCACACAAAGCCTAACACATTATGTTAAAACATATATAGGGTTTTATTCACTTTCAATCCACTAAATCATCAAGTATAGTTGAAATCCATTACAATCAACTTAAAAATAATACCAAAAGAATGTTAAATGAATTCATGAATCTACTTTATATATTTTTTAGGCTACAAAAATGACTTCATCAAAATCAACTAATTAGAATAATAATAATAAAAAAAAACTTTAAAAAAAAAAAAAACTAATTAGAATAATAAATTTAGTATAAAGATTGAAAAAAGCTAAAAAAAATTTGATCAATTTTTGGCTTTAATCAAGTTCATATTGAAGTCAATAAACTTACTAATGAGTCAAGCTTAACTTGGATGCATGTGCATTAATGATTAATCCCCTATAGGGCTGCAAACGAACCGAGCCGAGCCGAGTATGTGAGTGTTCATGTTTGTGTTTGTTTAACATTAGCTTGTTCATGTTTGGTTCATGTTTGATTCGAGCTTTATTATTTGTGTTCATGTTTGGTTCGTTTAATTTAAGTGTGTTCATGTTTGGTTCATGTTCGTTTGTTTAGTGCTTATCGAGCTTTAAACAAGCTATGTTCATGAACATATTTCGCAAACAATCTATTGAACAAGTAAACCTTAAATTTGTTCATGAACATCCTAAACAAACAATCTAACAAACATGGACAAATATGAAATATTTCTTGTTATTAATAAAAAATAATTATATTATTATGTTATAATTAAAGTTTTTATATTATGTATATTTATCAATTTTATAATAACATATTATTTAAGTTTTTATCGAGTGGTTTTAATCGAACTCGAATCGAGCTTTTTATCGAGCTTGTTCATGAACATCAACTGATGTTGTTCGCGAACATAAACGAGCTGAACGCATTAGTGTTCAAGCTTGTTTATTTAAGAATCGAGTATTTAAAATATTGTTCAAGTTTGTTTGTTAGTTAATTAAACGATCACAAACGAGCTTTAATCGAACCGAACAACGAGTAGTTCGTCGAACGTTTGGTTCGCTTGCAGCCCTAATCCCCTAGAATGAATGGGGCAATTTCCAAAAAACACCTAAATCTTACCAATTTGCATAACATTGTTGAATTTTGATTGATTGACCTCTTTGAAATGGTATCATTAAGACATGCAAGATGGTATGCATTGTCCGTTACTAAAATTTTCACGATAAAAATTTTTAAATAATTCTCAATATATGCTTATTCAACCAAATTAGTCTCTTTCTTATTGCTTATCATCTCTATTAAGTAAATATTATCCCATTCTTTTAGAAGGCAGATTATTCTGCCCCCACTCCAACTTGTCATCGGCCTATTTAAGTAGTGTCATCTTTACCTCCAAAAGGGATTGATGTGAATGCCCTTAGTCACATCAACTACCTTCATATGTCACTTTCAAATCACATCACCTTCACCTCTATGAAGAGAGATTAATCGCTTTATCGATATCCCCGTGACCTTTATCTATTTCCCTCCATTTCATCAATATCATGCCAACTTCTTTTCTTAAGATTATTTTAGATTTCCTCAATGGCTCCCACAAATTTGTTGTGTTTCCCTTTATTACTCCAAGATAATGTCACAACATCCTTCAAAAGAAAGACTATCTTGACATCCTTAATGGCCCCCGCAACATTCCTATATCGCTTCGTCTACCACCTTAAAATCACATCTCCTTCTCCTCTAAAGGAGAACCTTCCTATCCATCCTTAATAGCATTCTCAACCTTTTAGCATCATTTTGTTGATTTCCCCAATATTATGCTGCCTTCGCCTACAAACGAGCACTATCATGACCATCATTAATGACTTCTATAATATTTCAACACAACTTCATTATCAGATTTCAAGACTCAAGTCATGTATTTAAACTCCTAAATGAGGAGCGTCATTAAGCATCATATATATATATATATATATATATATATATATATATATATATATATATATATATATATATATATATATATATATATATATATATATATTGGAGAATGAAGTGAGCCCAAACAGAAACCCAATTTACATATAATTATTGGCATTTTTTATTTAATAATGTTAAATTAAAAAGATAATATTTAATTATGATGCAACTCTTATACTTTAACAAACAATACTTATTACTATTAGTGCACGTTGACAATTTTTTTTTTTAGTGAAGACTGGGACTAAAAAACATCATAATTAATTTTTTTACCTCTTTACCTCAAATTGATATGGATATGCATTCATTTTTTTCAGTGAAGAATTACACGTGCGTTATCAAAATAATTTTTTAAAAAAAATCTAATCTTATTTAAAAAATAAATTAATGATTTTTTGAATTTGTCTATGATAAAAAATGAGTTAAAATTTAGAAATTTTTGTCTGTTTATGCCTTACAATAGATAATTATCCCTCGTTTTTTATGGAGAAATATGTTAGAAAATTCATTAAAAATAAATTACTTTTAATGAGTGATAATCTCTTAATTTACCTGGACTATTTATTGAAGTCACCGTCCTCTAAAATCAATTTGAATCGGTTAATTTGAACTCAAAACTAATTTGAATCACCACGAGCTAGAGTTCACGTAGAACTCCTTGGGAAGGCATCAACAAGGCCAATAACCTACAAAGGGAATGGGTGTTCGCAATGGGACCTACTATGTGTGAAAAAAAAATTATTTATTTATTTTTTTTACCTACTAAGTGTGAAAATGAATAAGAGCTTGTGAAGTAATTGGAGAAGGTATTGATGAGAGCAACCACGTGTGAAGGAGGGGAATTATTGGGTCAGGTCACCGGACGTGTTCGAAGACCAATGAAAATGTGTCACATCACCTCTTACTCGGTATTGAGCAGTACCAAACAGTACCGAGTTCAATACTGCTCGGTACTTAGTCTTCATAGTACCAAGCTCAATACTGCTCAGTAATGTGAATATCGAACGTAAGCTGTGCCCGATGACCTGATCCAATAATTTCACGTGTGAAGAGAGGAGTCGGTGAAGTTATTAGGGGAGTCATCAATGAGAGTGGTTACTTGTGAAGGAGAGAGCAGTTTGTAACATAATTGTTAGGGAAGGCATCGGTGGGAGAAGTTGCTTGGGAAAGAAAGAGGAGTTCACAATGGAGTCATTAGAGAATGCCTAAACAAATCAGTTGTGTGTGAAATAGAAGATGAGATTGTGTTGAGAATACACAAAGGGCAAGCTTAATAGAGATCGACAACGTCTGAAGGAAAAGATTTTGGCGATGGAACCGCGGGCTCGAACATCGTGCAAATGTTTTGAAATAACCATAATGGCAATTCAAACAAATAGTGAAAACAACATGAACAAATCATGACTAATAACAAACTCGAAGTTTTATTTAAACAATGTTCCAATTGAACTTTTATTCAAACCAGGTTCGAACATTTGTTCTAATTTGGTCTTAAGGATGCATCAAATAAAGGTTCAAATCAAGTTCAAATTCAAATTAGTTCAAAAAAGTTTCAAGGGCTTTGAATTTTCCTTCATTAGAAGTCCACAAAAATAAGAGGCTACCCCTCATTGAGTATAATGCAGCCCTAAATCAACTTTTAAGCATATTTTCCAAGAACATAAATAGCAGCGATGCTTAATTATGTGTAGTATCCACAACACATAAGTAAAATTTTCAAAATTAAATTATGAATTTTAGTAATTTAGTAAAATTATTAGTTTTGTAAGAGGAATTTGACTCAAAATATAAATAAGTGATCAAATATCTTCATTGTTTATTTTCTTAGAGAAATATACCTGAAAATTCATTTCCAATGAAATAAACCATAATAAGGAATATCCTCTTATATTCATGGACTTCTCAATGAATTATAAGGCATTCAAAACCAATTAGAATCAATTCAAATTTGAATTGTGTTTGAATCTTAATACATCTCAAGAATTTTTACCTAACTGTCATGAATGTCGTTGCACTATTTTTATTGAAATATTTTGGATGATATTCATATTTGTCCAACCTCTTATTTCAACAAATTTATTGTCAATTTGAGCATCTTGGCATGACAAATCAAAAGCACCAACAAGTGATCCTAACGAGACAAATGAGCCTAAATCAAGTACTTGAAATAAATTTAGAAAATTTTAAAGTATTGATTGAAAGATTAGATGATATCCAAAGTTTGCATACATATAATCAAGACAAATCCAACAAGCTCAAAATCACTCGATTATGATATCATTAAAAAAACTTTAAAAAATGAATAAATTTTCTAAGATCAAATAATTTGATATGAGTCGTCTGATGGAGCATTTGATAAATTTGGCTAATTAGCAAAATACCCATTCTTAACGTACTAAAAATAGATTTCAATATCCATATTAAAGGGACGAGGACTTGAGTTTGGAGAGAGATTGAAGATCTAAAAGAACTCTAGAGCTCTACTTCATATTCGAAGAAGATGATCATGACCACTAACCATTTCCATCATCCGACTACTGTCATCTGATTGTTATCGTTAGACCAATATCATCTGACTATTATTGTTAGAATAATATCGCCTGATCATTATTGTTCGACCATTGTCATCCATCCTTCCGCTACTTTTCTCACAATCATAACTATAATTACAAAATACCACGCAAGTGCTCTCATTTTTTTAATCTTTCCTTCCTCAATGATGTAAAAGAGCATGTTTTTTTAACTACAAATATATAGTTTATGATTTTATTCGGCAAGGTACTATAATTTTTTCTCTTTATGAGCTTTTTACATAAAAAAAATGGTTAACTATTTCTGATACATTATCCCAAAATTATCTTTTATTGGAAACTTCAAAAATTAATTTCGGGAGCATATGAACTCCGATTTCAGCGAGCTTACAGTCAAACTGAGCGTCTCGGAAATACGAACCCAACGACACCAAGATCAACCCAATCCGAGCCCAAATGAGTCTGAATCAAGAGTTCAAAGCGCTGTTGGAAGGTTCAAACAGCAATTTGAGTTACCAAATAGTCTCCGATTTTGACGAGCTTATACTCGAATCGAACGGCTCGACGAGAGGAATCCAACGAGCCCAAGATCATTGAATTCTGACATCATTAAGACCTTCAAATGTCCAACGAACGGTGCATGATCAAAGGATTCGATATCGGCCGTCCATTCAAACACTCCCAATTCGCCCTTGATCTCACGCCTATTTACGGGCTATGCCACTCCAGAAAAACTATAAATAGAGCCCTCATTCTACACCAAAGGGAGGGAAGTGAAGAGAGAGAAGAAGAAGAGAAGGTGAAGGAGAAAGGGGAAAAGGAGATTCCTCACCTCCTCGACCACCGCCGGAGCTCTTCCTGCCGCCTGAAGACGCCGGAACTCTGCTGGATTTTCAGGAAACGCAGGAATTCTGCACAACTTCCACGTGATGCTGAAATCCTTCCCAATTTACAAGAGAGTTCCCTCCTCACGCCGAAACTCCGCCCAAGTGAAGCCGGAGTTCTCCTCTGCCACCAAAGACGTTGGACTTCTACCCAACGTCGGACCTTCACTCTTCGCCAAGTTTCCACCCGACGCCGGACTTCTACCGGTTATCGGACTTTGCTGGACGTCTATGCGAAGATGCATTTCTTTCCATTGCTGGACTTCTACCTGATGCTGTCCTACTGATCTTCGTCGTCAGACTACAGTCCTTTCGACCTCCGTCGCCAGCCGACTACGGTCCTCCTGACTCATGTCGCCCGCCGACTACAGTCTTTCCGACATCCGTCGCCCGTTGAATACGGTTCTCCTGACTTATGTCGCCCGCCGACTACAGTCCTTCCGACCTCCGTCGCCCGCAAATTACGGTCCTCCTGACTTACGTCGCCCGCCGACTACAGTCCTTCGCCGCCAGTTGACTACGGTCCTCCTGACCTACGTCGCACGCCGACTACAGTCCTTCTAACAAAGCGAATACGTCGATAATAGCTCTTTGTATTTACATCATGTAATGAACACCATAAGATGTACATCAAGCTAAGGCCTTCTCTCAAGGAAGGACCTCATTTGTAATCGACTGCAAATACTAGTGGATTCGTTCAAACTGGGCTAGGCCCCGTGGTTTTTCCCCCTTTTACAGGGGTTTTCCACGTAAAAATCTTGGTGTCTCATAAATGCTAGACCCTCTCTTCTTATCTGATTGCGTGCCGGATTTTCGTACAACGCTAAAACGTTAAACTAAATATTTCTCTACCGCCGCGAATACTCCTGGACGCAACAATTTCATTGTTTTTATTTGTGAGTGTAATGGATCTTTGTGCAAAACTATGATTGTTGCTCCAATGACATTTGAAGAAGAAGAGGTGTTTGCATGAAATCAGCAACACTAATAGTGTTTGAAGGAGAAGTTTTTGCACAACATCTATAACACAAATGACAGTCAAAGGAGAAGTATTCATTTGGGAGCTCGCTAAGATAGTAATTGACAAAATCGACGACAATGAAAGAAGAAGATGAGGAGATCTCAATGACGGAAGCAAACGAAGGCATGGCGACAATCGAAGGAGAAATCCAGTTCATATGGGATATCAGGAGGGTAGCAATCATCATTGTTGATGACTTTTAAAGGAAAAGAGTCGTTCACGTGAACTGCCGACGAAGCGTTGAATGACTTATAATTTGATAGACAATTCAATAATTCATTAATACAAAAAGTTATCCCATACTAAGGAATAGAGATAGCATTTTCTAAAATAAATGTTCACATATGTTATAAGGTGTGCTAGCGTTTGTATATATATTCAAGTGTGCCCTAATCTTAACCACTTGTCGTCTTGCGACACCTCCTACGATCCATCTTCACCAACGCACACAACCCCTTCTTTCTTCGCGTCGTCTATTTTCTTTCAGTCACCCGCGAACCCTCCTTAATTACTAGGGGTGTCAATATTGGACACGACCTGAAAACCCGACTTAAACCCGACCAGAAAATTTTGAGTTCATGTTGACCCGAACCCGAACCGGGTCGATTCGTGTTAAGGTTTTCGACCCGTTTGCAAACTCGGGTCGGGTTCGGGTTGACCCGAAAATCCGATAATGACCCGGAATGACCGACTGCTCGCCCTAACCGGGCCTAACCGAAGCTGCCCGCGTCGCTTAGCGAGTCAAGGGTCGCTTCGCGTGTCGCGCGTCATGCGTCGCGTCTGCCAGCCGCACAGCTGCCCGCGCAGAACTGCCCGCCGGCCCGTTGCGCCGCTGCCGCCGGCCCGCTGCACCGCGTCCCGCTGCGAACCTGCGCTGTTGCCCGCTTGCAATGGATAACGAGTCGTGTCGAGTTGACCCTAACCCGAAGCGGGTCGAGTTCGGGTCCAGGAAATCGACCCATTTGCAAAAACGGGTCGGATTCAAGTTGATCCGAATGGTGTCGGGTCAGTTCCGGGTTCAACCCGAACCCGTCCCGTGACCCGAAATTGACACCCCTACTCCTTTCCTCGTCGCAGGCAAGATTTTTCTTTCTTTTTTTCTATTTAAGAAGACGAGATGTGTATGAAAGTTCTTAGATGATGTATTTGATTTTGATCTTTCTTGATCTGTTATGTTAATGTTAAACATGCTTGAAGTAAGTTGTTGTTTTTTTTTTTTTTAAATGGGTATAGAAGCCCGAACCTTATTGACCAATTGGGTTCGTTGAAAAATCAGGACACGGTGATTATAAAGAAAAAAAAAATGTGAAAAACAAGTTTTTTTTTTTTTTTTTTTTTTTTAGACATTTAGGCCAATTAAGACAAATGAAAAACAAGTTACATAGCACTTTCTTGAAACTTAGTAGCTGTCAAGCAACAAGTATGATTTAACTTTATTTAGAATTAGTTAATTCTATAAACCCGAATTTTGTAAATTCTGTGTATCTTAATTCCTAAAAATTGTTTGGCAAGATGTTTGATTGGTTGTTAAATATGGTGAAATTGTTTGGTAATATAATACAGTATTTAAGATGTTTTGTTTAATTTAAAAATTAAATTTAAATTGTTTTAAATTTAATTTGCATGTTAAGTAAAAGTTACAAATTAATTTTATTTCTTTGGGGAAAGTTACAAATTAATTAATTTCAAGTTTAATTAATGCAAATAACTTATAATGATAAATAATATAATTAGAAGTTTGTTTAGTTATCAAATAATTTAACTAATAGTTTAATTACTAATTATCAAACTACTTAAATTTAATAAAAATTTAGTATCTAATTATTTTAATAATTACCTAATTAATTAGTTTTTTTTAAATAACTATTTATGAAATTAGTATTACTACTAATGATTTTATAATTTTTTTAAGTATTGTTTAATTAGATTTAATTATTAAGAATTTAAGAACGCTATTAATTAACAAATTACGTATTTAAGCATTTTACTATTAATTATTTAATTATTATTTGCAATATTAATTTATATGATGAATTATTCAATTTCAAATATTAATTAAATATATTAAATTTTTATTATTATTTATACTATTAATTATTTAATTAAGCTTAATTCGAATATTTAATTACACTATTAATTATACTAATAATTAATTTAATTAATTAATAATGTTTAATTTATATTAATTATGCTAAATTAGATTAATTGGATGGAGGCCATCTAGGACTTGCTTTTCATCTTTATTTCTTCTGCTCCATTTCCTCATCGCCATTTCTTAGTTAATTTGAAAGAGTCGCTAAAGAAGCTTCTTCGGCTCCTCATTTAAGATGGGAGTTTGCTAGTTTGATCTCTTGCTGCGCAAATTTGTAAATCTCGTTAAATATGTCAAACGACGGGATTTAGTAAATCTCGAATTTACGTCATAAAATTCATATATACGGGATTTACGTTAGATTCAAATTTACTGCGCACTCTCAAATCGTTTGGTAGGATTTATGACAAATCCGACATAAATCCTCCTTAAACCCTGCTACCAAACAACCCCTAAGGCTACAAATAAGATTTAATAAATATGGATTAATTTATTGAATCCAACTAAAGTAAAATTTTGAAAATTGTTTGGTAAGCGAATATTAAATCCTATTAAACATTAAATTATGTTGTATTGTTTGGAAATAAAATACAAGATTTAAGGTGATTGGTTCATTCAAATATCAATTTTTATTTTTATCTATATTTTAAGTACAAGTTAATTATTAATTCTAATTTAATTACTATCAATAAATTATAATTATAAAAAATTAAATTAGAAAATAATTTAATTATGAAATAACTTATTAATTTTAATTTTGATCGTTTTTAATTATTTATGAGTTAATTATTAATTATTAATTTTAACTATCATTACTAACTAATCTTTATAAATAATATAATTAAAATATAAATTAAATATTTATAATTACATGATATTCCTAATTAATTTTAATTAAATTTGTTAAATTAAATTAATTTATTATATATTATACTTCTCTGGCAAGACTATTCTACCGTCTTCCCAAAGCTGTGGGTTTGCTAGGGTTTGCTTTTCCTCTTCTCCAGCGAAATAACTTCTTCGCCTCCTTCGGCGACGTTCCTTTCTGTCGGATCCGAAGTCACACCTCCTCACTGTTCTCTCTTGGATCGGAAGTAACGACGACGGGAGCTTGCTCGTTGCGAAGGTAGCCATCTTTCTTCCTTTCACACGCTTTTTCGACCAAACTCCAAGATTTAGTAAATACAGGATTTACGGTAAAAAGAGGGAAACAGAGGATTTAACTCGCTGTGAGATTTAACAATTCTCTAAATCCTTACGGGGCTATTTGGTATTGGATTGGAATTAATTTAGTGGGATTTAATAAATCCCTTAAATCCGAATTAGTAAATCCTAATGCTATTAAATCCTGAAAATTGTTTGGCAAGATAAATGTTAAATCCTGAGAAACTGTTTGGCAACAAATCTCAGGATTTAAAACTGTTTGAGATTTAAATATGAATTTAATAACTAATTATTAATTTGTTTTGAATGTAATATAAATGTTTATTTGATAATTAGATAATTAGTAATATAATAAATAATTTGACTAATTATTTAAGTATAATATTCCTACTAATAATTTGATTAATTATTTAAGTATTATTTATTTAGTTTTATTTATAAATTATATTATTAATTATCTCATTAATCACTTAAAATTTTAACTACTCATTAATTATTTAATTATTATTTATGCTATCAATTGTATATTTAATAATTTCTATTTTAAATTATATTAATTAAGTTAATTATATTATTTTTAGTTATTAATTATACTATTAAATACTTAATTAAAATAAACGAGATATGCTATTAAATGCATTAATTATGCTACTAATTTATTTACTTAATTATTACTATTTAAAATTATATTAATTAAGTGAATTCAAAAGCTTAGAGACGTCTAGGGTTTGCTCTTCATCTTCTCTTTTTAGTCGTTGCTGTTCGGCTTCGTTGCTACGAATCACTTCTTCGGCTCCTTCGTTGTTATTCAACTTCTCTCCGACGACGTTTTATATCGGATCTGAAACCACACCCCCTTGCCGTTTCTCTGTTGGTTTGGAAGTAAAGCACGACTAGGGGAGCTTGCTCTTGCTCGTTGCCAAGGTAGCCATCTTTCTTTCTTTCGCGCCCTTCTTCAGTCAAATCCTGTTAAATCCGCCGAACGATGGGATTTGGATTTAGGCGGATTTACTCGGATTTACGCTGTTTGGCAACAAGTGGGATTTAGTAAATCCTTTAAATCCGGATTTAGTAAATCCGAAATGTGTTAAATCCTGAAAACTGTTTGGTATGCCAAATGTTAAATTCTGTTAAATCCTAAGAAACTGTTTGGTAACATATTTTGGGATTTATAGCAGTTAGGGATTTAAATGTGAAAAATATAATTATAACTTAAAAATAAATTTATAATTAAAAATAAAAAATAGAATGTGTTATAAATTTAATAATATGTTAAGTACAAATTATTTATTAATTATTATTTACACAATTAATTATATATTTAATAATATATATATATATATATATTTAATTAATCTAATTATATTAATATTTAATTACTAATTATACAATTAAGTTACATTAGATAATTAATTTATGCAATAATTATACAATTAATTATTAAATTAATTTACTTAATTATTAATAATTTAAATTATATTAATTAAGTTAATCAATAATAACTTTTAGAGGCTTGTATGATTTTCCTTTCATCTTCTCTTTTCATCGTTGATCTTCGGCTTCGTTGCTTTGCAGGTGTATAGATTGCACCTGTCGCTTTTGCGACTCCTTCATGGTTGTTCGACTTTGCTCCTGCGATGACTTTTGAGTCATAATTAATAAAAAAGTAATAACATGTTAAATACAAATTATTCGTTAATTATTATTTACATTATTGATTATATATTTAATAATATATATTTTAAGTTATATTAATTAAGATAATTGTATTAATATTTATTTATTAATTATGCAATTAAGTTAAATTATATAATTAATTAATTTAATTTAATTATTTAATTATTAATAATTTAAATTTATTTATTTAAGTTATGCACTAATTATACAATTAACTATTTAATTAATTTACTTAAGTATTAATAATGTAAATTATATTAATTAAGTTAATCAATAATAACTTAGAGACGTCTAGGGTTTGCCTTTCATCTTCTCTTTCCGTCGTTGTTGTTCGGCTCCGTTGCTTTTGCAAGAGGTGTAGAGATTGCAGGCGTCGCTTCTTCGGCTCCTTCGTGGCTGTTCGACTTCGCTCCTGCGACGACTTCAACCCGGATCAGAAGTTACGACATTTTGATCGGAAGCAAGAACGGGAGCTCGCTGGCTGTGAAGGTAACTTTCTCCTTTCGCGCGCTTCTTCGGATAAATCCCGCTCGGATTTAATAAACCCGACTACCCCTGGGATTTACTAAATCCCGGATTTAAGCTGTAAATCCGTAAATCCGGGATTTACTGAATCCCGGGATTTAACGCGCGCACAAAAACTGTTTGGCTGGATTTAGCGTAAATCCGACTTAAATCCCGCTGTAAATCCGATACCAAACAGCCCCTAAATCCGTAAATCCGGATTTGCGCAGGCATCGGATTTAAGCGACCTCAAAAAACCGTTTGGCTGGATTTAGCGTAAATCCGACTTAAATCCCGCTGTAAATCCGATACCAAACAGCCCCTACAGGATTTAGTATAAAGACTTCTCAAATCCTGCATAAATCATGCATCAAATCGGCCCCAAGAGAACTTCTTATTCATTTGCATGTGGCTGGCTTACTTAGTGAATGAACAGCTTGGGCTGTCAAAAGGCTCGTCGTTCTCGAATAGCTCACGCTTGTCTCGTTAAAAGACTAGCGTTCGATTCATTCCTTAAGTACGCAAGCTAATTATGATTAGTTATTTCGAGCTTGTTTTCCTTCACATGCCAAACGTAAACATAGACTTGTTAGATCACGTTCTTCTAGTCATTGGATTAAAATGAATATATATATATATATATATATTTGAAATTTGTATTATTAATTTATAGTTTCCAATAGTTATTAATTAGTTAGGAGATAAATAAAATGAATCTTGTGTGTTTGGCTAATTATTTAATTATTTTTGTTTGAGATCAGCTTGTGTTTTGTTCATTTTTTGCTTGAATTCAACAACAACAACAACAACATCAAGCCATTATCCCACTATGTAGGGTTGGCTACATGAATCATTTTTCTCCATTCTGAATTAGAAATTCATTGGCTTGAATTCAAATGAAACAAAAAATGAACAACAATGTTCATTAACAATTTCAAACAAGAGCCAAACATGAAAACATGGCAAGCTCGCTCTCGATTTATTTACATCACTAACAACAATAATCTTGCGTAAGAAATGTTATAAAGAGTCTTATATGTCCTTCTCATATACCAATAAACCAAAATTCATAGATTTTACATGCAAGAAAAAATGCATATGATAATTTTTCATCTACAGTGTTGTATTCAAAATCAACTTATAATTGTTCCAATGTTCTTCCTAATCCATAACTAAGAATATACAATTATAGTTTCTATAGTGTCATTAAAAATAAAGTGTTTATATACCATCTTATGGAATATCTCCCCACAAATGTAATTGTGAACTAAATCCATTTACTCTATCACTGACTTTGTAATATACTTTACTTTATTTTGTATTCGTACAAAAGGAAAAGGTAAAATAGTTAATAAATAGAGTTGAACTTTAATTGCGTGAGGCCAATGTAATGGATGCCATGTATAATATCAAGCCAAAAACAACTTTTTTTATAACATTAAACCAAAGTGCTAGGTGCTGTCAGACAATATCATTGCCCAATGTTTGAGCCTTGAGGCACTAAACTCACCTAGGTTAATCCATGATCAAGGATAGACTCTTAAAATGAAATACTACTTCACTTAACAAAATTATTTGAATTATTGGGAAAATTTTTAAGATTATTAAAGGATAATCATCTTAAATTATGTTGGGAAAGAATAACGAGTTTCAAATTTTGTTGTATCCCGAGTTTAAAAAAAATAATTGGATAGATATTTATAAGCCAGCACCAAAAATTCTAAAAATGATGATTTGTCAAATGCATAGCATAAGTATAATCTAATCTTCATTATTATTTGTTCCATCTTCATCAATATCCATGTTTTCTTCTCCATAATTAGATTTTCATATCCCTTCTTTTGTTTCTCTCGTCTCTAACTTATTACCTTATCCCTGAGATTTATTACATTAAAGATTGAATATCTTGCTGCTACATTTGATCTAATACCTTTTCCAGTTTTTATTATTGTTTTTTTCAACACTTGACATTCTTTTCAGATCACTAGATTCAAAACATTATCATGAAAAACTAACTTATCTTTTGCATTTAAAGTATTAACGGATGGTGCTTACCTTATTGCACTTGTTCGCCTAGGAAACACCTTAATAAGGACGATCGGAGTTTTGTAATCTGCTATGGCCTCACCTCATCTTATTGGGGTTTTAGGCGAGCATGCAGCTTGCCTTTAATAAGACTAAGCCTAGCATATTATTTTAATTAATTTACATTCTTCTTAATAGAAACATCTAGATATTACTAATTACACATTCCAAAGTATGAATTAATCATAATATATAGTTTATTGTCAAAATTTTGGCTTTAGTTCCTTTTTATGAAGATATGAGTGTAGTGTTTAGTTGATTTCATTTTGCAGTTTTCATATGCTGAATGCTTTGGACTTGTTTCTAAGTAAACATTCTTGTTCTTGGTTACTAAATTTTCAAATCTCCCGTGTAATTGTTGTATTTTACTGCATTTGCTCTAATGTTTTGAGCAAGAGTGTATTATTTGTTGTTATCATTACCTGTCAATCACTAAAGCAGGGGCGCCGAAGGTAAATGTGGTTGATTTTTATACAATGATGTTGATTTAATTTTCATTCTATAACATGTAATTGATGCGATGGAATTGGACAAAACCAAATTATATGCTTAAATTCTACTGGATACTCTATGTGTCTAGTTGAAACAATTTATTTATTTATTTTTTAATTGGTGAGGCCAAACTACATTTGGTTTTGGTTATGCATTATTCAAATTTTATATTTTATTAAGATGATGATGAGACGGTTCTATTAAAGGTCAGAAACATCAGTGCACCTATCACTTTTTTTTCATTGTCTTCTTGTTTATGCTATTTTTTTCGATTGTTAGAACCTAAAATTCTATGGAACACGCTACTGATTCCTTTTTTTTTTTTAAGAAACTTGTCAAATTCTCTTCATTATTGATGGATTCTCAGCCAGAACCTGTGAGTTATATTTGTGGAGGTAATCTCTTATTCTTTCTCTTTGTTACTCTTTTCTTTGACTTTATTTAATGGTATTTTTTAAAGTATTTTCCATACAGATTGTGGTGCGGAGAACACGTTGAAGCCAGGTGATGTGATCCAATGCAGGGAGTGTGGATATCGTATTTTGTACAAGAAACGTACTCGCAGAAGTATGTGTTTCCATTTTCTTAAGTAGAATTATGTAGGAGTGGATAGATCTAATTTAAAGCCTATTTAGTCCCGGCTCAAACTTGGGTCATAGATTTAATCAATTCAATTTGGAGTTGGTTTGAAATGACTTGATTTTTCCTTTTAAAATTAAAAAATTATAAGAATTAATATGCATATGTATATTATGAGTAAAAATGGCATGTATTACTGCTGGTTTTCTAATGGCAACGTTGCCAGTCATATTGCTACATGGATCTATTTTACATGCCAAGCCATGTTTTATTGCGTCTTCATGTTCTTTGTTGCTTCTGATTTCTCTCCTTTATCGTGTGGATAAATTTGCATTTTAATCTGCATGGTTCTATTTTCTAATGTAAAATTGCCAAGCATGTTTTCTTACACTTTATTATTCTGTTTTGTTTCCGATCGTTCTTTTTGTCCTTTCTTATGTGCATGATTTTAAATTTTAATCTACAAACGTAGGACACTTGTAGGATGTACAAATCCTTAAGCTGAATAAAAGAGAATGAGTTGACATAAACTAATGTTATGCAATTGCATGCAAATTCTAATTAGGTAGATGGAGTTGAAAGATTTCTAAGAAAAGGATTCTAGCGTTCATAAAGATTACATTCAAGAACTTTGCTCTTTGAAGAGAAATGAAGATCATATTCAAGAACTTTTTGAAAGGAAATAAAGATCACATACAACTTTTCTCTTTTTTGAAGAAGATGGAGATCATATTCAAATACTTCGTTTATTTGGGCAAAAATGAAGGTCAAATGAGATCTAAACATACTTTGGTAACCCAATTAGTGATTCAGCAGTGATCATATTCATCGTAATGTTTCATGTTTATTGAGGAAATTTCGGTAATATTACTTTTATCCTGATCCTGACAAAAAATACTTCGGTGTACAGTAAAAAATTGAATTTCTTAGTTTTTTTTTAATTGAATTTCTTAGTTAAACTCTAGGATAAGGGGCTGTTTGGTTTATTACTTTGTCTGAAAAAAGAATGCAATGTAAAAGGAATATTTTAGAGTTGTTTTGATGAACGTAGGTGAATGATTTTTTTTGTTTGGCTAGAAGTAATGAATGTAAAGTAAAATCCTAATTGGTTTCGGCCGGTCGCGGCTGACGGAGGTGGTGGTGGTGGCGGCTTCGACCGGCAGTGGTGGCGGCGACGGTAACTGGCAATGATGACCGGCAGTGGCAGCGGCGGCGACAAGCGGCGGAGGGTGTTGGCCGGCAGCGGGCGGCTATCAAGCAAGCTTGTGATGTAAACGATTTTCACCTAAAATGGGAGGTGTTTGTTTTACACTCAAAATGAACTATTTCACTTTAGATTACATGTACTATACTTTTCCTCATTCTGTATTCCAACCAAATCCCAAAATTTATAAAATCCCTTCATTTGTAATATTTTGCACCATAAAGTAATCCAACCAAACAGCCGCTAAAAAAGCTGGTTGTATCATGACCATTGGCGGGTTTACAGTGGGTGCCCTGGGGCATGGACCCCCACTGACAAATTAACACTTAACATAAATATATATGAATAAAAGCCGACAGCTTTAACCCTTCAAAATCCCCACTGCCCGTTAACTGAAACTTGTAGGAATAAAATCCCACAGCTTTAACCCTTTAAAATCAAAAGCGACCACCCTGGGATTTGAACTAAACAACTCTGGTTTTGATAGTTAACGTGTCCATTAAGCTATAGAGGCCATCTGTGAATCAGATTTTACTAATTTTATATTACTTTCATTCAATCCGATATTAATCCTCTTCTTTCTTCTCTTTGCCTATATCACTAATAAAATATAAAATTTTAAAAATTATTTAAAATAAATATTAATATTTTTGAAAGATAAAAATATTATTTTAGAGCTAATAAATAGAAAGACAACAAAAATCACCAAAAAACTATTAAGAGTAACTTGAAAATTTATAAATATATGTTCTCACTAATAAAAATTTCTAGTTCCGCCCCTGATCATGATGTACTATAGTACCAGCTTTGGAGTGCCTGCAATGATAGAACGGTCGAAAGACATCAACATGAAAAGCAATTTAAGAAAAAAAAAATACAAAAATGAAAAATGAGAAATAGAAGGGTGGCGACCTTTCTTTTACCACAAATCACTGGTCAACATGATCATTTTTTTATTCATGACCTTACATGCTATGCTAGCTTTGGTATATCTAACCTTCTGTAAATTACTACTTGACGATCTTAATAAGATTTTGTGTTTGTGTCTAACTATGATGCACCGACACTTCGTTTTAAGAGGCAATGCAGTGTCGGACACGTGTCGGACACGGACACGCGCCCGACACGGCACGGACACGTGTCCGACACGTTCTAGGTGTGTCCTGTTTAAAAAAAAAAAAATTTAAACCGGACACGCGTGTCGGACACGCGTGTCCGGTTATTTCATATTAAAAAAAAAAAAAAACAAAAAGAACACCTAATAAGCCCTTACCCTAATCCGGTTAATTCATTCGAGCGAGATCGCGCAGCCATCGTCCCGAGCAGGCGGAGTCGCTAATCCCGTCGAGAGGAGTCGCTGCCGTCCCGAGCAGGCGGAGCTTCCAGCCGTCCTGAGCACGCGAGCTTCCAGCCGTCCCGAGCAGAGGAGTCGCGCAGCCGATCGACGCTCCAGCCCGCACCGTCGCCTCCTGCTTCCGACCGTCCCGAGCGTCCCGAGCAGGCGACCTTCCGAGCGTCCCGAGCAGGCTTCTTCCGACCTTCCCGAGCAGCCGATCCAGATTTCGGATCTAGAATTTTTTGCTGCCATTCCGTCATTCGTCATTTCTCTGTAAGTTTGACCTAGAATTTTTTTCGCCATTCGTCATTTCTCTCAATTTTTTTCTCATTTATCATATAGATTTGTGTTCACAAGAGCGTGTTAATTTTTTCTGAAATTACTTTGATTGTTTTGGGTTTTGAAAAAAACCCTAAATGAAACCCTAGTTTATAGGATATGCGATTATTCTTGTTTTACCTAAATTAAATCCCAATCTTGTTTAAGTTTTTAGCAATACAAAAGAGAACTGAAATCGTGAATTCATAAGTGTTATGTTAGAAATATTTTTGTGTTCATTTATCATAAGTGTTATGTACTTATGTTAGGATAATTTCTTAACATCAAAATTAGTAGCTCGTTTTGGCTTTGACCACATGAAGGATTGATCCCAGAATACATGAGACTTCTCAAGTTATTCATTGTACTGAGACTTCTCAAGTTTTCATCATTAATGTTAAAAAAAAATATACATGTTTGAAATACAATGTGTTAACTGCTTAGAAATTAGAAAGGACACAAGTCACACAACAAAACCTTCTGTAATAAATGTGCATTGCAATTAAAGCTAAAGAAACTTAAAAGATAACAACATGATTTTCTTGCTGTAGGAATTGGATGAATCCACATGTTTTTCTTGCTTTTGCTTTTGGTTTTGTAGGTTGTTCTTGCATTTTGAAATAGTGGTTTTATTGTGAGAGAGATTTATGTTTTTATTGAAATGAGTTTGAGACATTTTTTAAGCATTTATTACTTCCATTTTACCAGTGCATTTTAAAGCAAAATGAGCTCTACGGCTGGTGGGAGTGCATTAGGCGAAGGTTCAAAAGAACAATCTGTAGAAACTGATAAGCCATTATGGCTTCATGTTACCAAGTTAGGAAAAACATTTGAAGGAGGAGGGAATGTTTCATTCAAATGCAATTATTGTGGTGGAACCTACAAAGGATCATATTCTAGGGTGAAAGCACATCTACTTAAGATAGCTGGCCATGGAATTAAAATGTGTCCCAAGATTACTACTTCGCAGTTGACTGAAATAAACAGACAAGTTGATGAAGCTGAATGTAGGATCAAAAGGGCACTCCCTAAGGAGATACCTTTGCCATCCACCCATGGTTCGTCCCATGCTTCTTCCTCATCTGTTAGAGTTGATCATTCTTTATCATTCAGAAGTGAAGGCTATCAAACAAAGAAAAGAAAAGGAGTTGCTAGTAGTCCTTTAGAGAAGGCTTTCAGCTTGCAGCAGCGAGAGGGAGTTGGATGGTGAAATAGCAAGGATGTTTTTTTCAGCGGGCTTACCTTTCAACCTTGCAAGAAATCCTTACTATAAAAATGCATTCAGTTTTGCATGTAACAATAACCTTGCAGGATATGTTCCACCTGGTTACAATGCATTAAGATCAAAATTATTGGAAAGGGAAAGAGCACACATTGAGACATTGCTTGAACCAACAAAAGGAGTCTGGAAAGAAAAAGGTGTTAGTTTGGTGTGTGATGGTTGGACAGATCCTCAAAGAAGACCACTCATAAATTTTTATGGCCATTACAGAGAATTATCCTATGTTTATTAAAGCTGTCAATTGTGAAGGAGAATACAAGGATAAATTTTTTATTGCAAATTTGATTAAAGAGGTGATTGTCTTGATTGGGCCTTCAAATATTGTGCAGGTTATTACAGATAATGCACCGGTATGCAGAGCTGCAGGATTGTTAGTTGAACAATCTTATCCCCATATATTCTGGACACCTTGTGTTGTGCACACTTTAAATCTGGCACTAAAAAATATTTGTGCAGCAAAGAATACAGAGGCAAATGAAATCATTTATGCTGAATGTCATTGGATAACAGTGGTTGCAGATGATGCTGTTCTGATCAGAAATTTTATTATGAACCATTCAATGAGACTTTCAATGTTTAATGACTTCTCCCACTTGAATTATGAACCATTCAATGAGACTTTCAATGTTAGACACTGTCTAACTGTTTTCCCAACAAATCTGGTCATATTTAAGCTTTGGCATGAATTATCAAGTAAATCTTAGAGTAGTGACTAATGTGAAAACTTGTAATGATCCTTGTTTTTTAAAGGGAATTAAAAACCTTTTTTTTATCATTTCAATGCTATGATGCACGGACACGGACACGGCGACACGGACACGACACGACACGGACACGGGACACGGCATTTTTTAAAAATATAGGACACGGGTGCGGCGTGGACACGGCATAATAATTTTAAATATAATATATATAAATTCAGGTAATATTATATTAAAAATGGCAAGCAATATTAAATCAATGTCATGATAACTTGTTTAGCTCATAACATAAAGATGTTTAGTACAAAATGTCTAGTACAACCACAAAAATATAACCAAAAAACTATTTAGTACAATATGAAAGTTCAACTACTCAATAGAGGGAATGATAGAATTAGATTCAGATGTTGGTCTTTGGCCTTCAATATCATCATCATTGAATATCATTGCTTCCAACTCTGGCTCATCTAAAGAAAGATTTGCAACCTCTAATAATCCCATTTCATCAAGGCACTCGAACCCATCTCCAGCAACATCCCACATCTTGTTATCACCTGTCATATAAAGTGGGGTTTTTCCTTGATAGAAGACGAAGATTTGTATGGACATAAACTAAATCTTCAGCTCGTTGTGGAGTTATTTTATTCCTTTTCATTGATTGAATGAATGAGTATGTGCTCCAATTTCTCTCACAACAGGAAGAGGATGATACTTGACCAAGAAGTTTGATTGCTATTGTTTGAAGAAGAGGTGCCGACGCTCCATGAATTAACCACCACATTTTTGGATCCATCCTCCATCTATCAACCAAAGATTCTTGATCACCAAAATCCTCTAAATAACCAAAGAACTTTGCAAGTTCTATATTAATTTTTCTTCTCTCCTCCTCATTTGGAAAATATCTTTTCAAGCATATCTTTCTCATATTTGAAACTTCTAAATCTTTTTGTGGTGAGACACGTTGAGGGTCTTCTAGAAGCCATTCTTTACTTGAATACCTTCAAATAATACAAAACATATAAATTACATGTTCATTAACTAAGAAATTTAAATTAATTTAAAAGATGAATATGAATGTACCTTGGATTTAATGAATGAGCCAAACAATGCAAAGGTGTGTTGCTTTTGCTCCACCTATCCTCAAGAATGGTATAGACAACACACTCCAAAAATTTGAGTCTTCATCATTTGACTTTCTTTCATGTCTGTAAATAATTTCTTTCACTTTTGCTAACATAGAATCCCACATCTCATAAATCAAATGTAGACATGATTTATCTGTGTCAGCCTCTCTCAACATATCATAGATTGGATCAGTGAAATCCAAAATGTAGTCTACATTATCCCACCACAAATCATCTAAGATCTTTTCTTTAACATACCTTGCCTTCCCAACATCATCTTCTCGATAGCAAGACCACTTGTCACTAATCACCATAGATTGAAGAGCATTTTTAATTTGCTTGAATCTTCTCAACATGATTATCACAGAGGCAAAACGAGTTTCAGCAACAGCTAACATTCTCAAGTGGGAGAAGTCATTAAACATTGAAAGTCTCATTGAATGGTTCATAATAAAATTTCTGATCAGAACAGCATCATCTGCAACCACTGTTATCCAATGACATTCAGCATAAATGATTTCATTTGCCTCTGTATTCTTTGCTGCACAAATATTTTTTAGTGCCAGATTTAAAGTGTGCACAACACAAGGTGTCCAGAATATATGGGGATAAGATTGTTCAACTAACAATCCTGCAGCTCTGCATACCGGTGCATTATCTGTAATAACCTGCACAATATTTGAAGGCCCAATCAAGACAATCACCTCTTTAATCAAATTTGCAATAAAAAAATTTATCCTTGTATTCTCCTTCACAATTGACAGCTTTAATAAACATAGGATAATTCTCTGTAATGGCCATAAAATTTATGAGTGGTCTTCTTTGAGGATCTGTCCAACCATCACACACACCAAACTAACACCTTTTTCTTTCCAGACTCCTTTTGTTGGTTCAAGCAATGTCTCAATGTGTGCTCTTTCCCTTTCCAATAATTTTGATCTTAATGCATTGTAACCAGGTGGAACATATCCTGCAAGGTTATTGTTACATGCAAAACTGAATGCATTTTTATAGTAAGGATTTCTTGCAAGGTTGAAAGGTAAGCCCGCTGAAAAAAACATCCTTGCTATTTCACCATCCAACTCCTCTCGCTGCTGCAAGCTGAAAGCCTTCTCTAAAGGACTACTAGCAACTCCTTTTCTTTTCTTTGTTTGATAGCCTTCACTTCTGAATGATAAAGAATGATCAACTCTAACAGATGAGGAAGAAGCATGGGACGAACCATGGGTGGATGGCAAAGGTATCTCCTTAGGGAGTGCCCTTTTGATCCTACATTCAGCTTCATCAACTTGTCTGTTTATTTCAGTCAACTGCGAAGTAGTAATCTTGGGACACATTTTAATTCCATGGCCAGCTATCTTAAGTAGATGTGCTTTCACCCTAGAATATGATCCTTTGTAGGTTCCACCACAATAATTGCATTTGAATGAAACATTCCCTCCTCCTTCAAATGTTTTTCCTAACTTGGTAACATGAAGCCATAATGGCTTATCAGTTTCTACAGATTGTTCTTTTGAACCTTCGCCTAATGCACTCCCACCAGCCGTAGAGCTCATTTTGCTTTAAAATGCACTGGTAAAATGGAAGTAATAAATGCTTAAAAAAATGTCTCAAACTCATTTCAATAAAAACATAAATCTCTCTCACAATAAAACCACTATTTCAAAATGCAAGAACAACCTACAAAACCAAAAGCAAAAGCAAGAAAAACATGTGGATTCATCCAATTCCTACAGCAAGAAAATCATGTTGTTATCTTTTAAGTTTCTTTAGCTTTAATTGCAATGCACATTTATTACAGAAGGTTTTGTTGTGTGACTTGTGTGTCCTTTCTAATTTCTAAGCAGTTAACACATTGTATTTCAAACATGTATTTTTTTTTAACATTAATGATGAAAACTTGAGAAGTCTCAGTACAATGAATAACTTGAGAAGTCTCATGTATTCTGGGATCAATCCTTCATGTGGTCAAAGCCAAAACGAGCTACTAATTTTGATGTTAAGAAATTATCCTAACATAAGTACATAACACTTATGATAAATGAACACAAAAATATTTCTAACATAACACTTATGAATTCACGATTTCAGTTCTCTTTTGTATTGCTAAAAACTTAAACAAGATTGGGATTTAATTTAGGTAAAAAAACAAGAATAATCGCATATCCTATAAACTAGGGTTTCATTTAGGGTTTTTTTTCAAAACCCAAAACAATCAAAGTAATTTCAGAAAAAATTAACACGCTCTTGTGAACACAAATCTATATGATAAATGAGAAAAAAATTGAGAGAAATGACGAATGGCGAAAAAAATTCTAGGTCAAACTTACAGAGAAATGACGAATGACGAATGGCAGCAAAAAATTCTAGATCCGAAATCTGGATCGGCTGCTCGGGAAGGTCGGAAGAAGCCTGCTCGGGACGCTCGGAAGGTCGCCTGCTCGGGACGCTCGGACGGTCGGAAGCAGGAGGCGACGGTGCGGGCTGGAGCGTCGATCGGCTGCGCGACTCCTCTGCTCGGGACGGCTGGAAGCTCGCGTGCTCAGGACGGCTGGAAGCTCCGCCTGCTCGGGACGGCAGCGACTCCTCTCGACGGGATTAGCGACTCCGCCTGCTCGGGACGATGGCTGCGCGATCTCGCTCGAATGAATTAACCGGATTAGGGTAAGGGCTTATTAGGTGTTCTTTTTGTTTTTTTTTTTTTTTTAATATGAAATAACCGGACACGCGTGTCCGACACGCGTGTCCGGTTTAAATTTTTTTTTTTTTAAACAGGACACACCTAGAACGTGTCGGACACGTGTCCGTGCCGTGTCGGGCGCGTGTCCGTGTCCGACACGTGTCCGACACTGCATTGCCTCTTAAAACGAAGTGTCGGTGCATCATAGTTTCAATGTAATCATCTTTCCTTATTTTATTTTTCATTTCAATATTGTTTTACATCCTCTGCATTTGCTTTACCTCTTATTCTTTGATTTTCTGATTCCCCAGTCCAATCAGACACAGCATTTGTAAGATTTCTTGTTGAATACTTTTCTTCACCGCGCTCTTCTTTTTTGCTCTTATTGTTCAAATATGAAGCACATTTCAGGTAAATAAATTATTTCTCATCTATAGCTTGATGTGCTTTTTGATGCAGTTGTTCAATACGAAGCTCGCTGATGGTTAACGGAAGGTATCATGGCTAGTTATGCTGGAAAATTAGTTTGGGACAAGTTATCTTGGCTATATATATATTTTTTTTTCTTTTGTTTTTTTTTTTTTAAGTTATCTGGGCTATATGTGTTTGTTTCATGTCTGCATTTCTAGTGTTGTAAAAACAATTTTTCTTTCTGGACTACCACCCTCTGCTGAATATTGTGCTTTGCAATTCTTCAAACACTAAAAACAAATTGTATTACTTATAGTAAGTTGAGTGTTGATTTGGTGTTGTGAAATGTGCCTAAACCCAACCCCTACTCTCTGTTTTGAATTGTTATAAACTCAATTAATATATTGTTCCAGATTTTTTGTTGAACTACTTGATGTTTTCTTTGTTTTGTTTATTTGTTGTTGTAAATGTGATTAAGGCTTCGTTTGGGGCGGCTCTTTTAATTTTTGTATTAAAAAGCTGCTTTAAAAGCTGTAAGAAAGCCATTCCAAACGAAGCCTAAACTTAACATTGCTTTATTTTTTTCAAAATAGCTTGAAGCATGGCATTCATAGATTGCTCCTGATTTTTGCTGAACTGTTGTATTGTAATTTGTTTGTTAGTCATCACGGCAATGCAGTAGCCTCGCGATGGTGTTGTGCAGCAACGTGGCAGTGGCGAATTTTTTTTTATGAGGATGTTGAACGACGTCCAGAGACAAATCAGAACGCGTCATATCACCCCTTGCTCGATATTCAGCTCGGTACCGCTTGGTACCGATGATGTGACGAATTCTGGTTGGTCTCGGAATGATGAACTATGTTCAACGTCCACAAAGATAATCTCTCATCTCTCGTGGCTGTGTGCTGTAGATGTTACCAAGCATCCAACACGTTAACAGTGGAATAAGAATGGAGTTTGTTGCTGGTCGGATACTCCATTAGTCGTTGGCCTTATTGTGAAGCTCTTTTAGGGGCAATTAAAAAGTCGTGGCCTCTTAGAGCTTGTTTAAAGGTAATCGTAACTTTCTTTTCCTAAGCAAGGGCTTTTTTCTCCTGAAATTTTCTACTTAGGTAGACTACAATTTGGCTTGGACAAGGATCCTTGATTTTCCCAACCAAATCATTTACTTTGTAGAAATGGCATCCTCTTTTCAAGCTAAAAATCCAATATGATTGGAAACCTTCATCATGTGAATGTTGCACCTCATTCGTTCATTCTTCCAACTATTCACCCAAAAATCCGACGCCCACTTCTCATTTTTTCCATCACACTAGAAAGACCTCCCCGTGGCCGTAGAACGAGCTGCAAACCTCGTTGAGTCGCTACCTCCTGTGTTCCCCATAATAGCCCCTTTTCCACTTCAACAACTAAGCCTCTTTGACAACCTTCTTCCTCCAACTATCCACATGTATCTAGCATTCCCACTTCTCAAGCCGGGTTTGTGTTACTTCATCTTCAAGCACCCTTGATCAATAAAAAGATGCTTCCTCCTCCGAGCCACCCAATCCTCCCAAAGACACCATACCAAATCTCTACTCTCCCTAAAATGAAGCCAACATTAAATCATTTCCTCCACCTGATGATCCTACCCCAAACTCTTCCCTCCACTTTCAGAAATCATTTGATTTATTGTAAGGCCCCCAATCAGCATCTCAACAAGACGACCCAAATTCCTCCTTCCAAGTTTGCAAATCCAACGGAGCCAAAAGTATCAAAAAGTCATAAACTATTACTTCTAAATCCCAATAATGAGCCCTAGGATTGCCTCTTGGAATATTAGAGGTTTTAATAATTCTAAAAAAATTTTGAGTTGCAAAAAATTTACTTAAGTCTTACAACCTTGAACTATTTTGTATATTAGAAGCCAAAATTAGCTCCTCCTCCCTTCATAATTCCTAGTTTTCTGCCACTCACAAGCTCTTTGCCTATGAAGATATTATTCATAACTTTGAACACTCACGCCCTAGTAAGATATGGGTCAAATGGAATGTTGCTTACATTTCTTTCTCCCTAACATTCTCTTTTAGCCTAATGATTCACGACATAGTTACCATTAAAAATGCTCATGTTTTGAACATTTCTGTCATATATGCCTCCAACTCTCTTGAGGAGAAAACCAACCTTTAGGATTATATAAGGCCAATTGCTTCAAACATTGACTCTCCATGGATCATGGTTGGTGACTTTAATTGTTGCAAACCTTCATCTAAAAAGGCTGGTGATAATCGCATTCACCACGATAAACTTGGGGATTTTAATAACATGGTTTTTTATGTTGTTTTGTATAATCTGGCTTATATGGGCTATTTTTTCACCAGGCCTAGTCATAAAATTGATTAGCCTATTTACATCAAACTTAGGGGTGTCAAAATGGGTCCTTGGGGTGAATTTAGGTTGAAACTGAACTGACCCGGGTTTAAACTAGTTGGCCCTAACATAGTCCAGTTTTGCAAATGAGTCAGTATTGCCAACCCAAACCCGACCCGTGTGGGTTATCGAGTTGACCCGCCAACCCGCTCTTTTTAGAAATTTTGCCTGTCCCTCATGTCGCGTGGTCACCGGCCCGGCACATGAACCCCTGAAGGCAGGTTAGGCAAGGCGACCAGGCCAAGGTGGAGCCTCATGCAGGCGTGCCGAGTGCCGCGTGTCGCGTGGGCAACATGGCACATTACGACGTGAGAGGTGAAGGCGGGTAGGTCAAGGAGGGCTAGGGCTAGGGTTGAAGTGCAGCACCAATTGAGGATTGGGCTCACTACCTCAGTCTCGAGCTTCAAAGATCCCATTCACCACCATAGTGACCTTCATTCCATTAGCATCAACACAAGCAAAATTCGGGCAATCATCTACACATGAGACGTTGTCATAAACAACACTTACCTTCTCGGGGTGAAAAACCTGCATTAGGGGTACAATTGATTCAAGCCGGCTCGCGAGCTGACTTGAGCTCGATTATGTAATAAGCTCAACGAATCGAGCTTATCGAGCTCGTGAATTCGAGCTCGAACAGACGTCTGCTCTACTCGCCAGCTCCTCAAGCACTCGCAAAGGTGACTGGGAGATAAAAGGAAATCTCAATCGAGTGGGAGGACACGAATATTCAAAGGTTGGGTGTGAAAACCAAATCGATGGAGCACGGGATGAAGATGGACGAGTTCTGGAAAATGGATCTCAACGGCGGAGCCTTGGGACTAGGGGTGTAAGTGAGCCGAGCAGGCTTGCAAGCCGCCTCGAGCTCAACTCGTTTATGGGCTCGTGAGCCGAGCTTATCAAGCTCACGAGTCGAGTTCGATCTTGATGAGGCTCTGCTCGTGAGCTCACGAGTAGGCTCGTTAGTTTTAAAAAAAAAAAAAAAAAATTTTTGCCGACGAGCAGGCAAACTCGAATGGCTGGCAGGAAAATGCGAAAACCAAGCAGCATATCGGGCTGGAATACGCAAATGGCGAGCAGAAACTGGGTGGGAAATCAAGGTGGAAAATTGAATGCATGCGGAAAACGGGGCGGGAAACCGAAAGGCCTGAAATCGAGCGAGCAGCTCAACAAGCGTCTCGATAGCTCATTTATGTGTCTCAAGTCGAGCTCGAGCATGATATTTGACTCGCGAGTCGGGCTGGAACACCCCCTGACTTAAGCTCGACTCCACTCTTTTACACCCCTACTCGGGACAACATAGAACGAGCTCGGGTCAACCGATCTCGACGGCGGACATGATGATGAGCTCGGGGCAATAGATCTCGTCGCGGAGCCTTGGGACGACAACGAATGAGCTTGGGACGACCGATTTTGACTGCGGACGCGATGACAAGCTATAGATGATGGGTCTCGATGTGGAGCCTTGGGAGGACAATGAGAGAGCTAGAGATGACCGATGTCGATGGCGACTGGCGTGACAACGAGACTACTTGGCATGAAGCTCGAGACTGAGCTCGACGATCTGCTCAACATGAGATGAGTCGAGCTCGACCTCAATATTTGGCATGCAAGCTCGACTCGAACATCCCCTCACTTGAACTTGAGCTCGACTCATTTGAACCCTTAACCTGCACGCAATCCTCTTCAAGTTCATGAAACGGATCCCTGCTAGCATGCAAATCATTTGAAGTTTCCATTTTTTGTTCGATCTGGAGTCTTGTTCGCAATCACATTCAAACATGGCCTCCTTGTCGTCACTGGATGCATCCGACATAATTGTGGAATCAAACATTGCATCACACAAGCCCTTTTCATTACACTCCAAGTCATTCCGATCGCACTCCGCCCTAACCAATAGGGACAAAACCTATTGGGATCTACAGCTTAACCACGCCTGCTTTGAAATATCAAGGACAAAGAGCTCAAAGAGGCTCAGATTTACGACTTTAGGAACGAAACGGTTCTTTCAAAACTGATCGGTTCGCCGATTTAACCAAAATTTTAGCATGTTTTTTCTCTGATTTCTTGTGGAACAATTTTATTATTGAACCAGAGCCAGCCGTCAGACCAATTTATTGTTGAACTGACTTCTGATGCGATTTTTAAAATCATGGTTCTAACAATTCCCCTTTTATTTACTTTTTGATGACCCAACCAAACTCAATCACTAGTTTATGTTTAAGAACTTTTTGACTAAGCTATCGCAGTTTTGGGATGGTATTATTGATATAATTTATTAACAGCTCTAGGAATTCAATCTCTATGTTCCAAACGTTTACAAGCTCTCAAGGAGTCAATCAAAGAAGAAATCGGTTATCTTCTAATCACCTTGCCACTAAAATTGTTGACCTAAAATCCCAGTAAAAGGTTCTCTTGTCTCGGATTGACCTTGACCCGTTGAACATATCCATAAATTCTTCTATTAGAATTTGTAATGACCAACTAGCTTCTTGTGTGACTTCCAGGGTTATGCAACTTTTCAAAACTAAGTGGCTCTCTCAAGGAGAAGACGAACTTAAATTCTTATATGTTAAAATCAATATTATGAGAAATTATAATAGGATTAAGAACTCAACTCCTTCAGGCACCTTTTTCTCTCCTTAGGATGCTTCTAAAATTTCATTTGAAACAGCTTTCTTACTAATTCTTAAAGCGGCTTTCTTGTATAAAAATTTTAATTTTTATACTAAAAAATAACTTTAAGAAGCACTAAAAAAAACGTCTCAAACAAAGCCTAAGACTATTGTTCAACATTTCACCAACCTTTTTAACTATTATTGGTCACCATATTTGCAAAGCTATTAAATATTTATTTCATTATAACTATCTCCTCAAAAGAGCTATGCCACTATCATTGCCCCTAATTCCTAAAATTAGCCATGCAAATAATGTTTCTGAATATAGACCCATATTCCTTTATAATACTTTCTATAAAATTATTGCCAACATTTTGGCAAATAAATTAAAACCTTTTATGAAAGCTTTGATTCATCTTACCCAAGCAAGTTTCATTCAAAAGATGATCTATATTAACAATATTATCCTAATCACTAAATTGCTTAGGGAGTTCAACAAATTGCCTTCTCAAAAGTTTTTTTTTTTTTTTTGTGCTAAATTAGACGTTTGCAAAACTTTTGATACCCTATCAAGAAGCTTTATTTTAAGCAAACTAGAGCATGAAGAGATGTCTTTAGTTTTCACATCATGGATTAAAGCTTGTATTTATAATGTTCATTACTCTATATGCTTTAATGAGGGCCTAGATGGATTATTCTCCTCCACCTCTAGGTGAAGGTAGGGTTGCCCTTTATTCCCATACCTCTTCTATTTTTCTACATTCTCTCTGATTTAATCAATTCAGCTATCACCCCACACTTTTTTAGGGTATTAAAGTTCAAAATCATAACTTTAGTTGTTTATTATATGCCAATGATCTTTTGGTTTTTGGCAAAATTTGTGTTCATAATGCTACTTTCCTGAACATAATTTTAGCTCACTTCTCCACTATGTTTGGACTGAATATAAATAAAGCTAAAAGTTCCATTATTTTATCAAACCATACTCTTCATGCTATGGAAATTTGTAATAAACTTAAACTTTGGCAGGGAATGCATTGCTTTACCTTGGGATTCTGAATTCTCTTAAGAAACTTCATATAACTAACTTTGAATGTATTAATGAGTAAGGCTTCCTCACTACTTATGGGTTGGAAAGCAAAGCTTCTCTCCTTTGCAAATAGGCTTCAATTTTTGAGATATATCATATGGAATTATATAGCTTACTAGATGTGGTTCTATTTTACCAAAATCTTCTTGCAAGTTCATTGATAAGATATATGCAAAATAACAAGAACATGCATCTAATTTCATGGCAAAATACTTATTTACCCAAAAAATTTGGTCTTAGGATTCATGCAACTCCTGTGCTTCAACATACCTACCCAAAGATGGTTGTTGCCTCTTTCAATCAGTTCTAATGTGATGTCTCTCTCTCACTCTCAGAGGTGTGCTAGGGCATCGACCTAGCCGCCGATGCCCTAGCACACCCCTTCTGGTCCTTCCGACTGCTCCTCCGCATTTCCTACTGGGTGCTTCCCCTCGATTGGCTCAAGGAAGTTTCTTCTCCTTCTTGTTCTGCTCTTCATGTCGTTTTCATTTTATTTCTATTTTTATGGCGCATCCACATTTTCGGGATCCTGATTTTTTGGTTGAATCCTCCTCTCATTCGTTTAAGGATGCTCTTTCTAGTTATTCGCCTTCTTCCGTTGTCATTCCTGAACTTAAGGTTTCTTCAAATAAAGGTTTGCCTACTTCGTGGATTTCGGAGGCAGAAATCCAGTGGCTGGATGCGCCATTCGAATTTGCTCTAGTTGTAAAATTCCCTAGTCGTAGGCCATCCCTTGATGCAATTAAGAGTTTCTTTTTTAAGCTTAAGCTAAATGAAAATGTTTCTGTCACTGTTCTGAACCAGCTTAACGTTTTGATTAAGTTCTTTAACGATTTGGATTATTGTAGGGTCTTTGCTCATAGGTCGTATTTTGTGAGTAATTATTATATGAAATTGATTAAATGGTCACCTACCTTGGATATTGAGCTTGAATCGCCAGTATCCCTATATGAATTTCCTTCCCTAACCTTCCACCTCATCTGTTTGCACCACATATTCTTCATGGATTAGGTTTGATTTTTAGCAAACCCTTGAAAATGGATAATGCTACCTCCACTGTTTCACATCCATCTGTTGTATGCATTTTAGTTGAGTTGGATGTGTCCAAACAATACCAGAACAAAATTTGGATAGGTCCGGATAGCATTGAGTATGTTCAATTTGTGGTTTTTGAAGAATTTCTTGAGTATTGTGCTCATTGTTTAGCTTTGGGGCATTCCAAAGCTGGTTATAGGATTCTTCACCCTAACCTTAAATCATCTGTCTTGCCTCCTAATTCGTTGGGTATGGTCGCCATGTTGGTATTGATTCTGCTGTGAATGATTTACATGAGCCCTCTAATGTAAAGATCATTTTTCTCTCAGGATCGTCCGGGACAAAGTTGGATCGTCCCGGGACGATCGGTACAGGTTGTGCGGGAATTGTTTCTGGCTGCATGGTTCGTCTGGACGAAATTTGGATGGTCTGGACGAAAATTTTACAGAGCCAAGTCGTCCGAGGACGTTAATTAATCTCGTCTGGATGAAATTTGTCTAGAGCCGAATCGTCCCGGGACGAAATTGCGATCGTCCGGGGCGATCCGTCTGGATATATATAAAAATGAGATATTTTAAATAGAGAGAAAAGCCCAGGAGAGAGAAAATTGAAGGAAAAAGAAGGAAAAGTGATTTTTGGGCAACTCCGGTCCGTTTTCGTTCGTTGCTGTAGTTAAAGAAGTTGACCGACTCGAGGTAAGGCACATTCCGCCTTTCTCAATTTTCAGAAACGAGGATTTTGACGAGTTTTCTGTATTGAATTTTGTTTCCGTTAGCAAATTTCGGATATTATTTTCGTTTGACAAAGGTTTTACCGCGTAACTTTCGGTATGTCTTTGAGATGATAATTATGCACGTTTTGAGTATTTTCTGGAAGATTTTTACCGGATGTTTGGATTCTGCAATGTTTTAAATAAACTGAAAATTTTCAGAATGTTGAAAAATGTGTTGTTAGTACAATAAAAGTCTTATAATATTGTTGTGAATGTTCTGTGATAATTTGGTAAATTTCTGAATCTGTAAATTTTTGTGCAAATTCGATATACTGTCGTTATGCCGCTGAATTTTCTAAAATGAGATGATTGAATGAATTGATTATTTGTATGCTATCATAAGGGAGTTATAAGGGGACGGAATCCTATGTGATTCCGTTGTCTGGGTCAAGGAATTCTAAATTCTGAAACAAGCTCTGAAATCTGAAAATAAGTTCTGTTCCAGAACCTCTGATATATGTTCTGTTCTTGTGCTATAAGCACAACGGGAGACATAAGGGGCCAGAATCCGTTGAGATTCTGTCTGTGTCAGGGAAGGGAGGCGTAAGGGGCCAGAATCCGTTGAGATTCTGTCTGTGTCAGGGATATCTGAAATCTAAAATCTGTTTGTTTGATATTTGATAATCTATTCTGTGACTTATCTGATCTGTTTTATGAATTATCTGAATCTATTCTGTGAACTATTTGATTTCTGATTTTTGTACGACTCTGATTATTCCTTATGATTCTGTCTGCTCTGTGACATGAAAGTTTATGATATCCGATTTGATATGATTTCAGTTCCGTATTCGACGTCTGATTTTTGATTGAGCTATTATCTGTTCTGTCTGTTATACGATTTCTGTACGATTATTCGATTTCTGTACGGTATTGTTTGATTTCTGTACGGATATTTCTCTGATGTGAGTTTCTGATGATTTTGATTGGTGATTGATGTCTTGCTGAGCTGTTAGCTCATCCTTGTTTTCTACGTGGTTTTCAGGTTCTGGGAAAGGGAAGGAAGTCATTGATTAGCAGTCCAGAGTCTGATCTGTGATTAGGTATTTTGTACTTTTGATTTTTGTACATGGCTTTTCTGTTCTTTCTGTTCGTAAGTCATGTACTATATCTGTGTATGATTATTTTGGTGAAAGAAAAGATAGATAAACTGCGTTGTATTTGGATATTTTTTAGTAGCTCTGTGTTTTTCTGTCTGTGTTATGTTTGGAAGAAAGTTTTGAAGCAAATTTCAAAGCCAGATCCTGGATTTGTTGGCTCTGTCGCGACCCGATGCAAGCGGGATCCGTCCCGGTCGGGTTGGGTCGTGACATCTAATGACCATGTTATTGTTTCAGTGGCTTCGACATGTATTATTGGTTCTGATTATATTGTGAATAGATTACCCGAGCCCTCTAATGTCCCTGTTACTATCTCTCCTGTTTTTCCTTCTTTGGGAGATTCTCCTCTTGTGGTCATTGAATCAAGTATTGTCCTAGATTGTGTGGATTCCTCTAAATCTTCTCAGGTTCCGACTCCAGTTGTCAATATCCCTACTAATCGTGTGGATGATGAATTGTTGGTGTATGGTGGTGTGGATGGAGTTGTTTCCCCTAATTTGGTTCCTTCCATTGTAATTGTATCGGGTATCAATTGTTGTATGAATTTTAATAAAAGTCCTAGTCATGTGGAGGATGGGGCTCTAACTGTTGGCAAGTATGGTGAACAAGCTGTGGTTTTTTTATGGGGAGGTAGGTGAGAAGGTGGCACTTATTGAGGTATTTATTTCAGTTATCTCAAATGCTAATTTGATTGCCCATTCAGTTAGATGGCAATGTGATTGATTACAGGATGACATGTCAATTAACAATGAGGAGGATGATATCAATATCAAAACAAGCTTGCTTGATAAGTTCATTTCGCAACATAGACATAAATCCAAGAAGATATGATTTTATCTTTTTCTAGTTTTTGTTGTTTTAGTTACCTTCTCAGATTCATTTAGTTTCAGCATGAACAATGAGGAAGCAACTCTGTTGCAAACATCATTGATGGCCAAGGTTGGTTGGCAACCTGGGTGCCTCATTTTGCTAATTTAGCTGCTTCTCAATTTCAATTTTATTCTCCCATAGATGGCCCTACCCTAACAACCCAATGTTGGTCTGAGTCCGCACATTTATATGCTCCCCATCCAATTATCAATTTACATTGCTTCTTATTTTTTACTTTGTAATTGATTGATGTGACCCTGTGAGTGATCTTTTATTGTATCTTTTTCCTTTAATGAAATTTAGTTTGTTAAAAAAAAAACCTATTATTGTTCCCTTATTAAACATTTACATTGTCTAGAAAGCCACTTAGCCATGTGGTGTAAGACTCAGTACACTTTCCCTTAAGAAAATTTAAATCCTTTTTTTTTTCTAGAAAGCTTTATATAAGGTAGCAGTTATGACCAAAAAACTAACTTTTCCTTTAACATCACCCCCCATAATCACCTCTTGTTGATTTGGGATCACTTGATTAATGGTAATTCTCAAGTTGACACCTTTGGTTTACCACTTTTAACTCAATTTTTCCCCTCATGCTCTTATTAAATACTACATTACTGCTACTCATTGGAACCCCCCCTATAACCTTCCCCAGCCAATCCAACAAGCTTTACTCTCCACCCAAATTTCTCCTGTTTCCTGCAATATTTTATTGTTGGGTGGGGCTAACAAAGCTTCTTTTAAAGCTCTCCTTACGCTATCACACCAATTTTGCTCCGATTTACTCTATTTAAGCTAAGGGGCTTAAAACAATAGATTTCTTGTTGAAGCATGATATTCCTAAGGATATCTGATGCAATCTATATGGCTCTAAAAGACTAAAAGTTTAGCTCATTTATTTTTTGAATATAATTTCTCATTCAAAATCATATCAGCTATTTTGTCAAGGACTAATCACATTCAACATTTTAATTTATTTATTGATTACTCTTTTTGCCCATCTAGCAGAAAGGAACTCTTATTTTCTAACTGCATGTTGCTTCCTCTACTTCATTTGAAGGGAAAGGAATTCAAGAAGATAAGATCCATAGTGCAAGAATGAAATTAGGTTCTCCTAAGTCCCAACTTTCCCCTCCAAAAACAATCCTACAGTGTAAATTCTGGGTACTTTGTAACTTCATAAACATCAATGAACTTCAAAATGTTATGTTTTTTGGTGATGGAATATTTAAACAAAAAGCTGCGAAAACCCATTATCATAATTCATGGCAAACTAGGCAATCACCAACTAGAAAAAACATCTTGTCATTGTACAATATAATATCATAGCGCATGAGTAAAATGAACAATATAATATCATAGGGCTACAAAAGAATTCACATTTTCTATATTTGGCATTAAGAAAATTCCAAGCTAGCTTCCAAAGACATGAACTACACTAGTTCATTAAAAGAACAGTTTTTTTTTTTTTAAATTGCTTATGTTTAACCACATACATCATCATATATTCTCAATAATTAACATCAAAGCTATATCAACATCAAAATCACCTACATGGTTAATAGTGTCACTTAGACCCCTACATTGATCATGCATGTAGCTCTTGAAGTCAATTAACATTGGCTCCAATATTTTCATTACAAAAATCAGGATTAATAGCAAAGTCAACAATATAACATAAAAGCTACTCACCTTAATCTATTAGTAAGAGCTTTGACATTGACTTAAATATCCCCCTCCCAAGAAAAAAAAATTATATGATCCAACTATAAAATTAATGACAAAATAAGAATGCACAAAGACATGATCAAGCAATTAGGTAATGCCAATACTCTTTAATAACTTCCAATTAGGAATGGAAATTCTAAAATTTATAAGCACGTTAGAATAAAATCATATGACATTTGCCACTTGCAATATGACAATAATGCAACAAACGTTTTGTAAAACACTTCGGCAAATGGTAGCAAGTTGACTAATAAATCTCCAATCCTCTCATTCATATCATTGACTCAAATCAAAAGAGCAATAACCAACTTGCATCAAGACTGCATCCACATGATCCGATGCTTAATTACAAAAAGATACAAACATATTAAAATTCTTTTTTTTGCCTGCAAAATTAAGAGAATCTACTCATTCTTCCTCATTCTCAGACTCTCTGTTATCTTTCTCTACTCCTTTTTCCTCAGTATCATTCTCCTCTTTGGCCTGCCAAGGAAAGTAACTTCATTTAACATCAATTTTAATTAGATTACCAAAACTACTAAATTAAGAAGTTGCGCATACATACTTCTTCATTTTCAGCATCGTTCTCAGCCTTGTCATACTCTGCCTTAAGCTCTGCAGCTTTATCCAAATAAGGCTTTTTTTCCTGTAATAAATCATAAAGTTAACCTCTAATAGGAACAAAGCTATTTCTTTTGCTCGAGTAGTCATTAGAATTTGTTAAGAGACTGACCTCATCTGTCATGGACTTCCATTTCACACCACCCTCTTTCGCAACCTTTCATCCAGAAAAAATATGATCGTAAAGCAAAAAAAAATAGTATTTCTTAAACATAAAACTAAAATTCTGGGTCAGAGGTTCTTTTACCAAAGCAACGCTCTTATTGTCAGGGTTAGCCTCCTTGAATTCTTTCCTAAAATCCTCCCTGAATTAAGGGAAATCATTTAAACAGCAACAATTTTAATGGGCAATATTAGAACAATCGTTAAAAGATGAAAACAAATGAACATTTACATGTAGAGAAAGAATGCCGTCGGGGGACGTTTGCGTTTGTTAGAATCACGTCCTTTCTTTTCCTTCTTGGATTTCCTCTCTTTCTGAGTTGAAGAGGCAGCTCTCTTCCTACAAATATTGAAATTTCCCCTATTAGATGAACGTTTAACAAAACTTAAGTAATATATGAAAAGATCTAAAATTGAGGATGCATTACTTCTCTGGCTTCTTCACCTCAGTTACCTTTTCCACCACCTGAGCCTCTGAAATTTCAAAAGAAAAGACAACATTTACACATGAGCAAAAGAAACATAATAGTAAGCTGAATACCTTAAAAGAATTACCGAGATTCATTTTAATTTTCGAATCCATGCCGCAATCATGCATATCGATTAGCCCAACATGTATATCCTTTTTGCAAGCTTCACTGGCAAAAGATACTCTTGGGTTAACAAAACTCCAAATAGAAAACTCAATAAAAATTTTAAGTACAGGAAATCTGCTACGAGATCTTGATTCAAAAAACTATAAAAAAAAATTAAAAAAAAATGTGAAAAAAGAAAGGAAGAACATGATAAACAACAAGGGAATCGATTATTAGGAGATAGATAACACAATACCATTTCGTGAAAGCGCTCCCATCCCTTGCTCGCTTCATCGTTGTCGGTGTCTCCGCCTCCACCCTCTTCCTCTGTTTCGGCGTATGAAGCGTCGAAGAACCTCCAGCCATCTCTACGAATTCTGACGAGTGAAAACAGGGAAAGAACAGAACTTGACATCATAGACAGTAGAATCTGACTTATAGTAGGAAGATAATTTGAAAAGTTTTTTGATTTCGCTCGCTTTTTTTGCCGCCACTTATAGAGCCCGCGGGAAAACGTGGAAATTTGCCGGACGATCCCGCTCGGTTCAATCTCCTTCATTAGTAGCCGTTCGATGGGAGTCCAAATCCCACGGTTAATATTCATTTCACTTTGCAAACGGGTCATGCACGCACCTGTGTAAACCCATGTCACTATGACAGCCCATGCGTCATGTGTGTGCACCTGATTTAAGGGACCGATCAGCTAAAGCGTAAACAAAATATATCGTCACAAGTTCTGTTTATTTGAAAGGGATATTTTGCTTTGTATGCCCCATAGTATCTTACTTGGAAGTAATCTATTCATTATTTTATTTATTGATAAAATATGCATCACAATTTTGTTCTTCTCAAAATACCCTCGCTATGGACTGTGTACTAATTTGTTATATTTGCTACAATAAAAATTTATTCAACAGCATTCGACCAAGTTTAATATTGTCCTTGCCAAGTCTCAGAGTCTTATACTAGAATAGTGAAAAATTACATTATGAAGTCAATTGTCAGCGTAAAATTTATCAAATAATTATGAGATGAATCCAACATTTGACCAAGTTTGAAATTATATATAACAATATTTTGGTGCATGCTAAAAATATTGTTTTAAACATGACTAAATGTGAATCAACCATCTTCCAAAAAAAATGTAAATTAATATTCAAACATGTTTTGAATAGGGTTTTTAAAAATATTATTCAAAAATTATAAAATAGTTGAATTGCGTGATCAAATAAGATTTATGTAGTGTTTGAAGATTGTTCAAACTTATTAAAAAATACAATATAATAAATCAACATGCAATCACAATGGCTATAACACAACAGATTATAAGACTGACACAATAAAACACATCTTATATTTAATAAAGCAGTTATAATGTTTTCCAACAACATGTTTAGCACAATTACAATTGCTATGATATAACATATAAAAAGTTTGAAATAAATTTAATAAATCACACTATTATTGATGGGTGGGATGTGAGTGCAGGTGCGCGAGGCGAGGCTGATAGCGTGCACGGGTGCAGGCGTTGGTTGCTGGATGCGACGCGACGCGACGTGACGCGATTGTTGGTGCATGAAACTAGCATCACAAGGGTGTGATGCGAGGTAGATCACAGCGTCAGGAGCGTCTTGAGTGACGAGCGTGAAGCAGTGCACCTGGAGCAAGACACGAGCGTGAGTCACGTGATGCAGTCTAGGACGAGCTATGGTGATCCAGGTCACATGCGAGTTTTCGAGTCAACATGAACCAAACCCAATTTTAAAAATGGGTCTGAATGTTGAACTCAAACCCGGTCCATCTACTAAACGATTTGACCCGGACCTATAATTGTTTAGTTCAAGCCCGGGTTAGGTTTCTGATTAGGTCAAATTTTAATAATCTATCCATCATTATCATATACCAGAATTTATGCTGTAAAATTTTGCTAAAAATTAATATATCACAACTTTTGTAATATTTGACCGAATTAAAATATATAAAATTTAATATACACAAAATCATTGAAATTAGAGATCGAGTAATTGTTCCAATCAATAAGATGAACAACTTTTACAACGGGATGGACTCTAAAAAATAACTCTAAGACTTTCAAACTCTAAGTTTCTTTATCTCTCTTCTCACTTTTCCTCTTATTTTCTCTCTAACTGATATTTGCTAGTCGAATCAAGAATAGGAAAGCATATTAATGCGACCACTGACTTGAGGTATTTTATTTTATAATAAAATAATAATATAATATTAATATAATTATGTAATTATTTACTTTTTAACAAATAGTTCTTATAATTTCTTTATATCTTCAAATTTGTAACTTTTAAAATTTTATAAAAATATGCATAAAATAATCCATCATATTTCTAATTTTTTTATGAAATCGGTTTGCAAAACGAGCACCTAAGAGTCTCAAAATCACCACTTGTAATGATAGTTTATTAAGGATTTACACCAATGCTAAAAATTAAAAAAAAAAATTGTATAATAAAAGCATTACACTATCTATTTTATGATGAAAATGATTTTTGATGTGGACTTATAAATACTTCTAAAAAATTTATTTGTCTAAATCAAAATACAGATTAATTCATAAATAAATAAATAAATAAAGGTCCTGCTAAGTAGACTTATTTAGATACATAACATGAAGGCCAGGCTTTAGAATTTTATAGCTCAGATTTAATCGACTGTTATTGGAAACACTATATTATGGATTATTGTAATTAATTATTTTGAAAAGATAAGTTATGATTTACATACTCTAAATGTTTATTTCATATATTATTGATGATTAGTTGGCTCTATGTATATTCAATTGCGAAAATAAATGTTAGAAATATAGAAAAATAAGATAAAATTTCTCCGTTAATTAGGTCTTGGGGCGTTACATTGCTCTTGCCCCTTTTTTCTCTAATTCTTCTCACAAGAAATGCATTTTGATGTTTAAATCAACGATATTCCCTTTCAAGTTCCAGCACCCATCTTTTTAGAGAAAGGGTTGCTCGTGCTCCCTTTTCTTTTTCATTTATTCTCACAAAAGATGCATTCCACTATCTTAAATAGGTGGTATCCTCTTTCAAGCTCGATCACTCCTCTCTATAGAGAATAAGTTACTTTTACCCCTTCACTTATCCATTTCTTGCAAGAGAGGCATTCCACAGTCTTATATAAGTTGTATCCCCTTTCAAGCTTCAATGCTCTTTTCTATAGAGAACAAGTTGCTCTTGCTCCCCTCTTATTCTCTATTTTCTTCCCACAGGATAAGCCTTCTATTGTCTTGAATAGTCAGTATCCCCTTTCAAGCTTAATTTTTTCCTCTCTATAGAGAACGAGATATTCTTGCCCTTTTTTTACTCCATTTTTTTTTCTCACAAGAGCGACATTCTACTGTCTTGAATAGACGATATCCCCTTTCAAGCTCCAATGTCTTTCTCTTTAGAGACAAAATTATTTTTTATATGAATTTATAAGTGATACTCATAATTTTTTTCTTAATGGCTAAGCTTTGGTCTTTATATTGAAAAAAGTTTATCAACTCCATTTTGAGAGACTTTTCATTATATTTTGAAGTTCTAAATTTTCTCCCAATATGGAGGTAATTATTACAAAAAAATATTGCACCGCTGGATGTAGAAATCATGTTCATGAAATTATTTCAATTCATGATGTTTTATGTTCAACTCCTTGCATTAATCTTTTAGGTTAATAAGATCATATGTTTAGATGTGATGTAGAATTTTAAAATTTTAATGTTGACATCATGTAAATCGGTAATCTTGTATATGACTTTAAGATATTTATATGAGTTTAACTATGTTTTCTTTCAATTTATTTGAAGTAAATACTCCATCGTTATGTAAGTATAATTTTGATTTGTGAACTTGCCACCATGAGAGAAAACAAAATTCTTTATGCATCTTTAAGATATTTCTTTCTAGTTAAAGCATAATGATTAAAGAAAGTTATTCTTTATGCAACTTTAAGTCTACTAAGATATTTGGTGTACTTATACCTTCTAATATTTATACCTTTTGAATTTTTTTTTAATAATCATATATCTTGTGAGGCTTATATCTTCTGAGGTTTTAGGTGTATATATATATTTTAGGGCTTCTTCCTTCTGAGTTTTTGTACACATGTTCATTTGTCTTTAAAAGAATTATGGTAAGATTGAACTTTTTAATGCTTTTATTTTCTCAATTTTTTTAAGAATAAAAAAAATTGTATCTTATAAGGCTGAAAGAGGTTTTGGACATATATGTACCTTATGAGATTTTTTTAATAATTCTATATCTTATAAGACTTATGACTTTTGAAGTTTTAGGTGTACATATACCTTTTAAAGCATTTGTCTTCCAATATTTTGTACACGTGTTCCTTCTAAGACCCTTATATTTAAAAGTCTTTAAATAATCCTGAACCTTTTAAGGCTTTCAGCTTTTCAGATTTTTGAATATGGAGTTTTTTTAGTGAGGATCTTGTACACTACTAGCTTCCATTCGAGGCTATCTCTTGGACGTGTCTTCTTGGGATTATGAATGGATATTTTGTTTATCATTTACCCTCATGGGATATTTGTAGTGAGGACCTCATTTACTATCAGCTTTTCATTTAGGCTGCTTAATGGGCATGACTTCTCAAGATTGTGTTTATAGCATTGTTTGATGACATTAACTTGTGTAAAAGAGATTTGGGAGAAATCTGCCAATGATGTTTGATATATCTGAGATTATTTATTAGAGTTTTACCCAATGAGTTTAACATATTTAGAAGAGGTTGAAGGAGATCGAAAGAAATCCACCTAGCATGTTTGATCAATCTAAGATTATTTGTAACAGTATTGCTAGATGATTTTAACTAGTGTGAAAAAAGGTTGAATCAAACCCCCTAGGATCAATTATACCTTGATTGGGAGAGGCAAATAGCAATGTATCCCAAACCAAAAGTGATTATTGGTATTTTTTTAGACAATTAATATCTTTTAATGTTAAGATTATAAACTTGTCCAATGAGTGGATGTCCAGTTGAGAATTGTGTAGAGTTTGAAATTCACTTGAAGTTTTCCTCTATTTGTTGAACGCTTTATGAAAGGTTGTTAATAGAAAGACTGTCATTGAAGCGCAAACTATTGGAGGGGCTTGTTCAACCAGCGCTATATTTGAGATTTCAGCATAAATATGCCTTTGAGGTTACAACCAATGTTACCCCCAGTTTAAATTTATTTTTTCATAAAATTGATGTAGCAATGTATGATGATTGAGATGAGATAAAATAATATTTATTTGTTATTGTAGTGAGGCTACCTCAATATTGAAAAACTTTTTTGGACATGATAATGATTCATTATAAAGAGACTACCTTGCTACTATCATGCTCAAGACATTGACATGAATAGGGTTGTCAAAATGAGTTTTCGGGTCGGGTTCGAGTCCAACTAAAAAATGACTCGCCATCAATTGTCTCAACCTGAATCTGAGCCGGTTAGGGAAAAAGGTCACCAAAATAGACCCAAACCCAGCCTGATTCAAATTCAGGTTGACCCGACACAATCTGCTATGTCGGGTGAGGTTGATCAAGAACGGGACCACAGACGTTTGAGCGGGGCAAACAAGCGAGTGTGCATGTTTGACGACTAGGGAATGCAGGCAAAGGCGAGCCGGTGAGTAGGCAAGCTCGAGCAACGTGTGTCGTGCAGGCTTTTATGAGCCGACGAGTGTGTGCGAATGATTATAAGCATGAAGAGTAGCGTAGCTTTGAGGCGGGGAAGCTCTGAGTGCACAACGGAGTATGTGCGCGGGTTGGTAAGTTGCAATCATGTTAGTATTTGAAACTCAAACCGAACCCGTTTTCAAATAGGTTGACAAAAATCGAGAATTTTTCAGTCGAATTTTCTGGTCGTGTTAAATATTGACACCCCTATATGTGAACGACCTTTCAAGGTTGTAACAAAGGTTGCCACCAAATCAAGAATCATTTCTCATAGACGACGGCAAACACTTATGTGATAGTAAATTTGAGACGATTGAGTATATATTTTACGTCTGAATGTTATATAAAAATTAATCACACAGATAAAAGTAGTAAGACCAAAATTTTTTTACTTGAAAAACTCAAAAAGGGAAAAACCATGGGGCTTAGCCCAATTAAAAAAATCTACTATATAGTACATGATACAAAAATTATTTCTTCCTCGCAAGCTAAATAAGAGGAGATTTTTTTATAACAAATGTGTAATTTTTCTTGAGGGGGATAGAAATCAATTGTCCATAGATAGACAATTAAAACCCAATAGTAGAGCTTGATTTTCTTTATGGGGATTATAGAAAACAGGTGTCCACTAGCGAACAAATGTATCTAACATCGAGGTTAAATCTTATCAGGAGTTTGAAGATGGCGGCGATCACTGACTATGGTCACCGGGTGGTGTTGTCGACGACGATGGTTATAAAATGCAATAGAACTATCTATAATTCTCTCAATTATTCCCCTTCTCAAATGAATAATGGAGCCTTATTTATATAGGCTTTTTGGGATGAGTATTTTAATAATTTGAACCAAAATCTAGAACATCCCATCGTACGATCCATATCAATTCCCTCGATCATGAATATTTTTTTTCAGCATTTAAAATAACTTAATGATGTTAGAAATTAGAATTAACTTTTTTGGGCTTGTTGAAGTTGTCTCGTCGAGCCCTTGATTCGACTTTAAGTATGTCTAATTTGAAGATCATTTCGTAATCAAATTAATGTTTAAAGTTTCCAATTATACTTCAAGTGCTTGATTTGAGATCCTTAGAGCTCGAATAGTGAGCCCAGCACGGATACATCTTAGGTGCCCACCTCAATTTTGCTTAGGGTTACCGATTATCCGTCCTACTTCAACAATACTTTCAAAATTACTTGACTTAAACTGAAAATTCATATTTTCATGAAAGGTTAATCAAAATTAAAGAATAAAATCACCAATGTTAGATGTTTTTTTATGAATTAAATATTATGTTCAAAATAATAATGATATTAATACGTCGTCAAAAAATTATCTTAAACGGGCGCGAATCTCGATGCAAAATCAAGTTGTAAATTTCAAAAATTAATTCGGAGACCATCCAAACTCTGATTTCAACAAACTTATAGTCAAACTGAGCGTCTCGGAAATAAGAACCCAACAACACCAAATTCGACTCAATCCGAGCCCAAATGGGTCCAAATCAAGGACCCGAAGCGCTGTTGGAATGTTCAAACCACAAATTGGATAACCAAACGGTTTTCAAACATAACAAGCTTATACTCAAATCGAGCGGTTCGACGAGAAGAATCCAACGAGCCCAAGATCACCGAATTCCGACATCATTAAGGTCTTCGAATGTCTAAAGAACGGTGCATGATTAAGGGATTCAACATCGGCCGTTCATCCGACCACTCCCCATTTACCCTTAATCTCTCACCTATGTACGACCCTTCCAACCAAACATGTATATTATTGTAACTCCCATTATGTAATGCGCTCTATATGATGTACATTTGTACCATCAAGCCAAGACCTTCTCCCAAGGAAGGGCCTCATTTGTAATCGACTGTAAATACGAGTGGATTCATTCAAACTGGGTCAGACCCCATGGTTTTTCCCCTTTTCAGAAGTTTCAAAGTAAAAACTCTGGTGTCTCTTATGAACGTTACACCATCTCTCTTATCTGATTGTGTGCTGGATTTTCGTACAATGCTAAGACGTTAAACTATATATTTTCTCTACCATCGCGAATACTCCAGAATGCAACATATATAAAGCTCGAACCTTATCTCCTAGCGTCAAACGAATGGTGTTGATCAAGTTAGAAGACACATGATAGCTATGTAATATGAACTATTAACATACAGCCCCAATAACTAAGAATTCAACTCCCTCGCCCTTTTGCTCTATAAGACTTTGGTTTTTTTTTTTTTTTGCGCTTTTGTAAAAGACAGTTTTAAAAAACATTAGACACTTATGTGAAGACCTTAATGATGCACCGTTCTTTAATACTCAAATGAAATTTTCTAACGGAGAAACATATATAAAAAGCTTTCTCAAAACTGCAGAAAAATGAAAAAATGGAGTTATTGGGAACGTGATTTGACGAACCAAACAATACAAAAAAAAAAAAAATCTTCCGTTTCCAAACGAAAAAGGCAAAAAAACGCTCAAACAAACAAAGCCTAAGAGGTAACATGCATACTCATTTAAAGTTAACTATGTTAGAAAGTTTCCATATGTGGGCCAATATATTTTATACATATAAATAAAAAATTATACATTAGACGCTATCTAAAATTAAGTCAATTAAATTCGTGATCTATTTAAGTATTAAATTATTATTTGGCTTATGTGGCATCTCAATTAAATTTTGTATGGAATTAATTTGTGTGGAGGCCGGATATTTATTTTATTTTAATGATGTGCTGAAATAAAATATTTACACTTTAAGTATATAAGAGTTGTGGTCCCCAGTTTAAGCGGTGTAGTTCTCATTTCTCTCATTTCCCATCTTGAGTGAAAAGAAGGGGTCTCTCGCTCTCTTGGAGAACGCCGCTCTAAACGTGGAAGATCGAAAGACCTTGATTCTGCTTTTCAATGGATTCAGGTACGCTTCCGAAAATTCTTCTCGATGATTTGGCATGTCGTTCGGAGACGATCGAATTGATTTTTGTGTCTCCTTTAAATCCTAACAAACTATCCATGCTGACATGGTCTTCATTGATGGACGCCTTGACATTCATTTCATTAAATTCAGCCAACATAAATATTTTGTCTTAATTTAATTATCCTATAAGGAATGGTTTAAGAAAATAAAGTTTTATTTTTATGCCATTTATATGCATATATTATATATTTGGTATAATATTATTTTAACTTGTTTGTTTATTCTGCCTCATAAAGTTAGTCAGGATATAATCGATCAGGTTGAGGGTTGGTTTGATTTTTGGGTTTAGGGTTTGAGTTAGAAGAGTTCAAAGCATGTCAATGTCAAGTTAAAATTGAACTTGACCCAATAATCTGTTTTGACACTCTTATTTGTAACTGATAACATACTCTGCTCCTCGAATCATTTCAATTGAGTAAGTCCCTATGATATTTTCTTTCTTTATGTAAAAATTGGCATAAAAAAATTGGCATCTCTTACAACATTTTTTTATTTGTTATATTAGTTCAGAGTTAGATGCCAAACTCCCTTATACTATGTGAATATTCTAACGTGCAAAATGTTTAAAATGATATTTCAATATAGAAAAAATAAGATGGGAGTTAAAATAATAATCCATCATATTTGATCTTCTCACTATTAAAAATAATTTGGGAGATTTGAATGGGTCTATGATGATCTGCTAGGTCGTAGAATCTAGTTTCAAAATCTATGGGCAGGCCTAGATTTGAACTAAGATGAGCCATCAGTTTTAGGTGACTAGATTAAGGTTTGGAGTGCCTAGGAAAAAGGGTTAGAACAAGTCAAGTAAGGTCTAGATTAATCTGATTAGGTTTTAGCAATAAAAAAAAGCCCAAAGAGGTGTAATGGGGTATAAGAAATCCTTTACTTTCATCATTTAGCTTAAGTTAACTAGTCTGATTCATACAATTTATGCTCTATAACTAAGGCTTCGTTTGGGACGATTTTCTTACTGCCTCTTAAAATATTTGTTAATACAAAAAAATTTACTTTTGTAATAGGAAGCTGCTTTAAGAAGCAGTAAGAAAGCCGTCCCAGACGAAGCTTAAGATTATATACGCAACTCAACATGATCTATTGGTTGGACGCTTTAGCTACTAATCAAGATATATTGAGTTTCAGTCTTGCATATGTAATGTGTGTAAGTTTATCTTAATTGTTCAAAATGTCAAAAAAAAAAAAAAAAAAAACTAAGATTATATCAATATAGCTATTTCTAAAAATTAAAACCAATTAATTAGGGGCAAACGATCACTTTGATTTTTATTTTTCATTTTATTATATTTAATTTAATTCAAAATAAAATATAATTGATACTCAATAAATTAATTTCTTAAATTTATTAAACATAGGTAGTGTTAAGAGTTGTCCAAGGTGGTGGGTGGTAGTTTGTGTTTTTTTATTAAAAATTAAAAACCTAATAAAATTATATATTTGATTACTTTTAAAATAATTTGAATAAATAGCTAAAGCTAAAAAAAATAAAAATAAATATATATATGTTAAAAAAAAAGGAATCCTAAATAGTCCCCTTAAATCACAGCAAACTCCGTAAAGAATTATGATGGCCTTTTCAGTCCGAGAGAAGATACGAGCAGTCCAGTGAGCCAACGGCCATCAGCGAGGGCATCTCTTGCTCTCGGCCTCGCTGTACGACTGACTCTTCGTTAAAATGGTCTCTTATGGGCACTATTCAGGCAATGCTAAGTGCTAAACTATCTTTGTCTCTCGGGTCATTGTCGACTCCAGCTAGCGCGCTTCTCTCTTACAACTCACTTTTTTTTATGTCAGCACCGAGGGAACGCTCTTTTCTCAAGGCTTGCTGGGGATCAAGGATCGATTGAACTGGAGGAGGAGGAGATCTCGGGACGGTGGTCAGACCGTCTCGAGCCGATCTCCTTGGATATAAGTTCCATCTGTAATTTTTCTTTAAGCTTACTTTATTCTCACGGGTTTGATTCATTGAATTCTTATTGTTTGATTCATTGAATTCGTGTTTGCTTGATTTCTTTTCCCAAGATGCGATTTTGGCATCTGAGTATGTCGATATTTGTCCGGTACAGGTCTTTGCCTTGAAGATAGCTTGAAAACAAATTATTCAAAGGGACTTTGATGGAAGATTTATTTCTTTGCTATTTGTTGTTTGTTTGGATTTGCTTGACAAAGTCGCAGTCTGTTTACTTGAAAGGTGAGGGATCCTCTTGGTTGTGTTTGGCCTGCTTTCCTTTTTAGGATTGTTTCTTTTGGAGATTTTTCCCGACTTTTTTAGTGCGTGGTTGTATGTTTGATCATTATATTGGATAGAATTTTATGGGGATGCAGTAATCGGTTCTGAGTTTCTCTTTTTTCTGTTATGCCTTTCGGTGGTGGATTGTACTTCTTGGTGGAGATCCTTTGAGCATTGAAGGCTGCGTGCCTTTTTTTTTTGCTGCGTGCCTTCTCTTAGGAAAGGAATAGGCGAAGGTCAACCCTGCTAGATTTAGTCTATGTTTTATGACCTTTTGAGTTGGGGTAGTTTCACGGAGTCTTCTTGACTTTACTTGTGAAGCAATGCCCGTGACTCGCATACTGCTTTGTTGGTTGGCCATTATTCCTTCCACTATTGTGTAGTTGATTTACTTTTGCCGCATGTGATCTTTCTTTGAGCCCAGCTGTTTCATTGAAGGCTTTTGTTTTTTCTCATTGATTCGATTCATTCTAAATATTTACATTCAGTATTCCATTGATTTTATGTCTTTATTAAGACAATTGGTATTTATTTCTGTATTTGTTACCTCTTTGTTCACCAATTTTGTATGTAGCCAACCTTTATAAAGGTTGTATTCATCTTCCTAAGCTTCCGATTGTTTGTAGCAAACTTTTCTTCTGTAATGTACTCATATCTGCTTTAGATTTCTTGGTTCCATATGGTTTTTCATATAATAGTATCACCTTAAAAGTATAATATGCTAATCATCCTTTTTTTATTGTAGGTTAAGTTGAATTTCTAGAAGTAATTTAAGGAATATGGGATGCTTTATATCTACCCCGAAAGATGCAGTTGAATATAGAAGAAGACCTGGAAAACTTGGAGAGGTGGCTGTATATGTGCCTGGATTGCGCATTCCCAAAAGTATTGATTTTTATCAGCACCTTAATGGTAGCATATCAACTGGTTTGATAGAGCGTCTATCAACTCTGAGAACTCGAGTGATTGTGATGACTGCACAAGAAGCACCAATTGAGACAAAGCCATTGCGAAAGACAGCTACACAACATGGTATGATGTCATCTACAATGAATTTATTGTTTCAATTTGAAGAAGCAAGGAAGTTAATGATGTTTTTCTTATTATTTGCAGGAGGTTCTACAATAGCTGACCTTTTGCAGGCTCTTGAAGATTACCTACCAGTCCTACTGGGTTTGGCTAAGGATGGTAGTTTTGATGATATAAATGATGACTTACACGAAAATTCTTTCGTCCTTGCAATTATAATACTGTTCATTTTGTTTCCAGCTCCTGACAAATAAATGTTCTATAAATTACAGGAAGTGAGGTCAAAATATAAGGTGAAGTTTGTATGGATTAATCAGGAGGATGATGTAGAGGTGGAACAACCAATCTTTTACCCCAATGGTTTTATGACTTTAAAGTTTTCTTTTTTAAATAAAGGAACCGCTTTATTCCTGATACTTATTTTCACTTGTACAGGAAACAACCATGTCAAATGTTTCCTACGAGATATTATCCATCCTTCACTTGATGGCTACACTATGCCTTTCTGAGGCCAATCTCTTACTTCTTCCTAAAGCTTCTGTTGATATTTCTCACTCAAGGACTCCGGAAGGTGTGCTATATGTATTTATAGTTATATTTGTTCTGATCTATTGTTTCAGAAAGTTAAACATATCTTACAACTGCGCATTAGCCTTTCAATTCAAGATAAATATGCTAGTTTTATGTGAAGAAAATAGAAAATGCTCTTTATGCATTGTCATTTTCTTGAGGCAATAGTCTCTCTTCCTTTTGTTAGTATAATTATTTTGAGTATTTCTTCATCTCATTGTGTGCATCATTTAGGATAATTATTTCGAGCATTTCTTCATTTTTATTGTGTTCATCGTAGAAGATGACATGATATTAGCCATAATCTCATAGATTTAGTGGCTTTGAGAATGGCTGTTACCAATCTCATGGTTTAAGTCTTTTCTACATTGAAAAAGAAATTGTCATTATTTCGTTGTGTTATGTCTATTAATGCATTGATATTTCTCTTTTACACTTTGGCATGCTAACATCATTTGTTGTGTGCTCCACATCATAGAGAGTAGACGTGCGGCGATTGATATTCTGTTGAAGGCTGCTGGCTATTTGGAATTTGCTGTTCGGCATGTGCTTCCACAGATCCCTCCAGAAGAAAGGTTTGATATATCATCACAAGCTAATTCTATAGTTTTAGATTATTTAGATGCATGTATTTATGGAGAGTTCATTTAGTATGAAGTGTAGGATAACGTATCTTTTGTGATTGTTTTATTTCTTAGTTTTCAATTTTGCAAATTCATGAACTCTTGCTACTGCCTATCCATAGGAGGAATCTTCCTATAGACTTAGCAGAAGGAAAGCTGCGGGCTCTCTGCATGCAAGCATTGGGTCAGGTAAATTTCATTCTTCAGCTGTTCACAGTTCACCTATAAGCTATCTTACAGCTGTAATCTGTCTGTGCAAAAAATTAGCCTGTAATGAATGAATTCATCTGCTAATTGTTATTTCTGCTAGAATTAGATGGGAATATTCCATGTCTTAACAAAATAGTTGAGCAATTTTTGACGCTGAACAATATTAGCTTTGATATTTGATGATGAGGTAAGTCAAAGTGATTGAGATGAATTTCTGCTAGAGATACATGTTGAAGTTAAAGGGATCTTTAGTGTATATCTTTTGGTCAATGTAAGGGCGTCCTTCATAAGATGGAACTACATGTGCTAGGAAAGAAGGCATGTGCCATACTATGCAGAAATTTCATGTAAAAAATTACTTTAGACAACATAGATAGAGTGATCATTCATAGTTTGAACCAGAATGAGCAAGAAACAGAAAATTGTTATTGATTGGACATTAATTCTATTCTTGTTTTAAAAACTGGTCATGATTTAGATCTTTCACCGACAATGGAGGTCTAAAGTTTGTAGGAGCTTCTCTAGTCATGATGACGAGTGAAATCATTTAGGTAGCAATGCAAACTAAAGGGGCTTGTGGCTCATTTGGGGGCATGCTTTGTGAGTGGTGAAATAGGTGCTATAGTCCCACCTCAATACTTGCAAAACAATTTAGGGAATAACTAAATGAAGCGTAGCTCTTAATTTTGAGTCTCTTGATCGCAACTTGTCTTTTTCATTTTTAAAAGCAGATTGAAACTTTACTTCAGTTTTTGAGAGCTTGATAATTTTTTTCAGTTGGAGGTTATAGTTAGGGGTGAGACCTGCAATGCTTTATGGTGCAGAATGATGGCCATTAAAAGAGAAGCATAATAGTAAGTTAAGTGTTGCAGAGACGAGGATACTCAGGGGGATGAGTGACTTTACTCTTAAAGATAGGATATGAAATGAGCGTATACGTGAAAAGGTTGGAATAGCTCTAGTGGAAGTTAAGAATAGAAAGAGTTGCCTTAGATGGTTTGACCACATAAATGAAGACCTTCCAATGACGAAAAATTATTCTGTGCGGAAGCCGAACCCCGTCCGGATACCTAAGCCCGCGGCTTGGTACCGCGACTCGGTATCACTGATGTGGCTCATTCTGGTTGGTATCTGGATGTAGAGCTGCGTTTGGCGTCCGCACTAATAATCTCTCTCCAATGACTCGGTTAGGAAAGTAGATGTATTAGATTTGACTTGTGTTAAAAAAGGTAGAGGTAGATCTTAAAAAACTTGGTTAGAAAGTATTAAAAATGATCTTTCTCTATTAGATTTAAATTATAATTTGACTCTTAACAAGACATAATGGAGAAAAAAAGATTCATGTAGCTGACCACATGTTGTGGGATAAAAGCTTGATGTTGTTGTTGTTGGAGGTTATAGTTAGGAGTGTCAAAACATAAACCGACCCATCAACTCGACCCGAAAAATCTGGATTTGGGTTGACCCGCCAATTCAATTTTGACCTGTTTAAACTTTTTCCTTAAATTTTTTATCTTTTGATATTATATATATACTAGTTTTATTGCACGTGCATTAAATGCACATGAATAAAAAATTATATTATGAATATTTTAATTATATTATCATTCTTTTAAGAGAAAAAATATTAAGTTTATAAAAGAAAATAAATTCTAAACAGGGGAAGTTATTATTGATGGAAATGACTTTATATAAAAATTTAAACAAAGCTAATTATTAAGTTGAAGATGATTTAGCTTGTTCTCATACTTAATTTTATGTTTTTTTAAAATAGATTCGAATTTATATAAAACATAAGAATGAATTTCAATATATTGTATAAATCAAAATAGAAAAATATTATATATATCCTCATGAGCAATTTTCAATTTTAGTCATTTAGGATGGAAGAAAGAAATATTTCAAATAATATTAAATCAACAACAATATGTACCTACATTAATTTTTTATATAACGTAGGACAAGATCTACTGTTCTGCAGCACTTACTAAATAATATTTAGATTTAAAAGAAAGTAGATAATTAATTTTATGCATCGAAATGAATCTCTATCTAATTAACATGGCGGAGAAAGTGATATCAAGAAATTGAAATATAGCAATTAAGCAAAATTCCTTTTCAATCACATTTATATCATGGCTAGCTATGAACATAACATAGCACCCTTAGATATGATATAAGGTGAGAAAGGAAAGTTTTAAAACTCATCTGAAGCTTTTCCTTCCATAGGTTTCTAATTGAATTGTAGCAATTGGGTGTTGGTACATTAGCACCTTGGTTATAACACCTAACATTGGCATTCAATACATTTGCGTGTATAAAATGCATCTGAATAAAACTTAAAATTACAAGATTAATATTTTAAAATTATAAATAACATTAATTTATTTAAATTTTATTGCTTATAAATAAACATTGAAATAAACAAACTTGGTTAATATTTCAAAAAGAATAATTCATCAGACATTACAGGTTGACACTTCATACTCCACTTCATTGTGCCCTTTTTGGGCTCTCCTGTTAAGCTAGTGCTCTTTAATAGTACCAAAACTCCCGACAACAAAAATTTTTCACTATTATGGTCCTCAAATCTTACACTTCCTGACATACTTATTGCAATGAGCCTGCAAAAGAAATTAAGAAAACTGTTTTTATGCATTTTCAATCTTCATTCATTTCATTTCAATGTTAAGTTTTCATAATATGCTGAATATATTTTGCATGAATTGAATGAGTTGCAAACACCTTACTCTTTAGTGTCTCACTCGCATTAAATTATATGTATGAAAATGTGTGTTTCAAAAAGAAACTTTGACACAACCAAGAAACAAACTGAAAATTTGTTTGCTTCTTTACAAAATTATTAATTAAGTTATTTTAAAAAAATTGGAAATTTTAAGAATAACTTAAGTTTCAAGAAGAAAAAAATATAATGTAATTAAACTATCAACAACATTCTTATTCAATAAATAGCTCAATTTTTGGACCATAAAAAAAATTATTTCAATGAGTATACAGTACATACAAAAATGTTAGGAAATGAACTAAATGTTTCCTTTTAACTATATGGTCAAATAGTGAATTTTAAGTCAAATTAATTATCCATGTATAAGAACAATAAGTTCAGAAATGTTATTTACCAAATCTTCAACACAAAGCAGAAGGAAAAATCCACCTGTACGACCAAAAAAAGGTATTTGAGGCATATAAAAGCCCAAAAGCTCATCTATTTTAAATAAAATAATGAGGAGATATTGATAACAGTAACATTGAATGAAAGGAAGAATCATCGAACTATTACATAGTTATTTATTTATTTTTTTGAGGAAGTTAATTTTTTTTGGGAAGTTATTTACATCTCAAGAATACAAAAGATAAAGCATAAATGCATTGGTAACAAGTGAGATTTAACTTTAGTGGGATTTAGTAAATCTGGTAAATTAGGATTTAGTAAATCTTGAGGCTGTTAAATCCTGAAAACTATTTGATATGACATATTAAATCTTTTAAATCCTATGAAATTATTTGATAATTTATTTTGAGATTTATGCATGTTAGAGATTTAAATGTGAAAAAGATATTTATAAATAAAAAAGTATAATTTAAAAAAAAAATAATGAGTTATGGATTTACAACATGTTAAGTAGAAGTAACTCATTAATTATTATTTACTAGGTGGGAACTCTTCAATCTCATTAATGAGATTACCTAATTTGTGAAGTAGGACATTCCAACCGGTAGATGGGAACTCTTCAATCTCATGGCTTGTTTACCTGGTTTCAAATATATATAATGGAGAAAATGCGATAGTTATCTTGGAGAACCGAACCGTCGTTTGTTGAAAGGGGGTCAGTTCATTAGAAGTTCAGATGACCTATTGAGGAAACGTTATAGAAGTTGAAAACAACGAAATAATTGGAATAAACCTGCGATGCGAGTTGAGTAAATACCGGTAAGAAGAAACGTTAAAGAACTTTAAGAGACTGAAACATTTGGAGAGACAAATTTACCGGAGAATTTGGAGAGACAAATCTACCGGGGAAGATGGTGAGCAAAGCTAGGGCAAGCCGAAGACGGTTCTTTAACGTCTTCAATCTCAAGCGTTCCACCGCGCTGAAGAAGCCATTTTTTAACGTCTAAGTGATAAATCAACCACTTACCACAGTCTAAATGCACGTGAAGAAGACATAAAGGATATCATTTTAGTGAGAATCACTTTTTTTATTATTTGAATTCAAACTACGGTTCTCAAGCATTCAAAATTTCAACAGAGGGAAACCAATCATTAATTAATAGGATAAACGAAGCGTTAATATGATATTAGTTAAACAATGATAAATTAATATATCACATTTACTTTAAATGAAGATATGTTTTTTTTTTAATATTCTAAAAAAATAAAAAAGGCTGTCGTGTTATTAATTATTTGAAAGCAGTTTTAAAAACTGGATTTAATTGATTCGAGATGGTTTGAAACTTTTATTGAGTCTTTTGTTGGGTTATTAATTAAGCAGTATTATTATGTTATTAATTGCAAAATAATTATTATATGGATTAAAATTTATTAAATATTTATAATATAATGAAGGGTCAGAATAATATTATAAAAAATAAAATGAAAGATCAGGATGGAGTGCATTTGGTATATGAAAAGTTGTAATGAAGCTTTTAATTTTTTAGGGATATGAAGTTTTTATAATGAACGTTGTAGATTAATTTAAAATTTATAAATGAACGATTCAGATTTGCTATGGGTGGATTACCAAGCCACACTTATATAGTAGTATATATATATATATATATATATATATTATATATATATATATATATATATATATATATATATATATATATATATATATATATATATATATATATATATATATATATATATATATATATATATATATATATATATATATATATATACACACACAAGACATTGGGGCAAACAATTTTTGTCGCCCAACCACCGAAAATGAAGCTTTCAAATTACTTAGACTAGTAAGTTAGGGAGGAATTATTGACATGTTCAAAATCTCATTCTTAAAAAGATTTAGCACTGTATTTTAGTTATTTGAAAATGTAAAATTAGAGTTAAACTAATGAAAAACTGACAAAAAATTTAGTTATTTGAAACTTACAAAACTGATTTCATCAGGAGTTCAATAGTGTTCAGATTTATGCTTGTTTTGCTTATTTGCATGACGATATCAATCTTTGTAGTCTTGTTGACTTTGAACTAATACTGGATAGCGGTTCAAGAAAACCTAATGCATCTCTCTTGAAGCATGTGGTATTTATAAATATAATGTTATACTCCACCTATCAATTGGGATACAAAAATTATGAATATTATTTTCAGGTGTATTTTGCACTTTGTGCTTACAGATGCTTAATACCCTTGATTATTTATGTACCATTTAAGTTAAAAAAAAGTTTAAAAATCATTGGTTACGATAACTACTTGGTCAATTATCTAACAATATTGAATAATACTTCATATTCTTCGTACAAGAAATTATCAAATCGAAAAAAAAAAATTTGATGTGCTTGCCTATCTTATAGTTGAGTAATGCCATTGGCCTTGATTTTTAAAAGATAGTTCAAAACCAAGGTCCTTAGGAATCACTAATTTTGTATCTTTAAATATAAAGCCATCATAAAACTTTAATATCTTTGTTACTACATATTATTGTATGATAGATAAAGATCAACCATGTCTGTTCTCATTTTGTTGTACTCTATAGTTAAAATATGCGAGGTAAATGTTTTTTGTAAGCCCATCATTAAAACTAGTGGCATACTTGATTAGGATTTTAATCAGGACTCTGACTATTTATGCTAATTGGCTATTCATGGTATTTTAACGCAATATGCTGCTGTAGTGGTTGGTTTTACTATAGCAATAATAATAATAATGGTTTGCTTGAGTTTTTGGTTTAATTTAATTTGATTGAAATTATTTTTTTATAGCAATGATTAGCCTTTGGCAACTATTTATATTTATTAAGGTTTAGTTTTATATAAGGTTCTAATTGCTTCTTTGGGGGTTGCGATCTTCATTGTTCGCTTATGACGTTTTGCTATTAATTATGGAGATGCTTTATAACGGACAGTCAAAATCATGTACTAGAAAATCATATTATGGAGTGTTTGAGGTAAATAAATAAAGCTATAACAAGAAAGATTACATTAAATATATCTATGTGATTAAAAAATGAATGTGTGATAAAACTTGAAAGAAAGAATGAGAGTATTTATATTAGAAAAATGATGGGAATAGCACTATAGCACCTTTTGTAGATGTGATATTAAAAATGATTTGAGCTCATACAAAGGAGAGTAAAGGATTATGAAGGAAAAATGGAAGATCAAAATTTAGCATGCCAAGAAGTTATGCAAATGATTTATGTAAAATAGTGTAAGCACCTCATGTATCACTCAACAAAAATGAATGGAGGAGAATCAACAAAGCTGTCTTCATTGCACTCGAGTAGTTGTGAGAAGGCTAATGATTATGACAATGTTGTATGGCATGCTTTTATAATCTTTTCCATGATGTATTAACTATAGTAATTTATGTGGATGGAAAAAAAATAACAATGCATTGTTTTATTTCTTTTTATTAAAGTTAAAGCTTAAAAGAGTCAAATGCATTTCATTATTTTTTTAAAAAATTGCTTGTCTTTGCCTTTTTTTAATTTAGTCTTAAAATCTTTTGTCTTTATTGCCCTTTTTTTTACTAACTTTGCTCGTCATCTTATCTTTTTCTGTGTTATGAATGTATTCTTTGATTTCAATTATAAAAATAATTTTCTAATAATTATATGTGGATCCTTTGAAGCAGTTAGAAGTTTCTGACAAAGTAGTTCATACATTTTTTATTTTTTAGAGTTCCTCTTTGTTTTGCAGGGAGTTGATCTTCAACTTGGTTTGGCAATTGATAGTCCCAAGGCCACATTAGCAGTGAAAAGAAGGTTAGCTTGTGAGATGGTCAAATGCTGGCAGCAGGTAACTGCTTTGTTCTTCATAACTGAATTCATCTTCCGTTCCAAATGTAGCTCTATTCTGCCTGTGTTTATTGAAAATGGGTTGCCATTCTTCATGTAAAAGTCACCTTTCAGTAGAGAGCTTACGTTTGGTTTTTAACCTCCTCCATAAGATGGAGAGAATTAAACAAAATAGGAATTTCTACGTTAGTAAGAATTTATTAATTTTGACAGTTTTTTAAATTCTAGCAATCCTTGGGCTTAATTAACCTTATTGCAATAATTACAATCGTCTAGTGGCTTACTCTTCTGTGGTAGGACCTTCAACATTCTCCTTCTTATTTATAATTCTGAGCCGTGGGATTTTTTCTTATTGAAAGAGATATTTTTCTTTTCTCAAGTATAATAGATATTGCACTAGCTTTAAGGACATTAAGAATTGGAACAATAGTTAATTCTATCTGAAGTTTTTCCTAAAGCCATACAGCATATTTCATTAAGACAGTTAGACCATTCCATTACACATAAATGATGCCTTAACATGTATCTGATTCTAACCTAAAACAAGTTTTCTGCCTATTTTCCTCTTATTATTTAAAATGGTAACAAAGCCTTGCTGATGTGTCTCACACAATCCTCACTCATTGACACAACCCCCCAATCCCTTCACTGCCAACGATGGCTTATTCTCACTGTTTTTTTCCTAATATTCACCCATAATCTTTGTCATTGCTTGGATGACTCTCATTTCTACATCTACTTTTGCTCCATCACCACTGATCATTGCCACACCACTTACGGTTCACCACTCAAGTAGATCTAGCATAATTGTTGCACTTCTTATTGAGAAAATGTATGAATCATCATATATGGATAAATATAGACTGGTATGTCCACTTTATAATATCTTAGTATCTTTTATTAGTAGTGGACATTATTTTATATCCAATAATAGCTTTTGAAATAAGATGAGCGTGACAATTTGAGAATTATGTAGATGATATGCTAAATGTGAAGCTCCATGGAGGAGCTGGAAAGAGAGAAGATGCCAAAGCATTCATGGAAAGGTCATGGTATAAAATCAAATAAAATGCATTATAGACTAATATCCGAACTTACTTGAATGTTCATCTTATAATCATTTGCCTAAATTCATTGCTTGGTTTTATATGGTCCCCAAATTTATTATTTGGTTTTATATGATCTTACTTTTTAATAATTCTTAAGGCTTATGTAGGAAACTTTATAGAATTTAGATGGACTATTACCTTATCATTTGATTTGAATTTCACATATCTTATGCTTAAATCATTGATAAACTTATAATTGTCATAACTAACAATCAATTTTCTATGAAAACTTCATGTAAGTCATACAAATTGCTATTGAATGATACAATATGATGTGATGCATGCACTGACAATGCTAAAAATAATAATATATTTTTAATGAATACACAATAACCAATTCCTAGAGTTAGAGATGGTAAAGAAAACTTAAAATATGATGTGTTTATATGGATGGATTACTTAAAAAAAATCAAATGGTTTAAAGATTGGTCATGATAAATTATGCACTTTTTTATTTGATTAGATAGATGAATGTTTAAATTTTCACTTCACTTCACAATAATAATAAATTTTCTTTTGTAAGATTTTTTTTTTTTTGAAATTATGGATCAAGTATTCAAGAAGAAAAAATGAAGTTGAGTTTAGTCTAATTATTCATAGGAATAATATCAATCGATAATTGTTGGAGAATTTTTGTATCCTCAAACGGATTGCATATTTTATAATCGGGCACGGCATAAGAATACGATATATTACCCCGGAGAGTAAAAATACCATTTTCTTATGGGCTCAATAATAAAATTTACAATTATTTAACAGAGATTCCCCCACTCGATGTTTGGTCGAGCGGGGTTTATTTATTTCTGGGGTACAGACATCCCATAGGGGCAAGCCCCTATGGTTAATTACATCCCAAATTTGATTTGGGAACACTTTTGATTAAACTAGTGGTTTTGCTTTCTTTAGAAGTCATTTAAATGTTGGCTAAAATTTGATCTTTGTTGTTTTAAAATCCATGAAAGTCTTGATTAAAGGGTTTTGGCCTTTAGGAATTTCAAAGAGTGGATCAACTTAGATTTAGATTTTTGGAGTGAAGTCCAAGAAAAGGTGAAGTAGGAGCACTTGATTCTGAGGGAAACTCAGAGGTGCTCAGACTATCCTATATTGGGCTTTACATTTTAGCAACCTAATTTTGGTTTAAGTTGATATTTTATTAGAAGATTGGGGCTTACATCCCAACAACACTTGTTGGAGGAATTGCCCGAAAAGGTGAGGGCTTATAGGGTGATTTGAAATCAACCCTTGCCTCGGACCCTAAGACTAAGGTGAGGACTACCGATAGGTAGTCCCTCGAACCTAGATCTAACGAGTGCAAAGAAGGACTTACAAGCTAAACCTCACAAGAGGCATAGCCCGCCCGACTTCTGGATTTATTGTCCCGCCTGGAAGGGACTACCAGCTAACCCTCCTAATCGCTTTTAAAATCATGTTATTCGGTCTCAATGCAAATGTAGAGTGGTAGGGTTGTTTTTATTTAGAAGATAGGTCTCACAACTTGGCTTTGAGGCCAAGATGCCTTAGCATGTGGGTATGCAAATGCTGACTCATAAAGAAAAAGACTTTTGTTATCTAGTCCTTAAGTGGAGGCATTCTACATGTGACACATTTTTGGCTATGCATGTTTGTTTTTGTTTTGAAAACTTGGCTCCTTGAAGGGAGCCATGCAAGACTTTCTTACTTATTAGAAAATCGTGGAGCCTAAATCAATTTTTAGATTGATTACATTTTAATGGGTAGAAATCTTAATTTTGTCCTAAGAGCCTACCGCATCAAAAGTCCAAGCCATTCCCAAGCAAAAGCAAAGAAAGAAACCTAGGAAAGAGATGCATTTCTATTGCACAACCAGGTAAACAAATCAAAGCATGCTTTTATTTATATCAAATGCAAGGAAATATAAAGAGAGTCCACATTATTACAACCAAAATTGGCAGCTGAGTTGCCTGCCATTATACAACCCAGTCAAATTTACAGACTCTACTTGTGGGGTTCTTCAGACTCTTGACTTTTGAATGGACATTGGGCTTCACCTTTGCAGGTACATCCTTCTAGTCCACTTCATTCTTTTGCCCCAAACCCCCACAAGTTTTACATCCTAATTCTACCAAATACATGTTTGAAAAGAAAATGACTCAAACCTGCAATGGATTAGAAGCAGTTTATATGATAAAGCATTACATCCAGAATTTTGTTTAGCACTTAGGGTGCCAAACAATCTACTTCTACCCTATTAGCCACATCTTTGGAGGGTTTTAAGCAGCACCTGTCATGCAAACAAATTTATAATTTATAAGCACCCCCCTTTTAGATATGGCCACCTGCACAGAAAAGCATTTATATCTCTATACTAACCACTTAAGGGCAAGTGCCCACACAGACAATCCAAGGGCAATCACACCACAACATCAATCACATGCGCAGAAAAGAAAAATCCTAGTCCTAGCATGCCTAAGGGGCTGTGCACCTAAGTGTGTGAGGCTTGTGTAGCATGTCACACTAAGGGTCTTTGATTTTATTTTGGAAGGAAGATGTTTAATCTTTATCCAATGGTGATTTCACTTTAAGTTGTTTGTGACTTAAAGATTTTATTTGATTTTTAAATGTTTCATATTTAGGAGGGTTATGAAGAACCCATAAAGTAACCACATGCTTGCTTTTGGGCAAACCTGTTACTTATGAATCCTAAGATACAATAATGTAGGCATCCCACCTTTTGGGGGAGATGATTGATCATTGTATCAAAAGGGGAACCTAAGTAATTTTTTAGGTGTTTTTGGAGTTCTCTTAGTATTTGGATAAGAGAAAGTGTCTATCTAATAGGGTAAGATAGGCATGCCTAAGGGGTTTCACTTAGGACTTGATGAAATTCATCCAATAGGGTAGGATGAACTTCAATGGATTGGATAATTCCTAAGGGACATCTAGATATTTAGCATTTTAAATGTCATAGAAAAGATCATTCAATTTGGGTTGAGTGGAGAAAATTACTTAGATTTTGAGTCTAAGAAGGGTGTCCAACATGTAGCTTTTGGGCTACATGTTGGAGAAATCTCCTTAGCTTTTGGAGCTTAAGGGGAGAAGGGAAATCCAACATTTAGCTTTTGGGCTAAATGTAGGGAAATTCTCTCTAACTTTTGGAGTTAAAGAGAGAAGAGATCCCCCACAACTTTGGAGTTGGAGGAAAAAGGACCTATAGCTTTTGGGCTAAGGTATTTCATTTTCTAAGGCCTTTGGAACCTATAGAAGTGAGGGAGATTAATAGCTTTGAGGCTACGAATCAAAAGAATGTTTCCTTGAATTTTTATTCAAAGAGTTGGGTCTCATTTGCCTAATTTGGATTAGGCAAATGACGATGAATCACTTATTGAATTTGGTTCAATAAGTGAGAAAGATTTATAACTTTGGGGTTACAAATCAAGAGGGATTGTCACTGAACTTTTATGTTCAATGACGGGCATTTAGTTTGCTAAATTTTGTTTAAGCAAACACAAGAGTATGATGTGTAGTTTTGGCCCACACATCAAGGATTCTTTAGACTTTCGGGTATCCAAAGAGAGGAGTTCATTCACCAAATTTGGGTTAGGAGAATGAAAGTTCACACAACTTTTAGGTTGTGGCGAGGAGGAAAATTCTCTACAATTTTGGCTTGTAGAGAAGAAAAGTTGAGATGCAATTTGGAGATTACAAATCAATGAAAGTTCTATGGACATTTGTTGTCCAAAGAGGGAAATGCACTCTCCTAGTTTGGGCTTAGGAGAATGGTAGAATTTCCTACAACTTTGGAGTTGAGGGGAGAAGATAACTTATAGCTTTTAGGCTAATGTTGGGAGGATTCCTTAGACTTTTTGAAGTCGAAGGAAAAGAGGGATGACTTGTAATTTGGTTATAAGTCATCAAGAGTTAGATGGACTTTTTGGTGTCCAAATAACGAAATCCCTCCATCCAACTTGGGTTGGAGGAAAGGAATGGAGGAAAAGGGGCGCAACTTGAAAGCTACAATCCCATGAACATTCTTTGAACATTTGATGTTCAAAGAGAAATATACATTCTCATAACTTGATTTAAGAGAATGAAAATATCTTCCTACAACCTCTGAGTTATAGGAGGGAAAATTCTCTACGATTTTGGTTTGTAGAGAAGAGAAGGGGAGGGGAGATGCAATTGGAGATTGCAAATCAAAGAGAGTTCTTTGGACATTTGTTGTCCAAAGAGGGGAATATATTCTCCTAGTTTGGGTTTAGGAGAATGGTAGATTTTCTACAACTTTTGAGTTGTAGAAAAGAGGGAAGGAACATGCAACTTAGAGGTTGCAAATCCAAGAACATTCTTTGAAACATTTGATGTTCAAATAGGGCACGCACATTCTCATAATTTGGAGTCTTTAGAGAATGAGATAGTTTCCTATAACTTTTGAGTTGTAGGAAAGGAGATATGAAATGTAATTTATGAATTGTAAGTTAGAGATTATTCCTTGAACATTTTGATATTCAAAGAGGGAGGACCACTTACTTGATTTAGGCTAAGTAAATGGTGAAGTTTCTTTGAGCATTTGGTACTCAAAGGAAGATTAGCATTTGCTCAATTTTGGGTTAAGCAAATGAGGAAAACTAGGATTTGAATCCTAAATTTAGAGGATTATTTATTGGTTTGTGTTCCCAACGAATAAGTGATTTGATAAATTTCCTACAACTTTGGGGTTGAAGGAATACTATGGTTTGTTGGTTGGTGGGTTTTCCAACAAAAAAGGGTGTATAGCTTAGAATTTAGTTCCAAGCTACATTGATTCATATACCCTACCACTTGGAGCTTCGAGAACGCTCCATGGATTGTACATTGGAAAGGATGATTCATTTGTTAATTTCATGTCTTAACAAAGAAAGGATTGGACTTAAGATTTGGTCCTAAACCCCTTGACGATTCATGTGATGGAATGATTTAGAGCTTTGAGGGTGCTCCAAAATGTCACACATGAAGGGAAAAGAATGCTTGGGAGCATGCTCTTTATACTTGTTGAAACTCATGCAACATAGAGCTTAGAACTTTGAGGAAGTTCTAAGCATCAAACTTGGAAGGGGATGTGCATGAAAAAGAGAACTCCCCATTTCTCCATGAGTGTTTTGGACTCAATTGGAGGAAGGAATATTGATTTCCTAAGGCTTGGGGAAGGTTTCTAAATCACTTTTGGGCATGATTTAGAAACTTGGATAGGGGAGATCTATCCTTATGATTTCTAAGAGATTTAAGATCAAATTTGGGGTATGATCTAAGAAGAACCTAGAATGCATGCATGTGGCGATGATTCTCTAGATCCAGGAATTTTAGTGAATCTCACCTTAAACATTCAATTTTGGAAGTTATAAAATAGAGTTAAATAATTCCAAAACATGAGAGGTTATGGGCCTTTGAGGGTCCATAAAACATCCCAAGTTCATTTCTTTGAATTAAATAAGCCTATTTAATTATCTTCCAAATTCTCACAAGTTAAGGATTGCAATCCAAATCATGCAAACTAATTTAGTTAAGTATGCAAACATTTGGCTTGGAGATATCCACCATTTGTCTTTCATTCTAAATTTGAAGAGACATCAAAAGTGAATTCAAATATTTCTTCCATCATGGGATTTTGAAACATGAACTTGAGGGTTCATGAAAGACCCCACCATTTGTTCGCAAGCTTCCAACATCAATTGAATTCACTTTCTATGACATTCTATAAATTCAAATGAAATCACAAATGCTAACGATGTAATTCCCAACTATCTAAGTTAATTTTGTCATAACTTACAATTTGCTAACAATGACATGCATGCTACACGATGTGAGAACCCCTACACATTGTCATTCAAGGTATGGTTGAATGACAATACTTAGCCTAAGGTTTGATCGTAGGCGAAGGTATTAGGCACAATATGATGCATAAACATACATTTGAGAGGTGTTGGATAACAATCCGGCACCTCCACACGCATCGAAATCCTCTCCGGACCCTCACATGAGAGCCAACTAATGGAAATCACCGAATTTCCACTGTTTTTTTGCGAAGTGGACAGCCAACATGAAGGTTTTAGGGACCAAGAAATTAAAGTTTCTAAGGACCTAAGGCTTTGGGAGCGTCAAACACACATCAATTGGCCTTGGGAGACCCTAGGTTTCGCCTAAGTTCAACGATATACCTTCCCCGGGTTGTCCAAGCGCTCCTATCCACGTTCCAAGCTTTGTCCAAGCTCCGCTCCAAGCTCCAAAGTCGCTCCAAGCTCCGTTTCAAACTCCAAAGTCGCTGTCCAAGCCGTTCCGGAACTCGCCGCTGCTGTCCAAAGCGATTCGAAGGCTTCCAACTGCTGTTTGGAGGGTTTTGAAGCTCTCCTTTGCTGTTTGGAAGTCTCCAACAGCTTCTAACTCGCCTCGAGGTCGCCGGAGATGAAGAAGGAAGAGAGTAGGGACGTTCTTCAACAAGCAGTGCCACACCAGCCCAAATCCGGACTGAATCAGGGCTTTGGACCGAACCTGAAGGTCGGCGGCTTCAAGAGATCCGGCAGGTAAGTGAGACAAAGCTCTCAGGAGGTCCGGCCGACCGTCCAGGTGGAGTCGGACGCGGGTTCTGCGCGATTTAGAGGTCGCGAACAGGGGAGGAGATCGCGCGTTGGAGCTCCTGATTCCGCCGATCTCTAACTCTCGTGCTCTGCTTAGAATGGGCGAACAAAACAGAGAACCGAGAGGCTCTCTCCGTCTCCCTCTTTCTCTGGTCGGGACGCACGCCAGCAAGGAGCCGAAGGCTCCCTTCCCCTCTCTTCTCCGCTCTCTTGCGCTCTCTGTCGGGACGGGACCGATCGAACAAGCAACGGGGGAGCCGAATGCTCCCCCTCTCTCCCGATCTCTCGCTCTTTCTCTCGCTGGGTCGGGACGGACAACTCAAGGGAGACGAATGAGGCTCCCTTCTCCCTCTCACGCTCTTTGTTTCGCACGCCAAGTGCAAGTCAGCCGCCCGATTCGTCCAATCAAGCCTAGCACACGTGGAATGAGGGACTTGGGGTGGATTTCATGAAAAATCTCAACCCTTGAATTGGAGATTGGATTTGAAAATTTAATTTAGCCCCAATTGATAAATTAGGGCTGAAATTGAGCCCAAATTGAACTCGACTCAAATCGATTTGGATCGATTTGGGTCCGAGCGGGTCCGATCGAGTTAATTTTGTGAAATTAAGCTTGAATCGACGCCGAATCGCGTCGAATTGAGCTCGACGGGGTTCGATTGGGTTTTTAATTGATTTGATTTAATTTTAATTTAATTAAATTGATTTAATTTAATTAAATTGGAGTCTAATTTGAGTCGATTTTGTCTCGACGTCGATCGATCGAGTCGATCGAGCGCGATCGAGCCTAGTCGGGCTCGATCGGGGGTCGAGTCGGTGCGAAAATATTCGTCAACAAAAGGACCCCCAAATATGTGTGGTGAACGAAAAGAAGTACGCCACACATATTGGCGTTGACCAAATAATGATCAAACGAGATCTTCCAAATCAAATAGGGTATGATTTGAAAGAGGAAGAGAGATCTATGAAAGCCTAAACTTGAATTCAGGCAAGATCTACAAAGATAAGGAGATTTCTATCTATCACCTTAAAGAAAGAGTTTTAGATTACTCTTGGAAGAGAGTTTAGAAGCATTTTGACAACTTCTAAAGAGGCTCCTAGAGATGTTTGGTATCTCTAGAAAGATTTTGGATCAATTAGAAGTATTTTGACAACTTCTAAAAGGGATTTCCAAAGATATTTGGTACCTTTAGAGAGAATTTGATTTGATTAGAAGAAATTTGATGACTTCTAAAAGGGCTTAGGGATATCTTTCTATCACCCAAAGGCTAGGGGTATTTTAGCTACCACCTACAAAGCTCTCAAGGATGTTTTGGCTATCACTTGAGAAGAGATTAGAGATATTTGGTGTCTCTAAAGGGTTTCTTAGGGATATTTTGCTATCTCCTAAAAGTTAGGGGTATCTTGGCTACCACCTAAAGAGTTCTCAAAGATATTTTTACTATCATTTAAGAGGGGTTAGGAACATTTGTTGTTTCCTAAAGGTCAAAAGGCGTTTGGCACCTATTGGCAAGTTCTAAGAGGTATTTTGACAACCATCTAGAGGTAGAGCTCATCTTATTTTTGTAAGATAAGACTCAAGAAAGCTAAGGTTAAGAGTATTTTGACTACTACTTAAACCTTAAAGGATTTGGTGTAAGACTATCTATTTTGGCTAGATAAATCTTAGCATTTGGGAAGACTAAAGGGTATTTTGGTAACCACTAAAAGTCTAAATTTGGGTAGATCTATGACGTTCAATTTGGGTAGAACAAGATCTAAAAGAATGAGCAAGTAGAGACCTTAGAAGGTTTGAATTCTACCTAAACTCAAAAATTGATAAGACTCCTATTTGGGGAATCTACACTTAGCATTTGGTACTAAGATTTGCATTTGACTTTCATTTGGAGAAGAGATAAATTTGAACTTTCTTTCATTTGGAGAAAGAAAAAGATGAACTTTCACTTGGAGAAAGATGAACTTGATTTTCTTTCTCTTTTTTTTTTAGAGAAAATTTGGATTTTCTTTCCTTTTAGGGAAAGGTGAATTTTCTTTCCTTTTGGGGAAATATGAAAGATTTGAAATCTTAGACCAAGGTTTTGGTAATCCGGACCCAGTCCACAACCGGATCGGAAGAACATTTCTGCTCGGAACTTCACTTGAGTAGTACAAAGCATTTTTCTTCTTTTTCTTTCATCGCTGGGTTTGGGCCAACAAAGCTTCAAGAGATTCATTTGACATTGTAGTGAAGAGAACTAACAGCCTCCTTAGGATAGGAGCGCCAAATCAAGTTGAGAACTTGAGATAGCACTTTATACTATCAAAAGCCTTTGGTGGCTATCATCCAGGTAGAATTTTGAGTCCTTTGAAAGGGCTACAATCTACCAGACAAATTAAATAAGTGTCTTAGATATGCCAACCTACCTTGAAAAGATCTTAGTTGAGTAAGAATCCAAGGAGGTTTCATTTCTAATATCGCCTTGATTTTAGTAGGGATAACTTCAATTCCAAGGTGTCGAACAACAAACCCAAGACAATTTCTGAAGTCACCCAAAAGGTGCACTTACAAGAATTCATCTTGAGGTCGTACCGACAAAGCAGTTCGAATACAACCCCTAAAACAAACAGGTAATCCTCTCTTTTTTTGCTTTTGACCACAAGATCATCAATGTAACATTCAATTTTGTCATGAATGAGCACATCGAAAATTTTGGTCATTGCGAGTTGGTAGGTCGCACCAACATTCTTAAGGCCAAAAAGATATGACCCTAAAAACAGTACATTCCAATGGGTGTTCTAAAAGCAGTATATTGCTCGTCCTCCGGGGCCATTTTGATTTGGTTGTATCCCGAGGACCCATTCACAAAGGGAAAAGAGACCATGAGAAGAAACAATGTCAACCATGAGTTCATGTATGAGTAAACATGCTTCATTCAAGTCTCTAAAAGCAACGCATACGCGAATCTGTCCGTTCTTTTTCTTAGCAAGGACAATGCTAGTCAATCAAGAGGGATATTTTTTCCTCTTAAATAGAACCAGCCTCAGTTAATTTTTGTTTTAATCACTTGTTCAATTTCCAAATGCATCCTTCGAGGAGCTTGTTTGATTGGAACAATGTTTGGTTGAATGACAAGTTTATGGACCGCTATATTTGGATTTAAGCATGCATTTCATCATAATTCCATGCAAAACAGTCCTTAAACTCTGTCAGGAGTTGTACCATACCATTGGCATCATTTTCATTTAGCAGTGCACTTATAAAAGTGGGGCGTGGATTTTGTTCAGTACCCAAATTGATTTCTTTCAATTTACTAATTATTGATTTGATTTCTCTCTTCAAACTCAAGGGGTGCATCCTTAGTTTGAAGGTAATCTGGGTCGTTGCTAGCCTCTAAACATAACCTCTCAACAGCGTTGTAGGTTTTTGTAAAGATCATCTCAACTTCCAGATTGTTGGTAATAACCAACCAAAAATTATCATCATCTATTGGTCTGATGGTACCAAAGCCAACGCCATATCTATTTTTCTTTAATTTGTATTTGAAATTTCATAGATTTTCAAAGTGTTAAGCTTCGCCCTTAGACCACATAGAAGGAGTTGGACCTCTTTTGATTAGGTTTCCAACACAAGTGGGAGTTCTACCATTTCATTTATGGAAAGTTGTCAAGTTTACACCCACTTTTGAACTTTAAGAAAGAGGTTATGCTATGAAAGACACACTCCTTTCCTTTATTTTTTTATTTGAGTGTAATGCAAACATTCAACTCTTCCACTGTACTTTTTTTTGACAATGAAGTTAAAGCTTTTACACGCTCATTCAATTTTTTATATTTAGTGAGATTAGACACCTCCTCTTTGTTTGAGAGTTATCTTCCTCACATGGGAGATTTTCTTTAATGTTCCAAATAGGCTTTTCAGTGTATATCAATTCTTGAAACTGCATATTTGATTTGTTGAAGCTTCTTTGTTGCTTTGTCAAACCACCCATCAAATTTGGCTCAGCCATTGAATCGGACCTTGAGCTTACATGGGTGATGGGCCTTCTTGGAACAAATGGTGGAGATGGAGCTTTGGTACCCCTCATCTTCCACACTTCTTCACTTTTGTCATGAATTGTATCACAACCTCATTATGTCATCCTGTCACCTCGTTGTGTTGGAGGGGCAAGATTGCATTGGTTCTTTTCCTCCAGTTCTTCTTCTTGAGGGTAGTCTTGGACAATTGATGGAGACTTGGTCTTTAGTGTACTTATTTCTGCTTGATCTTTAGTTCGTACCACAGGTCTGAAAACACTGATGGCCTCTTTGGAACATAGCAAGAAACATCTTCATATACACTAAATGGTTTTAGAACTCCCTTCAAAAGTGAAAGAGTAATTATGCCTAAGGCTCTTTGTCCCCCCTCTCATTGAAGCCACGCAACATCATTTTGTCAGAATTTAAATTTTTGCGTGTCAACATTAAGGTGGGCCAAAGTTCCTAGATTCATTGTGTTGACCCATGCACCTGGGCCAACAAGCACTCTTCTCATTAGAAAATGTTACTCTAGGTATTCATTGAAGTGTAAAGCCTCCTCAAAGGAATCCTCTACAGGTTGAGCCAAACAAATTTCAGGATCAAGTAAAGCCTTGATCAAAGCTTTTCGCATTTCAGGAGAAAGTACGAATGCATTATATATGCTCAACCTCGCAGGGAGTTTCCTAAGGTGAGCTAGTACATTTAAATCCACTTTTGGTAGTCCACCACCCACTTGCTTTTGTGGAGCAAGTGTTGGTGAAACCATGCCCTCATTTTGATTGAAAAGTTCTTTTAATTTCTTTTGTTTGATGCCATTGGATATGATACAACACAACCACTTCTGAGATTTGTTTCTGTTATTTGCTCAGACTCAGAAGTTGAGGTCACATCAACCGAAACTTCAGAATTTATTCTTCTTTCACTTGATTTGTCTCTAAGTCCAATGACTCAGGCTCAATGACAATCTTTGCTCCCTGCATTTTGTGCATGGGTAGATCATCACCAAAACTTGATTCACTTGATTCAGAGAATTGGAAAGATCCATTTGTAGTTTGTTCGTTATTAGAATCAGAACGGACAGATTACACGTACGCTGAAGGATCGTTCATTTCATTAACACCCTTTGGAACATACATGAAATTGGAAAGAGAGATTGGCTTGGGGGATTTCCCTTTGCCACTTAGAAGGATAACCCATTTGATTTTGGAAATTGATTCTTTTTTTTATTCACCATTGAAACTCTCTTTCATGAAGTTTCAAGGGTAAAGGACCCTTTCCACCCATTGAGTTATTTAAAGGAACATCAAAAGAGGCCTTTTTGTGGGCATTTGAGTTCTTTTTGGAAACTCCAATGGGATTTTGGGTAGTTTGTTTACAATCTTTAGGAAAGATTTAGACAAAGATAATTGTCAACCATCTACAACTGTAAGCAAGTCACTAGTGTTGTTCTTTCTGACCACACACTATTAGAGGCAAAGAAGCTGCACTTGTTGATTCTGCTTCCTTTGTATTGGTAAAAGACTCAACTGTTGTGTTTAGGACCTTTTGGAGCCCCAAAAGTTGAGTAGTGAGAGCTTATCTTGGCAAATGTCGTCTCATCCATCCTCTTGTCCATTTTTTTTTTTTAAGCTGTTGTAGAGCACAAATTTAAGGATTTTCACTCCCTTCCTCCACTTCCAACAATTCATTTGCATAAGGATCTTCTAAGTGAGAGGATCCTCTTATGTCATAGTGAATAACAAAGACATCCTCCTCACCTAAGAGATCATCCTCATCAGGGTTGAAATTCTCAATCAACTTTTTGTAATTCTCTTCCTCCTTTTCCCTCCTTTCATCCTCATCAATTCTCTTGAGGCTTTCTTTTAAAAACTCAATCATTTGTTCAACAGTTTTACCTGTTGAGGGATTGATAGGAGAAGGATAGTATTCTTCGTATTTGTTAATTTTCATGGGTGCTTTTCCTTTGTCTTTGGAATCAACACGGGTAGGAGAGGAAGAGTGTACCTTTGATGGAGCCACCACCTTGGGTCTCCATTCTTCCTTCACCCCAGATGAGGAGGTATGGGATTTTTTGTGTCCCAAGTTTACCTCATCTAAAGGTGGAGTCTGAATGTGACCCCCAGAATGTGGCTCATCAAGAGGACTAGAAGGTTTGTTTTCTTTGGGAGACCTTCTAAACCTAGTAGGTATGTCAGATTTACTAGAAACTGACAAAGAAGACCAAGGGACCACTTGGCGATCAAGGTAATCAGCCTTTGGTCTGCCATAGATCTTAGGTGGAATTGCTGAACTGTCAACTAGAACTATCTGCTCACTGACTGCTCTTTTCAGGCAATGTTTAAAATCATAACCATCCACCGATGCTGACAAACTGTTGCATCTCTTTCTGTGATGGCTGAACAATCAATTTTCTATCCTTAGGATCTTTGTTCTCCTTAAGGATTGTATCAACACGTTTGCAAATCACATTCTTCATAGCTTTAATTACCTTCTCTTTTGTTGAGCGGGTTTTGTCAGCTACTCTTTGGAAAACATTTTTGATGTCATTCTCCCACTGCTTTACCCTTTCCTCGGGTGTGCTTTTGAAAAATTTTAGTTAAAGGTTTTGGAGGTGATGCTATTATTTTCTCAACATCTTCTTCACTCCTAAACACAGAAAGAGGGTAAAATTTACTACCCTCAGCAAGAGGAGAGAGCTCCAACATCTCAACCTCTAACTTAGCTTGCTCCTCCTTTTCCAACCTCTTTCTCAGTCTTTTGTTTTTTATTTCTTCTTTGAGACTTGGTTAGAACATAGGTGGAACTAGTCCCTTCTTCATATTGATTGGACTGAAATAGTTTCTCATGCTCTGAGTGGCTTGGGACAACTTCTAAAGACTGAACTGTCTCATACTGTCTCTCAACTGCCATCTCCTTAGGCAAAATTGGAGTTAAAGTTATTTGTCTTTCATTAGACTTTTGAACCTTAGGGAAGGTCAACCTACCACACGCAGAAGGTTGAGAGGCTAAGGCTTTTAGAGAGACCTCAGCCACCCTCTTCCCACTGTTTTGAAGAGGTGACCTCTCCCTAACAGGTAAGCTAATTTCAAGGACCCTCTCAGATGGGTGCTGACTTTCTAAGACTTTCACTTCAGAAGGGGTCGGGCCTTGGAAAAGGACCTCTACACCTTCAAAACCTTGTCCACATTTTATCAAATCTCCTGGAGCAAATTGAGACTTATCAAAAGACAACTGTAGGTGGTTACCAAATTTGAAAACCAATCTGCCTTCCATCTCAGCTTTGTTGAAATCCCAAAACTTTAGGATCTCCCTGAAAATTAGAATTTTCTGTATCAACCTTTCTGTTGTACTTTCTTGAATTTGATTATCAAAACATCAACCAATCACTGCACTTTTTGCTGGGTTTTCTGACCACTGACTTGAATCACTGACCACCCACAACTGTGTCCCGGATTTAATGGATGAAGACTGAATTTGTTTGAATTGAAATCCAACACCATTTGACATTGTTTGGTTGTAGATTTCATACAACCACAACAATTATGATGAAGAGAAGATTTTGGAATTTGAATTTTTTTGAAAATGATTGATTTAAAAAAACCAAAGTTCATCCTTCTCACTTTTGAGAGTGATTTGGAAAGTTCATCTTGATTTGCATTTGCTTGTATTGGAACCATTCAACCCAACATTTGAAATTGGGAGAGGTATACAACACAAAATTTGATTTTGCAAATGCCATTTAGCCAACATTTAAAATGACTAATGAAAACCACTAGTTTAGATGAAAAGAGACATCCTCCCCAGCGGAGTCGCCAGAAAATCTGTTGGAGAATTTTTGTATCCTCAAACGGATTGCATATTTTATAATCGGGCACGGCATAAGAATACGATATATTACCCCGGAGAGTAAAAATACCATTTTCTTATGGGCTCAATAATAAAATTTACAATTATTTAACAGAGATTCCCCCACTCGATGTTTGGTCGAGCGGGGTTTATTTATTTCTGGGGTACAGACATCCCATAGGGGCAAGCCCCTATGGTTAATTACATCCCAAATTTGATTTGGGAACACTTTTGATTAAACTAGTGGTTTTGCTTTCTTTAGAAGTCATTTAAATGTTGGCTAAAATTTGATCTTTGTTGTTTTAAAATCCATGAAAGTCTTGATTAAAGGGTTTTGGCCTTTAGGAATTTCAAAGAGTGGATCAACTTAGATTTAGATTTTTGGAGTGAAGTCCAAGAAAAGGTGAAGTAGGAGCACTTGATTCTGAGGGAAACTCAGAGGTGCTCGGACTATCCTATATTGGGCTTTACATTTTAGCAACCTAATTTTGGTTTAAGTTGATATTTTATTAGAAGATTGGGGCTTACATCCCAACAACACTTGTTGGAGGAATTGCCCGAAAAGGTGAGGGCTTATAGGGTGATTTGAAATCAACCCTTGCCTCGGACCCTAAGACTAAGGTGAGGACTACCGATAGGTAGTCCCTCGAACCTAGATCTAACGAGTGCAAAGAAGGACTTACAAGCTAAACCTCAAGAGGCATAGCCCGCCCGACTTCTGGATTTATTGTCCCGCCTGGAAGGGGACTACCAGCTAACCCTCCTAATCGCTTTTAAAAACCATGTTATTCGGTCTCAATGCAAATGTAGAGTGGTAGGGTTGTTTTTATTTAGAAGATAGGTCTCACAACTTGGCTTTGAGGCCAAGATGCCTTAGCATGTGGGTATGCAAATGCTGACTCATAAAGAAAAAGACTTTTGTTATCTAGTCCTTAAGTGGAGGCATTCTACATGTGACACATTTTTGGCTATGCATGTTTGTTTTTGTTTTGAAAACTTGGCTCCTTGAAGGGAGCCATGCAAGACTTTCTTACTTATTAGAAAATCGTGGAGCCTAAATCAATTTTTAGATTGATTACATTTTAATGGGTAGAAATCTTAATTTTGTCCTAAGAGCCTACCGCATCAAAAGTCCAAGCCATTCCCAAGCAAAAGCAAAGAAAGAAACCTAGGAAAGAGATGCATTTCTATTGCACAACCAGGTAAACAAATCAAAGCATGCTTTTATTTATATCAAATTGCAAGGAAATATAAAGAGAGTCCACATTATTACAACCAGAATTGGCAGCTGAGTTGCCTGCCATTATACAACCCAGTCAAATTTACAGACTCTACTTGTGGGGTTCTTCAGACTCTTGACTTTTGAATGGACATTGGGCTTCACCTTTGCAGGTACATCCTTCTAGTCCACTTCATTCTTTTGCCCCAAACCCCCACAAGTTTTACATCCTAATTCTACCAAATACATGTTTGAAAAGAAAATGACTCAAACCTGCAATGGATTAGAAGCAGTTTATATGATAAAGCATTACATCCAGAATTTTGTTTAGCACTTAGGGTGCCAAACAATCTACTTCTACCCTATTGGCCACATCTTTGGAGGGTTTTAAGCAGCACCTGTCATGCAAACAAATTTATAATTTATAAGCACCCCCCCTTTTAGATATGGCCACCTGCACAGAAAAGCATTTATATCTCTATACTAACCACTTAAGGGCAAGTGCCCACACACAGACAATTCAAGGGCAATCACACACACAACATCAATCACATGCGCAGAAAAGAAAAATCCTAGTCCTAGCATGCCTAAGGGGCTGTGCACCTAAGTGTGTGAGGCTTGTGTAGCATGTCACACTAAGGGTCTTTGATTTTATTTTGGAAGGAAGATGTTTAATCTTTATCCAAGGGTGATTTCACTTTAAGTTGTTTGTGACTTAAAGATTTTATTTGATTTTTAAATGTTTCATATTTAGGAGGGTTATGAAGAACCCCATAAAGTAACCACATGCTTGCTTTTGGGCAAGCCTGTTACTTATGAATCCTAAGATACAATAATGTAGGCATCCCACCTTTTGGGGGAGATGATTGATCATTGTATCAAAAGGGAACCTAAGTAATTTTTAGGTGTTTTTGGAGTTCTCTTAGTATTTGGATAAGAGAAAGTGTCTATCTAATAGGGTAAGATAGGCATGCCCTAAGGGGTTTCACTTAGGACTTGATGAAATTCATCCAATAGGGTAGGATGAACTTCAATGGATTGGATAATTCCTAAGGGACATCTAGATATTTAGCATTTTAAATGTCATAGAAAAGATCATTCAATTTGGGTTGAGTGGAGAAAAAATTACTTAGATTTTGAGTCTAAGAAGGGTGTCCAACATGTAGCTTTTGGGCTACATGTTGGAGAAATCTCCTTAGCTTTTGGAGCTTAAGGGGAGAAGGGAATCCAACATTTAGCTTTTGTGCTAAATGTAGGGAAATTCTCTCTAACTTTTGGAGTTAAAGAGAGAAGAGATCCCCTACAACTTTGGAGTTGGAGGAAAAAAAGGACCTATAGCTTTTGGGCTAAGGTATTTCATTTTCTAAGGCCTTTGGAACCTATAGAAGTGAGGGAGATTAATAGCTTTGAGGCTACGAATCAAAAGAATGTTTCCTTGAATTTTTATTCAAAGAGTTGGGTCTCATTTGCCTAATTTGGATTAGGCAAATGACGATGAATCACTTATTGAATTTGGTTCAATAAGTGAGAAAGATTTATAACTTTGGGGTTACAAATCAAGAGGGATTGTCACTGAACTTTTATGTTCAATGACGGGCATTTAGTTTGCTAAATTTTGTTTAAGCAAACACAAGAGTATGATGTGTAGTTTTGGCCCACACATCAAGGATTCTTTAGACTTTCGGGTATCCAAAGAGAGGAGTTCATTCACCAAATTTGGGTTAGGAGAATGAAAGTTCACACAACTTTTAGGTTGTGGCGAGGAGGAAAATTCTCTACAATTTTGGCTTGTAGAGAAGAAAAGGTGAGATGCAATTTGGAGATTACAAATCAATGAAAGTTCTATGGACATTTGTTGTCCAAAGAGGAAAATGCACTCTCCTAGTTTGGGCTTAGGAGAATGGTAGAATTTCCTACAACTTTGGAGTTGAGGGGAGAAGATAACTTATAGCTTTTAGGCTAATGTTGGGAGGATTCCTTAGACTTTTTGAAGTCGAAGGAAAAGAGGGATGACTTGTAATTTGGTTATAAGTCATCAAGAGTTAGATGGACTTTTTGGTGTCCAAATAACGAAATCCCTCCATCCAACTTGGGTTGGAGGAAAGGAATGGAGGAAAAGGGGCGCAACTTGAAAGCTACAATCCCATGAACATTCTTTGAACATTTGATGTTCAAAGAGAAATATACATTCTCATAACTTGATTTAAGAGAATGAAAATATCTTCCTACAACCTCTGAGTTATAGGAGGGAAAATTCTCTACGATTTTGGTTTGTAGAGAAGAGAAGGGGAGATGCAATTGGAGATTGCAAATCAAAGAGAGTTCTTTGGACATTTGTTGTCCAAAGAGGGGAATATATTCTCCTAGTTTGGGTTTAGGAGAATGGTAGATTTTCTACAACTTTTGAGTTGTAGAAAAGAGGGAAGGAACATGCAACTTAGAGGTTGCAAATCCAAGAACATTCTTTGAACATTTGATGTTCAAAGAGGGCACGCACATTCTCATAATTTGGAGTCTTTAGAGAATGAGATAGTTTCCTATAACTTTTGAGTTGTAGGAAAGGAGATATGAAATGTAATTTATGAATTGTAAGTTAGAGATTATTCCTTGAACATTTTGATATTCAAAGAGGGAGGACCACTTACTTGATTTAGGCTAAGTAAATGGTGAAGTTTCTTTGAGCATTTGGTACTCAAAGGAAGATTAGCATTTGCTCAATTTTGGGTTAAGCAAATGAGGAAAACTAGGATTTGAATCCTAAATTTAGAGGATTATTTATTGGTTTGTGTTCCAACGAATAAGTGATTTGATAAATTTCCTACAACTTTGGGGTTGAAGGAATACTATGGTTTGTTGGTTGGTGGGTTCCAACAAAAGGGTGTATAGCTTAGAATTTAGTTCCAAGCTACATTGATTCATATACCCTACCACTTGGAGCTTCGAGAACGCTCCATGGATTGTACATTGGAAAGGATGATTCATTTGTTAATTTCATGTCTTAACAAAGAAAGGATTGGACTTAAGATTTGGTCCTAAACCCCTTGACGATTCATGTGATGGAATGATTTAGAGCTTTGAGGGTGCTCCAAAATGTCACACATGAAGGGAAAAGAATGCTTGGGAGCATGCTCTTTATACTACTTGTTGAAACTCATGCAACATAGAGCTTAGAACTTTGAGGAAGTTCTAAGCATCAAACTTGGAAGGGGATGTGCATGAAAAAGAGAACTCCCCATTTCTCCATGAGTGTTTTGGACTCAATTGGAGGAAGGAATATTGATTTCCTAAGGCTTGGGGAAGGTTTCTAAATCACTTTTGGGCATGATTTAGAAACTTGGATAGGGGAGATCTATCCTTATGATTTCTAAGAGATTTAAGATCAAATTTGGGGTATGATCTAAGAAGAACCTAGAATGCATGCATGTGGCGATGATTCTCTAGATCCAGGAATTTTAGTGAATCTCACCTTAAACATTCAATTTTGGAAGTTATAAAATAGAGTTAAATAATTCCAAAACATGAGAGGTTATGGGCCTTTGAGGGTCCATAAAACATCCCAAGTTCATTTCTTTGAATTAAATAAGCCTATTTAATTATCTTCCAAATTCTCACAAGTTAAGGATTGCAATCCAAATCATGCAAACTAATTTAGTTAAGTATGCAAACATTTGGCTTGGAGATATCCACCATTTGTCTTTCATTCTAAATTTGAAGAGACATCAAAAGTGAATTCAAATATTTCTTCCATCATGGGATTTGAAACATGAACTTGAGGGTTCATGAAAGACCCCACCATTTGTTCGCAAGCTTCCAACATCAATTGAATTCACTTTCTATGACATTCTATAAATTCAAATGAAATCACAAATGCTAACGATGTAATTCCCAACTATCTAAGTTAATTTTGTCATAACTTACAATTTGCTAACAATGACATGCATGCTACACGATGTGAGAACCCCTACACATTGTCATTCAAGGTATGGTTGAATGACAATACTTAGCCTAAGGTTTGATCGTAGGCGAAGGTATTAGGCACAATATGATGCATAAACATACATTTGAGAGGTGTTGGATAACAATCCGGCACCTCCACACGCATCGAAATCCTCTCCGGACCCTCACATGAGAGCCAACTAATGGAAATCACCGAATTTCCACTGTTTTTTTGCGAAGTGGACAGCCAACATGAAGGTTTTAGGGACCAAGAAATTAAAGTTTCTAAGGACCTAAGGCTTTGGGAGCGTCAAACACACATCAATTGGCCTTGGGAGACCCTAGGTTTCGCCTAAGTTCAACGGTATACCTTCCCCGGGTTGTCCAAGCGCTCCTATCCACGTTCCAAGCTTTGTCCAAGCTCCGCTCCAAGCTCCAAAGTCGCTCCAAGCTCCGTTTCAAACTCCAAAGTCGCTGTCCAAGCCGTTCCGGAACTCGCCGCTGCTGTCCAAAGCGATTCGAAGGCTTCCAACTGCTGTTTGGAGGGTTTTGAAGCTCTCCTTTGCTGTTTGGAAGTCTCCAACAGCTTCTAACTCGCCTCGAGGTCGCCGGAGATGAAGAAGGAAGAGAGTAGGGACGTTCTTCAACAAGCAGTGCCACACCAGCCCAAATCCGGACTGAATCAGGGCTTTGGACCGAACCTGAAGGTCGACGGCTTCAAGAGATCCGACAGGTAAGTGAGACAAAGCTCTCAGGAGGTCCGGCCGACCGTCCAGGTGGAGTCGGACGCGGGTTCTGCGCGATTTAGAGGTCGCGAACAGGGGAGGAGATCGCGCGTTGGAGCTCCTGATTCCGCCGATCTCTAACTCTCGTGCTCTGCTTAGAATGGGCGAACAAAACAGAGAACCGAGAGGCTTTCTCCGTCTCCCTCTTTCTCTGGTCGGGACGCACGCCAGCAAGGAGCCGAAGGCTCCCTTCCCCTCTCTTCTCCGCTCTCTTGCGCTCTCTGTCGGGACGGGACCGATCGAACAAGCAACGGGGGAGCCGAATGCTCCCCCTCTCTCCCCGATCTCTCGCTCTTTCTCTCGCTGGGTCGGGGACGGACAACCCAAGGGAGACGAATGAGGCTCCCTTCTCCCTCTCACGCTCTTTGTTTCGCACGCCAAGTGCAAGTCAGCCGCCCGATTCGTCCAATCAAGCCTAGCACACGTGGAATGAGGGACTTGGGGTGGATTTCATGAAAAATCTCAACCCTTGAATTGGAGATTGGATTTGAAAATTTAATTTAGCCCCAATTGATAAATTAGGGCTGAAATTGAGCCCAAATTGAACTCGACTCAAATCGATTTGGATCGATTTGGGTCCGAGCGGGTCCGATCGAGTTAATTTTGTGAAATTAAGCTTGAATCGACGCCGAATCGCGTCGAATTGAGCTCGACGGGGTTCGATTGGGTTTTAATTGATTTGATTTAATTTTAATTTAATTAAATTGATTTAATTTAATTAAATTGGAGTCTAATTTGAGTCGATTTTGTCTCGACGTCGATCGATCGAGTCGATCGAGCGCGATCGAGCCTAGTCGGGCTCGATCGGGGTCGAGTCGGTGCGAAAATATTCGTCAACAATAATATTTAGGAATTACTTTATTAGTTCTCTTAATTGATTCTACAATTTTAGTAATCATGAATCATGATATGTTAAGCTTCACATTTATGTTAGATAAATTTTCTACTAGAAGTTTAGTTTCATTTATAATCTCATGGAAAATTTCAATTTAAGAATCAAATTATACCTGTTATTCAAATATAGAATCAGGTTCATGAACGTGTTCTAGGGTGGATATAGTTCATAATCAACAAATTTAGATGAAGAATCATATTGTAATCGAAAAAAGATTCAAGATGGTCCCTTGACTCCTTTATGAAAGATCAATATAGTTCCTAACTAAATTAAAATATCATCTTGGTCCCTCAACTCCTTAAAGAGAATCAATTTTGATTCCTATTTAAAGACTTAAAGGATTAAAATGGTCTTTTAATATAGTTGAAGACTATTTTGATCATTCATAAAAGTCAATGGACCATTTTGATTATTTTTCTATTGTAATTATAAATCTTGACACATCATCATGGGAATACCCATGCACTGCAGTCTAGGGTCAATTTAAACCATATATGATTCTTGTGTTTGTTTCTATTTTGATAGAGATCATAATGATTTTTTTTGGGGGATATTAAACACAGTAGTGGCAATCTTAACAAAATAATTATAATATTTTTCAATCTTCAACTTAGTGTAACGAATCATCTAATATTTTTGGAGAGTTTGGCTTAATTCATGCTCAATTTCCTACTCAATGCATTTATTCAAACATATAATGACAACAGAGTAATTCAAATGCAAATAATATTTAGCAATAATATCTATAAACCCATCAAATTATCCAATCATAATATAGTTATTTAAAGCTCTTAAATTGATCATTTAGTTTATTTCTATCATCACTGTGACAAATATTGCTCTTTAAATACATGTTTCACATCAACTTATGCAGATTTTATTTCACTTATAGTACTTGGTCAAATAATCTAGCACAACCGCTTATTTTTTTATCTATATCAACCTTTAAGAGACAAACTTAGTGTATCTTTAAAATAAAGTTTTCAAATCATCATTGAAGCTTGAAATTTTTCTAATGCAATAATATTGTTATGAACGTCATAATAATTATGCTGAATTCATCTCGAATCATAATTTATTTCGTTTAAATTGCATATTTTGTTAATTGACCAATTATTTTGTTTGCTCATAGTTGACATTATGATAAACCCTTAAGCTCTGATATCAAATCTGATGCATGTTGTCTAAGTGTCTATGGTTTTTTAATACATATCTAGGATGAGATATTAAAAAATCAACATGCGCAAGGTCATATTCGCAGTCACAAAATCTTAATTTGGACAAATATTCACTGCTTAAGATGAAATTTTAAAAAAAGTGCAGAATTCACTAAACAATTAACGATAGTCTCATATAAATCTTGCATATAAGTTCAGAAGCATAAAAGAATCAAACGTTTGATCTAAATCTCACACCACAATCGAAAAGATGAAATGGTACCATATATGAAATATTTAATCATACAAAAAAATTGATCGCTAGCTAGAGAATATAAAATAGTGCAAGGAAAAGAAGGCACTAGATGGCAATCCACAAGCCAAATACCAGTATGAGACTGGTAACTTTCTTTAGAAATCTGCAATATTCAGTTTCACCAAACTAGAAAAAATACATCAAACTGCCACTAGAGTAAATTGGAAAATAACCTGTCATCAAAGTAAAATGTTAATGAAATTTTATTTAAATGCCTTAGATGCCCTTTTTTATAATTACAAAATTAGCAAGATGGGATCCACCGGCGCATCTTGAAGAGATAAGTTTAGTTGAAATCCTACAGAGTAGCAATCATAGTTGCAAATCTGATCCACATATACAAGTGCTCGCAGAAACACAATGCAAGGCTACTGATAAGTTTAATAGCCATCTCCACATAGAAGATTGCATCGAACCAAGCAAATTTTAAAGTTATGACTCACTTCACTACCCAAATTAGCAACGAAGCAATGCCTAGAAGATCCAAGCCACAGACCAAGCACAACACAGAGATTAAAGTTTTGTAGTAGCTACAATCCTGCATCAAAGGTTCTTAAACCTGACCCCAAATAGTTGGTATAAAAATGATGATTAGTTTGTTTTGAAATGATGCAGTTAGAGTGTTAATTCAGATTAATGTGTTTGGTTTATGATTGATACAACTCAAAATTGTTTGACCCAAACCCCCACTATTTATTGTATGGGTACCCAAACCCGAGTCGACACAAACCTGATTTACCCGAAAGTCCGAAACTGATACCTATGACCCATTTATTATATGGTTTATACATTTTTTTGGTGTCAGCGTGAGGCAATCAAACTGAAATGACTAATTGAGGTGAAAGAGGGTTGCTGACTATTCAAGGAGATGTATTTTAGACCCAAAAAGTAAATAAGTTATTTTTTGGTTGATTTCTTTTTTTTTTTTTGGGTTAACATGAATTCGAACCTAAAATCAAATGGGTTTACATTTTAGACCTGAACTTGACTTTTTTATTAGGGTAAAGTGGTAAACTTAAATTTAAATTTTTAGAGCCGAGTTCATTTCAAATCATTTATTAACACTCCTAAATGCAATTAAAGATCATTATTTTGATTTATTTATTAATCTCTTCACGATAAATCTTGATCTGCTTCAACGGTTGTATTACTTTTGACTTGTTTGCCTTACTAATTTTTAATAAGATCTTGGTTAGCTTAAAAATGCTAAGTGATTTTACTTGATTGGATATGGTAAAAAAAGCAACTAGTTTAAGATGTTCCAACAAGTGATGAACCAATGAAAATCATTGAGAGTAAACAAGAGGATGTTGAAGTTTTTAGGCTGTGTGGAATTCATGGAGTTTGTGTTATGAGAATATACTAAGGAACCCAAAAAACATAGGAGCAATAATATCGGCATATCAATATCATCTATCAATGTGGAAGACAAGATCTTTGGTCTAATTGGGTCAACTATTTCTTCTAAGTAAATCAGGGACCATAAAAATCTTTGATGACGAAATTGTGGGATCTTAACCAGGCCTATAATCATTCCCCCAACATCTGCTTTAAATATAATGTGATAAATTTGAAACCATATATCGAAATTATTACTACCATATATTAAATACTTAATGCCAATTTAATGATTAGCTTTAATTTAAAGCTCTCTCTCGCTATCGAGAGAAATAATTAACCATTGGGGCTTGAGCCTATGAGAAATCTAGAATCAGATTTTAAAATCCTTGCAAAATGAAGGCGAAATCTCTGGGTTGTCTTATCTTCAATCCAGTTTGCTTTTCAAAAATTTAACTTAGAAAACTTTAAAACTCTCTTTGTGGAGGCGGAGGCATAAATTCTCGGAGCCCACAAAGTGCAGCTCATAGATGACAGAGTTTTTTATGTTAAAATCCCAAAAGAAAATATCATGAGACGTGACATAGTTTAAATGATTCCATTGATGTGAGTCTAAGTTACATATGATATCCTTACCTACAATTGGAGAAGGCGTTGATATGTTGTAATAGATATCAATTGAGGAGGATGGCTTCCATGGTGAAAGTTGGAGAAGACTTGGGGCATTAGAGTTCCCTTCAAGTGATTGTTAGTAGTTTGTTTGGTCTTTTTTATTAAAGGAGGGAATATCAAAGATTATCATAAGCCTTAATATCGATCTCAAGCATAGGCGTTGGTGCCATTGTTGAGCATCAACATTTTTTATGTTGACAATGGATAATAAACTTATTTGCGATGGTGAGTGTCCACCTTGTTTACAATGATGTGCATCATTGTTGGTGTCAATGCTAAGCATTGGTCTTGTTGGAGACGATGGGATTTGAGGTTGATTTTGATGGTGAGAGTTGGTATTGTTAGTGTGTGTTATCCTTGTTGGTGGTGGGCGTTGGGCTGACATTGATTGCATGCATAAGCCTTGCTAGCAATGGAGAGCATCAATGTTGTGTCGACAATGTGCATTAGCTTTATTAGAGATAGCAGGACATTGGTGTTGATGACATGCATCAACCTTGTTGGTAATGATGTGCATTGACGATATCATTGGCTTTCTTGATGATAACGTGCATTGATGTTTGTGTCAACGACATGCATCAGCCCTGTTGGCGATGAGGGGCTTTGACATTTTTCGACAAAAGGTGCCGATGGTTGGGAGACTGCAGTTGGCCAATGACTTTTGAGAGTGCGTTAAATGGTGGTGATTATTGGGCAAAGCTCAAGGATTTTTCAAGTTTACGAGTTCTCTCTCATTTTCCTTCATATGTTGAATGAGGATCTATATATAGTTTTTTTGAATAAAATTTTGATTTGTTAGCCAAAATTTTCAAACACTCCATCATATGGCATGTGTTGATCCTTTTTATCATATAAGATTTTTAAGGCATTTAAGTATCTCAATTACATCAAAATTGAGTGATCTAAGGTCATTGGATTCCTCTCACCGAGATGTTTGTTTTGACCATAAGCACACAAGATTCATAGATCATTTGATTCCTCAAATGGTGTTGTGGTATTTACAACTATACTTCTGAGTGCTTGATTTATGATAATTTATATTCATATCAGGACACTTTTAGTGTCGTTGGCTTCAGTCCCATTGAAATATTTGTTTCTACTATAAGTTTGTTGAGAACAGAGTTTAGATGGGCCCAAATTTAATTTGGGACAATTTTGATTCAAATATTGCAGGAAGATTAGTGCTTGAGCGGATGAATTTTCTAATGATATATCAATTTTTATTGTCAGTATTCTTTTTACTCCCATCTAACTATAGATCCCTTCCCACATACATGACCCAAAAAATGAAGTTCATAATGTGTCATCCAGCACTAGACTTATCACTTGCATCCCAATATCACCAAATTGTTTAGCATTTTATATTCTACAAGATTTATATCTTCTCTGCTGTTGTTATTTCAGCATAGGAAGATGAGGGCATGATGCTTGGCTTGTATGTCTGTTTTGTTGGCCTTTGCTTTAATGTTGCCTTCTCAAGTATTCTGTTTTCTGCAGTTTTAATCTTTTACGATCCTCTACTAAGCATTTTGAAATTTTGAAAGCAACTTTTGCATTTTATTTTAAGACCACAACTGTAAGAGAAAATTTAATAAAGTGCTTCATCAATCCATCATATCTGCTGACATAAAATATGTTTTGCTTATGGTTCAGCTGATGATTCCTTCTTATTACCGTTTTAAAATTTCTTCTAAGATATGGTTGCATCCTTATGAGATACTGTCCTAAGACATCCAGTACCTGAGTTTTTCTACAGTGTTATGTGCCATATAAGGCAATCACTGGTACATTACATTAGAATCTTGAATCTCCTTGAATTTGGCTTCTTAGTGCTAACTTTTGGCTCCTATAACTTTTGATTGTTGAGCTGAGCTTAAAGGTGTTTTTTTTCTTTGACTCTAAATTATATGCCCTACTCTTATGTGAAGCTTTAAATTATTCAGCATGTTTTTAATGAACTGATGAATTCCTTATCTACACAGGCCCAGGATCACATCACACAACTTCCTCTCGTTGATGGTTGGGGGCAGAAGCACCGTCTTTTTATTGAGTGGAAATACAATGAAGCAAAGGTGTGTTTATAGTTTACTGAATCCAGCATATTTTACCTCAGAATAATTTTTATTATAGGATGACTAATCAGCACTAACTATCAAGATCTGGTAAGTGGGCAGGAAATGATGCTAGGAGTGAAGTAATTTTAAAGCTAATTCTTTCTCTTGTAGAAATATAGTTTTTTTTCCTCAAAGGTTTCTCTTGAAAGATGGAAAAGTATGCTTACCTCTTGTATTTGCCTCCATCTTTTTTGTTGTTAAATATGTTGGCATAAAATCATTTCTAAAATAAATGAAATATATTAATAACAAGCACAACTGAACTGATGAGGACATCGAAGATCAACGGCTATGATCGTGTCTATTTATTTTGATGTATTTTATTTGTTATTTATACTTTTTCCTTTCTACCCTTACTTGAGGGCTTTGTCTTATATTTGTCCTAGGGGCAATTGTGTCTTTTTATTTTCCTTCATGTGTTTGGCTATTTAAGCCCTCCCCTTCCTCTTGGAAAGGGATGATGATTATTGTTAATAAAAATTTTTGGTTTTGGATCTCTTTGTGAGTTCTAAAGTTCTCTCTGTGAGTTCTCAAGTGAGGAAAGTCTAGGAGAGGCTCAAAGCAATACCCAACAGCCCCTTGGTGGAGCTCTTGGTTTTCTGCCCCATATCTTTTCTTCTCCTCTACTATTTTCCCCACCCACCCACCGACTCACTTGGCCCCCGAAGCCACCGGCCACCTCCACTCACCGCCGACCTCCAGCTGCCAGCGCCCAGCCGCCAGCCTCCAACCGCCAGCATCCATCCGCCGGCTCCCAGCCACCAGCCTCCAGCCGCCGGCATCCAGTCGTCGGACCTCCAGCCACCAGCCTCCTGCCGCCGGCCTTCCCCTTTGCCACCACCCACCCGCAATAACTCCTCCATCCCCTCCATTTTCCCTCGTGGCATTTGATTAGTTTCCTAATTTGGAGAGGTCACTTGGCAGGAGTTTCAAATCCAAACTTCAAATTTGAATTAGGAGTTAAATGCCTCCTCAATTTCTCCCGTCATTAAGGAATTAATCGCAGCTTTAAATCTGAAATTTAAATTCAGATTTAAGGATTAATTCACTTACTTAATTGGGGCCCACTTATTTGAATGAATCCCCTCTTCCCCTTTCCTTTGCCTAATTAAGAGCCAATTAATGCTCCTAATTATTTCCCTCATTCACTCAAAAGCTCTTTGGAAATAATTCCAAAACCTGAGACTTTTTTCTTTGGCCGAAATCCCCCTCAAGGCCCCACTACCATTAATTCCGTCCAAATTCTGTTTCTTTTATTTCTGGAAGTAAATCCTGGATCCCTCTCTTACCCGACCACCTCTCCCTCTCAATTCCCCTTGCTCCTAAGGCTAGAATCCTGAGATTTCTCTCAGATTTTGTCTTGGTCCTGCACCGTTGGAAGGCTGAATTTGCTGTCCAGAATTCCTGTAGGCAGATTTTTCTCTGTTGTCCTCAGATTTCAGTATACAGCCTGCTGTCCACTTATGCCAGCAAAGATATCCTGCTGTCCAGCACTTTGGAAGACCACCGACAGATATATGGGCTACCCAACGGACTACACTTTGACACTATTTGTCTTTGGGTAAACTCTTCCCCGACTCTTTTATCTTCAAAGTGCTTCTCAATTGTGGACTAGTAAATTCATGACAATCATGTTAATGCATCTTCGCTAAATCCTAGTAATTAGAAGAGTTGTGTGAGGGATCTTTCATAGACTAATCTTATTGTTAGTATTAGAATCTATTGTTGGAACTATCCATGTATGCAATGTTGGATTAAGCTGGCTATCTTTTGAACTTAACTTTTCTATGCATGTGAATTAACCTAAGCTAAGTACTACTTTAATATTTATCTTATCGTTCAATTCCGCATAAAATCTTGCTTATTATTGCCTCTAAATCTAAACGTGCAAACTTCTTTAAGCAAATCATTTTCGCATGGGATTGTATCACATCATGAACCCTACATATGACTTTAAGCTCTTAAGCGAATCTTAGAACCTTGCTTTAATCTTTCCTTATTTCTTCATTAATTAATTAAGTCCATTATATTTGCATTAATTCATCAAACTTCAAAGTATCTAGTTCATATCACTATCTCTCACGATCTCTCCATCACTATCTCTTATTCTCTCTTCTATTTCTCTCTTCTATTTCTCTCTCTTAACCTTTCATTCTTCAAATATACATCTCTCAATCTCTCTCTCTCTCTCTCACAATTTTTTTGCTCTCTATCACTGATGATCTTTATCTTATTCTCTTTCCATCTCTTCCCTATCTCTCTTGCTCTCTCTCCCTCCCTCTCCGTCCCTCTCTCTCTATATTGCTCTCTCCCCCTTTCTCTTGGTTGTTCTCTCTCACACACAGTTCGCTCTATTTCTTTGTAATGCGTCTCTTTTCACTTTCCTTATCCAGCCTAACTGCATACATCACTAAGGTTATGAACTTAGCTTTGTCTGCTTCATTCTATATTCTGTTTTTCATTTTTCTTAAATGTCTTCTTTGAAACCTTCTATATAGAAGGTAAAATTGCTTGAAACTTAGATTTCATGCGTAGAATGCTTAAATCCTCCCGAGTAAATTTGCCATTATCTATAGTTTTACCTTCTGAACATTGCAATGATCTTAAGTAAAACTAATTAAATTTTATGTTGATGAAATTTTGATGGTAAAATGTATTTCCCACATCATTCACTTGTCTTAGGTCAATTGTTTATGAATTCATTTCTTCTCTTTATATTATGTAGCCTGTTTTATTTCTTGATAGAATTTGGCATTTACAATCTTCTGATCTAAGCAGGCTGCAGCATATTATTACCATGGACTGATCCTTGATGAGGGGAACACAGAGAAATCACATGGAATGGCCGTAGCTTCTTTGCAAGCTGCAGAAGAGTTTCTAAAAGAAAGCAAAAAAGCCTGTGAAGCATTCAACTCTACACCTCCGATATCAAGGTTTTCCTCTGAATTTTCCTTTTGTTTCCACCTAACATAATAAGCTTCTTCAGTTTTCCAATAGATATTCGGTAATTAATTTTTTGGCTCTTCATTTTTCTCATGCTGGTATTCTCATGCAACAAGGAAGATATAGATTATAGCTTCATTTTAATAACCTCTTCAAAGAGTTGACAAGGTTACTTTATGTATGAAGTACCAAAATTATTGGTTATTTTTTCTATAAATGGGAAGTGGATAGTTTATATTTTGATGGAGACAATAGTCGTGTAAACACATTTTAGATATTGGCAAAGCATTGCCTTTGCATGTTGTTTACTCAAGTATTGCCTTCTAATCTTAAATTGACAAGCTTTTCATTAAAAGATTGAAAAAGGAAGATAAAGAGAAAAGAAAAGTGTTAGGCCGGTCCAGACCTGGACCGGCCAAGCTGGTCCGGGTCTTCTCCAGGCGGAAGCAGATCACGGGACAGCAGGCCGACGGAAACGAAGGGGAGCTTGGGAGTGGGGTCCACTTGGAATTCAAACAAAATTGAAGTATTTTTGGAGGGAGAAGGAAGGGTAGAGATGTCCTTTTTATTTTTGTTTTGAATTAGAATGCATTAAGTAGGGAGAAAGAGAGGAATTAGGGTTATGTCATGTTTTGTGAGAATTTCTTTTGTCTTCTTGGATATTGAGGGCTCTAGATCGAGATCTAGAGATTGGGAGAGTGCGATCCTCCTCTCGAATAGAGGATCCTTGTATCTTTGCTATTTTCCTTGCTTCTACTAGTAAAATACAAGTTGTTTCTTCATTTTTCTCTCAGATTTTCCCTGTTTTCTACTGTTTTTGGCTGTTTTACTGTTGTGGACAGCAGTTTTCATCTTGGATCTATTTGGTTTTGGTGAGAAACACTTGGAAATCCAAGTGTTTCCTATCAAATTGGTATCAGAGCGAGATCCGGACGGTGGAGGGCTGTGTTTTTCCACTGTTTCGCTGCAGATTTTCGCAGAATTTGGGTTTGTCGGAGGCTGTTTTCCCTTGAAAACCGCAGTTTTTAGGGTTTTTTTTTAGAGCATCAGTTGAGTAAAACAGCAGATTTTTGACTGTTTGGAGGGAGATTCTTGCTGTCCATAAGTTTTTCTTTGAGGATCCGGAGGCATCTCGTTGGTTTCCATGGCATCTAAGCGGGTAGAAGTCTTGGAGACCGAGATGGGTCAACTTAAGGTGGATCTGGAGGAGGAGATGACCACATTTAGCGAGAATGTGGAAGGGAAATTCATGGCCTTGGAGGAGATGATGAAGAAGTTGTTGGAGGGGCAAGCACGGGCGGTGCCAGCGGAGGAAAGAGGAGAAGGTAGTGGGAGCAGGGGTAAGGAGAAGGTGAATCCAGAAGAGGAAGAGGAAGTAGAATTGCTTGACAACAATGGGAGGATGCCACCTCGGGAGTCCATTAGGCGAGAAGTACATGACAGAAGTAGAGACTTCCAGAAAGGAAGAGAAGATGATTGGCGACGTCGGAGGCCCGACCCATTGGACTGGCCGTGGGGGATCTATAACGACCATGGCGGGGCACGAGGGGAAGATGGCTACCGGCGGCCAAGGAGGGAGGATGAGCCCCGATATGGAGAAAGAGGAACTTGGGAAGACCCCATAGCTTGGGACAGAGGAGGCCATGGGGGGAATAGGGCATACGGGGTGGACACGAGGGCCAGGAAACTGAAAATGCCAGTATTCGAGGAGGGAAATGTGGATGAGTGGATCCACAAGGTGGAGAGGTACTTTGCAGTGAACGGCCTGATGGAGGAGGAGAGATTGATGGCTGCTAGTATGTGCTTGGAAGGGGCGGCATTTGCCTGGTTCAAGTACATGGATAAGTGGGAACCGGTGAGGTCCTGGAGGGACTTCAAGGAGGCTATCAGGGAGAGATTCAGGGGGAGCAGCCCATGGGAGATATCAGAACAGTTCTACGCCCTCACTCAAGAGGGATCAGTGGAGGAATACAGGAAGAAATTTGAGAGTTTAGTGGGAGACATGGAGGGCCTCTCAAACAGTACTTTGGGGGGAAATTTTATGAAGGGCCTCAAACCAGAAATTAGAGATGCTGTGAAGGTCATGAGACTAAGAGACCTGAGGGAGGCGATGGAATTGGCTCAGTTGGTGGAGAATCAGAAGACCAACGCTCGAAATTGGAGAAACAACCACTCAGGAGGTCCCACCAGGACAACTACCACTTACTTGGCTCCAAAGGGCCAAGCCCCAACGTCCCTAGGGAGAGTGGAAAGGAGAAGAGCGGGATGACCAGATATGCTGGAAGCTTCAAGAAATTGACTGAGCAAGAGATGCAGGAGAAGAGGGCCAAGGGCCTTTGTTTCAGATGTGAGGAGAAGTTTGTTCCAGGGCACAGGTGCAAGGATCGCGCCCTTCGGGCTCTCACCGTCTATATAGACGAGGCGCCTGAAGAGTGTGATGATTCTGATGAGGAGCAGATTGATCCCCAATTGGAGGTAGCCGAGGTTTTCCTCAATTCTGTGTTGGGATTTACTTCTAGCCATACGATGAAGGTGAAGGGGAAGATCCTTGGGAGGGAGGTAGTGGTCCTGATTGACAGTGGGGCAACTCACAATTTCATATCCACCCAGGTGGCGGAGGAGCTAGGGATGGAGCCTATTGAGACAGGCAGTTATGGGGTGATGATGTGGACAGGAAAGATTGAGTCCAGCACTGGGATTTGCAAAGGGGTGGAGATGAGGCTACAGGAGATCAGGGTGGTAGAGGACTTCCTACCCCTGAAGTTGGGTAGCACAGATGTCATTCTGGGCATGAAGTGGCTACAGACCTTGGGTGAAACCAAGGTGAACTGGGGGACCATGGTGATAGAGCTGATTGTAGAGGGGAAGAGGGTGAAGCTAAAAAGGGAACCAGGATTGTCCAGAGCTGGAGTGTCACTCAGATCAATGGCGAAAATCATCTATGAGGAAGGAGGAGGATTCCTTGTGGAGCTGCAGAGCCTGGAGGAGCAGGAGGAGGGGGAGGAAAAGCTCATTCCCACGTTGGTTCAGCCTCTTTTGCAGGAATTTGAGGATGTTTTCCAACCTCCGGTGCGACTACCACCTGATAGAGAGCAGGAGCACCAGATTATCCTGAAAGAGGGAGTATCTCCTATCAGTGTGAGGCCTTACAGATACCCTCAGGTGCAGAAAGATGAGATTGAGAAGCTGGTGGGAGAAATGCTAGAAGGAGGGATCATTCAGCCCAGTGTGAGCCCTTTCTCTAGTCCAGTTTTGCTCGTGAAAAAGAAGGATGGGAGTTGGAGGTTCTGTGTAGACTACAGAGCTCTAAACAAGGAGACTGTGCCTTATAAGTTTCCTATCCCTGTGATTGACGAGTTGATGGATGAGCTACATGGAGCAGCCTTGTTCACCAAGGTCCATCTGAAGTCAGGCTATCACCAGATCAGGATGAGGAAGGAAGATGTGCAGAAGACGGCCTTCAGGACTCATGAGGGTCACTACGAGTTTCTGGTGATGCCTTTTGGCCTCACCAACGCACCTGCCACATTCCAGGCCTTGATGAACCGGATCTTCAAGCCACACCTCCGCAGGTTTGTGTTGGTATTTTTTGATGACATTCTAATCTATAGCAGGACTGAGGAGGAACACCTAGAGCACCTAAGAGTGGTGTTGGGTGTGCTGAGGGAGCATCAGCTGAAGGCCAATTTCAAGAAGTGTGACTTCGCTCAGGCACGAGTGGAGTACCTTGGGCACGTGATATCCCAGGAGGGAGTTGCTGCAGATCAGTCCAAGATTGAGGCAATGCTGACATGGCCTCAACCCAAGACTTTGAAGGGGCTCAGAGGATTCTTGGGATTGACAGGCTATTACAGGAGGTTCGTGAGGGGATACAACGCCATAGCGTGGCCACTGACAGAGCAGTTGAAGAAGGACAACTTTTTATGGGGAGAAGCAGCTTCAGAGGCTTTTGAGAAGCTGAAGAAGGCCATGACGACAGTGCCAGTGCTTGCTCTGCCGGATTTCAACCAGGTGTTTGTGGTGGAGACAGATGCTTCAGGCTATGGATTGGGAGCAATGTTGATGCAGAACCACAAGCCCATAGCTTACTTCAGTCAGGTACTGTCGTCCTGGGCTAGGCTAAAGTTTGTCAACGAGAGAGAGCTGATGGCTATTGTACTGGCCATCCAGAAGTGGAGACCTTACTTATTGGGCAGACATTTTATTGTCAGGACTGATCAGAGAAGCCTGAAGTACTTGTTAGAGCAGAGGATGGTCACAGAGGAGCATCAGAGGTGGTTGTCCAAGCTGCTGGGATATGATTTCGAGATCCACTATCGGCCGGGACTAGAGAATAAGGCAACGGATGCCTTATCACGCTGTATGGGGGAGCTCCAGGGGATTGCTGTATCAGTACCAGTACTGATAGATTGGGGAGCCATCAAAGAGGAGAGCATTCAGAATAAGGAGCTAAGGAAAATCAAAGAAGAGTTGTTATCAGATGAGAAAAGCCACCCAGGCTACTCAGTTGTGGGAGAAAGACTGTACTATCAGGGAAGGAGTGTGATTCCAAGGTCTTCCATCCACATTCCCCAGCTGCTACAGGAGTTTCATGGGAGTGCCATAGGAGGGCATTCAGGAGTGCAAAAAACTTATAGCCGGTTAGCTGCTGAATTGTACTGGAAGGGGATGAGGAAAGATGTAGAGAAAATGGTGGCGAGGTGTGATATCTGCCAGCGAAGCAAGTACCTGACGATGGCACCAGGGGGATTACTACAGCCTTTGGCCCTACCAGAGAAGGTTTGGGAGGAGATTACTATGGATTTCATTGATGGGCTCCCAAAATCAGAAGGCTACAGAGTTATACTTGTAGTGGTCGACAGGCTGAGCAAATATGCTCATTTCATTCCCTTGAGACACCCGTACACAACAGTGTCTGTAGCAGCAGCATTTGTGAGGGAGATGGTCCGCCTGCATGGGGTACCAGAGTCCATTATTTCTGATAGGGACAAGGTGTTCCTGAGCCATTTCTGGAGGGAGCTATTTAGGATGCAGGGAACAGTACTGAAGAGGAGCACAACCTACCATCCACAGACTGACGGGCATACAGAGGTAGTGAATAGGAGCGTGGAGACATACTTGAGGTGTTTTGTGTCTGAAACACCAAAGCAGTGGGTCAAATGGCTAGCTTGGGCAGAATACTGGTACAATACTTCTTTTCACTCGACTACCAAGATGACACCTTTTAAGGTATTATATGGGAGGGACCCCCCACATCTGGTACACTACAGCCATAGTAGTACTCTAGTATCTACAGTGGATCAGCATTTGAAGGAGAGAGATCATGTGTTGGAAGAGCTCAAGAGGCATTTACTTAGAGCCCAGCAACTTATGAAGAAGCAGGCGGATGGCAAAAGGAGAGATATACAGTTTGCAGTTGGGGACAAGGATCTACTTGAAGCTCCGACCATACCGACAGAGGACTATGGCCCAAAGGAGAAATGAGAAGCTTGCAGCAAGATATTTTGACCATTTTGAAGTGAAGGAGAGAATTGGAGAGGTGGCTTATAGATTGAGGCTTCCTCCAACAGCCAGAATACACCCCGTTTTTCATGTCTCACAGTTGAGGAGAGTGGTGGGGGAGCATGCAGTAAGCCCAGAGCTGCCCAGCACATTGAGGGAGGACATGGAAGTGACATTGGAGCCTCTAGCGGTAGAAGGAGTGCGCATCAATGAGAAGGGGGAAAAGGAGGTGAAGATTAGGTGGAGCGGCCTCCCAGACTATGAGGCCACCTGGGAGCCACAAGAGAGGATTGCAGAGCAGTTTTCTGCTTTCCACCTTAAGGACAAGGTGGTACTTTGGGAGGGGGGTAATGTTAGGCCGGTCCAACCTAGACCGGCCAAGCCGGTCCGGGTCTTCTCCAGGCGGAAGCAGATCGCGGGACAGCAGGCCGACGGAAACGAAGGGGAGCTTGGGAGTGGGGTCCACTTGGAATTCAAACAAAATTGAAGTATTTTTGGAGGGAGAAGGAAGGGTAGAGATGTCCTTTTGCTTTTGTTTTGAATTAGAATGCATTAAGTAGGGAGAAAAAGAGGAATTAGGGTTATGTCATGTTTTGTGAGAATTTCTTTTGTCTTCTTGGATAGTGAGGGCTCTAGATCGAGATCTAGAGATTGGGAGAGTGCGATCCTCCTCTCGAATAGAGGATCCTTGTATCTTTGCTATTTTCCTTGCATCTACTAGTAAAATACAAGTTGTTTCTTCATTTTTCTCAGATTTTCCCTGTTTTCTACTGTTTTTGGCTGTTTTACTGTTGTGGACAGCAGTTTTCATCTTGGATCTATTGGTTTTGGTGAGATCCAAGTGTTTCCTATCAAAAAGAAAATAACCTGTTTGCATTGTTTCCAACATTGACAACTCTTTTTGAAAGCTGAAACCTTAAATCACGATAACTCAAACTTGAATAGAAAATGGTAGCATCAATCATGTGACTGAGTTACCTGACATTCTAATGCAAAAAGTGCACCAAGATGGAGAAACTTTATACTAATGCATCCATAAATTGACATTTTTCTTTACTTCCATTATTAAATGTAAGGGATGAACAATTTGTTGTCGGATTCTTACTATGTTTGATGGTATACTGGTTCTTTACAGGAATCCACCTATTTGGGGATCTATGAAGTACCTTTCGGAGAAGATTCCTAAAGATGTTTCCAGCAAAGTTCGCATCAATAGGGACCTTTACAACCAAGAGAAGTAAGACTCTTTTTTAGCCCAGCTCTACTATATTTGATTTTATTTTTCAGAAGTTAAAAAACTGATCTTTAGTTCGTAGTAGAGAGTGATGCCAGTTGGCCCAGAAAAGGATAACCAAGAACATGCCACTCGTCTGTGAAAATTGGGCTTATCTTCAAATTACTCATGGCAAAACCAGAGCAATGATATGGTTGCATATTATGACTGACCTGAAGGGCTCAAATTGGAATCATAAAATTAGACTATAATATAAAGCATAAGGCAACACACTGTGACACGCCATTTCATTCCTATACATCGTATTGGTTGGAGTCTCGTGCATTTCCATACTCCTTTCTCCACAATGACGGCCAAAAAAAAAGAAGAAACTGTTATGTTTCATTTTTATCAAGAGGTTGCGTGACAAAGCTGAGGGAAAAAAAAAAAAAATATGAATTAAGCATAGGAGGAGAACTAATGAGGTAGAGAGAAGAGGATTAAGTAGATAGATGAGGAATGCTGGGGGAGAGGCTAGAGTAGGCACAATTTAAAGACAAAAAAACAAGGTGAAACCCTAGAAAGAAGACTTTCTAGAACGGAGAAACGTTGATTTCAAATTCATCTTATTCCATTGTGATTTACGTAGACTACCCTATTTATAACTAGAAATGATTAGACAATAATCAAAGCTAAATTTAAACTTGTCTTATCCAAGTTGCCCTAATAATTACCCAAAAAAAGAAAAAAATTACAACAACAACAACAACAACATCAAGCCTTTATCCCACTATGTGGGGTCGGCTACATGAATCCTTTTTCTCCATTGTGTCCTATTAAAAGTCAAATTCTCGTTTAAATCTAATAAAGAAAGGTCATTCCTAATATTTTCTAACCAAGTCTTTTTAGGTCTACCCCTACCTTTCTTAACATAAGTCAAATCTAATACCTCTACTCTCCTAACCGGGTCATCGCAAGGCCGCCGTTTTATGTGACCAAACCATCTAAGGCGACTTTCTCTAATCTTATCTTCTACTGGAGCTACTCCAACCTTTTCACGTATATGCTCATTTCGTATCCTATCTCTAAGGGTAAAGCCACTCATCCACCTGAGCATCCTCATCTCTGCCACACTTAACTTAGTATTATGCTTCTCTTTTAAAGGCCAACATTCGGCACCATAAAGCATTGCAGGCCTCACTACCATCTTATAGAATTTTCCCTTAAGTTTGAGGGGTACATTTCTATCACATAACAAGCCCGATGCATTCCTCCACTTCAACCATCCAACTTGAATTCTGCTGATAATATCCCCATCTATTTCACCATCACTCTGAACAATAGATCCAAGATATCTAAAACGTGTACTTTTATTAATGACTTGATCGCCCAAAGTCACAATCCCCTCACTAGGTCTATTACTACTAAAATTACACTCCATATATTCCGTTTTAGATCTACTCAAGCGAAAACCTTTAGACTCTAAGGTTGACCTCCATAATTCAAGTTTACCTTCAACTCCCTCTCTAGTCTTATCAACAAGAAGAATGTCATCAGCAAAAAGCATACACCAAGGTACATCCTCTTGCAAATGTCTAGTGAGAACATCCATGACTAAAGTAAAAAGATATGGGCTTAAAGCTGATCCTTGATGTAACCCAACCGAAATAGGAAAATACTTGGTCAATCCACCTTGTGTTTGAACACAAGTAATAGCTCCTGCATACATATCTTTAATGATTTGAGTATAAGCATTATTGACTCCTTTCTTTTCAAGAACTCTCCATAGCACTTCTCTTGGAACTTTATCATATGCTTTTTCTAAATCAATAAATATCATATGTAGATCCTCCTTATTTTCTCTATGTTTCTCCATCAAACCTCTTAATAAATGTATGGCTTCCAAAAAAAGAAAAAAATTAACGTAAAATAAATCAAATATACTTAAAATCCTGGTGTTGGGATGCAAATCAGGCAAGGTATGATCCACAATGAAAGCTTAGTTGTGAAGATGCTTTAGATTTAAAAGTTTTGATATTAAATGATGTAATTTGTATCAAGTTTAAAGGTAAATGAGATTAGTAAATTAGTGGTAAATTGAGGAAGATAATATCATATTAAGAGAAAATGAAGAGAATAGAGTTGAAGTGAGAAACTAGAGAAATTTTAGAAAGAAGACAATACTCAATTCAATTCAAATCATCTAGCAATACAACTCCACTTACATAGACTCATGGTTCAAAATACTGACTTAAAAATAAGGGAAGACTGACATGAAAGGAGTAGTGTGTCCTCATAATTATCTTACAGTAAGAAGCCACAAGAAAGTTTGATATGAAGTGACCATCTCATTCTTTTTCAGAATTTATTACAAAAACTCTTATCTTTTTTATGGAGCGCAGAACTTCGTTTACAATCCTAGTGGTCAACCAACATAATATTTTTCTATGGCAAATATCATAGAGATGATGCTTAAATGTATCAACTTTGTTGTTGTGAGAAACATTACTCTTAGGCTTCGTTTGGGACGGTTTTCTTGTTGCTTCTTAAAGCAGTTTGTATTACAAATAAGCTGCTTTAAAAAGCAGTAAAAAAACTGTCCTAAATGAAACCTTAATCCCAATACTGAGATTTATCCACTCTCTTGTTTTGTCTTTTGTAGGATTATGGAGACTGCACCTTCGTTGCCAGATTTCATGATTGCCCTTAAACCAGATGATTACCAGCTTCCGCCATTGGATCCCTCATGGAGCGCAGGAGAGACCAATCAACTCAACATATAAATAAGCGAAAGTACATAGGAAAAACATACAAGTGATAGAGAATTCCTAGTGCCCAGGTTTTTACATGCATATCTCACTGAATCGTCTTATAAAGCAAATGATCTGTGCAATAAATCGAATGTCTGCTTTCTTCCATCCTTCTTTGCCCTGAAAAACTCTTTCCTTGTTATATTATTCTTGATAGCTTTTTCTTGAGTAGGTTTTCCTGCAACCTGTACATTAAGGAAGGTGAATTTTGTGAAATTGTTTTCTAGGAAACTAAGATATGAAATGTTCTTCATATATTGTGCGATTGGAGTAAGAATTTGGGCAGCGAGAATTTATCGAGAGCAGATTTATGATGCTTTAGTAACTGAGCCTCGTTGATTTGTTTGATCAAATCAAGCAGCTTTTTTTTTTCTTTCAATATACAAACATTTAAAACATGACATCAATATCTTTTTCGAGTAGGGGTGTAAACGAGTCGAGTCAAACTTGAATCACCTCTAGCTTGAGCTTGATTAATTAATCGAGTACATGTTCGAGCTTTATTATACGAGTTCGAGCCCTCTCATGAGTTGGTTTGGAAAGAAAATGATTATGATGTAAGTAATTATTCCAATAAAATGTTAAAAAGAATGACAAATTATAAAAAGAAGTAATAAAATTAACTTAATATAAAAAATAAGATATAATTTTTAAACATTTTAAATAATTTTGTACTTACAATTTTGAATTTTAATATATTTTAAGTATATTTTTTAAATTAGCCTGTTCACAAGATAACAAATCAGTCAGGACTAGTTTAAGTTTGGCTCACAAACCATTTATCGAATTAAGCTCGATCGGCTCACAAATTGGCTTGACTCACATCCCTATTCTCGAGTGATGTATCTATCATGCTAAACTTAATAGTTGAACCTTAAGTTAAGAAAAAAGGCACATATTGTTTAAATTTTAAGATAAGTATGAGAATATTTAATTGATTTATCTTATATTATGACAATCATAAAATAACAAATTTAATGATTTCAAAAAGTCTCTAGGAGTAATTATGATCTGAAATCCTACTTTACATGCTAAATTTTTTTATTTGAATCTCTTATAATTAGTTTCTTTCTTTATCGGAAAAGTCTCTAAGAGTACAAGAGGTGGTATCTTAACCATAATAGAAGAGGTCGCAGCATTTTTTCTTACATTTTGTTTTCAATGAAAATTAAGACAGTCGGCCTCGTATAATTGGTTCATCAACCGTTTATGTGGAGAGATTATTGGGTTCGAACACCGAACATAGCTTATGTTCGGTATTTCGCAGTATTGAGCTCGGTACTGTTTGGTACTGCTCAGTACCGAATGGGAGGTGATGTGGCGCATTTTCATTGGGCTCCAAACACATCCGGTGTCCGAACCCAATAATTTGCCATTTATTATGTCGGTATCAAATAGTTCAATAATTTTTTTTTAATAGCGAACTATTGTCAATATGTTTTCAACACCAAACTTCCAAGCATCCAAAAAAAGTGGAAGCAAAATCCATAAATATTTTCAAAAATAGCTTCCAATTCTTCGTTTTATTTTAGCATTAGAATCAAAGCCAATAATAAGGTTTAAGATCCATACAGAGAAATCTCAAGCCGGCTTCTCATAGGTATTCTGCTCTCTGAATTCTGCAATCTTGCTGCGTATCATTTCCACTACGTGAGGCTGCACGAACATGTGGGTGCTGTCCAGGATGTGCACGATGAACTTCTGGGAAGCGGGTAGCGAAGCATTCATATTGACAATGAACTGCGCCATTGGAACATCACTGCAAAAGAATATTTTGTTTATAACTTTATTTAACTATTTGGATCATAACCGTTTGAAGTAATAGTGATCGCTACATACCAGGAAATGAATATACCTTTGATCGCATTCACCATCTTGCAGTTTATTCTGCAGATTATGTTAAATGTTATTCATCTTTGCAAAAGAAAATAATTCATTAAGTAAGAGAGAGAGAGAGAGAGAGAGAGAGAGAGAGAGAGAGAGAGAGAGAGAGAGAGAGCCTTTGATGGGGATTTATTGATCTAGGAGGGATTCGAATTTAGGACTACGGTAACAAATTCCAAAGATCTTTACCAACTTGACTAATGATGATACTGAAATAATTGGATACGAATTATTTCTGAAAGAAAAAGAGAATTATGGTTCTCAGTTATCATTACACAAGTTGCAGTCATCCCAAGCTGGAGGTGAGAACACCTTGCACACTTTAAATAGATGATTGGGTTTCTAATTCAGACCATGCAGCATCCGACATTAAAGGTTTCATGCATTGAGTTCGCAATGTACAGAGAGCTAGGGGTGTCAAAATTTGACACGGCCCGAAACCCACCCGGCCCAAAAAAATTCGGGTTTGGGTCAATCCGTTTGCAAAACAGGTAGGGTTCGGGTTGACCTGAAAACCAGCTGGTCGACCTGTTTGTAATCCCGCGTGGCCAGTTTCGTCACTCAGTCGAGTCACCCAGGGGCGCGTCACCGCCGTCGGCCTACCGTCGTCCCGCCCGCATTGCTGCAGTGCTGCTATCGTCATTGAAGCCAGCGGTATGAGAAAGAGCCGAAGACTGTCGTTGCCGTCCCACCTGCGAGGTGCGACTGTCGTTGCCACCGTCTCGCCTAAGATGCCGCTGTCGGACTGCCCGAGAGCCGAAAATTGCCGCCGTCCCTCTCTCGCGGGTTGGGTTGGATCAAACCGATAACCCGTACGGGTTGGGTCCGGTTTGACAATTATGACCCGTTTGCAAAACTGGGTCAGGTTAGTGTCAACTTGTTTAAGGCCGAATCAAGTTAGGTTCGACCCGAACCAAACACGTTGATTTGAATTGACACCCCTATAGAGAACTGCAATAATTAATAGTACAACAGCCACAATGGTCACATAAAAGATAATTGAAAAACCAAAAAACACAGTCATTCATAATTTTCTAAAATAACAACTACAATCTCTATAAAAGTAATATACATTAATTTAAATAAAGAAGTAAAGGCGACTTTCAGACTGCATGGTTCAAAAAAGTTACAGCAAATAAGGTAAGACAAGCCACTTGCTTGAAAATTGCACTGATAGTTGCTGTCTAGGCGTCTGAAAGGGGGCTTAGTTCAATCATAATGATCTATTTCATAAACTCTCATGCAAACGTGCCCACCAATGGTGCACTGATCCCTTCTATAATCAGAATAAGTGATTTTTTAACAGGAGAAAACCAGCCTGTCTGGACTTGCAAAAGCTTTAAGTGGAATAACTCTTTTTTTTTTTTTTTTGACATTTAGGCCATTTAAGGCAAACTCACACACACAACGCATACACATAGACTCGAATCCTGAACCTCTTAAGTTGGAAGCCAAAGCTCTCAACCAATAGGCCTGGAATAACTCTTGCTATTGTCTACATGAAGGGGGTAGTAGAATGGAGATCGGTGTAGCATTAAGAATGTCAGAAGTCTTTACCATATGCGCTAATATAATATGAGTTTCTCTAATTGGTTGGTACTTCGAGGCCGTATGAGTTAATTTTTATTTATTTTAATTTTATTTAATTTATATTTTAATATGAAATAAAATATACAAATCTAAAAATAGATTATTTATTTTGTTTTTATCTTTATCAATCACAAGCTTGAAGCATCGCGTATGAGCATTATAAATACATTCCGAATCCATGAATAAATTTAGCAACAAGAACAAATATCTCTGCTTAATTAACAGTTGCTAACGCTCCCCTTCAGCTACAATAATAAAAAAAAAAAATCGAAATAGCGGACGGGTCACGGTTACACTGGCAGAATTAACTTAACGTTACAGATATCCTTGGCTCCCAAAACGGACATTTGCTCTTCTGCAAATCTCTGGATGCCTTCTCGCAGCCTGCTGCCACCACTCCACCTCATTTCCAACATTAATCTCCCCACCTTCATTTCCAGCATCGTCCTCACCCACTCCACCACTGCGTCCCTCACTACCACTATCACCTCCCCCTCCCTTGTCCCCTCCATCATTGACATGATCCTTCAATGCCTCTCAAATGTCGACCTCTAAACTCTCTTCTCTTGCACCTCCTTCAACCCCCCTCCTCTGACCACAACAACAACATTGTTGTCCATCTCTGCAATTGAGACTTCCAACTCTTCCTTATTCTAATTGACAAGCAGCTGGCTTCCCCTCCCCTTCTTCCTCCTCATTAAATGCATTGCCTATTGTGCAAATAGTGGAAACAAAACCAGGATCAAAGCACAATCAACACAAAGAACACGACAATTTATGTGGTTCGTGAAAATGCTTGCGTACACTGGGGGGCATGATTTAACTATGTTGGAGAAAAATAAGAGTTACAATTGGCTCTCTCTTCCTCTGTTGCATACAACAATCCTCAAACCCTTAATTTATAGAATCGAAATAAAACAATTAAGGAAAACATAATTAATGCAATAATATGACAAACCAAATCAATGTCATGATTGAATCAATCAAAAACCCAAATCAGATCTCCTAATTAATGCATGAATTAGCCACTAAATGCTTTCATAATCCAAGCTCATTAGAATTGAAAAGATTTCCAAATCATTAATCTCCACCTCATATTTCACTTCAGAAAATAGAAGATGACAAAATAGACTCTAATATCAAAATGACTGCACCAAGATGGTTTCCTATGTACCCCCCCTCCAAAGGATCAAGCCAAGCATAATTATTCAAAACAAGTAGATAATCAATAAAAAAACCCGAATGTTCACGAAATGAGATACCTTTATGAGCACGTATGCTGGATTCTCTTTTGTAATTGTCTTCCTCAACTACATATTGCCTTCAACAATCAAGTCTCGAACAAAAATGACATCTTACATTAATGTAATTGGTAGCAACAGATGTCTACCTCTCCAAAACCAAGCCTGTATCAATTATACCCTTCATATACCTCATGAAACTCTTCACAGCCTATCAATAACTCCTTCCTAGATCATGCATAAACCTTCTCACAACGCCAACTACATGTGCAATGTCTTGATTGAGCTACTCCAAAATCATAATATAGGTGCTATAAGTGTCAAGTGACCACGGGTCAAGGGATGCTTAACTACTGGGGCGAAAACTTCATCATAATCAATCCCTTTTTGTTATGAAGAGCCTTCTGCCACTAACCTACCCTTTTATCACACATCAGCTTCATAAGATTCTTCTTTGCACACACCCATTTGCATCCAATGGCTTTCTTTCCTGGAGCAAACTTCACCAACCTCAAAGTAATATTCTTCTGAAAAGACTCCATCTCTTCATCATTGTCCTCTTTCAAAGATCACCATCTAGACTGTCCACTGCTTCCTTGGACCGACTTAAAAGTTCAACCTTTGTGGTTGAAAGTGCAAATACAATTTGGTCCCTCAACCAAACTGGTTTTAGGAATTTTGGTGCATGGTCCTGCTCCTAACAATAAATTCTTGAGCTGGAATCTCATCTTCTACATCTCTTAGCTTTGATTAGTATTTGAATCAATTACATGTGTAGAAGTGATATGTCTGTGAAACAAATGGAGTTGCATCCAATTCTAACTTTTGCAGTACATTTGTAGTCCCAATAGAACTCTCCACCTGCATGAGTCCCGAGGCTTCAACATACTCGCCTCATTAAATGTAATATGCTTGCTAATGACAATCTTCTTCTCTCCATGATCATAGAGTTTTAAGCCCTTAACCCGACGCCTGAAGCTAATAAAATTTACCTTTTTTGCTCTTGGTTCCAATTTATCATTATGAGGAATAAGAGAAAAGAAGAAGAAGAAGAAGAAGAAGAGGATGGGGAGGAAGAAGAAGGTCACCTGCGGCCGGGGCTGAACGGGTGCTCGGGATCAGCTGGAGGAAGTCGAGGTCGAGTTCGGCTGGAGGCGGAAGAAGGCTCGGGTCGTGAGCTGGTCGGGTCGAGCTCGGGAGTCGGGGTCGTGCGGCTGGAAGGCTTCGTGACTGTGGAGGCCGGCTGGTGTGAAAGAGGAGAAAAACTAGAGTCGGAGTGCTGTCCGGCTGGAGGCTTCGTGCTGCTCTGTTCGAACGAGAGAGGAAGAGGTCGCTGCCTTGAGAGTCTGGAGAAAGGCGTGAGATCCAGAGAAGGACAGGGAGAGGAGCCTATACGGGAACGTGGGGAAAGAAGATAGCCAAGAAAAAAAATCTCTACCTCTTCCTCGGTCGGCTTTTCTACGCTCGAAACAAGGTCCAGTCCCTTGCTCCCTTTTATTAGTAAATATTAATATTCACGTCTAGACACGGCACGGAATAAGGGTTTTATCGCTCGCTTGGGCCTTAGAAAACTCGTTTGAATCATGGGATTCTAGTAGATGATGCAGCGCACACTCGGTTAGAGAAAAAAATGAGCTGCTGATTTGATTTCTTGATTTGGGAAGGGCTATCAAGTTGATTAAAATTTATTAAATCAAGTGGGTTGATTAGGTTTGAAATTGAATCTGAATTGAGTTTAATTAGTTTCGATTTGAATTCAATTTGATCCAATAATATGATGAATTGAACTCAAATCGGCACCGATTTGAGCCGAACTAGATTTGGCAGGGTTAGATTAAATTGATTGAGCATACTCGAAAGAAAACATGCGAAAATCGAGGTCAAAACATAGATCATACAACTCGTCTCTACTATACAAGTGGATGACAATGCAAGAGAATCATAATTCTTATTGTTGTTGGCTGAGAGATTCAAAACGATTGAGTGCAAAGACTTTACGTCCTAGCTATGCATAGAAATTAAGCATACAAATAGGAACTTAAAGAGACAAGAGGACACTAGAGTTTTAATGTGGAATACTCTATAAAGAGGAAAAACCACGGGTCTCGCCCTGCTAAAATGATTCAACTACTATTTGAATAAAATAAAGAGATTGACCCGTTCCAAACTTAAATACAAATAAAATACAATATGTTGAAGAAATTTGTCGAACTTCAAACAGATGCTTATGATCTGGAATGGATGGCAGATGAACGAGCGAAAATCATTTTAGCGGTCGGTGATTGAAAAGAGATCTAACGTGGTCGACAGATGGGTGAAAGCTCGATGACTTTCGAAGGTCGGGAAGAACTCTAGTGATGGTTAGAAAGAGCTTTAGTTATTCAATTAATGCTTTGAAGCCTTCAAGCATGTTTTGAACTCTTGATTTGAGTTCATTTGAGCTCGATTGGACTAATTTTAATGTCATTGGGTTTGTCTCTTATAAGTTTGTTGAAATCAGAGCTTAGATTATTCTTATTTTAAATTTGGAAGTTTATTGTATGAATATATCTTGAGATTTGAGCACAATCAAGACAATTTTTTGTAATACATCACTTACATTTCAAATAATGTAGGAAGACTTGAAAACATCTCTCAAGAACGTGTCATTTAATTCTTCTCCGACAGCCTTTACAAATCCTCCAAGGATAACATGAAACACAAACATTGACGGCTTAAAAGATACAATATATAGACTAAATAGTAAATACATTAAAGTATACCATTACTCGATAAAAGATGAATTTATTATTTAGTGGACATTCAATTCGTATTCCAAAGCCAAATCACAACTATAAATGTAATGATTAAAACTCATTATAATTTTTTTTTTTTTTTTTGAGAATATAGGTATCTACCTGCTACCACCCCCTAGAGGAGATGCTTGGCGGAATAATCAATCCATCAGTGAGCTAGCCCAACATGTGCTAGACAACGCACTTATTTTCTCCCCACTTAACGAGTCGCGCCGCATGAGAGAGAAATCGAACGTGGGTTGAGAGGTCTCAACCATGCTCGCCCACCAAGCTAGCTTGTGGGGTTACTCATTATAATAGAATCAAACAATGATCCCATATTCCCATTCCAAAATTACAATTCTTCACATCCTTAGATAGTTAGACACATTAAACAAAATATTGGAAAAGGGCCGTTACATACTCAAATTGTGCATTGAAGTATTGAATCACTCAATGATGCTAACTATTCCGATCTATGGATCATAAAATGTTAATTTTGAAGTGCTATAATTTTATGGGAGCTAATTTCATCACCTAAAAGAGTGCAAAGAGTATATTCATCTTATATGCCGATCAATAAAAACCAACCTTAAGTATTTTAAGTGATAATCTTCATCAATGATAAAGAAAAATCAAGCCACGTGGACGACTGAAAGCTGCCAAATTTTACTAAGACTTGAAACAACGAGGGCAAGATGGCAAAGTTCTAATTACACAGCAGTCTCTACCAACACGATAACTGAAATTCTTAATTATATCTGACTGAGAAACCTATTGAAGAACACAATAAAATTCAAACGATCAATCTTCATTTCCAGCATTCTCAAGTTCCATGGCTGCTTTCTCCTTTTCTTGTTCAACTGCAGGATGAACAAGTAAAATTTGAAACCAAAGATTGCTTATAAATCCGATTCATATATATATAATCCACTGAGATGTCATTACTCACGCATTAGCTCATATAATGCTTTCTGAGTCCGTCGCTCAAGCTTGTCAAGCTTCTTCTGCACGTCTCTCCTCAGATCCCAGTTTGGTTTCTTTGGGGCAATGTTCAAAAAAGGATCCTGTATTTTGGGATCAACCAGGAGTAAGTGTGAAGGAAATAATATAGAACTATATTTGGTGTGGCAAACATTATGGCTGCATACCTCAATTTTATCGGAGGGTTGTTGTACAGGGGCAATCGGATCTTCGAACTTTGGTAGATCAACTGGAGCTAATTTCCCCTCTTGAAGGTGTTTGTCATGAGGAAGGTAATTTCTGAACTTCATGTTGGGTGCTCTGAAAAGAAAGATTAAAAGAAAATAATGTAAATTTCCCCCAAGGCAACACATGAATCTAAGAAATCATGATGATTTTCTTAAGAAAACATGGTCGATGTAATATTCGGAAGGATTAAAATAAAATGTTGAAAGTTTGTTAGCATGAATACCCTTGAATGATATAAGTCGTGTCAATTATGGTTATATATATATATATATATATATATATATATATATATATGATGAAAAATGCATCCAGGGTTAGGCCTTGCACAAAGAAGCAGAACTCATGGATTATAAGCATTTAGAAATTAGATAAGATAAAAAGGTTGGATAATGGCCATTTGATCACTGACCAAACAATCCAGTAGAACATGTTAAGAAGATTAACAATCACCTTATTCTCATTTCCTACTAATTTTGCTTTTTAAGTGCAACTAAAGGGGGCTACCTGTGAAAGGATAATTGCATCTTTGGTGCAAACTGCAAACATTAAAAAACTTCAAAGCTAAGAAAAAATAAATATGCCAAGTTAAAAAAAAAAATTATAAAAGGTTTTATTTGGATGTTAAGAATTTGAGTGAAATCATAAAAAAGAACTGAGAATCTCAAATCACCGATTCACAACCAATCCACATATTGCATTTATTTCATTCCCTTCCCTTTCTATCCAAAAACAAACTCTCATTTGAGATAACATTTTTTCTACTAAGCACGCACTGTGTCACTTATTATGCATCTGTTTAACCAGTGTAAGCTAATGAATGATAGTCCAATCAACAAGATATAGAATTGAGTTCAACACATAGATCATTGAATTACCATTTGACCAAAATTCCTCCATTTTCGAGTTTAAATCAAAAGAAAGCAACTGGCTATTTTAAATGATGATCTTTTGAACCACAAAAATCCAAATCGAAATGTGTTTTCATACTTCATATCATTTATTTAACCCAAGATCCTAAGATGTTATGTAACACAAGCGCAATTAGGTTCAACATTTATCCAAATTTTTTTCCATCAGTTTTTTGTTTCTTTAACCTTCTCATTCAATATAACATTTTCTTCATCAAAAAAATTTCTTGCGCCATATGCTAGACATAATGAAGAAAAAGGCAGCTATTCTATTAAATGTTATGCAAGTGAATTGTGAACATTTGCATTTTATGACTTGAGTTGTTGTAAATGTAATATGTAATAATTATACACATAATATCATGCTTTCTATGATTTTCCATGTTCATGCATCCATGCCTGGTTGCATTTTATCCATATCTCATACACACATGCAAGCTTCACTAGAAACAACAATTGCATGGCTCTATTCTAAAAATGAAACATCAAAATCAAATATGGCATATATATTCCCACATGCATCTATTTGATGCATCACTAGCCCAATTAAGTTCCACTTTTTATCCAAACTTTTTCCCATTGGTTTTTTTCTTGGCCTTTAACCTTCTCATTGCATTTATCAGTTTCATCATTAAAAATATATGCTAGATAAAATGATAGAAAAGTTAGCCTCTAGATTAAATGTTATGCAGGTGAACTGTGAAAACATTCATTTAATTTTAATGACTTGTGTCGCTGTAAATCTAATAGATCTATAATAATTCTTAATGCAATATTATGCTTTTTAGGATTTTCCATGTCCTTGTATCCATGCTTAATTGCATTTTATCCATATATCATACCCGTATGCAAGCATCATCAGAAACTGCATTTGAGTAGCTCTATTCTAGAAATGAACCATCAAAATCAATGATGGCATATAAGTCCCCACGTATATATATGACATGCATCACTAACCCAATTAGATTCCACATTTATCCAATTTTTTCACTAATTTTTCTTCGCCTTTAACCTTCTCATTGAATATATTAGTTTCTTCTTAAAAAATATACCTTATGCCTTACGCTAGACATAAGGACAAAAATTGACCCTTTATATTAAGGGGCTGTTTAGTTGCCTGAATTAGGAGGGTAAAGTAAAACAATTACAGGTATTTACTAATTTCGGTTGTTTGGTTAATTTTGAGCGGAATGAAAGGAATACCTCCGAAGCAATAGCGGGGTATTAGGGGAGGCATTTCGCGCGACTTCGAAACCCGCTCAAATTGAGCGGGTTAGAAATTCTTTGCGGCTGTTGGGGGATGCTTTCGCCGAAGCTGACATATATTCTCCCTTCTTCTCTCCGTTCTTCCTTGCTCTCTTCTCCATTCCTGCGATCGCGCTGACGTTTCCGCATCGTCGCTTCGCCTGGTTCCGCAAATCCTCCGCATCCATTTCCCTCAGACCTCTTCCCACCAGATCCCGCGCCCTCTCTTACGGAATCTCTTATCATGTTCAAAAATATGGGTCTCTCCCGGGATCTCAACTGTGCGGGCTTCGGCTGCCTCAACTGCCGCCCCACTCCCAGCCAAAGCTAGCGAAGGAGAAATTGGGAAAGATGGGACCGATGACTAAGAATGAGGTCATAATGGCAGTGACACTCCTAGTTATACAAAACGAGCATATACAGAACACCGCCGGCACGGCGGATGGCGTCGGAGATGGAGCCACTTGCGGCGTATTCGAGGAATATGTTGTAGAGGCGATCGATTCCGCCACCAACAGTATCTGTAGTGATGTCGTGACCGAAGCAGGAGATTATTTGCGGGCAACCATGTAGTTCGGTGAGTATGGCATCTTCGCGCTGAAGAAGGAAGACAGAGGAGAGTGGGGCATATTTGACGGCATGTATGGTCGGAGCTGGGTAGCTCCGGCGGTGAAAGACCAGATGGACGGCACTGGAGCTTCCTCGACCGATAGCGGAGCCTCTCACCCAATCCATCTTGTATGCTTTTCTTATTAGGAAAATAAGAAGCAGAGATACTTAGCGCTGTTTAGGAATCTTACGGGCACAGTTATGAGAGTTTACTGATCTAATTATATATAAAAGATATAAATCTCTCACCTCCTTGAAAAAAGGATGTAAAAAATATGGTTCCTGGTTTTTTTTTTTTTAAATTCTAATCCCTAAAATTAAAATTAAAATTTCTCTCAATTACAAATATCATATCATATAATTTCAAAAAAAATTATAACTGCTTTTATAAATATACTAATTATAATGACAAAAAAAATATTACAAATACACTGCTTTTTATTTTACTCTGGATATATCTAACCAAACAAGGGAAACAGTTCTCCTGCGTTTACTTTACAGTAACCAAACAGCCTCAAAATATTTGGAATGCCCTACATTTACTTTACACTGCATTTAATTTACACTGCGTTTACTTTGCAGGCAACCAAACAGCCCCTAAATGTTATGTAGGCGAGCCATGAATATATGCATTTAACTTTTATGGCTTACGTTGTTGTACATCTAATAGATCTATGACAATTCTAAATGCAATATCATGCTTTCTAGGATTGTCCATGTCCGTGTATCCATGCCTGCCTATGCATTTTATCCATATCTCATATACAATCTTCATTGAAAACAACATTTGCCTAGATCTATTATAGAAATGAAACAAAATCTGGAAAACAGATTTGCAGATGAGAAGTATAGAAGCACCTAGATACATCAAAATAAAACAAAAACTAGTTTTAATCTTCATAAATGTCCAATGAAGGAACCAGAGGCTTACTTATCTTCTTCAGCTTCCTCAGTGTCTTCAACTTTGCCATTACTATTGTTTGAACCGTCCTCAGGCATACTTAGAAGTTCTTTTGCCGTTCTAAGAGCCATTAACCTTTCCCTCCGGCTAGAAGCAGCTTGCTCAGGTAAATCTTCTTCAAAAGTTTTGGCTTTCCTGGTATAGTAAGCACTCAGAAAAAAAAAAGAATAATTTCTGTAAACAACTAAACAGGTAATGGAAAAACTAAAATGTGAAGCAAAAGCACCTCAACCATAACCTCTGGGGATGATAAGTTTTAAAAATTATTAATGTATCTCTTCACGGCACTAGCAATAGATAGTCCCAGTCCTTTAAACATTTCTAGGATTCATCAAGGCAGGTAGATAGTTCCAGTCCTTTAAACATTTCTATGATTCATATAGGCAGGCCCAATGTAAGATTTGAAAGCAATAAACTTGTTAAAATAAGAAAAAAACGAACATAAAAACTATCAACATAAATTGGAAATATCTCCTCTCCTGAAAGCAAATACATGAATTCTCTAACAGTTAATTAAAAGAAGAAAGGAAGCAAAGACAACAAAAAAAAAAAACTTGTATAACTTACTGAAGCAGACGGAGAAGAACAAATTGGACTATACAAATCAGAATTCATGATTTTGAGAAAGAGCGTTGGAAGTGCTATGCGAATAATCCACTCAAAGACCAATAAAAAAAGCACTATTATTCAATATTCTAATTGGAATATGCTGAAAGTTCAATGCATACAATGCAACAAGAATATTTCCAATAATGTTAAACGCTGTATAATTGTTCCACTGCAATACATGACACAATAATGGACGAAATAGCCTTTTCCTTAACTAATAACATAAGAAATGTATAACACCATTTAAAGCTTTACTCAACAAGGCCTTAAGAAAGCAACCAAATCCCATTTATCCAAACAAACAACAATACGCTGGTAATCCATCCATGATTCACTTCGGCTATCAATAAACATACAGTGAAATAACTTTTCTCACCATCCCACAGCAAAAGCAATAAGCAACTTATGATACAAAGTAGTCAGTAAATCAAGCTTTGTAGTAAACATGGAAGACCAAAATGATTTCCACTCACCAACTTGATAAAGATAATTTGCGATCCTATAAAGTAGAAAATTAAATGATGAACATCTGCTCTTTCAAAATATTTCTAATCAGATTATCCCAGAATGCTTAACAAAAAAAAAACAGTAACATGATCGATAAACTTTACACCGTAAACTAATGGCAACTGCTCCCAGAAAATGCCAATTTGGGACACAAAAATAATCATAGGGCAAGACTAGTTTTTAAGCAGGGCAAGACTAGTTTGATATCAACTCATTATAAAGCATGGGTTAAGAGTACAATCGAGTTGAACGATAAATTCCACTAATTGTAGGCTGGTTAGTTAATTCTATTAGGCTAATATGCTCAATCCTCGTATCCTTCCCCAGATTAGGCTTCAGTTCTCATATAAAATCGCACGAATCATGAATATCGATTGGATTAATCGTAATCTGATTTTCTAAGAAACCAAATATCTAGGATAATAAATATTCTTGTTGTAGTTTATCCAATCTATACATAACCAAACAGCTCCTTCCACAGTTCCACAGAGGGAAATCAGAACTCGGAAATGGGTTGGAAAAGCTCAATTTAGAGGACAAAGTAACTCAGAACGCTGAAAGTGTAAATTTGGAACGGAGAAAACTCACTTCTCTTCATGGTCAATGGCCACGAATTCTGCTTTCGAGCCCTTATTTTGATTGGCGTCCCCATCAACATCAGGCATGCTAGCGTACTCCTTAGCCGCTCTCAGAGCCTTGAGCCTCTCCCGGCGCTCGCTAGTTGCTTGATCAATTGAATCATCTTCCATTGTCATACTTACAAACTGTAACAAAGGAAGAAATTTGAAGAAAAATAATTAAATAATAAGAAGAAACAATCCAAGAACAAAATCTACGACAAGAGAGCAGTTTGGTATCGGATTTACGCCAAATCCAGCCAAACGGTTTTACTGCGCGTTAAATCGCGGGATTCAATAAATCCCGGATTTACGGATTTACGGCATAAATCCCGGATTTATTAAATCCCTCGGTTCCGTGGATTTAACGGGATTTAAAGAGTGGCGGAAGACTTACCCGCGGCGCCCGTGTCGCTGAAGCTCAACAGTCGCCGAAGAAACGCGCGAAAGGGGGAACCTTTACAGCCAGCAAGCTCCCGTTGTTGCTTCCGAACAAAATGTCGTAACTTCCGACCCGACAGGAAGGGAAAGTCGTCGAAGGAGCGAAGTCGAACAGCCACGAAGGAGCCGAAGTAGCGACGCGCGCACTCTCTACACCTCCTCCAAAGCAACTCAACGACGAAAAGAAAAGATGAAAGGCAAACCCTTTTTTTTTTTTTTTTTTGAGAAATTTTGGGGCATAGTCCGTATATTAAACCTATACCAAATGATTACAAGAAAAATCTAGCTACAAAGCAGCTAGAGAACAATGAAAAAGTAATCAACAAAACAATCAAAGGCAAAGAAACAAAATATGTCCCAAGAAGGCTCAGAAAAACAAAATTGGTACAGGAAATCTAAAAAACCAGTTGAACAGAATGTTCAACACCAAAATGAGCCCGAAAGTCTTCCCGGTTGCCGACGAAAGGCAAACCCTAACGCCTCAAAGTTATTATTGATTAACTTAATTAATATAATTTAAACATTAATAAAATAATTAATAGTATAATTAGTGCATAAATTAATTATTTAACTTAACTTAATTGAATAATTAATGATATAATTAGTAATTAAATATTAATATAATTAGCTTATTTAATATGTCATCTGGTCACTTTGATCAATGTTAGTTTGTAATTTGTTTTTATTGAATTTTCGGTCATTTTATATGAACTAAAATTGATTTTATTATGTTTTATGCAATGATCTTGATTTCATAAATATTAGGGGTGTCAATTTCGGGTCACGGGTCGGGTTCGGGTCCTATTTCAGCAAAATCCCGCGCCTGCATTCAAAAATTTCGCCAAATCACGCGCGGGCAGTGGGTCACACGTGGACCACGGGGCACAGGGTGATGCGGTGACGCCGGCAATTGACGCAGTGAGTGTGCGGCTCGATGCGGTGACGGCCTAACGGGGCAGCGGGGACGCCGGCAATTGACGCGGTGATGCGGTGACGCCTGGTCGCCGGCGATTGACGCGGGAGAGTGGGACACGGAAGTGACGGAACTGACGCCAGAGTCCAAACACGACAATACGCAGGCCTCGGGACGCGAAGCGACGCGACGTGGCCGGCGCAGCCGGGCAAGCGGTCTCCAGGCAGTCGGGTTTATGTGTTATACCGGTCATTTTCGGGTTTTCGGGTCAACCCGAATCCGACCCGGTTTTGTAAACGGATCAGTTTTTCAAACCCGAAATTTTCGGGTTGGGTAGGCTTCGGGTTTGGGTCAACCCAAACCCGAAATTTTGGGGTAGGGTTCGGGTCGGGTCCAATATTGAAAGCCCTAATAAATATCTCCTTTAAATTTAAATCCCTAACCGTCATAAATCTTGATATACGTTGCCAAAAAGTTTATCAGGATTTAACAGGATTTAACATTTAGCATACCAAAAAGTTTTCAGGATTTAACACATTTCAGATTTAATATATCAGGATTTAAAAGATTTATTAAATCCCACTTTTTGCCAAACAACCCCTCGACTAATGTTGAACCGGCCTTATTACTAGCGTGAGCCCGTGCTCTAATAGGGAGAGAAACTTACTTCTAGGGTTACTCTAGGGCGTGAGATCCTAGCTCTGTCGGAGCATCGTCGACGGGCTAGTCTTCGGTAGCGATGACAAAATTCGAGTTCGAACGCGATTGGCTCCCTCGGGTGAGTTGTGCCGGAAGTTCTTAACATAAAATTGACTTTATATGCTCATAATACAATCAAAATATACATAATTTGTAATAATCTTGATATTTTTTTAAGATGTAAGTGTAATTTTTAAAATGAGAAGGGTGAGTGGAATAACTAGGCTGATCATAATTCTAGAATTTATTTTAAATCAGGTTTTGTTTGAGACGATTTTTTTTATTGCTTCTTAAAACTGCTTAAAGAAATAATAAGATAATTGTCCCAAACGAAACCTTAATGAGCTACAGGATCAGGATGTTATAATCATAAATTTGTTCGTTTGGGATAAAACTAACTTCAATAATGAATAATCTGTAGTAAATAAAATTTTGTTTATTAAAGTCGGGGTACTTTAAAATTAATTTGAACTCTCACATTCAAATTTGGTTCGCTTGCTCCCCTTTTGTCATAAGAGTTAGCTAGCATAACGCATCAATGAGGCAAGCAATGTTTAAAGGAGAAGAGAAGATTATCATGAAAGCTGGCTAAGGGTAACCATTGAGAAGGTCGGTCATGTGAAGTAGGAAAGAAGTTTGTGATAGCATGATTGATGAATTAGTGGTGATGTGTGAAAGAGAAAACGAGTTTGTGATAGGAGCATCAATGGAAGGATGACGACAAACAAATGAGAAGAAAAGTTTGTGACGAGAGCACTTAATGCAGGCATCAATAAATTTACTACATTAAGGGAAGAATGAGGCGTTCATGATGCAACATGAGAAGGAGAAAGGAATCCACAAGTTCATATTCTATTTCAAATCAAATTTGCAATTTAAATTAATTTCAATAAACAATCCATGACTATAAAAGGCCCTCTATTAGGATAATTTTGTTCCAAATAAATCTTTATTCATATTCCTCCAAATAAATAAATAAATAATATTTGCCCAATTTCATTTGTAACAATAGTATATATTTATTAATTAGAAGTATATTTAAAATAATGTCACATTAATGATTGAATAAAAATGATATCTCAAATTTAAATTTCAATAATTAGTGCTATGAAACAATATGCTAATTTAGTAATTTTTATGAATCCTCCATATAGCTCAAAGACCTCATATATAGTATTAAAACAAATCAATAACAATAAAAGAAGACATTATCATTACATTAGAGATTAAGATAACAAAAATGAACTTACAAATTTTGACATGTATAATAAATGATAAAAAATAATCTTCATATAAAATTATTATTAAAATATTATGGTAAAAAATGGGTTGAAGAATGCAACATGGATCAAATTTATGTAAAATAAAAGTGCATATAATATGTTGTAGCATTTAGCACTAAAAATGGAGAATAAGGGTTTTTTTGGGCTAAGCAAAACCTAAATATTTTGGATGAGATTAAGATTTTGTTTGAGAAAGCTTTCTTAACTTTTTAGATAATTTTGTGCTAGAAGGAGGGCGAAACCACTCATGAGGTTAGCCCAAATTATGCATTGGTATAACATAGCAAAAAGTACCATATCCAACAATGGGCATTGTGCTTAGTTTTTTATAAACAAAAGTTACCTTTACTTTTGTAACATGTGGGACTAAGCAAAAGTTCATTATGCTTCAATTTTTTATCTTTGAGATTTAAAAATAAAGAAATAATAAATTATCCATCTAAAAAATCTTAATTGAGAGGATTTTCTTTAATTTTAATCATTATATCTTTAAAAAATAACAATATTTTAAAATCGAACTCTCTTGTTATATATATATATATATATATATATATATATATATACACACATGCAAGAAGGTGCCGTCAGTTTACAATGAAAATTTTGAACTTCTTGATGGGGGCTATTAAGCATCAAACAAAGAATTTGCTAAATTTATTATGATTGAATTTAATTATATTTGATACGTCGCCAAAAAATTACTTTGATCAAGCATGAATCTCAAAGCATATTTGAATTGGAAACTTTCAAATTTAAATTTGGTATCATCCAAATTTTGATAACAATAAACTTACCGTTGAACTAAATTACTTGACAAGACACACCCAATTACAATAAAATCGGCCTAATCTAAGTTCAAATGTTCTCGAATCAAGGGGTTGAAGCATACTTGAAAGTTGTAATGCATTCAATGAGTAACTAAATGATCTCCAAATATGACATACTTATAATCGAATCGAGTAACTCGACGAGATGACTCTAATGAGCCCAAGATCATTTAATTCTGACATCATTATGGTACTTAATTTCTTGATAAAAGCTTTATGATCAAAGGATTCAATATTGACAATCAGATGGAGCACTCCTAATTTATCATAGACTTTATACATATTTACGGAGCATGCCACTCCCAAAAACCTATAAATAAGTCATAATTCTTCACATGAAGAGGAGGAGGAGGAGAGAGAGAATTAGAAAGAACTCTATTACATTTTTCAACCATCGCCGTCGACAACCACCATCGTCATTGAGGATCAACATCAGAAATCTCTATCAACTCTAGAGTATAAACAAGATTTAATCCTATTTTTGGGTCTAAAAGTCTATCTGTGGATGTCTATAATCTCTATTCGAAAAATCAACCCCAATTGTTGGGTATAAAAGTCTATATGTGGACATACATAATTCCTATTGGAGAAATCAGACTTTATTGTTGGGTATTAACTGGCATACTTGATTTTTTGTACTCTCCCTTTTCTCCAACAATGAAGAATGGAAGATCTTTGTATCACTTACTATCTAGTGAATTTTGCAACTGGTTAGGTACCGTGGTTTTTTTCCCTTTCCAAAATTTTCACGTAAAAAATATATGATCCTACTACTTTTATTTGTTTGTGTTGAATCTTTATACAATGCTAAGCATAAAACATGCACTCTACTGACTCAAATTTTCTAGCACACAACGTTATTTATACAACCAGCATTATAATAATTTGCAATGATGACCTCTTTATCGAGTGAAGAATTGAAGCTTCAAAATGCGATAAAAAGTTTCTCAAAATAAAGATAGTCGACATTCTTCAAGATAAAGATAAAAGCCCTTTCATCAAGAAATCTTGTGTATCACTTACAGCTATGTATGGAGAACAACTTCTTCTATACAAAGAGAGGCAATGGAGCTTGATAGGGGATACCGCCTATCCAAGATAGTGAAATGTCTCTAATATAAGAAGAACTAAAAGATAGAAGAAGAAAAAAGATAACAAACACTCCTACATAAAAAGGGACACTGAAGCTTGATAGGGGATACCACATATCCAAGATAATGAAATACCTTTAATATAAGAATAAGTAGATGATAGGAGAAGAAAGGCAAGACACTCCTACAAAAGGAGTGACACTGAAGCTTGGTAGAAAATATTGTCTATCCAAGATAGTTGAATGTCAATAATGTAAGAAGAAGTAGAGGATACAAGGAGAAGAAAGACAATAATTACTCCTATATAAAGAGGGGTATTAGAGCTTAATAGGGGGGATATTGCCAATCCAAGAAAATGAAATGTCTTGAATGAAAGATGAAGAGAAGATGAAGAAAATGTTTCAAGAACATATTATTCTACACAAAGAGACACACTAGAGCTTGATAGGGGATGCCATCTATTCAAGATAGTGGAGTAAGAAGAAGAATATATGAAAAAGAAAATGGGAGCAATAGCAAATTCTTCTACACAAATAGGGACAATGGAGCTCGATATGGAATATTGCTTATTCAAGATAGTGGAATACGTCTAATGTGAGAATAAGAACAGAAAAGAAAGAGAATAAGAGCAAGAGAAAATTAGAGAGGAGAAGTGCAAAATCCTCATCCCATAAAGGGTCTTTAAACTTGAAGAGGGGGGGGGGGGGGGGGTGGATAAGGGTTTCATAACTTAAAATGAGATAATTATGAGGCATTAAATAAGAGACTTATATAACATAATGGAAAATAAGAGACTTATATAACATAATGGAAAAGAGTTGCATGAATTAATATAAGGGACATAATGGAAAAGAGTTGCATGAATTAATATAAGGGAGTTATATGACATATTGGAGGAGTTATATGGCCAAAAAAAGATAGAAAAAAATATTTCTAAAATAATGATAATAATAATAATGATGATTAACGGTGCCTGTGGCAACTTCTCAAGCTAAATTGTGGGCAGGTTGTTGGCGTTGTTGACGGCGGCAGTAACCAGCTAGCAGGTAAGCCCAACCGACCCAGCTTAATTCGGGTATAATTTCGAGCATGATGAGCCTGAAGTTTTGGGTTTAAATTCAACGCTTTCAAAGGCCAAAGGAACATTCACAGTTATTTTTAAACAACTTCAAATATTTTCGAGTATAACAATATTTTTTTATCCGAATGACGCATCAACTTTCTGTAAAGCTTGAATTATAGCTACGGATGTTTTACTTGGTTCACGGTCCTGAGGGGAGCGGTCCTAGAACTATAACTCTACATAACAACATTTTGGAAGATTAGAAATATATTTTTGGACTCCACAAACTTCGACGTCCAAAAATTACGAGGCAAATGATTCGTCACCTAAAATCACATTGATTAGGCATGAATCTCGAAACATATTTGAATTGAGAACTTTCAAAACTAAATTTGGGACCACCCAAATTTTGATCACAATAAACTTAAGTAACATCATAAAGACCGTTTTGAAATTTGTTTGCATAAACGATGATGACGGTGTTTACTTTTGTTCGCCTTCTTCTAACTTCCGTGATGTTTACCGTGCATTAGATTTTAGATTTTGGCTTTATTTGCGATGACTTTCTTACTACTACTTAAAATAATTTTTTAGTACAAATATTTCTAAAACTACTTTATAGATTTTTGCAAAATAAAAATTTGTTATCATTTTGGTTTATCCAATCATATATTGTTAAGAATTTACAAGATGGTAAATCACTAGAATGAAGAACCTAGACCAAGTTTGCTGATGTAATCCATGGTAACGTAGTCTTTACTGCCACTGACTTTTAATGTTCCTAACGCCCAATTTTTCCAGCTGCAAAAGCTGGAATTCTTGACCAACTTGCAGGTTTCAGACTAGTACCACTAAAAACTTATTTTGTGGGGCCGTGATTCATTATATTTTTGGAAACATTTAAGCTAATTAGGACAACTCTCACATAAAGCTTCAAATTTAAGATCTTAATTGTAGTCAAAATTCTCAACTAACATATCAAGATAATAAAAGAAAGTGTCAAGATTTCTTTATGTACAAAATACGTGAAATAAATTTTCTTGAAAAATATGATATTTTAAAGTAGAGCGCTTTGATGCTGATCCAGTAAGCACTACAATGCTAGGCTATAAACAGTATCACTTGATAGTTTAGCTAGAAAGAAATTTAAAGAGGGAAAAAGAGAGAGAGGAGAAAAGAAAAGTTCTCTCTCCCTCTCTATATATATATAAACTTTTGAGTTAATTAAGTTAAAATCACATATCCATCACACATACAAACTTTGAATCTAATCTCTTGATTGAAAATCAAGACAAGCATGTTAGAAGATATAATTCAGTTTGAGAAACTAAAAGATGTCTAAAAATACATAGAAGGTATAACTTCATTATGTCTCTATATTTTACTGGATCTTCTTTATGTTTTAGCTATTTTTTACTCCCATGAGTTGGTTGAATAAAGGGTTAATTTTTGCTTCATCCTGCTGCAAAGGAGAGGGATGAGAATCTTAGCCACCCAATAGAAAAAAAAATTTTTTTGATGGACAATTGACGTCCCTCAGCTCTACCTAGGTCAGCATTTTTTTACTAATTTTATCACAACCATGGACTGAAACAAAACCTAATTTTTCCTTATCAGTTCCCAATTTTGCACTCCATAGACCAATTCAAGCTTCAAAGTTCATGTTGGTCAGAACATCACCATCAACAATCAATCAATAAGGAATTCTTTATTGAGCACAGTATATATAATCCTGTATAGAAATCGATACAAAGAAAGCAAAAGTCCAATACATCTTCCTAAGAATATCAAATTATCAACCTCCTCCTCTCAATAAACACATTAAAACCAAAAAAAAAAAATCAAAAATCAAAATCAGAGCTTCAACCTGAACTTACAGTTACTAGTCTTAAGACTAATCAAATTACCAGCAGTCAAACTATTAACAACAAGATCACACCTCACCCTCGCCGTCACCTTCCACAATTTCAACCCTCCAAGCTTCAGCTTCACCGGCACATCCCCCTTGAACCTCAACGGAACACTCCCCGTTTGCTGCTGCTGCTGCAAAGCCGAGAAAAGCTGACTCCCCAATTGCGCCTGTCCATCGAGCACCGTAGTCACCGTCGTCTTATTCCTGTGCCCCTGATAGAACACCGGAAAACTCCCCGTACACAAAGTCGTGTCATCGTACAAAACGCTAAGATGGCTTCCATCCTCGTAATAGATCCCAATCTTCTTGTTAGGGTTGTTAGCGGTTACAGTAAGATCGAAGGTAGCCCGCGCGGCGAAGTTAGGATCGATGGAAAAAGCGGTGATGCGGAGGCGGTCAACGGAGTATGAAGGCAATTTGGGCCGGAATATGAGGTAGAGGATGCCGGCGGCGGCGGCGATGGCGATGATGATGATTATGAGGGTGAGGAGAGAGCAGCAGAGACAGCGGCAGAAGCAGTTGCCGCGTTTTTTGGGCGGGAGGGTATGTGACACGGGAATGGAGCGGCGGGGCGGTGGCGCCGCGGGGTTGAAGTTGTCGGAGCGGGTGGCGCCGGGGGGGACGAGGGGGGTGGTGGCTTTGGGGGCATTGGCGGCTTCGAGGTCGACGGGATGGATCTTCTGCTGCTCGGCCATGCTTAGATCCTTTAGGGTTTGTCGGTCTGTGCTTCTGAGAATGTTGAGAGATCGAGGGTGGAAAAATGTAGTATATTAAGGGGAAGGGAGAGAGGAAGAGAGCGCGGAAGGTAGAGGCAGGGCAGGTGAAGACCTTTGAGCCTTTAATCACCTAATTTGTCTGCGCATACGATGCCTTGGTAATGCTGAAGGCGGAGCTATAATACAATATTTAAATCTATAAATTTTATTAATCTTAATTTTTTACAAATAAAATATTAATTTTTATGTAGATATTTAAATATAATTAAGACATTAAAATATTATATAAATAAATAATTGAATTTGTAATATGTATGTAAATCCTCAAAAAACAAGTGATGATATTGTGATATAATTATGATTAAAATAAATTTTAAACTATTAAAATTATTTTGTGATTAATATTATATATATATAAATCTATGTTATATTTATCTCATAATAAATTTAGTAATTTTAAAATTCATCACAATTAAATTTTATATTAGGCTGTCCTAAGTCCTTTTCAGCGAGCTAAATAGGATAATATTTTTTAATTTTGTTTGGTGAGTGAATTCATATAAATTTTAAAATTTTATTATATTATATTAAATTATGTAAAATGATGGGATATAAATTAATAGAGGAATTACATAGAAGATTAAAGTTTATTATTATTAAATTTTAAAGCACAAATAATTTAATTTTAATATTAAGAAATATTAGAAGGTATTATTTACTTACCGTCACGCGATTATGCGTTGAAGGTAAAGTATCGTTAGATACGTGTTGCATTGACGTTTACTTTCGTGGTGTCCTACGCGGTTCCTTTCGATAAACAAAGGCTTCAAGTTCTGACGACGAACTTTCGCCGTTCGTTTTGCTGTTCTTTCGTGACAAATGGTAGAAGAAAGAAGAAGGAAGCCACAGATTGGCGACACCTAGGCGAGAGCTGAGAGTGGGAGGTTGCTGTAGTTCGGCGAGCTAATAACAACCTTCGTCGTCGGCGGTCTTATACATTACAGCAGTTGAGCTGCTTGCTTGAATTAGTGGCAAAAGACAGTCAAAATCACAGCAAAAAAAATATTTTGCAGAGTTTAGACAGTTGCAGATGTTATAAAAGCTTTATAAATATTAGTTTTGTAACAATTTTTACCTGATGATCAGCTCGGACGAATAAAATCGTCGCTTAGTTTTACTTATGTTCGCTGATTGAAGACTAAAAATGTTGGAATTGATGAGATGGCAGCAGAATAATTTGGCGCATTAACTAAATTAGTTTATAGATCTTGGTTGGATGGGACCGAACTGGTTAGCCTAGTTTCCTTGACGCTGCCTGTATCTTCTCTTCTTTGGGAGAGAGATTATTTTGTGCAGAGACGAGATGGCAAAAACTATTCGGATTTGCCACGCTTTTACAAACATTCAACAAAAGAGCAACAAATATGCATTCATATTTGTACTTTTGCTATCTTTTGCTGAATATTTACAAAAACGCAACAAAAGAGCAGTTAAGACGAAATAAATAACCTACTACTGCGCTTATCTGACCCTAGAAAAAATTCTAAACATGACTAAGATACCCAATAATCTTTCACCAAAATTTGGACTCCAGTTGACCACTGGATTGTGAGAAAATCATAAAAAACTAAATTCAAACAATTATAAATATCTCACAATATAGAAATAAAATCAACTTAATTTTAATTTTAATAAATACTAAATTAAATACTCAACAAAAGGACAGCAAATCCGGACGATTCTCGTGGTCCAATCTCCGCACAGAATAATTTTTCTATTTGGGAACACAGCCACTTGAACTTCAGGATAACCCCAATTCAAATGAAACCATATCAAAACGGTCCAGCAATCTGCTTTTCTAAAATCAGTCTTGAAATGCAACCGGCACTGCTAAAATTAGGCCTAACAATATCAGGACTGAACATTTTCTTAATAGAAAATTATTCTTTTGTAACCCATTACCTCACACTTTAAGCTACTATTTGGAAAAAACTCAACATACCCTGCTCGGCCTTCCAATCTTCCGTTGAGAAATTGGGCCAATGCAGTTGAGAGCGCTACATTCTAACTACTTGCACAGAAATAAACTGGAATTTAGTGAAGACTGCTTCCACAGCCTTCGTAAATGAACGCTAAAGAAACTATCTGAAGCAGAAATCCAAAAAAAAAATGATATATTGATCATAGTAGTGGCGTAAACCTTGAACCAAAACAGCTGATCATCTTGAATAGAAAAAGAAAGACAGAAGTTCAACGAAAGAGAAATATAAACCACTGTCAAGAGAGAGAAGCATTAAAAGGAAATTTTGAGATAAAAAATATAGGGGACAAAGGTTTCGTTTGGGACGGTTTTTTGATTACTTCTTGAAGCAGCTTTCTAGTACAAAATTTTTTATTTTTGTACTTGAAAGCTGCTTCAACAAGCAGTAAAAAAACAGTCACAAATGAAGCCAAAGTCTAACCCATAATTTAATGAAGCCAATAAATGACGAGATGGAATAATTTCAATGAAAAAGTTAAATATCTTCATATCTCTTATTTCTAGCTAAATAATGTCAAAGAATTAGAACAGTCAGAAAGAAATAATACAATGACAACAAATTATGAAGGAGCTGTTAGCTCATCCATCTTAACTTCAAACTCATCTCTAGTTGCTAGAATCTTCACACGAACCATACCTCTCTGCCACTCTGAATTGCCCACTAGGATAAGCCTCTCTGCATTGATTCTTTCAGCATGCTTGAAAACCCTGAATATATTATAGACAGTTAGCACAGAAGTGCTGAACAAAAATCCTGCAAAGAATTCCTCATAATAATTCAATGGGGAATATCTCAAAAAAAAAAAATGATATTGTGTGATGCAGTCTGTATATAGATTGAAATTTGTGCCGGATGCAAGAATAAATTGGTTTATGAGTTAAAGACTTAGGCTTCATTTGGGACAGCTTTTTTACTGTTTTTTAAAGCAGCTTTTTAATATAAAAATTAAAATTTTCGTACTAAAAAGCTCTTTTAAAAAGTAACATACGAACCTTAATGATGTAAATAAATTAGTCTTGACATAAAAAAAACTCACAGATTATCTGCTTTTTCACAAGAAAATAAGTTTAAATTATGGAAGAGACTTATTCTTGTAGGACTCTATTTTCAAAGAAAAAGAGGTCGGCAAGAAACCTTTCTAACCTTCATCAGAGAATTTTAACAAGTAGTCCCAAGAGGATTTATATCCAATGTACTATAGTATTAAAAAGAAATTTTAGGATAAAGAAAAGTATTAGACAAATTAATGGAAATGAAGTTCAACCAGCTAACTTGCTCTGATAGTACTATAAAATGGAAAACTGAACACGAATAGGATGGCGTGGAGAGGGTCTTAGACGCACCATTTAAGCCGTTTATCTTGTATAAGATCGACACTTCGCCCTGTCTGTCTAAGCGCGGAAACAATTTTTAAAGCAGGTCCTTCAAGCTCCTCATCCAGCAGAAATACAATGTCATCTACTTGCCGATTAAGATCAGGTAGAAGACCCTTTTCCTTCAGCAACTGCCATAAATCAAATGATGCTTGTAATGAGAGAAAAAAACAATTTAAAATCATCATATGTAGGTGAAAATAAAATGTCACTCGCGATTCTTCTCCAAGTTAAAATAATCATTTCAACTTGAACCAGCGCAACTAAGGAATTCTTACTTCAAAGATAACAGCATCCCCGAAACCAAATCCACATGCTGGAATTTCATCACTACCAAAAGTAGAAAACAGACGGTCATATCTTCCACCACCGCAAATAGCCCGTAGCTTTCCTTCCCTATCAAATGCCTGAGGATTGAAAACATCAAAATTTTTTCAAGGACAACATGTAATGAAAATAACAAGACAAGTATACAATCTTCCACATAAGCTGGAAAGTTCCCAGTAGCTTTAAAAATATCCAACGATGATTAAAATAAAATAAAAAAAAACAAAGAAAAGGCCGCAAGGTATCTGATTAACAGAGGCCACCCACAGATGGAAATGCGGTCCAGATTCAAAGAAACATGCTATCATCATTTGGCAACATTCCTATAAGCTCATGAAATCTAGAAGCTCAACAATTTTGATACATTAACTCCAGGTTTGCAAGATTTCTGAACCACTACATTGTGGAGAAAAACAATTCGCAGAAGCATAATAGCTTGAACACAACTGTGTTCTATAAATCTTAAGTTGCAGATGCATGCTAGCCACCAAACTATCCAATTGCGAACGGTACAGCTGCCCTTACCTTTGAGTTGATTCAGATTTTCCACATATCTTAAGTTTCTTTTTTGCTCGTATAGATTGCAAAATTGTCTAAATTTAATGATTAGAAAAATTCATGACAAAATTGAAGAGCCAAGGAACAAAATCATCAAATGATAAGAATAAATTTCTTCGGAAAAAGAGTTAAGTGGTCTATCTACAATCAAAATAAAAATTGTCAACTGACATGAAAATCAAATAAAAATTTCCAATCAAGAAAAGATAGATCTCAAGTTGACGAATTCACCTTATAAACTTGAAAATAAAATGCTTCCAAATTGAATAAACACTAGCCCGATTTATGGTAGACTTCGAATCAGCTCAAATTTAGTCAACTGAAAGTCTAATTATGAAATTGTTTCAGTAGGGTTAAATCAACTTTGGATGCCCAAGCTGGTTGGGGATCAATATTACACCTTGCATTATTGCATATACTTCTTTGTCATATAAGACTCACGTGAAAGTAAAAAAGAGAGCAACTGCTTAGCATTTGTAAGTAAGCAATAATGGCGAGGGAAGTGGTAATCACTATGAATCGGGCTCCTCAATGGACATCCACGCAATTATAATCACAATTCACCATAGAAACATCACTAGGACATGACAAGCAAGTGAGAAAGCAAGGAGTATCTGCAACAGTAACAAAATAGATTCAATGCGGTTGAGAGAAAAGATTGAGAATATGCTTTGAAATCACACCAGCTGCAAAGTTAGCATGGTAAAGGTCATCCAACAAAGGTGAAACTTAGGAGGTCAACACTCAACGATATGGTGAATCAGAAAACTGGCCTAGAACAGCATTCTCCTACAATTGGCGGGGGTACTCTTGTCAAGGACTGAGCAATCAAGCAGTATTATTTGTTGGGTGAGAACAGCAAATAGATTGTTGCAATCTGAGAAATATATGGTGAGAAAGAAGGCCGCAATTATTGCATTGCCAATATCAATTGTGAGGCAGCAAAAGCAGTTTGCATCAACGGTTACTCCACTGGCCAAAAGCCAGATGTTTATAGAAATGAGAGATGATGGAGAGGACAGTTTTTTATTTTTTATTTCTAAGAATAATAACAAATAAACTCTCGTCAAAAAATCAATTATAAAGCACAAAACCACAAGGAAAGTAAATGCAACACAATGAATGTCGGCAAACCCTAATGTTCTCTACTGTCCATGCACAAAAGAAGCAAATCAACAAAAAAAAAAAGAAGCAAATCAACATACGTTAGAATCCATGTTGTTGAAAATAAAGGTAAACAGAGAAAATATAGTAATATTCAAAAAAATATCTAGACCTCTGTAAATTATCTCTCTTATAACATGATTAAAATTAACATGAACAAAAACTACAAATTGTCCAAGAAGTAAACCCAACTCAAGCTTGACTGAAATCTGTGTAATGGAGAGGAAAAAAGAGAAATGCAAGAGCAAAAAAAAAAATCCCAAAGAAGTAACTTTTTTTTAAATATAGATGGTAGATCTCTACAAATCTCTGTTTGAATAACATCCACAGCACAAGAAGCCTTGTGCCTCCACATTAGCATCGATAAAGATTGATAGCAAATATTAAAATATTTGTCTAAATAACATCCATGGTACAAGAAGCCTCATGCATGCACAAAAGCATCTATTATAGAGGTGTAAATGAGCCGAGCATGCTTTAATTCGACTCGTTAATGAGTTTGCAAGTTATGCTCATCAAGCCCCGGGTTTGAGCTCGTATATTAAAGGAGTTTGAGTTCGAGTTTGATGAGACTTGACTCATCAACTTGCAAGATCACTCGATTAGGTAGATATTAGGGGCACAAAAAACTTTCTATTAATTAATTTATAATATTAAGGGTTGACTTAGCATTTTTTATAAGTTATATGCATCTATAAAAACTATAAAAAGCTGATAGGATTGCATTTAATGCAATTAATGTATCTACTGTTTATTTTTCCAAATAAATTTGCAATTTATTTTTTTCCAAAATAAAAAAGCCTTTTGTTTCGTCTCAAGAACATTCCTTCTCCAACAGCCATTTCTTCTCCAAATAAAGAGACGTTGTTTAGCTTGCCGCCAAGATCATAAATACTTCTCCGGGCTCCCGTTTGCCCATCAAGCTTCTCAAGTGAGCTCTCACTGAGCTCGAGTAGAGCTCTCAAGCCTGGGAGTTAAAGGACGAGGAGTCGAGTACATTTCTAGGGCTAAACTTGAGCTCAAGCTCGTGCTCGAGCCAACTTTTTAACCGATGAGCCAAGATTGAGTTTGTTGTGACTTGAGCTTGACTCAACTCGTTTACACCCCTAGCCCATTATCATCGCCATAACAAGCACTAAAAGCTACCATGGACTTTGTCCAAAAAAAGTCTTAAATAATCTATCAAACAAAAAATAAAAACATGAAAAACCTTCCTAATAAGTACCAAAATATTAACAACAAATGATAAAAAATAGAGCATGTTGGCTGGGCTGTTATTTCATGGCAGTTCACCTCGTGAGTGAGTCACCAGCTACCTTCTGTACTCATTGTTCCTGTTGCTATAGCATGCTCTTCAAACAATTGGGAATCCTTACGATATCCATTTCATATTCTTCCTCCTTTAGAGCTTTAAATTGCCTTCCACTTCAGTGTTTTTTCTCCCATAACAAACTGAGTGAGAGAGAAAGAGAGATGTTCCTTTCCCACATTTCAAAATTCTAACATACAATATAATTCTACATAGATTGTTAAGTTTTAAAAGAGTGGGACTGTACTACCAGCGTCATGTGTACACACAACGAAAAAAACTGTTTGGTAAGAACCTGGCAAAAAAGACAATGACTAATATCGTGCATCATATTACACATCAAAAAATAATCCTGTTGATGGACGGGAAATATCTCATTTATTCATAACTTAGAATTGGAAAAGAAGCCAAAGCATACCTCAAAGACTATTCCAGTGTAATAGGCAAGTCCTCGCACAACAGATGCATCAAAGTTTATCCACTGAATATAGCCATAATGTTCAGCAAGTAAAAATAAGCTCTTCAGATCAGTAACAGCTTCATCTTCCGATCCAAGAACCTCTAAAGCATGGATAATGTGATATTATTAGAGCTTGCCATTTCATTATCTTTTATCCTAACAAGCAGAAAAGAGATAGAGGACCAATGTCACAAATTCATATGTTATTTATTGTTTTATTCCTTTTTTTTTTTTTTGGGGGGGGGGGGGGGGGGGTTGAGAGTGCTGGAATGAACAAAAAAACAGCAAATAACAAAACCTTCCATGCACCTACCAAAAACGGTATCAATCAATACAGGTTCGTGGAGATAATAGCAATACGAACCTTCAAGTTTTGACAATGATTTTAGAGACAAAACTTCAATTATTCCTTTGACAGCCTCAATGGAAACCCCAGCTGTCATCAGTTCATTCTCAATCACATCCCTAGAAACTTTTCCCATCTGCAGCTCATAATAATGAAAGAAGTCAGTGTCTGCTATTGGTCTGTAGAACAAAGTAGTTTAAAAGTTAGGATGCCAATTCCTCTGAACGTAGCAACAGGAGCGGATACAAATAATGGAGAAGCTGCAAAAGTTCAAATGGATATCTCAAGTAACTTGCAAGTGGACAGCATTCACTTGGCTAGTTGGCTTTGAAGTTTATGAATTATTCTTATTAATTTCATGAGTATAAACGTTAATTTTAAGATAGAAGCTTTATGAATTTATCTTAAGCATTCCATGCAGATGCTAGTGGTTTTCTATCACCATACGAATGAACTAAAACTGCACCTATTGATGAATAGTGCCTCATCACCAGGCTTTTTTTTTCTCATGTACTTCAAAGAGTCTGAAGTTTAAAGGCAGGGTTTATGCCACAAAGCCATAGCTGATTAGTTATATTGTTTGGAAAAAAAAAAAGTTTCCTTGTTGTAATAAAATAATTACAAGTCACAAATTTTGTTATTTACACTCTTTTTTAATCATAAGGTATAAACTTGTTTCCTCAAATGAGATATACTACAACAACTACATTAAGCTTTTATCCCACTATGTGGGGTCGGCTACATGAATCATTGTTCTTCATTATGTCCTGTTAAGAGTCAAATTCTCGTTTAAATATAACAAAGAAAGGTCATTTCTAATATTTTCTAATAAAGTCCTTTTAGATCTAACTCTATCTTTCTTAACATAAATCAAATCTAATACATCTACTTTCTTAACCGGGTCATCGGAAGGCGGTCATTTTATGTGACCAAACCATCTAAGGTGGTTGTCTCTTATGTTCCACTGGGGCTACTCCAACCTTTTCACGTATATGCTTATTTCATATCCTGTCTCTAAGAGCGAACCCACTCATCCACCTGAGCATCCTCATCTCTGTAACACTTAAACATAACAGCATGCTTCTCTTTTAATGGCTAACATTCTGCACCATAAAGCATTGCAAGTCTCACTACCATCTTATAAAGTTTTCCCTTAAGTTTGAGGGCACTTTTCTATCACACAACAAACTCGATACATTCCTCCACTTCAACCATCCAACTTGAATTCTACTAATAATATCCCCATCTATTTCATCATCATTCTAAACAATATACCCAAGATATCTAAAATGTGAACTCTTATTAATGACTTAATCGCCCAAAGTTTGAACCTCCCACTAGATCTATTATTACTAAAATTGCACTCCATATATTAACTTTTAGATCTACTCAAATGAAAGTCTTTAGAATCTAAAGTTGACCTCCATAATTCAAGTTTACCTTCAACTCTATTATTATCAATAAGAAGAATATCATCAGCAAAAAGCATACACCAAGGTACAACCTCTTGCAAATGTCTAGTGAGAAAATCCATGACTAAAGCAAAAAAATATGGGCTTAAGGCAGATCCTTGATGTAATCCGAGTGAAATAGGAAAATACTACGTCAAACCACCTTGTGTTTGAACACAATTAGATGAGATATACTGAAGGTTGAAATTACTCCAGAAAGGATAAGAGAACATATCTCAAGTATGAAATGCATAGCCGTTATATTCCTCCACCTCTCACTAAAGAAATCCAAAAAGATCAACTAGAGACCTCTTCTTCATTGTAGAAAAGGATGACAGGTTGTAGCAAGCTGCAGTATGCTAAACTTAGAAACAACCAAATGAAGGTAATCAAGCAGTTGCAAATGAGGAAGGAGAAAAATGACCAAGAAATAACAGCTCTGCAAGTAACCCGTTATAAGGGCAATTTTGCTCACAGAATAAGTGCATTGTCCAGTGGTCTGACATTGGACAACTCAAGACAGGATTTGATGGCTCTGAGCTAATTGTATTATTCAAATCAGGATAGAAATCTTTAGTTAAAAGAAAAGGACAAGAGATCTTTACATTGAACATCATGGAACTATAAACACAAACACTAATACAGGGTTTCCTTAAATTGAATAATGCAATAAACCATCTACCTTAATGCAAGCCAAACCACATCTTGCCATTGTTCATAAAAGAAAATTCATCACATCTAAAGGATTTCCAGCAAATAAGTTAAATTTGTCATGGTATGCCTTGAGATTAAGGTGCGGAAACAATTTTTTGTCACTGCTGATGCCACGCCAATCAAAAATGGATGACATGCAGATTCAGTGATAACCCGGGAATATCAAGCTTTATCTACTCTGTTTTTATCTCTTACTTTAATGCATCATTCCCTTCTCATTCTTTCTTAGAAAGGCTGCCACATGATTTCAAATAAAGAAATATCAAAGTAGTAAAATAAAGATTGCAATAAGAGCGAAAAATGGTAGTGCTGAGAAATTAATGAAATGCAATAATGCATTAAGAAAAGTGGAATAAAAATATGGACGGCAATCAAGTTCGGACAAGGCCTGATATTGAAATGACACCTCGGATTGCCCCAGATAGAACACATATATATAACCTCTAACAGCAAGATGTAAAAGCAAAAGTTCTTAGTTTTATTATTTGAAGGAAGACAACCTTATCAACAATAACACAAACTTCTGCAAACAAATGTTCTGGTATAGAATGCAGTTGCAGCACTGCCTGAAGAACCTGTTAAAAAGAATAGTAATGAGATTGCGAAATAGATTTAGAATTTTAGATGTGTGGCTATTGCAGTGCCTTGATCAAAGTGCAGCAAATCAATGAAATGAAGGACTTTGACAGAAAAACTGAAAATTTATAGAAACTAATAATAAAAAAAACAATGAGATGGAATGAAGTGCGGAATTGTAATAGTGATGCAGCATATTTTGGTATCACGCCATTGTCTACTAACTTACATTTGTCAGAAAACAAGGAGAAAATTATAAAAACAAAAATCTGTACAGAAAAATTCAAATTTATGTAAGTAATAATCCCACTAGGAGGAAACTTAAATCCCTTAAAAAACTTTAAATATCCAAAATTCATGTGAAGACAAATGTCTGTGTTAAATCTCAGCCTTCCATTGCAAAACTAATCCCACGACCATGAACAGTGATCCGTGGGAAGCCCGCCTGAATCATATTGAATACCATCCATAATTGGACATATGATGTAGAAAGGATTTTATTTCAGCAATTATTTTGTAGTTATTTGTTTCTTCATTAGACCTTATATAAATCTATAAATAGGGAGTATATTGTATAATAAAGTAAGCTTTTCCTCTCCAATTCTTTGAGTTTAAGAGTGAATATCCCGAACAGAAGAACGACTAAAAACCGTTTTCATTCGCATACAATGAAATTAATTCATTCAGTATCATTTTGTCCCATAAATATTGGCGACATGAATAGGCAATTTATTCTGGAGCATTAAAGCACCTCCAAAGGTTGAGGAAACAAAGCTCTTATAAAAGAAATTAAAGATTGATGAAATCCATCGTGCGGACAATAATGAAAAAACCTCAAAAAAGATAATAAAGATGAGAGAATAGATAAAACTAAATATAAAAGATTAGGAATGTAGTAAAAGCCCGCACTTGAAGATGAAAAAAAAAACTTGATGCAGATGGCCATGAAAACAATTGAAAAGAAAATAAAAATGAGAAAATGGATAAAACTAACTAGAAAAGATTAGAGTGGCAAAGCCTTGCGCTTTAACAACAAGATTATCTCTCATATGGGGGAAATTATTCTGTGCGGTCACTGGGCCGTCTGGAGGTGAATCAGGATATGCCACGTCACCCAATACACAACGGTACATAGCACCGGTACACAGCAAAAAAATGATGTGGCGTATCCTGATTCACTTTCGGACGCCATCTGGTGACCGCACATAATAATTTCCCCTCATATAGGGGTTTTATGTCTTACACAACCTCAAGGAACAAAATCCCAACATGAACATAAGGGTCATCATACCAAACATATGAATTTTAGTTGTCATCAATTACTTGACATATCTTAAAAAAAATTTATTTATAGATGAAAGATATAACAAACTACTAATCAACTTAATGAAATAAGCTAAAATAACCCCAACAAAAAATAAAAATTCTAACTTTTTTGTCCACATCAATTCCCCAGCCTACAAATCACCCTATTCCGACAAGTGGAAGTGGCATTAGATTCAGAAGATTCAACTCTAGGCACTACGACTTGTCAGCTAGGGTGATCTAATGGAATGTGCTACTTCCACCCAGCGAAAAGACAACATGGTCTGCAGGTAACTACAACAATCTTATATGGAAGTGGATATGCAAAGTACAAATGTTATAGCAACCTTTGGCAAAATAGAAAATCCATCTTACGTGGAACTAGAAATGCTCAAGTTCAATTGTGTAAGAATTAAATAGGAGCGCCTAGTGTCTAACAAACAATAGCTGGAATGGAAGCAACTTTTTTTCAGGCTCAATGAATATGTACATACAAACCTTTCGGCTAGAAATTCTAATCCCAACATCAGAGTATGTGATCCCAAGTCGTCCAAATAGAAGGACAATAGCATGAATAAGTTCAGCCTCTGCCTGTACCAATAGTTAGTTAAGTCTACAACAACAATAAAAAATCAAAAAACATACATAAAACACATCAAAATGACATTTTTCGGGCCAAACTATACTCTTAAGGTATATTATAAAATTAGATATTGATAGCAGTAAAAAGCATATTAAGTGAGATTCAAAACTCGTCTTTTGACAATATAAAATAGTTAACAAGAAAAGGTGATTTCTATTATCCAGGAAAACACTAAATTATCTAAATTAAAGACCCAGAGCCCTCGCACTAACTCCCACAGAAAGTAAATGTGATGTTCACCACACGCCTCAACCTTTTGACAGGCAGAATGTTTTCATAGAGACTTTTTAATTTTTATGAAGAAGAATGTAGAAAAGATTGAGATTTATTACCAGATGCATAAAAATGTTGAGAAAAAAATTGCTAAAAGCTTAGGGCATAGACTTGATATGTAAAGGCATAATTCAAAATATTAAAAATCTACATTATTATTTAGATTTCCAAGATCCAGAACAAGCCTCATCATCTAATAGACTTGTTTTTCTAACAGCACAAACTTCAATGCAAAAATAAGTCCAAAAGATGTTTTGTAATGCATTCCACGATATCTTTACAAGAAGTTCACCATAGGTAGTTTCTTCCTCTTTTTAAGGTGTTACTTCATGCTATTGTGGAGGAAGGTGTAATCATAGTTTTGAAAATCGGACCGGACCGGCCGGTTCGACTGGTTCAACCGTGAACCAGTCATATGCCGGTCCAGTCTTCCTTAAAAACCGGCTCAGCATCAAACAAGTGTGAACAGGTTTGAACCACCAGTTTAATCGGCCAACCATTGAACTGGTCCCGGTTTTTAAGAATCGACTGGTTCAATTGATCTCTTACTTAAATAAGTAAATAATTTATTTTATATAAATATTTAATTAAAAATTAATTTAAATATAATGAGGGATTCTGACTTTAGGCAGTCAAGTAATTAATAAGAGTACACGTTTTGGATATCTTGGTTCTATTGTTCAAGGTGATGGTGAAATAGATGGGGATATTATTAGTAGAATTCAAGTTGGATGGTTGAAGAAGAGGAATGCATCGGGCTTGTTGTGTGATAGAAATGTCCCTCTCAAACTTAAGGGAAAATTCTATAAGATGGCAGTGAGACTTGCAATGCTTTACAGTGCATAATGTTGGTCATTAAAAGAGAAGCATAATATTAAGTTAAGTGTTGCAAAGATGAGGATGCTCAGATGGATGAGTGGCTTTATTCTTAGAGACAGGATATGAAATGAGCATATACATGAAAAGGTTGGAGTTGCTCCAGTGGAAGACAAGATTAGAGAGAGTCGCCTTAGATGGTTTGGTCACATAAAACGGCGGCCTTCAGACGACCAGGTTAAGAAAGTAGATTTATTAGATTTTACTAAAAAATGTAGAGGTGGACCTAAAAAGACCTGGTTAGAAAATATTAGAAATGACCTTTCTTTATTAGATTTAGAAGAGAATTTGGCTCTTAAAAGTACACAATGGAATTCATGTAGCCTACCCCACATAGTGGGATAAAGGCTTGTTGTTGTTGTACTAATTTAAATATAACATATTTAAATTTAACAATAAGCCTAAATTTTTATAATAATTATTTACAATCTAAGCAAAACACAACATGTCCACATGGTCCCACCACCTCATATAGGCTCTTAAAACATAATAACAAGAAAAGCTATTATGAATAAAACAAAACAAAACTCCCATCTAGGAGTAAATAACTTAGTTAAAACTTGAAATTTCTACTTCAAAACACATACATAATATATTTTTAAACATATTTTTTTAATATGAGAATAATATTTATTTTGTTGATTAATTATATTAAATTGTTTATCTGTTTTATTTTTATTTAAAATATACATCATTAAAAATTAATTTTTATCCATTTATTAAATATAAATAATATAACATGAATGATTTATAGAATTAAAAATATAACATAAATTTAATATATAATTTAAGTTTGTAAAATTTAACTAAATATAAAACATAAATTAATAAAAATTTATAATAATTTACATTAAATTTAACATAAATTAGTAATCATTTATATTAAATGTATAAGTTTGAATATAAACTTAATTTCTTTTTAGCCACAAATTTATATCATTATATAATTATTCTATCATTATTATATTCTTTATTTTTTATTTAAATAATTCTAATATTTATTACATCATCCGATTCAACCCTAGTCAAACCATTGAAACTTTCATTATTTCAGTTCGACGTCCGGTCTAATTTTCACAACCTTAGGTGTAATAATATAAAATGGAATGAAAAAAATTCATATACAATCTTATAAATTAGTAAAAAAAATATGTTAATGTTATGCCACAAATTGGATTTTTTAGGCCAAATCCATTTGTTTATGATAACAATCATAACATAGTAATATCTTATGAGGGTTGGTCTGCAGTTAAAACTCAAAGGATATATTTAAATGATTCACTACTATGAAGCACTGACAGGTACACAAGGACATGAATACAACATGACACAAACACGTTCATAATTAAAAATATAGGACACGAGTTGCCGAGTTGGACATTGTATTATAATTTTTATATCATAAAAATAGTATATAAAATTTGAATAAGCAAAATATTAAGAATATTTTATAAATAATAAGCAATTTAACTAGGATTTGTGCTTAAAATGATTAAGATTAAGATGTTAAGAATCACACGTCGATGTTGTGTTAAGTATCTAGAGGGGAGACAACAATGCTCTAGATAGTTGGTCATCGTAGTAGTGTAATGGTCATTGGTAATTGATGTCAAAAACAACATCGTTCGTCGATCTGTAGATGATGTCATTCGTTGTTGTTAAGATAATGTTGGACAAGATGTTGAAAATGACATGAAGATATGATTGTGAGTGAAGAAATTGCTGGCATTGAGCATCAATGTCAACATGATATCAAACTTTTATGTTAAGATGGTTTTGAAATATTGATGTTGTAAGGACATTGGAAGTCGATATTGAGATGATATCGAGCGTTGTTATGAAACTTCAGCCGCAACCTACTAGAGCGAAATGAAAAGTGATATATTCAAGGAATGGAGTATTGAGTGTGTGAAATTAATTTGGGGTTTTGGATAAAAAATAAAAAATTTCGTTTTTATTTTTTACTAAATAAAAATTTTAGATGCAATAAATTATATTTAAAATTTTTCACAAAATAATTTAGACACTGGTGTCAAACACGTGTTTTAATTTATTTTTAATCAGACACGTCTCCGACGTGTTTGACACATGTGAGAGATGTGTTGTGTACAATACATGTCGAATACTGCATACTTCTTTAAAGAGAAATATCAGTGTATCATAGTTTCACTGGTAATTTCAACACTAAAAACCTCTGAAAAAATAAGAAAATCTTGTGACAATTATCATGCACCTACCATTTAGGTTAAGTTACCATTATCAATGCTTTAAAGGGTTGAGATATACAGCAAGTCGTTTCACTTGACATTAAATGAAGCATGAGTCCCGAAACATGCATGAAAATAAACTAAAATAAATTTCAATCAATAACCATTACATTCATATTCAAAGCTTGAAGTCCAATTGACACAAACATATAAAATTAAACCAAATAGATGTCAAAATAAAACAAGACAACCCATATACTCCCCCGATTCTGCTTTCCTCAAGCTCCTCATCCTCCAAATCTCCTTATAGTATTGAAGTCGGGTGTAGGTACTAGTTGAGGTATTCCAAATTAAAAATCGGGAACAACATGCACCTCATTTAAGTGATTATTATAATCTTCTAATACACTCACAGATTATTTATACATGCTTTAAATTTATTAGTTTGAGCAAAGATTAAGGTAAATTAATGTTTTCCTTTAAAATTCGTACTTAAAAAATCGAAACGTTATTCGTAACAGAATAGAATTTAATTATTTGGTAATTTTAAATTGATTTTAGGGCCTTTGCCTCGCCAACATGGCACAAGGGACATTCCCCATAGGTCAGCCGCTCCCCCAATTATCTCAAGGCATATTTGCTTTGACTTGCCTTGAAGTTAGTCCATAAAAAGAGCCAAAAATGATTTTTAAAACATTGGCCATTATTGACAAGTTGTCAGAAACTAATATACAAGAAATAATGGCAAGCAACAGCTCCTCAAATCATACCCTGACTTTAGAGAGGCCAATTATATCCATATTCCATTGATAGTGCTCCCTTCGCCTTCCTCTTGTCATGCGCTCATACCTCCAGCATTGTCCAATGGTGAACCACTTCAAAGGAAGAGAGACAGATTTTCTATACATGAAAAAATATGATGCATCAAATTCTGCCCAAGTGATTTATAGACTTTTCAAACCTGCAGAAATTAAGAAAATAGTAAAATAGGCATACATATTTCTTCAAAAATTGAAACTGAAGGAAACTGCTTATAGATGAAGATATATAATAATTAATAATTTTTTATTATGCTGAAAAACATTGCAGAAGAGGAACAAGAATATGCATACCCCTGCTTGATCACAAGACGTGCTAATGAAGGAGTGATTTCGGGCCTCAAAACAACACGACGACCACCTTTATCTTCAAAGTTGTACAACTGACAATAAGAAAAAAAATCATTCACTAAGATTTCTACCCAAGCCTACAATAAAAACTTCTCTCTCTAAATGGAAAAAAGGCAAGCAAAACCATCAATCTTGGGCATGCTATCATTTGGCTTTATTAAGTAGTATTCTCTGCATTTGTGATACCAGAATATAACCATGCATGATTATTAAACTAGGACCTTCCTCGTGAAAAACAGTTAAATCCTATTTCTTAACAATTATTTAACTTCAATGCACCACAGCAAATGGGTCAACAAGTAGCAAATAAGTGATTGTGCCGTATGATTTAGGCAAAAAATCAATCATGCGAACATTGTTTCAACATGAGGCCCGCCTCAATGCAATTCTAGTGAAAAATGTTGCAAGCCTTGGGCCTCGACCCTTTTTTATAAAGTTTGTGCTCGCCTTGAGGTGTACGCCTCATATATATATATATATATATATATATATATATATATATATATATATATATATATATATATATATATATATATATATATATATATATATATATATATAACTTATTTATTAAAGTTTATATAAATCCTAAACTAAAACCCCGAACAAATCACGCCTTCCGAGCCACAATAGCTTCCTATCAACTATGTGGACCTTTAGCCCACGGTCTTCGCCACATCCCCCACCGTCGTAGTCTCCATTAGGGAGCACTTGACAGATGCACACCACCACCACCTCCTCCTCTAAAAATTTTAAAGTATTAATCGCATCTTTATGTTGAGGAAGATGTCTGAAATAAATGAAGAATCAGATTGAAAGGCAATAGACTCGACAGGATGAGGCAGGGGGCAGAACAATTTGTTATGACGACGACTCAAATAAAGATGATACGTCTTGGAGATAAAAACGGCAAAAAAAACAATGGAAAACTACATAAATACTTATATCAATGGTTGATTTTGGATTATAACTTCAATACGAAAAATAATATACATGCGATCTACAATTCGAGAGGTAGATTGTTCTCCCAAACAATCTAGACGCCGCAAGAAAGCCCTTACAAAAAGAAAACTACAGCAACTCTCGAATAAAATTCTCCATACAATACATAACATAAACCTTACTACTTATAGAAAACAATAAAAAACAAAATACTAAAAAAATCCCTCCCCAATCTAGCCTACATCCATAACAAAACAACCCTTCAGTTATGACAGTGCGAATAATTTTTAAGTTGTTGTCAACTATTTCAGCTTTCTTTAAGAATTATAATGAATGAGTTGGGAACTGAAAAAAAAAAAAAGGAATTTGAAATTGAACTTAATATTATATGATACTTTTATGGGATTCCTATATTTTATATTGTTTGCTCTTACGTAATTTATCACTTGCCACTTTACGTCTTTTGCAATTTTTTGTTTCATATATAAGTCAATTTGTTACTTCATTATTCAATAGAAAATTAATATTTCATCCTTTAACATATTATTTAGGTATTCTATAAAAAATCATTTTTAACATTTATGTTCACCTTACGCAATTTTTGGATTTTAAGGTTTACACCTTGAGGCTAACACCTCGCCTCATGAACGAAAAATACCTCAATAACCAATTACATAATTTTAAACCTTGCATGAAAATACACACAGGACAATGTACTTCATATGGAGATAAGTTTCAAAGAAAATAGCAAGTATAAAAAGTAAGTTGATGATTTCAACATAAATGAGAATGTTAGGAAACATTTATGAAAAAACTAAAGGGAGATTAAATGTGAGGAAACTGCATTAAAGTAAGTTTGAGAATAAAACTTAGTGGGGTAAAAGGAAATGAGTGGAACAAAAGCTAGCTTGACTAGATGTTGTCCAAAAATAATCAACTAAAATTATCTCTAAATGTAGATCAATGGGAATAAATGAAATGAAAAAATTTTCACAAAGCCAACCTTAGATGGTTGGAGGAAGATTAATAAGCAATGGGATGATGATGAAATTTAAGATGCAGATATAGATATGGCATGAGATATTGACAATTTATTTTGCTAATGAGGTTGACACTTCGAAGAAGAAAGGTCAAAACAAATTATATCCTTCTATCATAACCTTCTTCATGGAACATCAGACTCATGCTAACTTCAAGCAATGAAAATATGAACCATGAATGATATTTTCCCAAATCAAATTTTAGCGTAGAAATAAACCACAGTAGTTCAAAATGAAAGATTGATGTTGTAGTTGTTCATTAACAAGTTGCAATCGAATCAAAATACTACAATATTCCATCCATAAGTATGCCGCATTTTCTCAGCATTTCAATATTAGCTCTTCCAAAACAAAATTATTTTAAGACAAATATCAATTCACACCAAGCAGGCTACGTACAACTCTCTTACCATTCATAAAAAACTATAACCAATTTTACTTTTCCTTATGTTCATCCAGTCCCATTTGATCTTGATATTAGTAAATCTAGCAACAAGTAGGCCAAGGAACAAGCCATTCACAACATGAGAAAGTCCAAATATCCCATGCCATAAGCTAAACTCAGAAAGGCATGGGGATTGCTATTTGTACCAAAGCCTAGTCCAATTACAAATGTAAGACATGTGCCTACAAAAGCTAATCCATGCATCCCAATTGGGTTAAAACACATGGCTTAGGAATAACAATAGCAAAGAGGCCTTTATTAATAATGTTCAATTACTCCTATGCTCTTCATTTTACATAGAATACCATATAATGTACAGTAAATCATATTATTAATAGCAAATCTTTACAAATGAGTCGCAATATCTTTTATTTCTGAAATATGACTCCAACACTTCTCTTCTTATCAACTAACAAAAAAATGTAAAGCAAAATGAACCTGCTGGGTGATCTCCTCCCCGCCTTTTCTAATAAAAAGTGCTTCCGACTCGAGGACGGGAAAGTCCACCTCCTCGAACGACAGCAGCCTAGATACCTTACATAGCAAACAAAGATGAATCCAAAACCAAAAAAACACGAAAATGGAGCACAAGCACAAACACCTTAAAAATGCTATTTTCTCAATTCAAAAAGCCCAATCTTCTACCTCTCTAAAGTTGTTGAAAAGCCAACTCCGCAGCCGCATATCCTCCGGGGGAAAGTCCCTTGTTCCTCTGGGCGGGTTGACGTCTACCAGGGACCTCTCCGATGCCACAGACACCGAAGTATCATCATCTGTACTAGGCGGTCGAGCATTATCTGAAGTACGTCAACTTAGAATGAAAGCAGTTAGGTTTAGTAAAAGCAGGGAGGATGGGGTCGAAAGAAAAATCTCACCTTTGGTTGCGGTGGAGTCCACGGAGGCGGCAACGGGAGAGGAGAGCGGACGAAAGAACAAGCGCCGGTGTGCCCGTAGTAGGGGGAGAGCGCGAGGAAGGGAAGCGGGGGGTTTAAGAGAGAGGTAGCAGCGTGGGATGATGTGCTCGATAGAAGAAGCAATGGACATGGCGTCCTCGAAACGATGAGAGCTCGAGAAGTGTGGTGATGGCGAATAGGGCAAAAATGATCTTCGACGAGCAATTGCGCGCTCACGGTAACGATAAATTAGTTTGGTAGTACATTTTAATACACTTTATAAAAATAGAAAAAAAAAATATTTGGGTCAGGAAATAAGGATTATTCTTTTGGTTATTAATATTATATTTATTTTAATACAAATAAAATAAGTTTGAAATATTTCTAATTAATTTTTATACTTGAATTCTATTAAAAAAAATTCAGCCAAAAGTACACATATTCTAGTTCTCATTTAAAATTTTATATTAATTTTTTATACAAAATAAATTTTATTAAGGAATAGGACTAACATCTAAAAACATTTTGAAAGTATTTTAAATTCGCCCAATTTGGCTAATTTAGAAAACATGTTATTTATGAGCAATTGATGTCAAATTCATAAAATGGTCTTATTTTCGAGCATTATGAAACCTTTGACATTGTACGATCAATTTTGTGACAATTCGACGCGACTCAATCCTAATCATTTATCATGTTTCCGCAATTGCCTAATGTCATTATTTCATTCTTAGGACTGTTTGGGTTCTTCGCACATACCAGCATCATTCCAAACATGACCAACTATAGATCAAATTCAGATCAAAATCAGGTTTCTGGTTAACTCGAACCTGACATGTTTATAAAATAGTTCAACCTAAACTTAAATTTTTTGGGTAGAGTATGGGTCAAATTGGCATGTGGGGACGTTTTTTTACGCTCCTAACTGCTGCCATTATCACAGTCGTCACCACAATTTTGCCAATCCCGTCTTGTGTCATATACTTTTAATAACAAATAATTTTAAAATAATATATTAATACAAAAAATTAATTCACATTACTGTTATTCAAACAATAAAAAGTGATATTCTATATTTATTTTAAAACCGATCGAATAATAAATATTATTTTAGATGATTGAATTTATTTTAATATGCATTTTAAATATAGCTTAACTCTAAATATTTACAACTAAGCAGCCCCTAAACAACTATTGATTAAGGAGGGTGCATTCATTTCTAGCGAGGCAAGATTGCTAATTACTTGTATGTTAATTTATTATTTCATTTTACGATTATTTCTAAACAGTTGCAGGATGTCGATTATTCAGCCCCACAATTAGTGAGATAAAACTTTAAAAAAATTAAATATAAAATGATTGGTCATAGTAGCTCCCTACAGTCGAGCCCCATAGTTAAGTTCAATGGTTGGTGCATATGTTGACATTTATTTTCTTATGCATTTATCGTGATTGGTTAGGTTAATTCCATGTAGTCGTGCCCAATTGTTACTAATTGTGTAGCTTTTATCAGCGGTTTTAACCGTCGCTATAGAAGTCGCAAAAAAAAAAACTCTTAAGAGAGCTGCAACATCTCATTCGTTTTGTGAGCCTCCCTGGCCTTTTCCTCCTCTCCTTCAACCTTTCTCCCTTTGATCAATCCAGCGCCGTGCTTTCTCCACACGTCGCTGCCATAGCGTTGCTGCCATAGCGTCGACTAACAACTACAGTCCCACCGCAGTTGTTCAACTGGTCGAACAACTCGAAAAACATTTGGTAATTTTTTGCAATGTTTTTTTATAATTTGCTTTGCTCTTCCACTTGTATGTTACATTAGTGTGGTGATGTCAACTCTATGGATTGTTGCTCTTTTTTACACTTGCCATGGAACTTGTTTGGCAACATATTTTAACTGAAGAAAGTATTTTGTCTCCTCTTCTTCTTTATTATTGCAGTGCTTTTGTAATGACAACTTAAATCTAATTTTAAAATGGACCATTTTTATACTGACAACAAAATTTCCAAGGAATTCAATTCACTTTTGGGGATTTTTCCAACTTCTATGATGATTTGTTGAGCAAGTTTTTTTTGTGGCAAGGAAATACCTTACACTATATAGTTCTCCTTGATTTGTTGATTAGGTGTTTTGTCTATCAACTAAAAGATTTTGAGTTTGAGTTATATGTATATATTATGTGTGTGAGTTCAGACCCTGGCCCTTAATTCTCCTACAAAAATATTGTTCTAGGAGGCTCCCTTTCCATGGAACTACATTACAAGTTTGTTTTCCTTAAAGTACTTTTAGGATAATATCAAGACTATAAAATTTCAATTTAATATTTTAAGATTAAGTTATTTTTGCATAAAACAAGTTCATCCAATGTGTAAAATATTTTTTAAAAAATCTATAAAAAAATGTTATGGTTTTAACTGCCACAAATCAACAGCTATAGCAGTTGTTTCTATCATGGCATGATGGCAATTAACTGCTACTAAAACTAGTGCAACAAATTGCCTTCCCAACAGTTTCAAAAGTTTTCAACAGCTATATCTTTCATTTTTTATTTATCATCAAAAAATTATCTTGATCGGGCATGAATCTCGAGGTAAAATCAAGTTGAAAACTTTTGAAATTAAATTTGGGGTCATTCGTACTCCAATTTCAGCAAACTTACAGTCAAACTGAATGTCTCAGGATTACGAACCCAATGACAACAAATCTGACTCAATCTGAGCCCAAATGAGCCAAAATCGAAAACCCGAAGTGCATTTGAAGAGTTCAAACCATAAATTGAATGACAAAATAATTTTCAAACGTGACGTGCTTATATTTGAATCGAGCAACTTGACAAGATGAATCCAATAACAAGCCCAATAACATCAAATTTTGATATCATTAAGACATTCAAATGCACATTAAACGGTCCACAATCAAGGGAATCAACATCAGTTGTCCATTCAAACTGCTCCCAATTTAACCTTAATCTCCTTCTTATTTACTGGCCATGTCAGTCTCATAAAACTATAAATAAACCCCTCATTTTTTATGGAAGGGGACCCAAGCAAGGAAAATAATGAAGATAATGAAGAAAATTTTCTTGTCATCAGACTCCTCCTCAACCACCATCGGACTTCCACCAGGCCACAATTGTCTCCAGATTTTCGCCAGCCATCGATTGATGTTGGACTCCTGTCAGGCCACCGACTGACGCTGGAGTTCTGTCCGACCGCCGACCGATGCATGACTTCTGCACGACCGTCAACTGACACAGGACTTCTACCCGACCGTCAATTGTGTTTCACGGCAACGGTAAGAAGAATGCGTATAGTTGGAAACTTTGCAACCGGACTAAATGTCTCTAAATAATCTAAGCCATACTCTTGCTTAAAACCTTGTGCCACTAAACGTGCTTTATGCCTTGCAATAGAGCCATCTACAGTATATTTTGTTTTATAGATCCATTTTCACCCAAGAACATTTTGAATGGGTGAGGGAGGCACAAGTATCCAAGTGAAGTGCCTTGTGCTTGTAAAGCGTCAAATTCGGCTGACATAGCTTGACGCCACTTCAAGTGCTTAGAAGCTTGAGAGTAACATGAAGGATCCATAGGCTGTAAACAATGAGACATGCTAACAATATTTTTGGGTTTTAGATGTCCAGTTTTGAACCGAGTAAGTATTGGGTGAGTTTGTTGAGGTGGGGGAGAGATATGGTTTGAAGGTGAAGATATAGAGACGGGCAATGAGCAGGTTGGGGAAGATATGGGATCTGGTTCAGAATTTGGAGTAATAGAGACAGTAGAAGGCATGATGGAATTAGAAGTTGTTGTAACTGGTTTGGAGGTGATGTGAACTAAGGTTAAAGGAGTTTGGAATTGAGGAGCTGATGTAGAGGAAATTGTTTGAGATTGTGTTTGAAAAGGAAAAATGTTTTCAAAGAATTTAACATGTCATGAAATGAATATTTTGTGTTATTCAATATTGCAGCATTTGTAACCTTTAGTATTTGACGCATAGCCAAGAAAAATACATGGGGATGATTTTGGGTCAAATTTATGATGGGGAAGATTTGGTAGCCAAGGGTACATAAACAACCAAAAGTTTTTAAAAAGGTATAATTCGGTGGCTTGTGATATAAGAGTTGGAAAGGTGATAGTTTAGGAAATGGTGAGATGGGTAAACGATTAAGTAAATAAATGGTTGTAAGTAGTGTGTCAGGCCAAAAGGAGAAGGGTATATGGGCATCTAACAGAAGGCTGCGTGGTGTTTCAATGATATGACGATGCTTCCGTTCCGCAACACCATTTATTCTGGTGTATAAGGACAAGTTAATTGGTGAACAATGCCATCGGCTTTTAAGGTAGTTTGAAAAGTGGAGTTAATGTATTCGCCACCATTGTCTGAATGAAGGATCTTAATGGATTTGTTGAATTGTTTTTCCAACGACGACATAAAAATTAAAAGCTTAAAATGAGCTTCAAATTTAAGGCGCATCGGAAAAACCCAATAAAAACGAGAAAAATCATCCACAAATAATATATAATATTTAAACCGTTTTACAAAATTGGGGAAGGTCCCCATTCATCGGTATGTATCAAATCTAAAAGTTTTGTGCTACAATTTGAAGAACGAAAAAAGGGTAATTTGTGACTCTTTGAGAGAGCACAAGCTTTACAATGAAACATAGATTACATAGTTCTAAAAGCAGCAGGTAAATCTGATTGTGTTGAAGTAGATGGATGGCCTAAGCGGTGATGCCAAAGTGTACTGAGGAGAACGATGGGAGAGATGCTGAGTTGTGAAGAAGCTTGCAATCTATAGAGGCCTTGACGGGTGGGACCGTGGAGAAGAGTTTAATTTGATTATTCGTCAAGTCCTTTATAGCAAAACCAGATTTGTTAAATTGAATGGAGCGAGGATTATCTTGGACTAATTTATGTATATAAATTAGATTATGTCAAATGGAAGGTACATGAAGCAAAGGATTTAAGAGAAGCTTACGGTGAGGAGTAGGTGGAATGCCTTGGCCAGAATGAGTGATTGGTAGCATGTCTCCATGCCTATTTGAACTTGTTGAGATCCCATATACTGCTGCGGATTTTGAATTTGAGTAAAATAAGGTGTTAGATGAGAAGTTGCACCATAATCCAACACCCATTCATTAGTTTCGGATGTCGAGTTGGCAACAAATGCAGAAGAGGAGGCTGGTTGGTACTGCATCTTAGCTCTATGCCAACACTTGAATGCAGAATGTCCTGGCTTATGACAAATTTGGCATTCTATATAATTGTTAGCTGACCGTCCAGGTTGCCGATTAATTTGATGTACCGGAGAGGAGTTAGCTTGGGTTTACCGTCCAGGTTGCCGAGTAGTTTGATGAATCGGCAATGCTCATGCTGTGAAATTTGTAGGAAGGAAACAAAAAACTGAGAAGGATTGTAAATTAGAGACCAAAACCTGGAAGCTCTGATACCATGTGAATCTTCTCAAACTGCATCGCGCTGCATCTTATGTTCATCAACATGCAAGAGGAACAAACAGAGAAAATAGAGAAGAAGTATATGTGTGAACAAAATTCTAAAACCTTTTCTTAATCCCATTTCACTGTTCTTCATACAATATATATAATGGCTGAGTAAGTAAGAGCCATTGGATCAAGTCAGTCAGGCATGAAGGGCTAAGATTGAAATAGTCTGTATATGCAATGCCTGCTGTAGCAGAGAAGTGACAAATACACAATATTGTCAGGCGGCTATGGCAGTATAAGCTGAATGGATTATAACTTATGCTTATCAAAAGCGAAGCACACAAGGTTGAAGCAAACACGACGAAATGGCGATGTGGAAAAGCAAAAGTAACAAATAATATGGTGAAGATGAAAGCATACTCTAGATTAATTGAATAATTTGTGATTAAATTTTAAAATAAATAGCTCAATTTAGCCGTATAATTTTCAGAATATAACCTACCCAAAATTTACCAATTTCCGAATTTATAGAGTTTATTAAATCCTTTTTTAATCTTAATTTTGCCAATCAGCCCCTAAGTTTTTAAATCTTATTAACGTAGGGCAATTTACTATTATATATAATATAAGTTTGAGAAGTTTGCATGTGAATAGTTAACAATAATTGATCACCATAATTCGTCCACTCATTTATTTCATTAAAATCATTGAAAAGACTATCATTCCACTAAAAAAAGAATCCAAGTTTTGAGATCTGGTTGTAAAATTTCTACCGATCTCATCCGCCCTGGAATTCCCTAATATGTTAGTTCTCATACATGATATAATATACAAAGCTAGTTTTTAGAGGCGCATATGGGTACGGAGGTTAATTCAGACGGACCAGGTCACCCAATACATAGTACATTGAGTGGCGAGACACTTTCCGATTAGCCTCCTAACATTTCCCGACACCTCACGTAATAATTTATAGTATTCAGGAGCATAGACAAGTCAAATTCACTGGTTCTCCGTTCTAATCTCCTCTTCTTCCTCTCAAGCTAAGAATCTCTTCATGAATTTTTGGCTTAATCATGTCTTTCAGGTTAAATCCATCTTACCGTTGTAGTTCGGATAGTTGTTTGGCTTTGGCCTTAAGCAGTTGGAGATAGAGCAGAAACCTCTCGTAGAAACAGGCAGAAGAAACTGTCAAGTAGAAGAAGCGGCAAAGTTGGTTTCGCGTTTTAAAATCCAATTGCTAGCTTGCTACAGTGGACAGTTATTAGAGCATCTCCAACCGAAAATGTCATTTTTCACTCCAAAATGCAGAGAAATCAAAAAATGCCGTATTTCATCTCCAATCCAACGCCATTTTGCCGCTAAAATGATCGTTTTCGTTCGCGCCTTTCTTCCCAAGCTGTTCGGTAGAGAGAAAAAAATGCCGCAGATGAACAGTGCAACACCAATATTGGCGTCGCACTGTTCATCCGCGATCAAATGGCGTCAAAAATGGAGATCGGTTGGAGCAAAGCAAGAACGGCAAACAAGTGTTTGCCGTTCGGTTGGAGATGCCCTTAGTAAAGCTGTTGTTTGAAGTGTGCAAAGTATGAAATATAATCAAACGACTATTAATTCATACTTGTATACCAGAAGGCTTAATATATTCTAATTAAATTTATGATAAAAACTTATAAATTATTAAATTTATTTTGAAATAAATATAAAATATATTTTGATAATTTTATCTCAAAATAAATAGAAAAAATTCGATTTGAATTTAATCAGAATATTCTGACCTAAATTTCTCTAGCCAGCCGCACATTTTCCATTGTCATTAGAGATTTTATTATTAATTAATATATTAAATTATACAATAAATATTTTTTTATTAGAATATACAATATAATTATAATTTACTGATTAATAAAACATATAAGATGAGCTTTTATCTATAGAGAGAGCGAGTATAAATTTTCTCTAATTTATATCGAGATAAAAATAAAAAATAAATATTTAAAACTAAACTGTGCTTATATAAAATAAAAAGTAATATAAAAAATATTTTTTTTACATTTGCGGGATGTTCAAAATAAATCTTAGATTATTAATTTATTTTAAAATGTATATATCTTTGTTATAAAAAAGGTAATAATTTTAAATTTACTATATCGATGAGAAATTGAGAATAGCCTACTCAATTTTTCCCCCACAGCAAAGCCACGGAAAATAATACTAAAAAATAATATTTAATACGAACAGCAATTTACGGCTAATATTTTATTCTAGAATTTATGTTTGTTACTTTGTTCTTCATATTTACAAACTTGTTTTCCCCAAACAATATTTACAAACTTGGAAAAGAAATTTTTTTTACCAGGAGATCAATTACATGATGGAGCACGCATTGGGGTTCTCGTCGCTGAAGAGCTGCGGTGCTTGCACACTCTCCATGCGGTATGGATAGAAACCGTACGCACCACCGACGTAGAAATCCATCTTGCTCGCGTCCATCGCAGTCGTTGCGGCCGGGGTCACCTGCCCTTCCTTCTTTCCTGCATCGCCGATTTTCTCCTTATCACCGTCTCCGTCTTTCTTCAGATTGACGATCTCCACTGTCTTCCTCAGCTTCGCCGTCAAAAAGCCCGGAAGGTTCTTCACGTCCATGGTCCCATTCACGGTGACCAGATCCTTCGCAGAGTCTACTGAAACGCTATCGACTCCTGCGCCATAAATTACCAATTGACGAAATCCTTCAGTACCGGTTTTTAATGAAAAATTTACCTGATCATTATACTGATTTCACCTTTGATTTTATAAATTTGCTTTATTATTCGTTGGGTGCATCCCTTGCAATGTAGCTGGACCTTGAGAACCACCGACGTAGCCGAAGGCTACACGAGTGAAGAAAGAAAGCGTAAAATAATCAAATGACATTGGAAATTTTTGGAGTACTGGTGATCTGAGTTGAATATTAAGGTAGTATTACCACATTTGGCCTGTTACCATCGGCGTTTCTCTGGTCCTTGTCTTTGTCGGGCTTTTCTGCTTTGACGCCTACGTGTCCTTCGGCCTCCTTTTTGACGGCGATAGTAGCTGGGTAGATGAGTTCGACCTTCTTATGCGTTTTGCTTTCCACGTGACTTCGAAGTTCAAAGGGATCCACCTTTCCGATGACTGTCAATTTGCTCTCCAAAATGTCCGACGCCGCCGCCTCTACGCCTGCAAATACTGCCGATAATAAGGAAAACCCTCGCAATGAGTTCTAGAGATCGATAGAACGGGAAATTAATACCTTTCAATCCTTTGACGGATCGGCGAACTTGCAGGGCACAATCTTCGCAGTGCATCTCAACCTTGAGGACAACGATAATGGGGCGATCCACCGTCCCCATCGTTCGCTCTGTCTCTCTCTCTCTCTCCCCCCACGTTCGCTCGCTTATGTCGTTATGGAGGTGTTGGAAGTTGGAGAGCGGAAGAAATAGGGTAATTTTTTTAGCACCTTAATTATCACAATTAGTAGAAGGAGCAGGTTTAGTTAAAATTTTATTAAAAAAAACGCACGAGGCCAAAGCTGCAAAGCATGCAGGAAGAAGCGGTGACGAGGAAAAGCAACAGTAGCAAATAAATGTAAAGATGCAAGCAAACCTTATATTAATTAAATATTTAGTTATTAAAATGAAAATAAATAGTTTAGTTAATATAATTTCAAAAAATAATTATGTAACATTATAAATAATAATTAAAAAAGTAATTAGTAATATAATATTTAAATTCAACTAAAATGTTCATGTTTTCTCAGCATTTTATAGCAGCGGTTTTAAAATCGCTGCTACAAATAAATATAGGCAGCAGTTAAAATCGCTGCTAAATTCACTTTCAAAAAATTGAAGTAATACAAATATTTAAATAACTAATAAGATAATTGATAATATAACACCGATGGTGGTCGAGGGAATCATAGTTGGTAGTAGATGAAGGTTGGAGAGATCGTGGTCGGCAGGCGGCATAGTGGTCGAAGCCTCAGAGGGACTGTAGTCGGCAGGAGATGGTGATTGGAGGGATCGTAATAGACATGTGATGGTGGTCGAGTGGTGGTCTCACAATGGTTGGGTGGAATTGTTTGGCGATCGGGCAGAAGTCGGGCGATCCTCAACAATTAGCCAAGCTGTGGTCTAGTGACGGTTGTTAGCCAGGCGATGGTCCGATGATGGTGGTCAAGGGAAGTTTGCTAACGGCGGCGCTTTGGTGGAGCTCTAGATCCTTAAAGCCTTAATGCCTGGTTTTCCTTTAGTATCTCTCCAAACTCTAGCCAAAGATTTTGGGCTCTATTTATAGATTTTTTTAAGTGATGAAATACCTCGTAAATATGAAGAAGAATTAGGAAAAATTCTGAGTGCCCCATCGGACGATCATAGAGTATCTATCAAGCATATATGTGCTCAAATTATGTTAAAATTAAGCGATCTTGGGCAGCTTGTTGGATTCATCTGGCCGAGTTTCTCGATTTGACTATAAGCATGCTATATTTGAAATTTTGAATATCATTTGATCATCTAATTTATGCTTTGAATCTTTCAAATATGTTTTGTTTCGTTGATTTATACCCATTTACACTATGATTAGACCGATTTTGGTGTTGTTGGGTTTGTTTTTTTTTTTTTTTTTTTTTTTTTGAGTTGTTTAATTTGATTATAAGTTTATCGGAATCGGAGTTCGGATGTACCCAAATTTAATTTTAAAAGTTTCCACCTTGAGTATGCTTCAAGATTCGTGCTTGATCAAGGAAATTTTTTGTGAAGTATCAAAACTATTTAATAAATAAGCTAACTTCTAATTAAATTATTTATCATTATAATTTATTATTCGTGATTAAAATTAAAATTAATAAATAATTTGTACTTAACATGTAATTAAATTCTTAAGACATTAAGTTTAATTTTTAAATGAATCAATTCAGGATTATGTCTTTTTTTATTATTTTATTAGTTTTTTATTTTGTTAAAATGGATTTAACAACAATTTAGCCAAATAATTTCAGGATTTACCCACCCAGAATTTACTAAATTACCCATTTATAAAATTTATTAAATCCTTGTAACGTTAAATCTTAATTTTGCAAATCAGCCCCTAAGTTTTAAATCTTATTCACGTGTGGCAATTTATTATTATATGTAATATAAGTTTACAAGTTTGCATGTGAATAGTAAACGGTAACTGATCACCTCCAACTTCGTCCACTCATTTATTTCGTTAAAGTCATTGAAAAAAAACTATCATTCCACCAAAAAAAAAGAATCCAAGTTTTGAGATCCGGTTGCAAACCAGTTAATTCAGGAAAGAAAAAAATTTCTACTGATCTCATCCCGAATGCGCGCCGCCCTAATATGTTAGTTGTCGTACAAGATGTATAAGAAAAAAAGTGTAATATACAAAGCTAGTTTTTAGAGGTGCAGCATCAATATCTTCTATATCACCACACGAAAATGCTGATTTCCAACCGAATATTTCTAACAGATTTTTAGATGAAACTTTCGCCGGAAATGCTTACGGCGGAAACCGTTGGAAATGGCCGCTAGAAAATAATGTTTTTTCTTTAGTGTATTCAAGGAAAAAATTATTACGTGTGGGGTCTGGATTTGTTCAGAGGCCAATCCGGACATACCAAATCATGTGGCTCATCTAGATTGGCCTCCTGATATATCCGGACTAGCTACCAAAAAATATGTCTATCGCAGCACAATTTTTTGCCTATCCCGGCGGTTATAACCACCACAAATTTATTTGCAGCGGTTTTAAAACCGCTACACCCCCGCTGCAATTGCAATGCGCTGCAATGACATTCCTCAGCGGTTTAAGGACCGGCAGGGAATTTAGCAGCGGTTATAACCGCCACAAATATCTAGATTAGCAGCGGTTATAACTGCCACAAATTATATCCATATGAACTGATATTTAGTTTTGTAGCGGTTATAACCGCCACAAATGTCCAGAATTTGAAAAAAAAAATACAAAACCTAAATGTTCAATGCAATATCATATACACATAAGCAACATATCAAAACGATAATGTTATAGGAACTTTGACATATTAAGATATCCAACTCTACCCATTCAGAAACAAAACGAGCAGAATAATTTTCAAAGGTAAAAAAGAAGAATACGAGACCAATAATAAGCATATCACAAATGAACTTTACTACTTGTTCTCCAAAATCACATAGAAGTAATTAAGGATATAAAGATAATTAAAATAATGTTGTTGAGGCGGTGAAATAGAAAAAAATGGAGAATAATCAAAATTATTATCATTGTCATAATTACATGCTTAGCACAATACAAATTCCATCGAAAAATACTGAGATGAAGGTATTTTAAAGATAAATGAAAAATACATAGTGCACCTGTATCAAAAAATTTCAACTACATGGGATTTTTTGTGGTTAAGAATTTTGCTTCGGTAAATTTCATACATATGAGCACAATACCAATAGTGTATCATGTAGAATGTTTAATGGTATATTAATGAACCCCATTACATAACAAAATGATAGAGCATTTAAGAAAAAATACATGTATAAGAGGGATTAAACCAACAAATGCAGATTTTTTTATCTACATGTATAAGAGGGATTATACCAACAAATGCAAATTAAAAAAAAGGGTTTACAAAGAAGTTCATCATATGATACATAGAAAGCGTTCAAACATTCACCATAACAAGAGAGAGAGAGTGGGGCATTCTATTTCAAAGCACATTTCACCATTTGAATATCACAAAGACTCATTAAACAAAATATTTTAACATTTGGCCCAAAATTACATGAAGCAATAGAACGTACAGTTACCTCAAGTACCATAATTGGGACTGTGGGTAGACACTAGTGGTCCGTATGAGTATCTCCATTGCTCACATGCAGAGCATTTATCCAATTTTATGTTGTTCTCCAAGTTTAAGATAATCATCCAAATATAACAACAAAATAAAATTATAATAATTAACAATGAGATGTAGATGAAACAAAAACTCCACTTAAATCATAGAAACAAAAATCCCACATAAATAAGAGATGTAGATGAAACAAAAACTCCACTTAAACCATAGAGATTCACAAGAAATTATTAGAAAACCACATGTAGCATTAGAGGATTGGTTTGAGGCATTTCAAATTCTATTCCCCTTGAAACATTAGAGGTGTCTCGCTTCCTAAAGCAGCAAACCCCATAGCATTTGCAAAATAACTATAGCCATAATAACTTATGTCAAGGAGATCTATAGAAGACTTGTTCACTGATGGATTTTCTATAGTATTTTATGATTGATTTAAAAATATATTAGGATATATAGTGATGATTTCATTTTTCTGAGAACCATATCAATGGCACAAGAAGTGTTTAGAAAGAATTGCTAAACTATGATATTGGATGGATAGCAATGGCAATCAATACCATATATATAACTCAAAAAGAAAAATAAAAAATTCCTCTTGCAAGAAAGAACAAATCATAAAAATGTAAGAGAATAATGTTTAGGCTCATCAGTAATTAGATGGTGATCTTAACTTAACCTAATAGATATATTAGATGTATCTGTACTAGAGTTAGAATTCAAAAATTAGAATAGATGCAGGACATCTTGGAATCTAGAGCTTCTATAAAAGCAAACCTTGGTGAGGACGTCGTGTTTAATGTTATTCCCAAGAGTCTTGCTAGCATCGGCCATGAATCAATACCCTGATACCAAAGTGGAGTAGAAAATGCAAGAGGAATGAAAAAGGAGAAAAAAATATGAAAATTTCTTTGTAAAAAAATCTATAGTAGGACTAATTCATCCACTTTGTTTTTTTACAATTAATCACCGCCTAAGTATTCACTCCACTAACACAACGGATACAACCAACCAACAAAAATAAGAAAAAGAAATGAAACAGGAAAAGAAGAAACTCCACCGTGTAAAGGATATTAATCATTACTTGCAACCATTCAAATTGATAGAGAAAATTAAACTTTAAACAATTATAACCTGATAGTGGAGTGCTTCTTTGAAGCGTTGTAGCCACTAGCCGAAGGTAGACCTCGCCAAGAAACTAGCATGTCGCAAGGAGCTGTTTCTGGGGAAGATACTTAGCCAATACCTTGTAATCTATTTGGAGCCACCTCAGACCCTCAACGTACTCCCTCTTGAGGAGGTCGCCGATCATGTTCACCCACGTCGCTTCTTCCTCGTGGTTCCCATCCAGAACTGCCTCTTTGTACCCCAGCTTCACTACTCTGATATGCTCGTCTTCTCTTCCCATTTTTTTCCTTGCGGGTTTCGGGATGGATTAGGCATCGGGACGGCAGGATCAGCATGATGCGACGATTTGGCATCGGGATGGTAGGATTCGGCATAGAGATGGGTGGCTTCGGCATTGGGGCTGCTGATTCGGCATAAATCACCGTTGAAGGAAGACCTATGAAGACGAAGTTGGGGGTTGGCTAGGGCAAGAACGTAGGAGAACAGATTTATGAGCAGGTGCTCTAACTGGCGGTTTACAGACCGCTGCTAAAAAATCTTACGCCAACTCTAAAATAAATTTAGCAGCAGTTTTAACCGATGTTTATATTCATTTATAGCAGCGGTTTTAAAACCGCCGCTATAAAATGCTGTGAAAAAATAAACTTTTTAGTACTGTATGTAATGATCTCTGGTATTCATCATTGGTTCTCCATTCAACTCTCCTTTCTTCCTCCCGAGACAAGAATCTCTTCAGGAATTTTCGGCTTAATCCTATCTTTCATGTGAAATCCAGCAGACCGTTGTAGGTTCGGATAGTTGTTTGGCTGTGGCCTTAAGCAGTAGGAGATAGAGCAGAAACATCTTGTAGAAGTAGGAAGAAGAAAGTACCAAGTAGAATAAGCGGCAAAGTTGGAAATGGACGGTTTCGCGTTTTAAAAGCCAACTGCTATTTTGCTACAGTGGATAGTTATTAGTGAAGCAATTGTCGAAGTGTGCAGAGTATGAAATATAATCAAACGGCTATTAATTCATACATGTATACCAAAACGCTTATTATATTCTAAGTAGATTTATGATAAAAACATATAAATTATTAATTTTTTTTAAATAAATATAATATATATTTTGATATTTTTATCTCAAAATAAGTACATAAAATTCGATTTGAATTAAATCAGAATATTTTGACCTAAATTTCTCTAGCCAATGCTTCACATTTTCCATTGTCATTAGAGATTTTATTATTAATTAATATATTAAATTATACCATAAATATTTTTATATTAGAATATACAATATAATTGTAATTTACCGAGTCATAAAAAATATATATAAGATGAGCTTATATATATATATATATATATATATATATATATATATATATATATATATAGAGAGAGAGAGAGAGAGAGAGAATATAAATTTTCTCTAATTTATATCGATATAAAAAATAAAAAATAAATAGTTTAAATTAAACTGTGCTTATATAAAAAACAAACTTTTTTCTTGACATTTGCGGGTGTTAAAAATAAATCTTAGATTATTAATTTATTTTAAAATGTATATATATATTTGTAATAAAAAAGTTAATAATTTTAAATTTACTATATCGATGAGAAATTGAGAATAGCCTACTCAATTTTCCCCCCACAGCAAAACCACTGAAAATAACACTACAAAATAATATCGAATACGAACAGCAATTTACGACTAATATTTTATTCTAGAATTTATGTTTGTTCTTCACCATAAAATATTTACAAACTTGGAAAAGAAATTTTTTTTACCAGGAGATCAATTACATGATGGAGCACGCATTGGGGTTCTCGTCGCTGAAGAGCTGCGGTGCTTGCACACTCTCCATGCGGTATGGATAGAAACCGTACGCACCACCGACGTAGAAATCCATCTTGCTCGCGTCCATCGCAGTCGTTGCGGCCGGGGTCACCTGCCCTTCCTTCTTTCCTGCACCGCCGTTTTTCTCCTTATCACCGTCTCCGTCTTTCTTCAGATTGACGATCTCCACTGTCTTCCTCAGCTTCGCCGTCAAAAAGCCCGGAAGGTTCTTCACGTCCATGGTCCCATTCACGGTGACCAGATCCTTCGCAGAGTCTACTGAAACGCTATCGACTCCTGCGCCATAAATTACCAATTGACGAAATCCTTCAGTACCGGGTTTTTAATGAAAAATTTACCAGATCATTATACTGATTTCACCTTTGATTTTATAAATTTGCTTTATTATTCGTTGGGTGCATCCCTTGCAATGTAGCTGGACCTTGAGAACCACCGAAGTAGCCGAATTAGGCTACACGAGTGAAGAAAGAAAGCGTAAAATAATCAAATGACATTGGAAATTTTTGGAGGACTTTTGAATTGGTGATCTGAGTTTAATATTAAGGTAGTATTACCACATTTGGTCTGTTACCATCGGCGTTTTTCTGGTCTTTTTCTTTGTCGGGCTTTTCTGCTTTGACGCCTACGTGTCCTTCGGCCTCCTTTTTGACGGCGATAGTAGCTGGGTAGATGAGTTCGACCTTCTTATGAGTTTTGCTTTCCACGTGACTTCGAAGTTCAAAGGGATCCACCTTTCCGATGACTGTCAATTTGCTCTCCAAAATGTCCGACGCCGCCGCCTCTACGCCTGCAAATACTGCCCATAATAAGGAGAAAAATTCGGGGTAGGAGATGTGAAACCTCGCAATATGCGTTGTAGAGATCGATAGAACGGCCGGACATACCTTTGAATCCTTTGACGGATCGGCGGACTTGCATGGCACAATCTTCGCAGTGCATCTCAACCTTGAGGACAACGATAATGGGGCCATCCGCCGTCCCCATCGTTCGCTCTCTCTCTCTCTCCCCACGTTCGCTCGGTTATGTCGTTATGGGTGTGTTGGAAGTTGGAAAGCGGAAGAAATAGAGGGAAGAAAGATGGAGATAAAGTCGGATTGATTATGCCAAAATTACGATCGTATGGAAATTTAAGATTTGTGACAAGATGCACGATCAACGGCCACGATTGTGGCAAGCCGCAAACGCTCGAGCTACAATAGTGACCGTGGTGCAGCACACATGATCAAACAACGTTCACGATCATGGTGAGGTGCACACGTACGGGTAAACCAATGGCAATGACGCAATGTGCACAACAAGGAAGTAGATCTTATCAGGAAGCCCATATTCAAATCGTTAAATATATTGAATCATAAGTCTCGAGACCGACCAAAGTGTGTATACAATGATCGAGTTCGAGGGCAACGAAAGCGAGGTCAACAATATAATCATATTGGTTTTATGTTTCATTCATATTGATGGGTAATATTGTCATGTATTTCATGTTTTTTAATCATTTAGCTAGGACTTAGAAATTTAGAAGATTCATTTGAACTCAAGAAGTAGGAAAAAAAAATGTACATATCTTAGATAACTACCATAATATACTGAATGATAAAGATATGATCTTATAGGCCCCTCATTTAATGAAATATAAATTTTTTTATATTAAATCTGTAATCGAGAGATAGAAAAGTTGTGTAAATAAGATAGCTTAATTATCTCAGGTTTTTGAAAGAAATGTAAGTCCTGTCAATGGTCAAATCATAATTTTTTTTTGGACGTTAGGGCATTCAAGCGGGGGGGGGGGGGGGGGGGGGGGGGGGGGGGGGGGGCGGAAGAGCTTCCGTCGACCATCTAGCTAACTGCTTACAAGATCTCCATAACAAATTTTATATAAAACATTGATTGTAGTGCAGCCAAATTCATACAAACAAAACTTACATGAAATTTCATCCCTAGGCTTAGGCTTTGTTTTGGACGGCTTTCTTACTGCTTTAAGAAGTAATAAAAAGAAGTCACAAATGAAGCCCAATGATTCGTTTGGGACGACTTATTTACTGCTTCTTAAAGCAATTTTATAGTATAAAAATTTTAATTTTTGTAATAGAGCATTGCTTTAAGAAACAATAAGAAAGCCGGCCTAAACGAAGCCTAAGCCTTCTCTTGGAACATGAGCTTCCTTACTGTTTTTTAAAACAACTTCTTACAATAAAAAATTAAAGTTTCATACTTGAAAGCTACTTTAAAAAACAATAAGAAAGTTGTCCCAAACGAAGTCTTAATCATCTATTCGTCAACACAGAGTGTTTTCTTATTACAGTAATTTTGTTTTATTTTTTGCTTATCACAAATCTGAGAACACCTACATAAATGGTTAGAGGAAGAAGAACGGTAAAAGCTGAAGAATAGAGAACTGGAGGAAACTCATTTCTTGATTTCTCATCATAACATTGTAGTACATAGCTTGTGTATATATAGGTGGACTGAGCTCATGTGCTCATGATGATTAAGCCGTTGGCTGCAGACCTTGGCAGAGTAGTGGGAAGATCTGTAATGAGTAAGTGAGGTGTGCTATGCCTACAGTGCATCTAAGTGCTAGCACTAACATCCCCCCCCCCCCTCCGCAATTGAAGCATCCGAGGAGCGGAGGCTTAATTTCGATCTAAGTTCCTCAAAGCGTTTGATCAGTAATGGCTTAGTGAGTATGTTCGCTGGCTGATCAGCGGAGCAGATGTGCTGTACTTGAATTGCGCCATTGTTGATGTGCTGGCGGATAAATTGGTAATCAATCTCAATGTGCTTGGTCCGAGCGTGGAAGACAAGATTAAGAGCCAAGGCTAGCGCGGAGGTGTTGTCACAATGGATGGATGTTGGCGGCATTGGTGAGACCTGAAAATCTATTAGTAGGCGGCAGAGCCAAATGACATCGGAGGTGGCCGATGCTAGAGCACGGTATTCCGCCTCAGTGGATGATTTAGCCACTATGACCTGTTTCTTGACAAACCATGATATGAGGCTTTTCCCTAGGAAAGTACAGAAGCCAGTGATGGATTTTCGATCGAGAGAATCGCTAGCTCAGTCAGCATCAGAATAACAGTTGATTTGAAGAGAACCATCGGATAATGGGAGCCCAAGACTGATTGTTCCATGCATATAGCGAAGGAGATGCTTTTGAGCAGTATAGTCTGCATTAGTGGGGCTGTGCATATGTTGACAGATGCTATTGACTGCATAGGCTATATCTGGGCGTGTAATTGTGAGGTAATTTAGAGAGCCAGCGAGACGCCTGTAATGTGTGGGATCAGAGAGTGGTAGGTGGTCATCTGGATGAGAAGTTGACTTGGAGATTATAGAGGTTGATACCGGTTTGCTGTGCTGTAGGCCGGTTGAGCAAATGATGTCATGTGCATATTTAGTTTGATGTAATAATAAGCCTGATGCTCGCTTCAGAACTTGTATGCCCAGAAAGTTGTTGATTTCACCCAGCTGTTTGAGAGAAAATTCTTGATCAATTTTGAGTGATGAGCTGATGAATAATGGTTTGGTTGTTACCAGTGATGAGTAGATCATCCACATAGGTGAGTAGGAAGATTTTAGTATCATGCCATGTGAAGCAGAGGAGAGAGGGATCTGCCTTACTGAAAGAGAAGCAAAATTTGATTAGAAAGGAGGTGAATTTGTTGTACCACTCTCTTGGTGCTTGCTTCAGGCCATAGAGAGCTTTGTATAATTTGAACACAAAGTGAGGATTGTCTATATCGGTGAAACTAGGGGGCTGAAGCATATAGACGTCATCGTGTAGATCTCCATGGAGGAAGGCATTGGAGGTATCAAATTGGAGCACTGGCCATTGATATTGAAGGGAGAGTAGTAGAAGCACCCATATGGTTGGCATTTTAGCCATTGGGCTAAATGTCTCCCGAAAATTAATGCCAAGGCCAAAGCCTTGAGCCACTAACCGTGCTTTGTAGCGATCCACTTCACCATTTGGTTTATGTTTGATTCGAAAAGTCCATTTGCAGCCAAGTACTTTAGTACGTGGAGGAGGGGGTACTATAGACCATGTGCCTTGCTTTTGGAGAGCAAGAAACTCCGCGGACATGGCAGCTCTCCAGTGAGGGAGTTTGTTTGCTTGAGAGTAGGAGGTTGGTAAAGGTCTGTGGAGGGAATAGTGAGGAGATCGAATATTCATTTGACGCAGTGAATGCCGACTTTTAGCCGGGTTCGCATGGGATGAAGAGAGGCGATGAATCAATTAGAGATTGGAGTAGAGGGACGAGATGTTGAGGGTTGTGGGGAGGAATGGTTGGTGGGTTGTGGTGGCGGTGAGGGAGTATGATTATGTAAGTGTGGTGTTTATATGGATCGGATCTGGTGGTGATGTGGAGGGGATTGAGGTAGGTAGCAGTAAATATGGGGAGGATATTGTTTCCTGAGGTGTGGTAGTGGGGTTAGGAGTATTGCTGATCAAGGCATAAGGGAATGAGTTTTTATGAAATTGCACATGGCGGGAAATGTAGAGATTGTTTGTTTGAAGATTTAGGCAACGATAGCCTTTGTGGGAGGGGAGTACCCCAGAAAAATACAAGGTTGTGAGCGGGGATGAAGTTTGGACGGCGTGATTGGATGAAGCCATGGGAAGCAAAGGCATCCAAAGGTTCTGAGATATGAGTAATCGGGTGGGAGACTATAGAGAAGCTGATATGGAATTTTATTATCGCAGGCTCTAGTAGGTAATCTGTTGATGAGGAAATTGGATGTTAGTAGAGCTTCAACCCAATACTGGTGTGGTAGATTAGCTTGATGTAGAAGAGTTCTTGTTGTTTCTAGGAGGTAACGATGCTTCCTTTCAGCTGTGCCGGTTTGTTCGGGAGTGTAGGGACAGCTGAATTGGTGGGAGATGCCATATTCGGTGAGATAGGAATGAAATGCTATGCTGATGAATTCTCCACCGCCGTCCGATCGAAATTGTTGAATGTTGGTTTTGAATTGGTTAAGAATTAATTTATGGACTTGCTGAAACTTGGAGAGAGTTTCAGATTTTGTGTGCATTAAATAAATCCATGAAAATCGAGTATGATCATCAATAAAAATGACATAGAATCTAAAACCATCTGTAGAAGAAAGAGGTGCTGGACCCCAAATGTCAGAATGTATTAACATAAACAGTTTGGTTACACGAGAGGAGGTAGAAGAGAAAGACAACTTCTGGCTTTTGGCCACATTACAGGACTGACAGACATAGGAGGATAAAAGACTACATATTGAAGAAAAAAGTTTAGCTAGTTGTTGTTGAGTTCGGGTGTGAGAATGGCCGAGTCTGGCATGCCAGAGAGCTGAGTTGGAGGCTGAGGTGTGAAGTGTGACGGGGGAATTTTTGATGATGGAGAGACCGTGTAGAGACCATTACGGTTGTGTTCACGGATGAGAGGGCGGTTGTCCGTAAGATCCTTGATTAAGAAGCCATGAGAGTCAAAAAATATAGAGAAGTTATTATCAGAAGCAAGTTTATGTATTGAAAGAAGGTTATGAGAGAGCCTTGGAACATAAAGAAGCTGGCAAAGATAGAGCTTACAATTCGAGTCGAGGAGGGGTAGAAGGCCTTGACCAGTGTGATGAATGGGGAGGGAGCTGTCGCTGGCTGTGGAGATGGTCTCTGTCCCGGTAGGGAGCTGATTGCTGCAGATTGGTGATGTCGGGAGTGAGGTGTGTAGATGCTCCGGAGTCAAGGACCCACGCATTGAGCGAAGTGGGTTGCGAACTAGTCAGCAGAGCCTTTGGTGTAGCATTGGATGGTGCAGTGCAGTTTGCATTATAGCGATGCCAGCACGAGGAGGCAATGTGGCCTAGCTTTCTACATATTTGACATGTTTGTCTGCTGGTGTCACTGCGATTGGGAGAGTTGTTTGGTCTGAAGGGAGCTCCACAACCCCTAGATCCTCGATAGGTAGAACGACTACGAGGGGTAATACCATGATTGGTGTACATGGCTGTAGGATCCGACAAGATGCTGCTGGCTCGATGAAGCTCAATTTGAAGATGAATCTCTTCATTGCAAAGTAAGTTGTACAGTACGTCGAGACTTAGGGTAGTTGGCTTGTTCGGATGGTCTTGAATGGATTATACGGCGGGGGAAGACCGTTTAGTATATGAATGATAATTTCCTCAGGATCTAGGAGAGAACTAGCTGCTGCGATGTTATCTACAAGAGTTTTTTATTTTTGCCAGATATTGCATCATGGTCAAATCTTTCATCTGAATGTGATACAGCTCATTTTTGAGCTGAATCACCCGTGACCGATTGGTGGGCTGTAATCGCAGTTCCAGTGTGATCCAGATGTCTCTTGCAGTGGAAAGGGTGAGGATGTATGGCAGAACCGCCGGCGAGATTGTTGAGAGTAAGGCAGATACTAGATTTTGATCAATCAAATTCCACTTCCTGAGCTCACCGGAGTTGTCATCGGTAGAGGAAGCTGAGGGTTTAGGGCTGGCACCAGTGAGATGACCCTCATAACCATTTGCAGAGAAGAGTTGAAAAATTTGTAGTGCCAAATAGGGTAGTTGTCACTAGTGAGTTGATTGGATATCATGAGCTTGAGATTGTTCATCAAAAACTTCAAGGATGACAGAATGACAATTTTTGTCATTGTTGAAGACTGGATTGCGGTAGGTTGTGAAGCTCCCGTTGAGGACTGTGTTGCCGAAGGATCTGTCATGATCTTGCGGAGGAATAGGCTTCTTCAGAGCCAATAGCTCTGATACCATGAGAACACCTGCATAAATGGTTAGAGGAAGAAGAACGATAAAAGCTGAAGAACAGAGAACTGGAGGAAACTCATTTCTTGATTTCTCATCATAAGCATTGTAGTACATAGCTTGTGTATATATAGGTGGACTGAGCTCATGTGCTCATGATAATTAAGCCATTGGCTGCATACCTTGGCAGAGTAGTGGGAAGACCTGTAAATAATGAGTAAGTGAGGTGTGCTATGCCTGCAGTGTATCTAGGTGTTAGCACTAACAAAATCATCATTCCAATTTGATTGTTTGAATGGCACAAAATCAACTTAATTTTAGTGCTTGGTTGTCATAACTTATCTGTAAGATGAAACATGACTATTCTCATTATTTTATTACTTATACGATCACATTATATTTCATGCATGTTTCGACATAACACCATCTCATATATGATCACGAAGAGATGTGTTGAGTTTCTTAGGAAAATAACACAAATGATGTTGAGCTAGAGTAGCAATAAGGTGCTCACAAACAAGGATTTCTTACTAATTAAGGCTCATGAATAAAGATTTAAGTGTATATTCTTTTATTAAAATTCCTTAAGATCCAATTATCCAAAACCTTACACTAGTGTTGATTCAAATGCAAATCTCAATCATTTCTTTTAAATCTCTTAACACATTTCAAAAAGTCTTATGATTTCTCACAAATTTGTCAAAAAGGAAAGAATTTTATTTAAATTGAACCTCTCTCCTCATGTTTTGGAATGTTTCAAGATAGAATGCTCAGAGCTATAATAAACGAAGAATAAAGTTATTTTGAATGAAGCTGCAGCGAATTCTAACAACCTTAAATTAATATGTTTTGAATTGATAATTTAAAATTTTAATAGAAGTGTTTTTATAATAGCGCGAGCAATAAAATGTCATTAAAATAATTTCAAAATTTTCAAAACTTCTTTAATTTTATGTTTTGAATTAAATAATTGAAATTTTAAAATGCAAATAACTAAAATTAAAAGTGAAATTAAATACTTAAGTTGTCAAGCAAAAATTTCAAGAAAAATAAATTTTTGTACTAAATGATTACTTTAGAAAACAGTAAGAAAATTATCCCGAACGAAACTTGTCAGTTATGTTCATGCTCATGTCAAGTAACAGGTTATTGCCCAATATGAAAAGCGACAAACCATAGAAATCAAACTGAGGAAAAATGTTTCTGTTCATACAAAAATTTTTTTTTTTTTTGGATAGTTAGGAGATTCGAGTTCGAATAAAATGGGAGGAATTTCTTAAGTCGATTGCTCGCCGCAGACCCGATCTCAGAAAAAAAGTTCAGAGAAGGTTAATTTTTGCATTCTTTCAAGTTCTCCACTACAGTAAGTTATATCTATATGTAGAAGTGTTAGGGCATCTCCAACCGAAAACTTCATTTTTCACGGCAAAGTAACGCAAAACTCCAAAATGGCGCGGTGATGCTCCAATCGAACGCCATTTTAGGTGTTTTTGAGAAGGTAACGATCGCCCTCCCTTTCGCGCGTTTTTCCGGTTGAGAGCAAAAAATGGCGTGAGTGAACAGTGCGATGCCAATATTGACGTCACACTGTTCATCCGCGATCAAATGACGATCGGTTGGAGCAAAACAAGAACGGCAAACAAGTCGGTTGGAGATGCCCTTAATACTGATATTCCGCTAACTACAGCAACCGTAAGTCATGGAGATAGTGCGGTAGTTTTAAAAACTGAACACCATCGTGGAGTAATAACAAACTCTCATTTTAAGTAGTTGCAGAATTATCATTCTTATCAAAAAGGATTTAGGCCTTAGATAATTTTTTTTTCTCGTCATTTTACTTATGGCCTTGTGGTAAAATTTAGATTCTGTTTGAGATAATTTTTTTATTTTTTAAATTATTTTTTTAGTACAATATTTTTCAGATCAAAAAATTTTTATATTAAAATATTTCTTTAAAAATAATAAAAAATTATCATGAAAGAAACTTTACAGCAATGATTTTTGCCGCTATTGATTTGTCGGAGGTTGAAATGGATGATGAAGGGTATATTTTGTGGTCGTTTTAAAACCGTTGGTATGATATAGCTAGGTACTGAAATTATTTTGATAGATAAAAAAAAAAGAATTGTATTTCTGAAATTCATGTAAGTAGAGAATATAAATCAACGCCACAAAATTTCCATACGCTCAACATATGTCCATCTTAGACTACTGGGTTGAGTGGCAATTTCATAAATACAGGAAAGTAGGGCTGCAAGCGAATCAAACGTTCGACGAGCTACTTGTTGTTCGGTTCGATTAAAGCTCGTTTGAGATCGTTTAATTAAGTAAACAAACAAACTTGAACAATATTTTAAATACTCGATTCTTAAATAAACAAACTTGAACACTAATGTGTTCAGCTCATTTATGTTCGCGAACAACATCATTTGAGGTTCGTGAACAAGCTCGACATTAAGCTCGATAAGAAGCTCGATAAAAGCTTGATTCGTGTTCGATTTTGAACTCGTGAATAAGCTCGATGAAAATAATTAATATTTGACTACATAATTAATAAATATAAATAATCATTACCTTTGTTATATAGACAATTGCTTTTATTATAAATGTGTTTGTTTATGAATATGTTCATGAACGTGTTTGTTTGATAGTTAAAAAAATTAGTTAAATATGTTAGCGAACAAGCTCGATAAACACTAAACGACCGAACATGAACTGAACATGAACCGAACATGAACACTCCTTAATTTAAATGAAGCAAACATGAACACAAATGCTAAAGCTCGACCAAACATGAATCAAACATGAACAAGCTGATATTAAATGAACACAAACATGAACACTCACATACTCGGCTCGGCTCGGTTCGTTTGCAGCCCTACAGGAAAGGAAGAGAAAATATCAAGAGCAAGGTAACCTTTTTCTCAAATATCACACATATACTTACAATTTACAAATTGAAAGCAGAATTGACTTTTCTTTATCATTAATGTTGAATGCTTAGTGTTGAGTCCTGGAATAATTGCGGCGGCAGAGAAATATAAATTTTAACATCTTAGTTTTGTACGAAGATCCAGCACACAAACCGATAAATCAATAAGTTGAGCGTTCATAAGAGACATCATAGTTTTTTTACGTGGAAATCCCTGAAAAGGGGGAAAACCACGGGGTCTAGCCCAGCTTGAATGAATCCACTATTGCAATTGATTATAAATGAGGCCCTTCCTTAGGAGGAGGATCTTGGCTCGAAGTAGCAAATATATATCATATAGAGTGTATTATATGGTAAGAGTTGGAAGAAATAGTGTTGATATGTTCGTTTTGGCTGTAGGACTATAGTCGATAAGCGATGTAGGTCAGAATGATCGTAATCGGATGACAGTCGTCAGAAGGACTGGAGGACCGTAGTCGGTGAGCGACGGTGATCGGAAGGGCCATAGTTGGGAAATAGTGGTAAAAAAAGATCGTACTTAATGACGGGCAAAAGTCTAGTGTGGTCGTGAGGAACTCCAGTTGTGGTAGACAGACTGGTGGAAGTCCGATGGTGATCGGCGGATTGGCAAAAGTCCAACGGAGGTCAGGAAGAACTCTGGAGGTTGTTGGCGGACCGACAAAAGTCCGACGTTGGTCAGGAAGATATTCGGCTGAGTTCATCGGACTTGTGAAAGTCCATCAATAATCGGGAAGAACTTCGGCGGTGATCGGCGGACTAGCGGAAGTCCGACGGTAGTCGGTAGACCGGCAAAAGTCCGGTGTTGGTTGGGATCTTCGGAAGAGGTCGGCGGACTGGAGGAAGTCCATCAATAGTCAGGAAGAATTCCGACGGTGGTCGGCAGACTGAAGGAAGTCCAACGATGGTTAAGAAAAACTCCGATGGTGATCGGTAGACTTGCAGAAGTTTGACGATGGTCGGCGGCGAGGAAGCTTCCATACTTCAAACCAATACCTTCCTTTTAAGGAAGACTCTCATTTGTAATCAATTGCAAGTATTAGTGGATTCATTCAAACTCGGCCAAGCCCAGGGGCGGAGCCAGAAATTTTTATTAGTGGGAGCACAAATTAATGACTTTCAAATTACTCTCGATTATTTTTTCATAATTTTTTAGGTATTTTTATTTAATACTTCATAGTAATCTAATACTTAGATCTTTTAGAAATATTAATATTTATTTTTAATAATTTATTAAATTCTATATTTTATTAGTTGTATTTGACACAAATTTATAATTACATTATTTTATCTTAAATATTTAAGTATTTATTTTATTAAAAAAGAAATTTATAACATGTATATATATATATATATATATATATATATATATAATGTATTACAATATAAATTAAATCCTTGAAATAGGAACGTGAAATGCTCCATGGATCAGATGGTAATTGCATCTTACAAAACCTGGGTGGCGTAGGCTCAAATCCACCCCAAGCCCAGCGTGGGCTTTATTTCTTATTAGATTATTTTTGTTACTGTGGGCTTTGCTGTTATATGGTAATGGGCCAGTGGGGGCCCGTGCCCCCAGGGCCCCCAGTCTAGCTCCGCCCCTGGCCAAGCCCCATGGGTTTCCCCCTTTTCAGGGGTTTCCACGTAAAAACTATGATCTCTCTTATGAACGCTATACCCATATTCTTTTATAAGTTTGTATATTGGATTTTTGTACAAAGCTAAGACATTAAACTATATCTCACTCAACCGCTGCGAATATTCCAGGACGCATGAGATAGTTTTTTTTTTTTGGAGCATTTAGGTTAATTAGGCAATACTCTAACTATTTAAATGATTTAACAAAAAAATGTTTTTTATAGTTTATTTTCATTAATTATTAAGTTAATATTTTATTTTAATTCATTTTTTATTTTAATACTTTGTTTTAATTTTTATTTTTAAATTAATTTTATTTTTTAATTTTCATTTTTTACTTGAGTTTTACATATTTTTCTATATAGTTTACAAATTTATTTTAATTGAGTATAAATTTAATAATTTATTTTAATTAAATTTTAAATTAATAATTTATTTACTAACTTATTTTACTTAATTATTAATTTTAATATTTTAATTAAATAAGTTTTAAATTTTAATTTTTCTATAATTATAGTTTAAATATAAAGGAGTAAAAATTTTGACACACTCCTTTCCATCAAACTGGTTGGGTGCTTGATGTTTATTTTATCTAAGTTCGAATCCCAAGGCAGACGGGACGCGGGAAGCAGGGCAGTGCGGGCGGGTAACAGGCAGCAGCTGGGCAGGCCAGTGCGTGAGGCAACCGGGCGGCTTCATTTTTTAAATATATTTTTTTAATTTTCGGCCGCTATGATCGCTAGAAATAAATGCTACTGGAAATAAACCGCATATTTTAGTTTCCTACGTGGTTTATACCGATTTTCTTATAGTGTGCAACGTTGTGGCACTATAGTGATGCACACAAACACACACACACACACAGACACACACACACACACAGACACACACACGAGATGGTTAGTAAATGAGCGGTGGTCTGACAACAATCGACGAAATTTTGATGATAATTGTGCTTGGTTAGAACTATAGGATCCTTAAAGCCTGAGAGCTCTCTCAAATCTCCAGCCAAAAGTTCCCTTCATGAAAAGAGCATAGGCCTATAAATAAATTTTTGTGAGTGACAAGCTTTATAAATATGAAAAAAATCGAGGCTAAATTCGGAGTGTTTTATCAGACTGCTCATATAGATTGCCTGATCATATAATATTTATTCATGCATTTAAGTGCATCAATGATGTTTGAATTAAGCGATCTTAGGCTAGTTGGATTTCTCTCGTCTAGCCACTCAATTTGGCTATAAGCATGTCATATTTGTAGATCATATGATCATCCTATTTATGCTTTGAAGCTTCTAAATATGCTTCAATCCATTGATTTGGGCCCTTTTGGACTCATAATGGATTGATTTTGGTGTCATTGGATTAGTCTCATTGAAGCGTTCATTTTGATTATAAGTTTGTTGAAATTGAAATTTGAATGGTCCTACATTTAATTTAAAAAGTTTTCAACTTGAGCATGTCTCGAGATTCGTGCTCAACCAAGACGATTTTTTGACATATCAATCGTCGTTTTAATGATGAATGTGGTTGGAAGATAGACTTTAATATCAAATGATTGTATAACTCTTCAGCGAGGGTTTTGACTATATATATTAAAATGTAGATGTATTTTAGTTTATAATAAAATATTGAGCATATTTAAAAAAATAAATAATAGTCATACTTCTTCAATTTTTATTATTATTAATACGACATCACCAAATTAGCTTGATTGGGCACGAATCTCGAGGCAAAAGCTAGTTGGAAACTTCAAAAATTAATTCCGGGAGCACCCGAACTTCGATTTCAGCGAGCTTATAGTCAAACTGAGCGTCTCGGAAATATGAACCCAACGACACCAAGATCAACCCAATCCGAGCCCAACTGAGTCCGAATCAAGGACCCGAAGCGCTGTTATAAGGTTCAAACTACAATTTGAGTTACCAAACGGTCCTTGATTTTAACGAGCTTATACTCGAATTGAGTGGCTCGACGAGACGAATCCAACGAGCCCAAGATCGCTGAATTATTTCATCATTAAGGCCTCTAAATGTCCAACACAAGGTGCACGATCGAAGGGTTCGATATCGGCCGTCCATTCAAACCACTCCCTATTCGCCCATGATCTCACACCTATTTACGAGCTATGCCACTCCAGAAAAACTATAAATAGAGCCCTAATTCTACACAAAGGGGACTCAAGTGAAGAGAGAAGAATAAGAGAAGGAGGAGAAGGAAGAAGCTCCTTCTCGACCACCGCCGGAGCTCTTCCCACCGCCTGAAGATGCCGAAACTTTGCCGGATTTTCGAGAAACGGCGGGAATTTGTAGAACTTTGTAAACTTGCTTGAAGAAACAAATTGTAATATGATTGCCCCGACTTGTGGGACGAATCATCCATTTGTAATTTGCAAAACACTAGTGGAATTTTTCAAGTGGGCGAGACCCCGTGGTTTTTTCCCTTTTTGGGTTTTCCACATAAAAATTGATGTAGGAACATCTTTAGTAGAATAAATCCTTAGGAATAGTCTATCCTTTATTAGCTTAGGTGTATGGTTCTAGAGTCTTCTATTATGCCTATATATTCAAGATATTGTAAGGAATGGAGGTCATTAAATGATATAAACTCTTTTGAAGCTTTGAGAAAGCTCTCTTCTTCTTCCCTGGATTGGGAAACTCCTTGAAATCCTTCTTGCAGGTTTGATCTTCCGACGATCCACTACATCAGTTGGTATCAGAGCCAGGAGCTTGTGAAGATCGATGTACTGCAGAAGGTCGGCTGTCGACGACGATCGAAGCCGCAAAACAAGATTGGCGTTCGACGACGTTCGACGTCAAGAAAGGTGGGCTGTCGAAGATGCTCGAAGCCGGATCGCCTTTTACCAAGCTCAGTCGAAGGAATTGCTCGATCGGGTAGACAGAAACCTTGCTCTGATTCGCGAAAACCTTCGAGCAATAAGGAAGATGAGGAAGACGTCGGCAACCATACCGAGGTACTCTCCTTCTTCTTCTTCGATCTCATCATTCGCTTCACGGAGACACCGTCCGTCCCGCCACGATTATCCCCCGCTAGAGCTTCCGCTCCGGTGGCGCGAACCTCCTCCGCTTCAATACCGGATCCCTGTTCCCAAACCTCTTCCGCTGCCGCCTGACCTGACCAACGCCGAACCGACTCCGTTGAACAAGTCTTCAACAAAGCTTCCCGTAACCCCAACCGCCGATCAGCTTCCGGCAACCCCAACAGCCGCCGATCCGGGGTTGCCGACTACAGCCAGTACCAGGCCGCGAGAGACATCTCTGGCGCCCCCAAACCCATTTTCACCTTTAGTTCTGCCCGCCGACCAGACTCCAGCCACCTCAACCTCAGATTCGCCGACGCCATGCTTCGCCGGGTGCTTACCAGAGCTGGATACCGCTATTTCTCTGTCACTCCTCTATTCCACCAATACGCAGGGACAATCGACCCTACTTCCTCCTGCATATTCTCCTGCATTTCATTCGCTCCAGCAAAATGCAACCCTCGAGCTTGCCGAGCAATCCCACGCCAAATCATCGCCTATTGTAATAGGGGAAGCAACCGACGCTGCCATTCCGCCATTGCCGCTCGCTCCTTCCTCTGACCCTTCTATGAGGCATCCAAAACTCGAAGCCAAGGAGAAGCCCTTGTACGAAATCGACAGTGAGAAGAATCCTGCTTCTTCGAATCCTCCTATCGTATACTCAAGTTTAAGCTTCGAGAGCTCAGAAGGCTATCAAAGCCGGAATACCCACTGCGGTAGCATAAAAAACATCAATGGTTTTGCAAACAACAATAAAAAGCGTGGTTCAAGCGTCTCCATCAGTCAGGAGATGCTAGAGAATGGCGATGAAGACAAGGGTAAGGATTTTTGGTGTTCACCAGATCCGGGAGGAACCACTCTACCAATTTGCCGAGTTGTTGTGGCTTCCATGGGAGGAGCTACCGTCCCGTCGCCATCTTTCCTTCTCTTTTTTCTCGCAGGCAAATCTTCCTTCCCTCGATCGTGCTCGTCTTCCACCGAGAAAAATAATCTACTGACACAGCCAGCCTTACACGCAATCTATTTGATAAAATGCCTCACTAGGGTTCCGTTGCCACCTTGCTCCGACCAAGCTCTTGAGAACGTCCGCGAGATCGTGCTTTATTTCCTCACCTCATGCAGTGACCGTGATGTTTCATCGCTGATCGGCAAATCATGGTTCAACGCTGAGACACTTATACGGCTGGAGTTCTTTATCGGTAACTGCTATGCCGTCAGCAAAGAGAAAGAGGAGTGGAATACTCCAAAACCATGACACACGTCTCTTCTTAAGGGCGCTTTGAATTCTAAAATTCTCAATGAGCGAATGTTTGAGCTATGGGCTTCTTTGGCGCCATAGGAGTGGAAACTCTGTATTCCTTCAACAAGTATTACTGGATGCCCTGTGAAGTCTAAGTTAAACCAGCAAAGGATGGGGATTTTTGATGCTGTTAAAATCTTAAATGCAACCCTAGTGTTGGTTGAGAAAATGGGAATTCCCGATACAAAGACCGGAAGCAAGTTTTATGATTCAAAATTTGCTGCTGAACATTCAATTGGTCATAACACGGTCAAGCTAGGATGCTGTGACTGGTGGATAAAGAGATCAAAAAGGATTGCCACATTGGAGTTTGACGGAGTTCATAAATCTAAGAGCCAACTGAAGCTAATCGTCTTCTTGTCAAGGGTGCTGTTGAATGTGTTCTGGAAAGAAGTACTCATGTACAGCTCTCCGATGATTCAGTTGTGCCAGTGGACAAACAATACAGGCAACTGCATAGTTTTACAATCAAGAGAGAGGTTTATTTTGACAGCATATAGCAAGATGGATTGTTTCGAGCAGACAGAGAGGCTCTTTCATTTTATGGAGAAAATGAGTTTTATTTCATGTAATATTCTAATGTTGGCCTATTTGTCAGCTGGGGATTTCTTCAAATTAGTTGAATGCTTTCCGAGATTGACGGCTGAAATTACACCTGATGTTCACAATAGATTGACCGAAGAAGAGAAGGTGAAGATATGTTGCCCCATTAATTATGAGCAGCTCTCATTACAATCCTGCAAGGACTTGGCACAGACCCTCAAATTTCTACTTAAAATTGTAGTTCAAGTGCTACTGTCTCAGCAATCCAAACTCAAGGGTCTATTCCAAGAGTGCAATCGCTTCAAATCCTTTGATACTGAGCAAAAACAATCTAAAGATGGCACTTTTATCGAGAGATGCAAAATCTTTGACCCAGGAGGATTGCTACATTCCAGCCCTTCTCCGATGACTCGTCTCGACGGAGTCGAGCCTTTTTGGATGCAAGGGGAGTATGATGTAGGAACATCTTTAGTAGAATAAATCCTTAGGAATAGTCTATCCTTTATTAGCTTAGGTGTATGGTTCTAGAGTCTTCTATTATGCCTATATATTCAAGATATTATAAGGAATGGAGGTCATTGAATGATATAAACTCTTTTGAAGCTTTGAGAAAGCTCTCTTCTTCTTCCCTGGATTGAGAAACTCCTTAAAATCCTTCTTGCAGGTTTGATCTTCCGATGATCCACTACATCAAAAATTATGGTGTTCGTATTCTCTTTTCAGTTTGTGTGCTGAATACTGGTACAACGCTTGAACGCGAATTTACAAACTCTATCGCCGCGTATATTCTAGCACGCAACAATTATTAAAAATATAAAATTAAAATTTCCTTTAAATAAGAATGATTGTAAGTATATAATAAATTGAATATGCATATTTTTTTTATATTTTATTTTAATGTAAGATTGGAAGATATAAAAAAATCCCGTTTTACATTGCATTATTTTATAAAAAAATCTTTAGAATTTATTTATTGTTTAAAAAATTAAAAAGGCCGACGACTATAAATAGGCGACATTAGACTCTCCTCCACTTCTCTTTAACCCTTCAATTAGGGTATCTTCGCCTATACCTAGATCCGTCTATTTTTGTTCAGTGGTGCGAAGGAGGTGATCAATTCCAGTACCATTACTTCTCGGCTTTCATTTTAATTCAAGGGGAAAGAAAAAGTAAGGGTGAAGCCCTAAAATCCATAGTTGTGCTGCTTGCTCTGTGATCCCTTCATCTTATTCGAAATCTGTTTCTGACTAATTTATTCTTGCTTTTCAGGAAGGAAGATGGTTTCGGATGCGAGCAAGAAGAAAGCTGCCCAAAAGAAGGCAGCCGCGGCTGCGAAGCGGGGTGGGAAGTCCTCGTCGTCCTCATCCAAGGCTGCAGCAGCAGTTGCGACTTCGCATGATGGGACTTTGGAGAGTGTTAACAATGGGGTGGGAGCTCTCGTCATATCGGATCGCACGTGCACCGGCGTCCTTTGCTCGCATCCCCTGTCCAGGGATATCCGCGTGAGTGGCTTGCTGCTGTGCTGTATGGCTTTGATTAATTCTTCTACTACGTTCTATATTTCAAAATTTTTAGGAGTTGTTCTGATATACTGCTTATTGTATATGGAGCTCTGCTAGGTGTCTTTTTTGGTATTTTAAATCAGAAAGTGGATAATCCATGGTAGTTTGTGGTTCTGAATATTGTTGGGATCTTAATTTCAGTTGTTTTTTGGTCAAATTTTCTTTATGGACAGATGTTTTTGATGCTGCAATAAATTATTAGAAATAGCCATTTTTTTATTAGTTTTAAATGAGAATTTGACTCTTAACAAGACACAAATGAGAATTTAACTCTTAACATGACACAATGGAGAAAAATGATTTATGTAGCCGACCTCACCTAGTGGGATAAAGGCTTGATGTTGTTGTTGCACTGAATTTCACAAGTTAAAGTTGTTTTCAAATGTTCTTAAAATAATCTAGAAAAAAATTGTGTTATTTTGTCTTTCAAGATATGTTTGTCATTCTTCAACCTTATGTTGGTACTATTGTTATCTGAAATTTATTGTTTTTCTTTTTCCTGGCAATTATTCTTAATTAATATTCCTTTATGGTTTACCTATCCAGTTATAACTATTTTGTTGGTCCCTCTTAATCGTGGGGTTGGGGATCTACTTCTTTATGCGTAGCTATACTCCATAGACTCCCCAATAATATGCTTTTGGCTTGCTGCCCTCCCATTACTTTTGTAGTAGATATCATCTTGTATTCAAATCTACGTAGTTTTGCAAACTGATTTATCTCTCTCTACTAACACTTTATTCGAAATTAACATATAGTTTATTTTGGAGGAAAAATAACCTTACAATCAATCAATTAATTGTCTTGTGACCAAGTTAATATGCTTATTCTACTTCTATTAATCATGAAAATTGAATCCTTTTTAAGTTGATATTCAAAGACATAAAAGTTGCCTAGATGAGGCGTTGTGAGAATTCAGAAGGATGCTAATAATCTCAACTTGGTTCGGTTGACACATCTTAATATTAGCTCGAAGCTATTCAATTCAATCTTGAGTCAAACCATGCTTGTTGTTCGTTTAAGGTTGGGTGAATATGGTGGGTTGTTGACCCTCCATTCCTCCCATAGATGAATATTATGTCATTTCTATACATCGTTCCATAAATAGATCATTTACTCGGCAATTTTGAATTCAATTTAGTCAAGGTGGTGTTAGATGTAGAGTCAGTCACTCAAGTCCTAATTTGTAACATGGATCACAATTATTGTGTTAGCTGTGATATGAACGACTTGGCTACATTTTTGCACTAGTCCATAATTAGCATAAGAAATGGCTTATTATGCTCAGGTTGCTATTTTAATCATATTGTCTATCCACTCGGTTGAACCTAGATTACTTGGCTTGGCTCCAATAGAGAGTGAACCCAAGTCAGTCAGAAAGAAGATAAGTTTGATGGCAATTGGATTGGCAGAATAGGAATCGATGACCCAAGATGTTTTTGGTTTCCCAATCATCAAGCAACACATGCTCAGTTAGTTACTATGCTTCTTGCTTATCCAATGCAATTACAATCTCTTGAATCAGAGTTTGACATGGGTCCATACATTTGAATTATCGTTTGTATAAAACGTTAACTGTGTAGGAGAGATACAAGAGAAAATCCCATGTTGGTCCATAAAAACTATACCTGATGTAATCAATATGACGTCTTTGTATCTATGAAAATCTAACAGGATATTTTCGACATATGTGCAACTTTTTGGCTCTTTTTCCAATGAAAGGTCCAAGAATAGAAGAAAAAAGTTTTCCATCTCAATCTCCCTCTCTTATCGCATCTCTTTAAATTAATCTTATGGTAATTCTTGTTCATCTAAAGAACATCAAGCCATCATGTTCTTTATTTTAATTATTCATGAATTCATAATACATGTATTTACATTTTGTTCTAATCTCGAGTTAGCTCAATTTGATGTAGGCCTGACTCAATTCTTGTTTATTTTAACCCGACCTGGCTTTCTTGTTGCAATCTAAGCTTGATTTGAGCCAAAAAAATTGTTTTTCCTGAATAATCTTTGGTCTTCAAGTCAAATTCATAGTTTACATCTCATAGGCAAGCTTCATTAAGGCATTGCATTGCCTCAAGGTGCTAAGGAGTGAGATGTGTTAGTGCCATTATTTAAGAGATGGATGGTAATACTTCAAACACATAAGCTGAGTTAGTTCTTGATGATGATAATTTGACATTAGGTGATGTGGAAAAAATATTAGAAGTTGGAGAAGTATTTTTTTTCCCGCATAACCCTATTTGCATGCTAGCAATTGCATTAGCATTTTATTTTTCAAGAGTTACTTATAAGTCATTTTAAAGAATTTTTAAGACACATATTAGTATCTTTTTGAATTTATTATATATTTATATTATTTGCACAACATATGCATTTCATAAATGAGAATTTGGCTTTTAACAGGATACAATGGCGAAAAAGGATTCATGTAGCCGACCCCACGTAGTGGGACAAAGGCTTGATGTTGTTGTTTGTTGTTGTACAAGCTTTTTGCTTATTTGACCATTATGTATGTGAAATTTAGGCCTAGTGATAAGATCATGTTACATTTAAACCTTTAAGAAGTTGCATGCAAGGAAGGTTGATATATTTAAAATTTTGAAACACATTGATATCAATGCTTATAAAATAGAAATTTCATGAAATTTTGGTATAAATCTAGTTTTTTTGGTGTTTAATTTGATCTTATTTCATTAGTCTACTACTGTCCTTGAATTCTACTCTATTTCTACCTACCTATGATTCTACATCTAAGACTGCGAAATACTTTCATGCAACTAATTCCTAAAGCTATTCTAGATTATGAGATCTTGTTCACTATTCATGTTGGATTTCAGAGATATGCTTTTTGGGAGTGTCAAAAAATTACCTAACATGACAAGCTGACATGAACATGATGTGAAAATCTAGGTTCAAGTTGAGTCGATTAAATTTCAAATCGGTTTTGGTTTGATCCGAAAAAGTTAAAATTGACCTAATTACTATTCAAGTTTGGGCTAAATGGTTCATATTAAGGTTAAACTGATTTTGTTCAAATTAAGTTGATTACATTCAAGTTAATTGGGTTATGTTTTGTTGATCTAAAAAATTGCATGATCCATATAATAAATTGGTTAAATGAGTCGAGCTTGGTTTGAATCGTGTTCAGATTAAATATTTTATTCCTAATAATAAATAGGCTAGTGATGTGATACAATCCGATGCGAAAGTGATTTGCTTAATGAAGTTTGCACGTTTAGATTTAGAGGCAATAATAAGCAAGATCTTATGCGGAATTGAACGATAAAATAAATATTAAAGTGGTGCCTAGTTTAGGTTAACTCACATGCATAGAAGTTAAGTTCAAAAGATAGCTAGCTTAATCCAACATTGCATACATGGATAGTTCCAACAATTCCAATACTAACAATAAGATTAGTCTATGAAAGATCCCTCACCCAACTCTTCCTATTACTAGGCTTTTAGCAGAGAAGTATTAACATGATTGTCATGAATTTACTAGACCACAATTGAGAAGCACTTTGAAGATAAAAGAGTCGGGGAAAGAGTTTACCCAAAGACGAGAGATTGCGAAGCTCCCCGTTTGATCACCAAGACACTGGATGAAGAGCAACTAGCAATGTCAAGGCTTGGACACATTTAGGAAGGTGATCATTGACTCCTTGGTCAGCATGGCAGCAAAAGATGGCCGCCAAAATGATTGGACAGCAACTGGAGATGTGTAGGCTGCAGCAATTGATGGTTGAAAACCCCTTTTTGGCCTTTAAAATACTTCTAACAGCAGTTTGACAGCAACTTAAAGCAATGGGACAACAGTTTTTCCCGTCAAAGGAGGCTTAGGCAGCAATTGACAAAGTAGTAAAATCAGGCACTTTGCATAAGAATACTGGAGCACACAGGAAGTCACGCCTTGCAAGGAGGAAGAAGACCATTGAAATCCACCATGGTTGGTACATTCCTGCCGTTACTGCTTGAATGATGCAAGGATGACCAAAGAAATAGGAATTACAAAGCTCCGGTGATCATTTGTTTATTTGAGAGGAAGTAGACAGCCACCACGAGCTTCTGGATGCAGCTGGACATCAATCTGGAATTTAGAGACTGCGGGACAGCAATAGGAGATTGCCAAGATTGCTAGATAGCAACTTTGGTACTTAAAAAATTCTGGCCAGCCACCTACAATTGCTTAGGAAAGCTTGGACAGCTGCTGTAGACCGATGGGATCAATTCAAACCCAATAGGAATTAATTGGATTTAATTAAAGAGTTAATTGGGCGAGGGGGAAAAGAGATGAGAGGGAAAATCTGTATTTTAATTTCAGATTTTCATTAAGGGGAATTGTTAATTTGAATTTCAAATTAACACAATTAAGGGAGTAAATGGGGCCGGCGGTCATTAAGGGATTTATAAGGGGTTTAATTGTTGCTTAGGTGGCAAGGTGGAGAGAGAAGGGTGAGAGCTTTGTGTAGGAAAACTGAAATAGATTTCAGTTTTAATTGGGATGGGAGGGGGTTTAATTGAAATCAATTTCAGATTTCAAAATTTGGAGGAGGTGCATTGATGGCAATCAATGGGGAGCCTAATGAGGGGGCCGGCGGTATGGAGAGAGAGAGAGGGAGAGAGGTTTCCAAACATGAATGATGATTAGGAAAATTTTAAATAAATCCAAATTAATTTAATTTATAATTTGAATTCATTCAAAAAAATTTCCATAATTGGAATTTCCAGATTTGGAAAGAATTTGAATTTTGAAATTCAAATTCAAATGAGAACTAGGGAAGGGAGATGTGGGGAAGTGGTGGAGAGGGAAGAGGCCGGCGACAAGGTGGCCGGCCGGCAGAACTAGGGTGGCCGGCAGGTAGGGGCTCCAATGATGGCGACGTTAGTGAGAGGTTTGGCTCCTTTCAACTATTGGTCGTTGCTTGCGGGAGATTGTGGTGGAGAAGAAGAATGTTGCTTGAAAAGGGGAGAAAGGAGATGAACAAGAATATACGAGAAAGGTAGAGATAACTAATGAACTCACACAGAGATCGTAAGAACCGCGAACCTCGGACTCTTCCAAAGATTGACGAGTATTGCAAATCACCCTCCTCGGGCTTCTCCTCTCATGAACTCACTAAGAGATCACGTGAACTCACTAAGAGATCAACAAGAACATAAAACTTTTCATTATCAATCATCATCATCCCTTTCCAAGAGGAAGAGGAGGGCTTAAATAGCCAAATACATGAAGGAAAATAAAAAGACACAATTGCCCCTAGGGCAAACATAAAACAAAGCCTTCAAGTGAGGGTAGAAATGAAAAAAGTACAAATAACAAATAAAATACATGAAAATAAATAGACACGATAGTAGCCGTTGATCTTCGATGTCCTCATCAGCTAGGTTCAAGTCAAACAGATTAGATCGGGTCAATATTAGGTTGGTCTCAAACTTGACCTGTTAATCCGAATTGACGCCCCTAAACTTTCTCACCAATAAAAGAGAACTGGCTATGATGATTCATTGATTTACCTAATAGGAGCCTCATAATTTATGTTCATATTTGCTTGATATATATCGAATGCAACGTCTGTCAAAGACAAATTTGTCTAAGTTGAACATATTTAATGAAAATCTTTGAGTTAATTCTTGTCAAAAGCGTTACATCAAGCATTAATTTAATTATAATTTATATATTTCAGTTTTGTTAGTGGATTTCTTTCATTACTTAGATCATTTCGATTGTTATGTTTGCTTGAAGATATGCCCATGATGATGTATGAGAAGGGCTGTACTAGCCAATGAAGGCATTTTCTTGCATTAGGTTAATTTATTTGGATCTTAATTTAAACTGAGAATTAGTAATTGCGGATCTCATTTCATTTGAATTGAATTTTGTTCTTCTCTTGTATTCAAATAATAAATGTTGTTGCCTAGTACTAAAATTTTATGATTGAAACTTCAATCAAATGGATTGGACTTGGGTGAAAGCTTGGTTAAGTTTCAAATAAAGCTTTCGATTATGAGTATTACTAGTAAATCCAAATTGATATTTGACACAAAATTTATTTATCTAGTAGAGGGGATTGACGATCCATTGATGTTACTACTACCCCCGTTGATTGGATTGGGAATTTGCAAACCTCATTTGATTTGAATGGAAATTCAATTTTTTCTTTCATTGTTATAATGAATGATATTGACTAGCACCAGAACTCTATGGCTGGAACTTTAATTAAATAACTTGGTTTTGCTTGAAAGCTTGTTAGAGATTCAATTTAGGCATTTGATTATGATAATAACTATTAAGAGGGCCAACTTAATGTATGATCCAAAATTTATCTACTAGGTCATAGCCCTTATTGGTAGCATTAGATCATTGTAACTTGAGAATGTTTTTATGATCAGAGAATCATCAGTCTCCGTCAAGTAGGTAGCTACTACCCCACTACTATGACTTTTTTGAACTTGATAAAGAAGGTCTTGCAAGCTGGCTTGTAGATTATTTTTGAGTTTGTAGTTATGATGAGTTAGTCAATATATTGAAGACTAAAACCCAATTTGCAGACATTCATTTATTTCATATTTTAGAAATGAAATGATTAGCACTATTTTTGGAGCACATTTTTGGTACAATCGGGTTGTTATCCATATTTTAAATTGTAGCAATCCAGCCCAGTGCTTTAAAAATCGGACCAGACCGGCCGGTCCGACCGGTTCAACCGTGAACCGGGTTAAGGGCCGGTCCGGTCCAATCTGAAAACCGCCTTCACATTGAACTGGCCGGTTTTGGGTAGAACCGTCGGTTCAACCAGTGAACCGGTCCCGATTTTTTAAAACCGGCCGGTTCAAGTTTTTTTATTAATATTAGTTAAATAAATTATATAATATTAAATAAATATTAAACTTAATCATTATCAATATAAATATTAATGTTAAAACTCTTAAATTAAATTAAACACACTATTATTAGGGTTTAAGGTTTAAAAAAATTTAAATATTTTTTAAATAAATAATTTAACATATAATTAAAAATTTTAATTAATAATAATATATCTTTTATTATAAAACATTTATCTCCAAATTATCATGAAGCATTTCATATGGAGTGGTGGTACCATGTGAGCTCTTAACACAAGAGAACTCAAAATGCTATGTAAACACTAGCAAGAAAGTCTTCTCAAGTGGTGTGGGACTAAAGAAAAGAGTTGAGATGTAAATGAACTCATAACATATATAATGCATATAAAAACTATTTTTAAACAGATTTTTTAATTAATTATTTTTTATTGTAAATGAAACTTATTTATTAGTTAATAATAAAAATTATTTATTTATACACTATAAAAATAATTTATCATTAATAATTTTATGTATGTAATTATTTATTAATTATTTAAGATATAAATTTATAAAAGAAATTTGGTATACAATATAAACATGTAAAATATATTTAATCATATAATATAAAATAAGAATAATTTATATTAAATTTATAAACTTGTGTTATAATTAAATTTATATTAAATATGTATTTATATTAAATTATATGGGTTATATATAAATTTAATTTACATTAAAAATTAAAAATTAAAAATTCAAAAAAATATTTAAATTTAAAATTATCATATTTTTATGAGTGTAAATTATTATAAATATGAGATTTAGAATTTTTTTCTTTTATGTGAGATTTTAATATAATTCTTTTACTTAATTATATAAAATCTATGTTTCATAGTTTTTTTTTTTTAATTTAATTTTTTGCCTCAAACTTTGAATGATAATATTATTATTACGTTAATTTTATTAAATTTTAATAATATTTATTATTTATTACGTCATCCGGTTCGACCCCGGTTAGACCGGTTGAACCGGTCGAACCGTGAACCTCTCCTTCTTCCGGTTCGTTGTCCGGTCCGGTGTTCACAGCCTTGATCCAGTCTTAAACTATATTGAACAGAGCCTTAAACTATATTGAACAGAGGACTAAACCCAACAAGATGAGCAGGAGAGATTGGCAATGATTGCCATGTTAACAATAGTCCTAACCTAAACCTGTTGAACGCTCTCAAGTATAATAGCCTCTAAGGTTTTCTTTTCCTTTGGTTCTCCTGTTCAAGACAATTTTTTCATTTAAAATTCAAGACTTCAGCTTGAAGAGTACTCACATCAACCCAAGGTTTGTTTGAATCCATGATAGAAGGTGTAAGTTTTCTACTTTAATTTTGTTAATTTCTTTGTGATATGCAAAATTTTGGGGATGTTTAGGTCTATGCTTAAGAAATTCAGCCAAAGCTTGTATGAGGTTTGCATAACTAAACCATTTTCCGTAGTTGGTGCACCTTTTATTTGCTAAAATTGCATTCCTACTTCTGCTAAAATTGTTGTTTAATCCTACGACGACATGTTGCAACTCCATAAAAACTTGAGAGAATTTTTTATTTTCTTATTTACTGAACTTTGCTTAATTCCTTGAAATTTACAAACTGTATCATAACTCTGTTGAAATTTGCTTGATTTTCTGGACCGAAATAAAATGAAATGTTGCTACAAATCATTTTTGAGAAAGAATTGGTTGAATTTTAAACATTGCTTTGTTTGGAGTTGATAGTTTATTAATTGAGTATTGAATGCTACTACATGTAATTGTTGGGCTATAATTTGCCATTGCATTGTATATAGGATGAAAATCCAGTTAATTGAACTTCACAAATGGTAAGAGTACTTTGACACACGAATAGAAATTTAAATAAAGCATTTGATATTATAGTATGTAAATATGATGAGCTCAGTCATAACATTGTTTCTCTTCATTGGTCCAAACAAGACTTAAGTCATTGACAACTTTAAGTAGAACTTATTCATCAGTATTATGCACATTTTCAGAAGAGTAGAATTTATTATAATCCTTTTATGGTGATTAATTTATTGACACTCAGTTGTAGGTCCAATGTATGACTCCTTCAAGATAGAAAGCTTCTAACTTAAATACTTAGTCTTAATCCACTATATACACTTAATATTGTTGACAATATTTTTGATCTCCTCTCTTTAGTCACACCAACAGCAGATCCCATGCAATGCATGGTCATTTTTTACCCAAAAGCTACGTTCTGAATCCTTCCACTTATGTTAAACATCTTAGATCTCCTTGTTTAAGAAATTAGTCCCATTGAAGTTTTTAAGTACATTAAACATTTCATATTGAGAACCTAGGTTTTGAAGACTGTCTGATGCAGGAAGGTGCTTTGCAATTCACATTGCCTATATTGTTATCCAAATTTGGACCAGCGCCTCTACTTGCAATAATCTCTTACCTCATCTTTATTTTGAACTGAAAATCACACTTGATTTTAAGCTACTAGTCGTAGTTAAGTTAAGTCTAGTTAAGCACAACTGATCATATTTTTCATATATTAATTAATTAAGTTACTCATTATTACACTTGAATTTCCATATTATATGAAGAAACTCATCAAATATGTTGAGTTGCTGAGAAATGTTATTGATTTTTTACATATGATTTTCTTCATGAAAGCCTAAATTTTTTGTGCTTCCTCTACGTTTTTGACCCCAAGTAAAGTTGTCATAGAATTTATTAGAAGCATGTTTCAGTCTGCTCTTCAATCTGACATTCCTTCTCTATGACTAGTCTACTTCTTTAATATCTGAATCTGTTATATGCTTTAGTACTAATTGTACGGAAATCCTATGGAGCGTCATAGGTGTTGTATTAGTTACACGTTTTAGTTTCTCTTCAATTTGAGAGTCGGTTTCCCTGATTTTTCTGCTTCTTTACTGTTTGAACATGTTATATAGTTTAGCAGTCAGTGTATCTAAATCCAATGGAAAGTCATAAGTGTTTAATCACACAGAGCTCCTTAGTGTTGCCTATTTTCACGGTTACTCTTAGTATGCATCCTAGATACCTATAGGAATCATTATTTCACATGCATGCATTATTATCTGCTACTATTGCCTTGCTATATATTGTAAGACATATTGCCATTTGTACCAAATAATATAAAGCTATAATGAATTCTATTCCTTGTAAAACATACAGTACTGTGTTTGATTTATAGTTTTCTGGTATGATTTATTCTTTAATGTTCCACACACTGCACGTTAAGGCTTCAATACCTTGCCATTTTATTTGAAAGCCAACATTTTAAGCATGTGTCTTTTATTTGCATTCTGATTATAATGTTTGTTATGCTTCAAAATTTGAAAATATGTAAGCATACGATAATTCTTTCAAGCCTCTAGTGTTACTTGTTAGTTTTCCTACTGGTAGAGTGTCTGCAACATCTAAGACAGTTTCTAAGCCAGTTTTACCATCGATTCTTCCTCCCGAGGTAGGTGATGTTCATATGTTCTGATCAGTTTGAGATGTCTTGCCTTACTCTGTTTATTTCCCATTGGATGATCAGCTGTGCGCACACGACTTGTTTTTTGATCAACTACCTTGACAACAACTCTGTAGTGAGAGTTCTTTGCACTCTAGGATTTATGACAGACAAACAATGGAGTTACACGATGTTGGACTAGTAAATTGTTCTTTTTAGTATTTTTTTATAAGCCATCATTCTAATGTCATGTTTGTTTGGTTATTAATGTTAGCTTTAGTTTCTCTATTTTGTTTAGTTTTTAATAAACTTAATAAGATTTTTACTGTGCCTAGGCATTTGGTTAATAGGGACTCCATTCCGGGTTTCTTAAATTATTATGAATGGTTTGTGAATATTAGAATCATTGAAAGGATCAGCTGCTCTGAAAGGATCAGGTGCTCTACTTTCTTTCTTTCAGGTCTCGGCTTCCTCTCTTCCTCCTCTCTTTTAACTCTTTTCCTTTTCCTTTTCATTTCAAGTTTATCTGAATTTCCATATCCTATTCATTTCCTATCACTACGCCAAGCTACAATCACGCCTTCCCCTTATCCAGCTTTAAATTCCATCCGATTTGTCCTGCAGAAACCACGAGTCTTTTAAATCCCTATCAGGGAAATGAATTGTCCCTTCCATTTTATTCCTTTGTGTTTGATTGGTTAGTCCTCAAAATTGCCTCAAAATCAGTAAAATCCTAATTGAAATCTGTAGCTTTGCTCAAAATCTAAAAATTCCTTATTTAGCTTTGCTGAAATCTGAAACGGGAAACCTGAAGCATCCTCCACCTATTGTATTGAGACTGCCACTGTGATCATTTCCCTTTTTTGTTGTGTCGATTTGGTATTAACAGCACTGGTTGCGAGTTCAAATCCTGACGGGCTTACTTGGCATCCAAGAGGACGGGAGTAAGGGGATTGAATGATAGAGGATTGCCAATAGAGCAAATATAATAACTATCGCATCTCTTGTGATCTATAGTGAACATTAAAGTAATGGAGCCCATGGCCACTATCAACGATTGTGACATGAGTGGTGTGGATTCACTGAACCAATGTTTTCTTAGGTGGCTAGAACTATCCCTAGCACCTCCTCCATTGGCTCAAACAAGGGTATTATTATTAACTGTTACTATCGATTATTAGTTTTTTAGTTTGTATGCTGATATAATACTGCGTTGAAATTTATTATAATATAGAATATAAATGGCAACAGAAATATGGATTCTGATAAAATTGATTAGTAGTCAGATATTAATTGTCAGTGAAATCAAGATCGCTGTTCCAAATTTATTATGTAATGTTTTTTTTTAATTACTATATGAAAATAATAGAAAAATATTAGTAAATTATTTACTTACTACTGGGTTATGTTACTTAATCAATATTATTATGGCACATTTGTATATTTATATAATTATATTCATCAATCTTGACCTAAGAAGGGCTGTGCATTTTTTTATTAGAGCAATATTTGTGCTTATCATTTATGTACTATTTTTAAACCATTGGTTGACATCATTATTTGACGTCATTGATGCTATAAGTTTTTTAGAACTATGATATGCATCATTAAAATAATTGATGGAAATTACCCACTAAATTAAATGTGCTAAATTGAATTTTGTTGGTTTGGTTAATATGTTGTTATAGAAATCTGATTTAGTGGCTTGCAATTCTATTTCATTTTTTATGATGCTCATCTATGTGTTTCTTTGAGGTGAATATGAATCTAGAAGATGAATTAAAATATAAAACAAACAAGCCCAGTAGAAAAAAAAAAATGTTAGCATGTTCTTAAGAGTGTTTTATCATGACAAAATACGATATGACAGTTGTCTTTTAGGTTTTTAGGTTAGAAGTATTATTTAAATGGTACATTAAGCGGGAAATTATGCTGTTCTTAGGGTATACTTTTGAATGCATATGTGAAATAAGCAAAATTTGTCCTCATTTGCTACACTTCATTTGTTTTTCTCTGGTATTTTATTGAATATGGAAGGGTTAAAGCATTATCATCTCTCTCTCTCTCTCTCTAAGATGGAGACAGGGTTTAGCCGCTAGATTAGTTTCATGATTGAAAGTAAAGGTCCAAATAGGTTTGGAAGTTGTTGAGCTTGTCATAGCAACATTAAATGCAATCTTCAGCTATAGTTAAAACTCAAATATCCTATACGTTGATGTTGATGAGAATGGACCATTAGTAGTTTGAAGGACAATTTTTTCAGAGGACATAGTTTTTGTTGAAGGCAGCAATTGATTGCCCCTTCCCCTCTTTTGCATTATGGTATGATGGCTCACAATGTTCCTGGATGAAAGGGAAGCTGCAACATTAAGTGTTTTTTTTAGGGTGTCCATATATGACCCGACCTCAAAACCAGACCCGAAAATTTTGGGTTCGGGTTGACCTGTTCAACAAACGGGTCAGTTCGGGTTTAAAATTTTGACCCAATTGAAATATCAGGTCGGGTTAGCCCACAAACCCGAATGCAACCTGTTTGACACATTTGACTTGTCTGTCAGCTCGCACTCGCCTGCGCCCTCCCCTGCTCATGCTTGTACTCGCACTCACCCTTGCGGCCTCTCATGCTCATGCTCATGGCCTCACCCTCGCGCTCACACTTACGGCCTCGCCCTCTCCCACTCGCACTGTCAGCCTTGCCCTTACCCGCTCGTGCTTTGCCATCGGCCTTGCCCTTGCCCTTGCCCTTGCCCGCTCGCATGCTCGATGTGCTCACACTTAACCGGATCAGCGGGTTGGGTAGTGTTGGGTCGGGTTCGTGTCGGGTCGGGTTGGTGTCTAATTTTTAGCCTGTTTGGACAAATTGGTCGGGTTTGGGTCGGACGTCTTAAGTGCAGGTCAATTTCGGATTTGACTCGAATCTGACCCGAAAACCAATTTTTTGTTTGCAATTTCTCAAGAAAGAATAACAAGCTGTGGATTATTGAGGTGGAGGATATGATTCCACATTATTGGAAGATAAAACTCATGAATTGCTCCGGTTGATGATGTAGTTTTATTTAATATGTTTTAAATAAATAAATTATGCTACATCATTTAACTTTTCTTGTTAAGATGTTTATTTCTTTCCTATTTGCTCTCATTATATTAACCAATATATAAGGGCCAAATTTCAATCACTAAAGGACATGGAGCATTGCACTTTTTTGCCTCCCTATTTCTTTTCTACTTTTTTGGTATAGTTTCGCACTACAATTTAGTTCTAATGAGATATGTCTTGATTGAACTTCAAATGCAATTTTAGGTAGTACAAAAATACGTCGTAGGTGTTATATTTGTGCTAGTAAAGGTCTTTGGCATTATTCAAGAAATGCAAAAAAAAAAAAAGTTATCACAAAGACACAAAGTTGGGGTCTTCTTTATTTCGATTTTTCTATGTGTGGTATACAAGAGTGGTGCTACTTTAGGCTTTTGATTTATCCTTGATTTATTTTAAAAAATAGGGTGAGGGCTATTTGCGTGACCAACAACTGCTCTTATTCTATGGATTTAGACATTGTAAACTGTACGATTTCTTGCTTGGTTGATTACATGATTTAAATTTAATTGAGAGTTTATTTTGGAATTAATTTAAATATAAATTGAGATTTATCTTGTGCCAACTTTTTTTACTAATCTAGGTTAGGAGGTTTCCATAAATAATTGTACGAGATATGTGATTTATTGTTTTTTGTCATAATATAATTTTACTTTCTAATTTAAATCTTGTGAGTGCAAGTTAATATATGATTCCTTTGAGCACGGTACAAGTGCGACTATCTGATTTTAGGTGAAGTCATCAGCTTATGCTAGATGAAGCATGAATTTTTTATATTTCAGTAATTTCAGTCTTTGTTTATTTTTTCTACATAAATTGTTATTGCTAGTTTAGTGCTCTTTATTTTAATAATAATTTTTTTCTTATAGATTATTTAAGTTAAATTTATTCATTTGTTTATTTATTTATTTATCTATTTATCATTTGTTTATTTATTTATTTATCTTCCCAAATTCTTGTTAAAATTTAATGAGTATTATGATATTTTCATTATTAGCTAGGCTTAAAGACTATTATTGTCTATTTTCATTGAAAGTAGCTTTTTGGTATAATTGAGAACTTGTGATGTGAGTGAATCATCTACTTCTCTTTTGTATGAAAGCATATTGCAACACTTCATATTAGTTTTAGTAGAAGATATAACTTCGAGTGAACTTGCAAAAAATTTGTATCAAATTTTATGGTTGCATTGTCAAATTGAATAAATGTAGGATATTAATTGAGTCAATAAAAATTAATAAATGATGTAATTTAGGCAGGATCGAGTAAGTTATGATTCAAGACAAACACTTTATAATTATATCGAGGTTTAGAATTGAATTTTTCAAGATGGTTTAATAAACTGGAGTTATTTGAATGTTACTTTTTATTTGATTATGAAAAGTAGATATTGCTAAAATAAACTTAGGCTGGACATGCTTAGTTATTTTGATGAAGTGTTTCAAGTGAAATAATATCAACATGATTTACATGAAATAATCTTAAATAGAATTATTTACCATTTGCCAAATATAAGGATGAATTTATAATTAATTTTAGAGTTGTTAACAAATTGATTCAGGTATGTTTGAATACTATGTAAGTTTTGCATGTATTGTAGTTGCACATGGTTTCCTTTGGTTTATTTTGTTACTACTACTTCATTAAAGGTCTTATGCTAGAAATTACGAATAAATTAAGCTATAATTTAACAAAAATATAATATGAGGCCTTATATTTTTATCAATGTGTATTGAGGCATGTTCAAGCATTCTATTAGGTTTGTTGAAGCTGTGACGATTCATAAGAAAAGCTCATTAACATGTAATTTAAAGCGAATGAAATATACCCTAATACAAGAGGCAAGTATGGTTGAAGTTTACAAATAAAAAAACTATGGTTTATGAATATTCATATGAAGTTGCATTAGATGATAAATACAATGTACAATGACTATATGAATTTGTATCCAATGTTGTTGAATTTAATTATGCATCTACAATAGACTTATATTCATGAACCTGGGCCTATAATTGATCAAAATCGGAATTGAAGTTTGAATAATGTTGAGCTTGAGTTCATATATGAAACTGAATTTTTAATAAAAATGGAGCTTATGTTTGAATGTGAAGCTGAACCAATCATTATGTGATGTAGGTAATGAATCAAAATAAGTGATGAAAATACAACGTTGGATGAATTCTTTGTTGATATTGTTCCTATGATTATCAAATTAATGTTGACTTTATTTTGGGTTCTTGATTTTTAGATATACCAATTCATAAAAAGAACCTTACAGACAATATTTTTCAGTAATTTATAAATAACAATTGCCTTAAAACAAACCTTAAATTTAAATTTTTTATTTTTATTTTTATGGTCATACTTTGGCTTGATTCCTTGTTCTTGATTTCTCGATATATCAATTTATAGGAGGAACCTCATAAAGGAAGTTAAGTCGCAACAATATTTTTAGCCATTTTCCAATAAAAAAAATCTTAAAACAAACCATATGTTTAAAATTCCATCTGCATGATCAATTCTAAATGTCCATCATTCATCAGACTTTATATTTAAATTATTTGAATTCGTTTTCTTTAAGATGTTTATTCTTACATATAAATATATCAAAAGTTGCATGTTTTGTTAGTGTGTAGTTTAATTGACATTTCATTTTCTAGGTCATTATTAATATTATTAGGATGCATCTTAATTTTGTTGTACTTTCATGACTTGCCTCATCTGACATTAATCATTGCATTTATTATTGTAGTTTTGAAAATTACAAGTTTTATGTGCATTGAACATGTAGTATGTTGAAAGTAAGTATGGTGATAAGGTCATAGTGCATTAAAATTCAGAAAATCTTCCACTTGAAATTTTTAAGTTGAATATAAGGAATGCATAACTTTTTAAAATTGTGCAAAACATTGAACTAATGCCTAAGAAATAGAAATTCCATGAAATTTTGATATAAATGTAGTGTTCAATGTATTTAATTTGACTTTATTTCACGACCAACTATCAATTATTTGGATTATACTCTCTTTTAAGTTATTTCTTTTGCATCCATGTTCAGTCCTCTGCTAAATATTTTTATGCAACATATTCACGAGATTATTTTAGATGATGAGATTATATCCAGTGCCAATAGCTACATATTAGAGATACCTTATTCATTGGCTAGATAGACTTGATTGCGGTTATTCATTGATTACTCTCTATGTACATATTTGATTGATAAGTATCAAATTCTAAATTCATCGGAGCCAAATTTGTCTAGACTGAGCATTTTTTTGGAAATCTGTGTTTATTCTTGTGGTGGCATGGCTTCATGCATTAATCTGTATGTTGTTTATATTTTTTTAACAAGTTGATTTCTTTCATTTGTTCATTTTATTTGTTAGGTGGTAATGGCTGAGAAGGGTTGTAATTGTTCAGAGAAGTATTTATTGGCTTTAGATTAGTGTTTTTGGTTGGCATAATTTCAGCATTGATTTAGTTAAGATTAATTTCCATAAAAGATGGTATGGAGTGCTCAATTCATTGTAGTTGATTTTTTTTCAAGCTGGAAGATTGATGCGGTGATTGCTATGAGATGAGGTGTTGGTCTTTGGCACTTTTTCATAAATAAAAAAGAAAAAATGGCTATTACAGAGGCGTGACCTTTGGTATTCTTTATTGCAATTTTTCTACCTTTGGGATGCATAGGTGATGTTAATTTGTACTTGGACTTATCTTTGATTTATGTTAAAAAGAAATTAAATATGGTCTTTGTGTGGTTTTGACTTGAATGGTGTGCAGCTTTCTTGGATGGGTGCATGAGTTGTAGTTGTTGCTATTCCATGGATTTGAAAATTTTAAAATAGAAGGTTGCTGTTTTAGTTAGTAGCAATATTTAAATTAAATTTGGAATTATTTTTAGAATAATTTAAAATTAAATTGAAACTGACGTAGACTATAAGTCTATAAATAGTAGGGGTGTAAAAAAAGGACCCGACTCGCCAACCCGTCCCGAAAAATTCAGTTTTGGATCGACCCGTTTAATAAACGGGATCTGCTTTGGGCCTGAAATTCTGACCCGTTTATTAAACAGGGCGGGTTCAGGTTGAACCTCCAACCCGATTTCGACCTGAAATGATTTTTATATTTTTTTCTTAGATTTTTATTTGTTGGTATGATTCTCTTATTTTTTATTAATTAATTTAAAATCTATTGTCTAAAAGTTATGATTTTTTTAAATAAAATTTGATTATTGAGTCGGCTTTGGGACGTTCATGATGCTAGCCAGTCCAGTTCTATCCACATTTTGGACCCGTGTATTAAAGGGGTTGGGATCGGGTTGGCAGGATTCAGGTCGGGTCAATTTCTGGTCGGACCCGAACCCAACCCATTGACCCGTTTTGACACCCCTAATAAATAGTGGTACTAGATATATAATTCATAATTTCGCTTGAATAAAAATTTTAGAACTTATGATTACTAGTTAGATATGTGATTTCGTCGAGTTTGATACAAATGCGACTATTTAAAATCAGGAGAAGTCATTTTCTTGGTCCAATGTGAGGCATTCTTTTTTTTATTATCTTGATAATTTCATAATTCACATAAAACGGCCGCCTTCTGATGACCCGGTTAGGAGACTAGATATATTAGATTTAACTCAAGTTAAGAAAGGTAGAGGTAGACCTAAAAAAATTTGGTTAGAAAATATTAGAATTGATATTTCTTTATTAGATTTAAATGAGAGTTTAACTTTTAGCATGGTACAATGGAGAAAAAGGATTCATGTAGCCGTCCCCACATAGCGGGATAAAGGCTTGATGTTGTTGGTGTTGTTGTTGTATCTTGATAATTTCATAATTGTCCATTTCTTCTACATAATTTATTATTGGTTAGTTTAATGCTCATGATTTTGATAAAAAAACTGATACATTGAAAATTGTATTTAGTGGAATTTTTTTTTTGGAGTTTAGGGTTTATGATATTTACGATTTCTTTATAATCAACTATGCTTAAAGATTGCTATTTCCTATTTTCATCGAAAGAAAAGAAGTTATTGGTATTGTTGGTAACTTGTGATTTGTGGATACTCTACTTTTTTTTTGCTTGAAAGCATATTTTGCATAATATTTTTTGTATTAGGAAACCTAACCTTGACTTGTCCTGTATGAATGACCAGTCCAGTTCTAGTATATTTTTTCCTCCATGCCCGTGACTTGGAACCTACACATTGTGTTTGAAACATAGCTCATTGTTGATTTGTTAATCGTGCTTAGAATGATTTTATGCAGCTATTTCGTGGCATGACTGGAGATGTTTTAATTATCTTTTTTATAATTGAAACATAGTTATACTTGGTTGAACCTGCAAGTTCTGTTTTTATTAGTTGAAAAGTCCTTTATTATGATATAATGTCATTCTTTCAACAGATTGAAAATTCTTGTGATGTGCTTGATGCAAAAATAATCTTTCCAAGCATGCTATTTGTTGCTTGACTACTTAATGATCTTGACATAGATCACTATTTTCTCATGCATTAACTTGTTGCATGTGGTTTCAATTCATTTACTATGTGTTTCTTTATTTGTTTGTAGATTTCTTGGCATTAATTTCACCGTTATACTTGACTTTGTTTTTATTATTGGTTGTGTTCCAGATTGAGTCTTTGGCACTGACATTTCATGGTCATGATCTCATAGTTGATTCCGAATTAGAGCTTAACTATGGCAGGTAAGCTCATCTCTACACTGCTCTTAAATGATAAACCAATATGAATGATAGAGCTATGGCACAGTGGAATCCTAATTAACTAAATGTTGAATTACATTATATCATTATATAATGGGGTTTATTAATATTTTTGTGCATGGTGTTTTTGGCAACCAAAAAGTAATGTTCGCCAGTATATTGCTATTTACAAAATACTCACAAATAATATCTCTTACAGGCGATATGGTTTACTTGGCTTGAATGGATGTGGGAAGTCTACACTTCTTACAGCAATAGGGCTTAGAGAGCTACCAATTCCTGAGCATATGGATATCCACCACCTTACTCGGGAGATTGAAGCCTCAGATATGTCTGCACTTGAAGCTGTTATCAGCTGTGATGAGGAAAGGATTAGATTGGAGAAAGAAGTTGAAAGATTAGCAGCTGAGGTTGTTTGTTCCACTTTTAATCATTTCAAACCTTCGCTTATTATCATTTATACAAAAATTAATGTTGAATTTGTTGCACTAATGCGTTGTGGATTTCTAATAATGCTTAGGATGGTGGCGGTGGAGAAGCGCTTGACAGAATCTATGAACGGCTAGAAGCAATGGATGCATCAACTGCTGAAAAACGGGCTGCTGAAATTCTTTTTGGGTTGGGTTTCAATAAGCAGATGCAAGCAAAGAAGACAAAGGACTTCTCTGGTGGTTGGCGTATGAGGATTGCATTAGCCCGAGCTTTATTTATGAACCCAACTATTCTTCTGCTCGATGAACCTACAAATCATCTCGGTGAACTCTACGAACTTAAATTTTACTTTATCTTCTACTTTCTGAAATGCTATGAGCGGATTGTCTTATTTTTACTTATTTGTGCTCAAGATGATTTCTTTTGTTAATTCTAAATATGTGTATTGAGTGATTTCTGATCAACAAGTAGTTCTTTTTAGAGTTTTTTTTTTCTATATTTATCATCCATAAGTTTATATTTAAGCATTTTGGCAACTTATTTTACTTGTTAGGTTTGTAAATGCTGATTTTGTTTTAGCAAATGCTGATTGTTTTTACCTTTATATTTCATGCCATGGGGATGGGCATAAACCTAGAGGCATGACCCCTAAGTCTCATAAATTTTTTTTTCTTTTAATATTTTAAAAATAAACAAAAATGTTTTAAGAGAAAAAATATGTAGAAATAGGTAAACTAAAATTTTAGGAGAAATTCAACAGAAATATATAGAAAATGTAATTGGTGAAATTTATAAGTATATTCTATACAGTCTCTAAATTCTAGGTAACATAGACACCTAAAGTAAAATAAATATGCAAAACAAGCAAACAAACCAATAATTATTCACACCTCTTTCCTCAAGCACCTTATACTTAAGGTCTGTAATTATCGCTAGACTAGGCCAAATTCCCATATCACATGCAATCATAAATACCAATTACATTAGACGACCAAATCAAAATCCTCGAGTTCTATTTATATCAAATACACAAGTCTTGAGCATCATGGTTATTCTCAGCCAAATGTAAATATTTAAGGCTCAACTATTATCAATGATAACTCATATGAAATACATGGACTTCATTTCCGAAGCACACTCACATTTTAACCAATCTTTGTGCTAGTAGTTTAAACACATTAAAGCCCCACCAATCTTCTAATCGGCCCACCGGTCTTCCCCCAAGTTTTAAGCCTTGCCCTTCTTGAAATTTAATCCCACCTGTCCTAGTGAACCAAATAATCATTAGAGTAGATTAAGTCAAAACTTAAATCCTTGTACCCAAGTCACTACCTCATGCAAACTACATTATAGTTCAGAGCTCGGGTCAACTCAAGGATCTTTGTTTGAGGCACCTTGTGGAAGCTTGAGTATGTTGTTTGTGTGATCATTACTCGCGGTACTGAGCTTTAACTGTGTTCGAACTTTTTGTGCATGGCTTTTTATATCCTTCATTTGTTCTGATTGAGTGCCACATGACATGTTATACTCTTGCTTATATATATTTTGGCACAACTTTGAGCAATGTTAATTTTGATCTGTCATATACTATTTGCTCTTATTTATTGGGCATTTTTTATCCTTGTAAGTGTAATTTCTGCAAACTTTGATTTAATAGATGCAACTCTCATCATCTCAATTATAATCATTTTTCACTATATTCTTTTTAATTTCATCATGCGTCTGTCTTGGCAAATCGTTTACTTTTCTATCACACTCAAATTGGTTGCTAAGGACTTCTTTTTTGCCTTCATTTATTGGTGATCCATATAACATGATTAATCTACTTGGAATTTATAAATTAACTTCAAATCTTTTTTAGGGTAATTCATCTTAACAATCAGTTTTTTAGTTATTACTACATGATAAAATTTATAACTGCATAGAATACTATTAGGAGGATAAATATTATAAGATGTATAATCAACTTATTGATCCATGAAATTTACCTTTGTTCCCTCTATAATTAATTTGTTTTTAGTTTTTTTTTTCTATTGGTTCTATATAAACTTTTATGTTGATTCCCAAAGCTTAAGCTTTTTTCTTCGTTTCTTCTCCCCATCAGATCTGGAGGCCTGCGTCTGGCTGGAGGAGACGCTTAAGAATTTTGACCGCATTCTAGTTGTGGTGTCTCACTCACAGGATTTTCTCAATGGAGTTTGCACAAATATTATCCACATGCAGAACAAGAAACTGAAGATGTACACAGGCAACTTTGATCAGTACATACAAACCCGTGCAGAGCTCGAGGAGAATCAAATGAAACAATACAGGTGGGAACAGGATCAGATCTCTGCCATGAAGGAATACATTGCGCGCTTCGGCCATGGTTCTGCAAAGCTGGCCCGGCAAGCCCAAAGCAAGGAGAAAACATTGGCCAAAATGGAGCGCGGTGGACTCACAGAGAGAGTAGTTAAGGACAGGGTCCTCGTTTTCAACTTCACTGATGTGGGGAAGCTTCCCCCACCTGTACTACAGTTTGTAGAAGTCTCATTTGGATACACTCCTGACAATCTCATATACAAGAACCTAGATTTTGGCGTCGATCTTGATTCCAGGATTGCACTGGTGGGTCCAAATGGTGCAGGAAAGAGCACTCTGCTTAAACTAATGACCGGTGATCTGATTCCGGCGGACGGAATGGTCCGCCGCCACAACCATCTGAGGATTGCCCAGTTTCATCAGCATTTAGCAGAGAAGCTCGATTTAGAGATGTCAGCTCTTCAGTACATGATGAAGGAATATACTGGCAACGAAGAAGAGAAAATGAGAGCAGCGATCGGTCGATTTGGTCTAACCGGAAAGGCCCAGGTGATGCCGATGAAGAACCTTTCCGACGGCCAGAGGAGCCGGGTGATCTTCGCCTGGCTGGCTTGGAGACAGCCCCACATGCTGCTTCTTGATGAGCCAACCAACCATCTCGACATCGAGACCATCGATTCGCTGGCGGAGGCTTTGAATGCGTGGGATGGAGGAATGGTTCTTGTGAGTCATGACTTCAGGTTGATCAATCAGGTTGCAGAGGAAATATGGGTTTGTGAAAATCAGGCGGTGAGGCGGTGGGAGGGCGACATCATCGACTTCAAAAATCATTTGAAGAGCAAGGCTGGTTTGGCCGAGTAATTTAAAGGAGTAGACAAGCTGGAATATATTTTCAGGTAATGGCGTTCTATCTTTATCATACTTGTACTACTAATTATTCGTGCTACTGTTTCTACATTATATGAAAACGAATTACCAGAGTGTCATTATTCGTCTCTTGGATATTGCTTGGTATGAGAAGGACTTGTAGAGCCTGGCTGAGCATGTTCCGATGGCGTTACTAGAATTTTGTATTCTTTAAATCCTAGTATTTATTATGGAGTACATGATTACTGGATATATATAATATATATATCATCAAATAGAATTGCACTCACAATATTAAGGAGAGTATCTTGTTTGATAATATTATCGTTGTATGAAATTAATTCGAAGGCTTACTTGATTGATTGCATAGTGTAAAAGTTTTCTTATTTGAAAATTTGCCAAAATCCTTATTGGTTGCATGGCAGATCTGCTGAATTGTTGTCGGATCAGCCAATTGGGTCTTGTTTGTTTTGGCGTTTTAAAAACCTTTTATGTTTAGAAACGGTGAAATTATTTTTTGGTCGTTGTTTGGATGTGACGCTTCTATAGAAATGCTTTTTGTAGAATTTTATTTTTCTATTATTTTAAGAAGTTTTTTGATATTTATTTCTCTGTTAGAAAATTCCATTCCTTTTATTTAATATTTCTAAAACTATTTTTTATAAATTGAGAGGAAGGAAGAATCAAACGAAGCTTTAGGCATTGTTTGATTGGGCGTTTTTTATGCTTATTCCTTTTTAAAACGGAAAAGTTATTTCTTCTTTATTTTTTGGTTCCTCCAACCACGTTCCCAATAACACCATTATTTTCATGTTTCTGTTGTTTTGAGAAAGCTTTTGATATGTACTTTTTCTGTTAGAAAACTCAATTTTCTAAATCAATATTTCTTAAAATTGTCTTTTACAAAAGTACTGAATAACCAAACGAAGCCTTAGGATGATCTGTTGAACATTCCTGCTTCTTGTTTGATGTCAAACCATAGCTGGAGAAGTTCAAAGAGGTTGCAACTGTGGCTCCTAAATGCTCATTCTTTTACTTTTCCATGCTCTTCCTCAGTAGACTTTTTCTCCCTTGTTTTTGCAACCACCTCAAAACATAAAGAGAAAAGTCCATAACTACTATGCTTGCCATATCAAAGCAGTTGGCCACAGGAAGAAGCACATGACGCAGTTGTAAGAATTTTAAAATTTGAAGTAGCAGAGGCAGAAAAGCATGATTTGTTAAACTGCCAAGTCTCGTCAAAATAAACCACCGAGTCCCTAAAATCCGTTCTTAGCCGTATCGTGCAAGTTAAACAACTATTACCCAAATGATTGCTACATGGACGATAGGGCGAGACATCCCACTTCCATGCACAATTGAGATTTAATCAGTCGCGCATCTTAACAAATAAAAGCTGCTCAAATCATATCACTAAAAAAATTCATTTAATCAAACATAAATTTTAATATATATTTATTTCTTAAAAAAAAAAAATTAAAGCATTTAACTATATCACAAAAAACACAAAAATAGAAATTGGAATAATCTGAAATTCATTTTGAGCAAATTTATAATAAAAAAGAGCATCACGACATGACAAGTCTATTGTTTACTTTTTACGACATTAAGATGCTCAAACGCTCATAAAACATCAAATGTTCAAAGAGATCAATATTTTTTGTTCCATTGTTTGAGATTTTGAAAAAAAAAAAGCAAAATGTCATTATAAAAGATTTAGATTTCTAAGATATGAATAATCCAAAGATTTGTTGATAGATCAAGTTGTTGCCCATTGCCCCTTGATTCATGCAATATAATTATTGTCGACCATCATCTATGACTAATGGCTTCCTCCAACATTTGATTTCCGCTTTCAACCATCAACCGACATCATCGTCTGCTCTCACACAACCACAAGCACCCACAATCAATCGACACGGACATATGTTGTTACCCGATTATCAAGAACTAATGCCGATACTTATCGTCATTTATCAGTTTTTTTATATTTATCTACTCTTATAAAAGACCAAAAAATACTAATCTAGACGTTGTAATCCAACATTCTTTACTTTAAAGAATTGCAAAATTTTTTATCATTCACATTACTTAGTAGGTTATTCTCGTTAGGTTAGGCCACCTAAATTTTTACTTAATTTCTCACACAAATGCCTCTTTGGAACTTCAAAACTCTTTTTTTATTTATAAGCAAAACTTCAGTTTGACGCTTTAAATCTCCTATTGCCACAAAATTTTCTAACAATGATAACAATATAATCAATCACTTGCATATCAATAACGAATTAATTAATTATGTTAATGCAAAAATTAGAATGCTTAATAAAAGATTCACATAAATTAAAATAAGATAAGATTATTGTTAGTTCTTTGTGGAGTCTGATTGTGCTGATCGATCATGTTGTACTAAGAGTTAGCTCTCAATTTTTTAGTTGTTCACATAAATTTTAATATTCTTTTTCGTTGTTTACACCTTATTTATTTCAATTTGTTTACCCCTAACAATTATCAGTGATTAAAATGATAGACGAATACATTATAGCAAGTCTACACAAATCCATAATAAGCTGATATTTATATCAAGAATATATTCATCATATTTTCAACACATCTTGCAGGTTATAACTTACCCAAGATTGGTTAAGCAAAAAATTAACTAATATGGTCATAATTAATCCTAACATTTACCATGATAAATTTCTCAATGATTGCTAAAATCAAGTGGAACAATTTGCCATTATTTCATATATCATGTCCTATTACCATCATGAACAGTAAGGTTTACTCTATTGGCCCAAGTAATTGTACACCTCCTCCCAACAATTGGACATATTTGCCCTCGCAATGGGGAAATTATTGGGTTCGGACACCGGACACTTTCTGTACTTCACAGTACCGAACAGTACTGAGCTCGGTACTGTGAAGTATCGAGCTTGGTACTGCTCAGTAACGAGAAGAAGGTGATGTGACACATTTTCATTGGCTCTGGTCGTCGTCTGGTGTCCGAACCCAATAATTTTCCCTCACAATGTGGCTTTTTTTAGCCAATAGAGTTCGCTAAGCCTTAACTAACACACGTGATTTTCATATAAATCATAGAATTATTATATATTTATATATCTAATATATTTTAATGGCTCAATTACATCAATAGATATACATTAAAAAATAAATTTCACCTTTAAAAAATCAATATTAATAATATTTTGATGTAATTTAAAATTTAATATACTATATAAATAAATATAAAAATTTACTTGTTAAAAATATAATTATTTAAAGACTCCTAAGAATATTTTGAAGAACAAAAAATCAGAATTTATTTAATTATTAAAGGCAAAATATAAGGTATGAAATGAGCACCATGAAAAGGTTGGTGTAGCTCCAATGGAAGATAAGATTAGAGAGAATCGCATTAGATAGTTTGGTCACATAAAACGGCGGTCTTACAATAACCCGGTTAGGAAAATAGATGTATTAAATTTGACTTATGTTAAGAAAGGTAGAGGTAGACCTAAAAAGACTTGGTTAGAGAATATTAGAAATGATATTTCCTTATTAGATTTAAACAAGAGTTTGACTTTTAAGCGTACACAATGAAGAAAAAAAATTCATGTAGCCAACCCCACTTAGTGGTACAAAGGCTTGATGTCGTATTAAAGGAAAAATATAGTCAGCCATACCAACTGAAAGGAAAATAGAAGATTCAAATTGATATATGTAGATGAATCTATAATATGAACATTTGCATGAAAGTGAAATGTTAAAAGCAGGATTTTTACAAGCATTGCAAGCAAATCAGGAAGAAAGAAAACAAATCTGATTGCACTGCAAATTACTTCATAAAAATTGCTGGAGTTGATTGCAAAAGAGACTTATGCGCACTCATTCTTAAATAATGTTTAATGATATAGAGATTACAATGCATCATAAATACCTGCTGAGGGAAAGTGTGCATTTACAACATAAAAGCTTTTTATCAGCTCATAAATGTTCTCCATAATGCACATAAATCATTCTTATCTTACTGTGTCACGCCTGAACTAAAACTGAAGTGTGATGGTCATAATTCAAAACTAAGTACCTCGGTGAATAAGCTCCAGAAGGCTTCCTGCTTTCCTTTTAGCTCTATCTGTCCCAGTTTCTAAGAGTTCTTTTAAAGCTTCTTCTGCACCAACTTCTCTTGCAATTTTCACTTGCTGCACATCCCCAGCGCAGAGTGAATACAGCACTGCAGCTGAATTCTCCCTGTTCCTAGGGGTCCCAATTCTCATCACTTCCACCAAAATCGGAATTGGAGTGGCTTCTGCAATTGCCAGTCTCCCTTCATGATGGCTTGCCAGTATTGCCATTATAGCCAGGGCTTCATCTAACATCCCGCCACTTGGATCGGTCAAAAGTCGCAGAAGATGGATTACGATGCCGGCCTTGACAGCTCTCACTTTGTTACCCTGATAGATAGAGAGGTTGAAGATAGCTGTGGCAGCATCTTTCTTGCCTCTTGGGCTTCCTTGGCACAGGAGATCAATAAGTGCAGGAATGGCTCCAGCAGCCCCAATTGTTATCTTATTGGCATCAATTACAGATAAGCTGAAAAGTGTAGCAGCAGCGTTTTCTCTTGCTTCCATGCTCCCATTCTTAAGCACTTCTACTATTTTTGGGATTGCCTGAGCAGCGACAATGCTACTTTTGTTGCTCTCATTAATAGAAAGGTTGAGGAGAGCAGTTACTGCATGCTCCTGTGTCCTCGGATCAGGTGATTGGAGGAGTTCTACAAGCAAGGGGATTGCACCTGCTTCAGCAATACATACTCTGTTGTCTGCATTCCTTTTTGCTAGCAATCGAAGCTCACCAGCAGCTGCTCTCTGTACTTCTTGGTTGGTACTTAGTAATTTCTCTAGTAGTGCACTGATACCAGCTCGATCACAGTCAGAATGATTCACTGACTTTTTGTCGCGGCCATTGCCATTCCTTCTAGGAGGCTCAAGTCCATTAGCCTCACACCACTGTGCTATCAGGCTCTTTAAGACAAAATTTGGGGTGAGAGCAGTGTGGGAAAGATTCTGTTGTGTCTTTGGACAGGTTTTGTGTCCTGCATCTAGCCATTTCTGAATGCAAGCTCTCTCATATGTCTGCAAGAAAAATGACTATCACATCAGTGTTATCTAAGTCAAGAAGAATAATGTTGAAGTTAGTGTGGTGTATTACTTGCCCAGTAGAGACAATGACAGGGTCCTTCATCAGTTCAAGAGATATAGGGCAACGAAAATCATCAGGGATGACAGGAGATCTATGTTTCACTAGGCTTCTTTTATTTTCAAGGTTTTCTTGAACTGGGTTCTCAATGATTCCAGAGTCTTTTAGCTTTTTGAGCAAGGTTGACATCTCTTCCAAGCAGTCGTCTGGATCTCCGCCGCAAGAAATGACCATTTCATTTAAAGCAGCAGCTTCTTTCGTGAGGTCATTGATGGTTCTGAGTTGAAGTTTCTCAGAAAGCCTCTGAAGTACAGCTTGATCACAGAAGTCTCCACTACGTACCAAAGAAAAATCCCTAAGAAGTTGAGAATCAGGCAAATCCATCTTTTCTTTTGCCCTTCGAAACTGCACATGCACAAGCTCAATCTGAAAATTCAAAGGAACACATCAGTTATTTTAGATTACAAATGTCAAGTATGCAAGAAAGAAAGTAAATCTTTTTGCACATTTTGAGATACTAGAAACGAGGACATTATGGGAAGGGAATATATTTTAAATTCATTAAAATCATCAATGGTGTCCACCACATACTAATTTCATAAAAATTCAAATCAAGTTTATATTTTTTTTTTTGTTTTTTAATTGAGTTTTCAAAGATCAGTCAAGCATATTGCTTAGTGCAACGTTATATTCATCATATCCGCAAACATTGTGCAAATAACAGTACAAGTAAAATACTGTGATATCAAGAACAAAATGGGGCCTGAAACATAATTTAATACAAAAAAGCAGTTGAGAACACCAGGAACAGTGCAGCAGCAGCCAACTGGTGCGTATTTGAATTTTTGCTTAGAAATTTAGACAGTTGAAATGGGTCCAAAAAACTCCAAAGATATAAAAAAAATCTAAAAAACAAGACAAATCTCTGTATCTGTTGAATTTCTTTCAGGGAAAGTCGGGCACATTCGTTCAGTCCCATTTATTCACACCATCTTCCTGTTTTATACACTTAAAAGGTCAAGAATGCCATTCTTTAACTTAAAAATGACTTTTCATTATACTTATATATTATATGCTTTAGTTTACGTAATTTTAAAAGGAAGGGAAAGTAGCCTCTGGTTAATAAACTTTTTTAACTAATACATACGACATTTCCATATACATCCTTCCAAATCAAGATGCTAAACACTGTTGTCCTTGTAAAAATATGCACAACTGTAAGCATAGAAGCATAAAATTTCAAGCCACATGGTTTAATCCAAAATTAACTCTCCTCGTAGGTTGGATATAAGTTTCATAGTGCTGTTGCACACAGCTGATCATATTACAATGTAATTATCCTACAAAGAGAATAAGCTATCAATTTTAAAGATGTTGTAATATTTGTGATGTAGAATAAAAAAAGTCTGGTAAGAATAAGATATTTAAAGGCATGAATTAAATTTATCAGTTTAGTAAGATTTTAGAGCACTTTTTAAGTGGAATCATTATCATACAATGAGTTTTATCATCATAAGTATAAATCAAATGATGCATATTATCCCCCATTATCCATTATGAAAAGAATATAATAATCAATTTATAGAAAGTTTTCTAATTTGAAAATAGCTAAGTTGCTGCCATCATCATGAGAAATTGATTACCATTATGATTATCACTTAAATTTGAGAAAATTTTAAAATTCAATTTCATAATGCAAATAGGAAAAAAAAAAAATACTTTCCTTATAAAAGGATTTTTCCATCAGCATCTTCAATTAAGGGTGGAGTACACAAGGAATATATTGATTATCATAAATATAATTATTAGGATTTATTCTCTTTCGAATGAGTGACAGCCGAAAATTTAAGCAAAGCATAGGGCATCCTCCCTCTTTCTCCATTTTGCATTAAAATACATGAAAAGAAGATTTGTATGCTTATAATCAAAGATTTTTTTTCAATTAAGCAAGGGAGCCATCAACTATGCAATCATGTCATGAAGATTTTGAAACTTCTTTTTCCCTCTATGAAATTATGTAATAATATATATTTTAGTGCTTATAAATTTGAGTTGAGTTGTACTAGAAAATTATATTAGGTTGAAAATAATAGAAGATGCTTGTATGTAATGAAAGTTGTAGCTTGATGGCTTCCTCCTATTAAAATTATTTAGTGAGTGCTCTTCAAAATTATCTTTATAGAAAAATACCATCATCTTATTAATTTATATCATCTATATATTATCATGGGTAGCTCATCATTCATATACATCTGTTTGTCCAATTATTTTCTACACTTGATTAATATCTGTGACATCTATGTGATCATGATCTAAAAAAATTAAAAAGTTTGAACTGTATAGTAATTCAAAGTAGAACATAATCGTTACTAACAACTAAAGTGATGAATTTTTTTTTTTTGTCCAATGGTTGAAAAACTCTAATTTCCCAGTACCTGTTCTTGCACCTCTTCAGGAATATCAAACTTATCATAGGATAATCTGCTTAAAGCCCTCTCTATTTGTTCTGTGACCTCCTGAAAGTTTTTTGCATACTTGTCCCCTTGCAAAACCTGAAAAAGGATTAGCATATAAAAGGTGGAAGATGCAAACAAAAAGTAAGTCAGTTTGTGCTTGATGAAAGACGCAGCACTAATTAATATTTAAAACAGTAAATGAGCATTATTATTTATTTGCAGAAAGCAGTAAAGCACAGCAAGAAGGAAATTACTCAGACAAACAGTTAGCTGTCAGATTAACGAATTCGTTTAGGGCTATGTAGATCTTATCTTAAGCTGATGAAACCTTGGCTAAGGTTTCGTTTGGGACAGCTTTCAAACTGCTTTCTAAAACGGTTTTTCAGTATAAAATTTTCTAATTCAAGAAATTTTTATACTAGTAAGCTGTTTTAGATAGCAACAAAAAAGCAGTCCCAAACGAAGCCTAAGTTTGAATCAACGATTATGGAGATGCATAAAATTAATGTTTTAAGACATGATAAAGGAATCATCTTCCTTGATTCAAGAAAAGGCATTCAATATGAATATTAGAATCCATGGTACAATATTTGAAAAATTTGCTAACAAATATCATGTAAATCACATTGCTTAATAGCTAATTCACCACCCTTTCCATTTTAATTATTTCAACATATCTGAAATAAGAGTATGATCATCTAGGTGCCACGTCCGATGAAATACATGCCAAAGGTTTCAGATCAATTTATTCTTTTAAAACCCATATTGCACAACTTTCTCCCCAGTTATTTACCAGTTGACTTCTACCAAAGCCATCAGTTTACAGAATACTGAATAGATCAAACTGAGTTTTGATAATCACCATCATCTGTAAGTAACTATCGAACAAAATCTTCAAACCAAAACAAAAATAAATTAGATATAGTATGCTTCAGTAGATCATACTCTGCTATATTTTCAAGCGGACATGCCATCAAACAATAATAATAAATCCAACTTAATCATTGTATACGATTAAAACCCAGAAGGCCCGGCAGATCTGTTTCAGACAACAAGGAAACTTATACCTGATAGAGCTTGCTTCCCTCGTTGACCGAGCGTAGAAGATCCTTGGCAGCAACCAAAGCGTCAAGTAGCTCGCAGAGGGCTCGGGACTCGTTCTCCCTAATGAGCTCTTCCTCAGTGCTATCCTTGAGCTCGTCGAAGAAAGGGCTCAGGAGCTTCATCCGCCGCGCGAGATCGTAGTAAGCCCTGCGGAATGGTCCCCGGCACTCCTGCATCGCAGATATTTCTCCCAATACAGCTGAAAGCGCTCCGACAACAGCTAAATTCCTTCCTTCCGGCTCCTCCTCCTCTGCCGTAGACCCCATTCCCGCGCAGATCAGAAAGCAGTGAAATCTGAACGAGGATATAATAAACGGACTGGATTTCCAGGAGAATTAGGAGGCCTTGCTAAAATTGGGTTTTTCGAGATGCGAAGAGGAAGGAAAGATGCGGAGAAGACAAAGGAAAGATGCGGAACGTTGAAGGAGAAACAGTCGAAGGACGAGCAAAGGCTAAAGGCCAGAGGAAAGTCGAAAATTGGAAAACAGCTGCCGCTAATCACAATAAATTTGCTAGAAATTTTTTTTTTTACTCAAATGTAAATAAACATAAGTATGACAGGCTGAACAATGCATGCATATAGAAGGCTGAATTGGGTGGACACAACATGGACATATAAGACTATACAAGACTGCATAAAGCATGAATATAGGGATGCATAGAACTAATGTTTTGAGTCAACCAGAAATAATATACATATTAACATGGACAAATATACGCTTCTATTATAGTTCAAATAATAGTAGTCAGGCACATCCAACATTTTATAAAGATTTCATTTGGGATGGTTTTCTTACTGGTTCTCAAAACATCTTTTTAGTACAAAAAAAATATTTTTTGGACTAAAAATTTGCTTTAAGAAACAGCTAGAAAACCGTCCCAAACGAAACCAAAGTCTCAGACTACAAGCAAAGCAAAGATTCCATTGAAATAAAGTTTGGAAATGCCTCAATGAGGGCATCTCCAACCAAAATTCTCATTTTTCACTGCAAAATGCAGTAAAATCAATAAGTGCCGTGATTAATCTCCAGAGGAATGCCATTTTGCCCCCAAATCATTGCTCGTTTCTTTCGCGCCTTTCTCAAACGAGTCGGTAGAGAGAAAGAAATGGCGCAAGTGAACAGTGCGACGCCAATATTGGCGTTGCACTGTTCAACTGAGATCAAATGGCGGAAAAAAAAGGCGTTCGGTTGCGACGTTTGAGGGCCTCCGTTCGGCTGTTTGCCAAACGGTTGGAGATGGTCTGAGAAAGAGAGACGCTCTTGGCACCGACTAAGCTTTCGTTTGGGATTTTTTTTATTGTTTTCTAAAATGACTTTTTAGTATAAAAAATTCTTGAATCAGAAGTTTTTATACTAAAAAATTGCTTTTGAAAGAAATTAAAAAAGCTGTCTCAAATGAAACATAAATTAATGTTACATTTAGAAAAACTTCTTTCATGTAAATTTATAAGAACACAAAGCATGCATTTTGTGGTATTTTTGTTGTGAAATACTGAAATATGTGTAGCATTTTATTGTATTTTTACGAGACTTATTGACAATTACTTCCAAATGAAAACTTCTTATCAATTAGATTAAAAAAGAAATAAAAACTTCTTATCAATTACACCGATCTATAGAAAAAAAACAAAACAACTATCTTGGAGACGATGGGGGATAAGCTTCATCGTCGAGAAGGAATCAGCCCGGATCACCAGCTAAGGCCCCTAAATGACTGCTCAGTGATAAAGGAGGTAGGGGTACAGAGACAACCAGGAGGTTTGCCTAGAAGCAGCCACCCTTGAAAGAGTGCGTAATAGCTCACTCATCGAGTGCTCTTTGCGCCGAAGATGAACGGGGCTAAGCGATCTGCCGAAGCTGTGGGATGTAAAAATGCATCGGTAGGGGAGCGTTCTGCCTTAGAGGGAAGCACCTGCGCAAGCAGGTGTGGACGAAGTGGAAGCGAGAATGTCGGCTTGAGTAACACAAACATTGGTGAGAATCCAATGCCCTGAAAACCTAAGGGTTCAAGAACTGTGTTTCATCAAAATGATACTTCTCAAACTAAGCTGGTTCATAACTTCATATTGGTCACAATAGCTGACTATATAAGATCAATCAGATCTTTGAAGGTAATCTTTGTTAGAACTATCAATTATTTACTCCATTTTTCGCTTGAAGTTGGATTAAACTATATTGTCTCATTTAAGTTTGCAATCACATCCTTTTTAGTTGTGTTGCGTGATGGAATATTCACGGGTAGAAAAATATAAAGTTTAACATCTTAGTCTTATATGAAAATCTAACAACAGATAACAGTGAAGAGTTTTTATGTTGAAACCACTAAAAAGAAAAAAAAAATCAGTTTGAATGAATTAACTAGTTTTGATGGTTGATTATAAATAATACCTCTTATCAGGCTCCTTGAAGAAGGGTACTGACTCAATGTAGCAAATGTCATGTATAGAGTGCATTACATGACAACAATTTTAAAAGTGTTGGCATATTTATTCGGTCAATAGGATCGTGGTCAGATGATGATAGTGTTTGAAAGGATTGTAGTCGGCAAACAACTATAGTCAAAAAGTCCGTAGTAGGTTGGTGACAAAATTTGGGAGGAGATCTGGCGTTCGTAGCATTCGGAAAGAGTTCCGGGGATAATCGGAGAACGGACGAATGTCCAACTGCGATCGATGGTCTGGAAGAACTATGACGCTGTCAACATTGGATGGAGAATGCAATAGAGCCCTCAAACTTTAAGCATCTTGAGAGTGCTCCATAAGACGATATGCTATTTTTAAGGAACAATATTTATATATGTAATATTAAAAATTTAAATTATAATTAAAATATTAGTAATATTACTTTTTTTAAATAAAAAATATAAATTTAAGTATATATTTTATAGGGAGATTTACATACATATCATTATATACTATTCTATTTACATATATTTAACATCTAAAACTTTAATATTACATACATATCACCCATAGTTCATTTTCATATCAAATATGAATGATAGATATGAAATATATGAGTGGTAGGAAGGAAATATGAGTGATATATTTAATATTAAAAATATTATAAGGTGATATGTATGTAATATTAAAGTTTTTAATATTAAATATATAAATAGGATGATATAAAGTGGCATGTAAATTTCCTATTTTATAATATTATACGACTAAATATAAAAGTTTAGATGTCATGATAATGTAAATATGATTTTAAAGCGTGTACAGGGTCGTTTCAGGTGAGTGAGGACTGGTTGCTGACGGCAAGCGGTGAAGCGGAGCTTATCACCAGAACCAGGGGGAAAAGCCGCGGGATTTCCTTCTTAGCTTCAAAGGAAATGGAGTGCGCTTTGGTTGTCTCGTTATCAAGTCCCTTCTTTCCTAGAACAGGTAAAGAAGCCCTAATTTGGTTTGTAATATCTATACAAAATCTTAAATTTTTTTGCCTATGATGACAAACTGAAGGCTTGAAAGAAAAATTATTATTATTTCAAGAGTATTCTTAAATTTTCTTGCGAATGACTTTTCTATGGCCTTGCGTTTTTTTTGAATCCACGCTTATGGCTTTCGTGTGGTCGGCTTCGGCTTTTTAATAGCTGTGTAGCCTACCCCAATCCTTTGGACGATACATTGATTTGGCATTCTTTGGTTTGACCGGGTTAGGCTGACATATACATCCACAGTGACCAGGAAATCGCTCTATTTTCACATTTTATAAACGTTTGATGACCTTCAGCTATCAACCATGGTGTCCTTTAGTGGACTGTGTTTCTTTGCTGCCACTAGTATGAATGAAAAGAGTCTCCTGAGGATTTCATTGTAAATTTTCCATTGATATAATGTTGGAGAGATGAGCTTTTTGAAGAAGGTTTATGAATGTGCAGAAGGAAAATGTTGAGAATTGTATCTCCTTTTCCCTTTTTAAGCTCTGAAATTACATAGGAGGCTTAGGGCATCTCCAACCGAAAAACCCATTTTTCACTCCAAAATGCAGTGTTTCATCTCCAATGAACTCTATCTCTTTCTCCTCTTTCACGCAGTTCTTCATCACGTTGGGAAGGTGATGGATCTTAGTTTGTAATTTTCGGAATCCAAGAAAAACAGTCCAAAAACGGTGGAAAAATGCGAAATTTCTTGGATGAAAACACTCACAAACACTTCAATAACTTGAATATCAAAAGACTTACAAGTTTTCACGGATACAATGCTCTCACTTCGAGAAGAGAAGCTTTCTCCCAAGCCTTAGATTAGAAAGAAAGCTAAAACAGCCACCAAACAAGATGCCTCCAAAAAGCCACCCTAACTCACTTTTAACTCTCACATAAACCCCTAAAAATACCCTAATTACCCCTAGGGCAAACACCTCATTCTTCCTCTTCAATTTGGTGGCCCCCTTGGGCCCACCCGACTCCTGGTTCCCCTTCGGCAGTCCGCCCAGGCAAGCGGGTTCTCCGCCTGCAGTAAGTGAGAACCGGCCCTTTTTTGGGCCGGTGCTGCTATGGACCGGAGCGGTCCATCATCACTTCCCGCCCAAAGATTAACCTTGTCCTCAAGGTTGAAAGCAGGAAACTGAGCTTGTATGATCTCATAGGTCTCCCAAGTTGCGTCATGTGTCGGTAGATCTTTCCACTCAATCAAAACTTCCTTCCCCTCCTTCCTCAGTGTGTCTAACCCCTTTCAATGCAGAAGGCTCTAATAGATTATACCATCTTCAGACAATGTTGGCGGTAAAGTATCGACTGGTACAGAATCTCCCTTGAACTTCTTCAACCGTGACACATGAAAGACTGGATGAATCGTAGTAGTGGGTGGTAACTTCAGGCGATATGCTACATTCCCAATCTTCTGCTTTACCTCATAGGGGCCATAATACCTCGGGGCCAACTTAACACTTAGCCTCCTTGCTAAAGTATTCTGCCTGTAAGGCCTCAACTTCAAGTAAACAAATTCCCCAATCTCAAATTGAACGTCCTTCCTATGATGATCTGCTGCCTGCTTCATGATGTTCTGGGCTCATAACAAGTGGTTCTTCAGCTCCCCCAAGATCTCATCCCTTTCGGACAATTGTTGCTCCACTAAGGACACTGATTAAGAATGAGGCCTGTACTGTATCAGGGTTGGAGGATCCCTCCCATAAAGCACCTTGAAAGGTGTGACCTGCGCCGCCTTGTGAAATGAAGTGTTATACCAATATTCAGCCCAAGGTAGCCACCTTACCCAATGCTTGGGCTTCTCCCCTGCAAATCATCTAAGGTAAGTCTCGACACTTCTATTGACTACCTCAGATTGCCCATCTGTCTGTGGGTGGTAGGCTGAACTGCGCTTCAAATGTGTCCCTTGTAGCTTGAACATCTCCTTCCAAAAGTGGCTCAGGAACACTTTATCTCTGTCGGAGACTATCGACTCAGGAAAGCCATGAAGCCTCACAATCTCACGGATGAAAAACTGCTGCAACGGTTGGTAGTGGCATTAAAAGGATGTCTCAACGGTATGAAATGAGCATACTTACTAAGCCGGTCAACTACAACTAGAATGACAGTGTAGCCTTCCGACTTGGGTAAGCCTTCGATGAAATCCATGGTCACCTCTGACCAAACCTGATCAGGTAACTCAAGTGGCTGCAACAGTCCTCCAAGGGCACATGCTTGATACTTGTTCCTCTGACAAGTATCACACTGGGCCACCATTTCCTCCACATCTTTCCTCATCCCCTTCCAGTATATCTCTCTAGCCAACCTCTGATAAGTCTTATGCCCTCCTGAATGTCCTCCAATAGCACTGGCATGAAACTCCTGAAGTATCAGTGGAATCTGGGAAGAGGTCCTAGGTAAAACTAACCTTCCTCTGTGTAGCAAAAGCTAATCCTCCACTGTATATCCTGGCGGTATTTCTTTCCCCTTCCTTATGGCCTCTCTTAAGCTCCCCAATTCTTCGCTAGTCATATTTTCTGTCCTCAAATTCCCCCAATCCACTAACTGAGGCACAGATGTAACAATAAGTTGTGAGCACTCCACCTTCCTGGATAAGGCATCAGCAGCTTTATTCTCCAACCCTGGCTTGTATTGAATCTCGAAATCATAGCCCAATAATTTGGAGAGCCATCTCTGGTGTTCTTCTGTCACCATGCTTTGCTCCAGCAAGTATTTTAGACTCCTTTGGTCAGTCCTCACAAGGAATCTTCTACCCAACAAGTACGGTCTCCACTTATGAATGGCCTTAACAATGGCCATCAGTTCTCTCTCATAGACAGATTTGAGCTTTGCCCTCCCTGATAATACCTGACTGTAGAAAGCTATGGGTCGCCCTTGTTGCATGAGAACCGCTCCCAACCTCAAACCATATGCATCAGTTTCCACCACCAGCTGCTGCTTGAAATCCGGTAATGCTAACACCGGGGCACTAACCATAGCTCCTTTCAAAGCCTCCATAGCGCTATCTGCCTCCGGTCCCCAATTGAAGCTGTCTTTCTTCAACTGCTCAGTGAGTGGAGCTACAATAGATCCATACCCTTTATGAATTTCCGGTAGTATCCTGTGAGTCCTAAGAAGCCCCGGAGAGCCCGAAGGTTCTTAGGAGTTGGCCAGCTCGTCATGGCCTCCACCTTGGAAGGGTCAGCTGCTACTCCTTCTGCTGAGATAATGTGCCCCAAATATTCCACACTTCCTTGAGCAAAAGAACACTTTTTCTGATTGACATACAACTGATGATGTTGTAAAGTGCTCAAAACCTTTCTCAAGTGCTCCAAGTGTTCCTGTAGGGACCTGCTATAGATCAGAATATCATCAAAAAATACTAGGACAAACCTCCTCAGCATGGGTTGAAACACTTGGTTCATCAGAGCCTGAAATGTAGGAGCGTTGGTGAGTCCAAATGGCATCACCAAGAACTTATAGTGTCCCTCGTGAGTCCTGAAAGCAGTCTTGGGAATGTCCTCCCTCTTCATCCGGATCTGGTGGTACCCTGACTTCAAATCAAGCTTGGAGTACATTGTAGCACCCCCCAACTCATCAAGAAGCTCATCATTAACGGGGATTGGAAATTTGTTTAGAACAATCTCCTTATTGAGAGCCCGATAATCAACACAAAATCGCCAGCTACCGTCATTCTTCTTCACCAATAGTACTGGGCTCGAAAAAGGGCTCACGCTAGGTTGGATGACCCCCGCCTCCATCATCTCCTTGACTAGCTTCTCAATCTCCTCCTTCTGAGCATGAGGATAACGATATGGCCGCACACTAACAGGATCTGTTCCACCTTTCAGTACAATGGCGTGCTCCTTGCTTCTCTGTGGTGGTAGCCCTGCTGGCATCTGAAAAACTGTGGTGAAATGCTCCAACAACTCTACCACCTCTTTTGGAAAATTACTCTGCTCAACTGGCTCACCACCCTCCAATCGCCATAACTCTACCAGAAATCCTTCCTCCTTACTCCTAAGAGACTTGAGAATAGTCTTCAAAGCCACCTTAGATCGGCATAATTTGGGGTCCCCATGCAAAGTAACTCGATGCTCCCCTGCACCATACTCCAACATCAAGGTCTTCCAGTTGACCTTCATCTCCCCCAAAGTTTGCAACCACTGAATACCCAAAATGACATCCGTATTACCCAGCTCTAGCACCAAAAAATCCTGGGTGATATCTTCCCCCTGTATGGAGAAAGTAACCCCGCTGCATCTTCCCGCACACTGCTCCCTCTGACCGGTCTCCAAGGAGACTCCCTCTCCTCTCCCTTGGATCATGGGAATGCCCAACTCTTCCACTAATCTGCAAGCTATAAAGTTGTGGGTGGCCCCACTGTCTATCAGCACTGTGACTGTAAAGCTCCCGATCCTCCCTTCCATCTTCATGGTGGAATGTGCTGTCAACCCTGCCACTGAATTGAAGGAAACCTCAATCATGTCAAGATGTAGATGATCCACACCTTCTTCTTCCCCTCCTAATTCTTCCTCAACCTCCTCCCCCTCGCGGTCTTCTACCAATAGGACTTGAAGTAATTTGTCTTTGCACCTATGCCCTGGCCCAAACTTCTCATCACACCTGTAACAGAGCCCCTTGGCTCTTTTATCCTTCAGTTCTGCCTCAGTGAGCCGCCTGAACTCCCCCTTGGCCGGTGCACTCCGATCCCTCTCCTTCTGTCCTTCTCCTCCTGCCCCCAAGTAAGCACCCTTGGCTCCTCCCGTAGGATTTGCCACCTTCTGTCCCCCTCCAAAGAAAGTAAGCCTGCGGTATTGATCAGAAGACTATCTATCCTCTATCAGCTCAGCCATCTCCAAAGTCTCCCTCAGACTCCTTGGCTTGGCCGCTCTAACTGTTGATCGAATGTGAGGCTTCAAACTCTTCATGAAGTTACCCTCAAGCACCTCATCCGTCATCCCACGAAGTCTACTGGACAGCAACTCGAACCTGTCCCTATAAGCAGATACTATACCAGTCTGAGTCAGTGCGAAGAACTGCTCATGATGAGTTCCCTCCTTTGGTGGTCTGAAGCGGTCTAGGAACATCTCTTTAAACTCTGCCCAACATCTGAATCTCTGCCTTTCTTCCATCCACTGATACTAAGCAAGGGCTCTTGCCTCCAAACATAAAGGTACCACCAAGAGTTTCTCCTCATCTGTCATCCCCATCGTTGTGAAGTATCTTTTTGCCTTGAAGATCCACCCATAAGCATCCTCTCCTTCAAAGATTGGAAGCTTCAACTTCCTCATTCCCCATTCTCCTCTCCCGTTTACCCTGCCGTTGCCCATACCTCCTTGCTCATATCTCCCCTCTGGTTGCCTCTCCCATGGCTGTGGGTCCACCCCACGACTCTCCCTTCTTTCCCAAGCTTGAGGTGCCACCGGATCCTCCCTTGCATAACTAGCCGACCCCCAATGAGGCTCCCTAGGGTCGGCCTCCCCTCTGCCTCGATACGATCCTCCTCCCCACTGATTGTAAGGCATGCTTCCTCCCTCCCTTCCTTGGAAAACTTGATCTGGATGATTCTGAGTATAGCTTGCCCTAGCGTCTCCCATAAATCCGGCGGTGGAGTAGTCCTCCCCTCCACGGTTTGGGCCAAACCTGCCCCCCCTTGGGCCGGCGGACCAAGCATCCCCTCCATGGTTGACAATGTCAATTGCCTCCTTCCCTTTTGCATTAGGTCCCTCACGAACCCTACTACCTCCTTCACCATCAACCGGCGGCGCAATAGGGTTAGGGTTAACCGAACCCCCTATGTTGTGTTGGCCCGCCACCATTTGTTTGATCATCTCTTGTAACCCTAACATTTGAGTCTTTAACTCCTCTACTCCATCAAGCTTTTCATCAACGGATGCAAATTTCTCCTTAAGGGCGGTGAACTCCACTTCCCACTCTCCAACTTTCTCTTCAATAGATTCAATCCTTCATGTACCCATCCCTTCCTTGTGGATCTAGCGCTCTGATACCACTTTGATGAATCTTAGTTTGTAATTTTCGGAATCCAAGAAAAACAGTCCAAAAACGGTGGAAAAATGCGAAATTTCTTGGATGAAAACACTCACAAACACTTCAATAACTTGAATATCAAAAGACTTACAAGTTTTCACGGATACAATGCTCTCACTTCGAGAAGAGAAGCTTTCTCCCAAGCCCTAGATTAGAAAGAAAGCTAAAACAGCCACCAAACAAGATGCCTCCAAAAAGCCACCCTAACTCACTTTTAACTCTCACATAAACCCCTCAAAATACCCTAATTACCCCTAGGGCAAACACCTCATTCTTCCTCTTCAATTTGGTGGCCCCCTTGGGCCCACCCGACTCCTGGTTCCCCTTCGGCAGTCCGCCCAGGCAGGCGGGTTCTCCGCCTGCAGTAAGTGAGAACCGGCCCTTTTTTGGGCCGGTGCTGCTATGGACCGGAGCGGTCCATCAGAAGGTAACCATCTTTCCCCTCTTTCACGCACTCCTTCGGAAAATCCCGTAACGCAAAAAAAATTGCATAGGTGAATATTGCGACGCCAATATTGGCATATTGGATTTTGGCGTGTGATTTAGAGTTAATGGAGCGAATGGCGGACAAAATACCACCGTATGCAATTCGGATGGAGATGATTTTATCAATCTTGATTGCAAATGTGTTATATGGATACATTTGCTAAATACCTGAAGAACAAAGTTTTCTTTGATCCACAATTCACTTCTAATCATAAACACTCAATGCAGGATGCCCAAGCGTTCAAGATTTGTAACTGCAATCTAGGATAAGATATAAAATAAAAACTCACAAAAAACCATAATTGGCAGGTCATAATGCTCAACTTTTGCAAAAATTAGCCCTTTTACTGTAAAAACAACAAACACATTTCTTTCATTCCAAACAATAATGGAAGGCTTTCCAAGATTTGAAATCTTACAATAAATATAATGAGCATACATAAAATTTTTGTAATGACTAAAATTTATTGTAAAAGGAAATCCAACATGTATCATACTAGCCATTCAAAAACTTAATATCAACAAGAAGGCTATAAATCACCCATTAGAAGATCCAAGCCTAATGCTAGCAAAAAGAGATTTTTCCCTAGAAGAAGTCATCAAAATTTGTGAAGCACTCAAATAATCCACATCAAAATAGACACGCAATAATTGAACCTATGATGCACAAACACAGACATGAGACATGCCGACACGGATACGAAACACGTCAATTATTGAAATTATAGGACACGGACACGGGTTGGATACGGTATTATAATTTTTATATTTAAAAAATAGTGTATAAAAATTGAATAAGTATAATATTAAAAATAACTTAGAAATAATAAGTCATTTAACTAGAATTTGTACTTAAAATAATTAATATTAGGATGTCGAGAGTCGGCTATTGATATCGTGTATCGGGCATCAAGAGAGGAGATTGTTTGGAAATGTCGATGTTGTAATGATCTCAGACTTCGATGTAGAGATGACATCAGGTATTGTTGTGAAACCAAAGTCACGATCCGCCAAAGAGAAATGAAAATGATAATATTTGATGAATGAAGTATTGAATGCAAACGATTGATTCATTATTTTGAATAGGAAATAAGAAATTTAGTTTTTATATTTTAGATAAATAAAAATTTTAAATACAAGAAATTATATTTTAAAAAATTCATAAAATATTTAATACACACGTGTCGGACACACGTGTCTAATTTATATTTAATATTTGTTTAATCGGATACGTTTTCGGCGTGTACGACACGTTTCAGAGGTTGTTGGATGCATGTCGTGTAGGAGGCGTGTCAGACTCATGTCGTGTCAGATACGTGTCGTATAATGGACACCTTTTTGAGGAGAAGTGTCACTGTATCATAGATAAAAACTATAGTTTTATTTCAGTATTCAATGCAATAAGTTTTATATGCTTCAGGGTTCATATATATAGCCCAACGAAGGACTCTAAATAAGAAACTCTCCATAATCCTCTTAGACCTGGATGAAAATTGTAGGTTCCAATTCTTCCAACATCAAATGGTATAAATCAACCATTTACCAAATATGGTCACTGCATATTTCATCAAATGGAAGGACAAAGAGGTGGTAATTTCATTGTATGCAAGTCCTGCAGGCAATCCCTATATAAGGAAAACCTTGTTCAACATAGAAAGAAATAATGTATTGGAATCTATATGAGGAAGCTTAATTGACTGAAACTACTGGAATCAGCAATCTCCTTCTATGGCTCTGCTATTATAGTAATTAGATATTTCATTAGCAGCTTTTGATACTGTTAGCCCTTTGCGCCAATAAGCATAACTGAATGAAACTACTGGAAGGAAAGCATAGAAGGAAAACACAAGAATGAGAACTGCAGATGGAGATATCCTGAAATCTCGTTGAATAGGAACCCTGAAATGTTGGAACTAAGAATTCTCAAAATGTTAATTGAATTGAAATCCTTGCAATAACCAAAACATAGAGGGGCAATCAAACTAATGGAGAGCACAACTCTTACTCAATAAGATCATCATCATAAGCAGGCTTTGCACTAAAATAAATTAGGAAACAAAAAACAAATAGGATTTGCATTTCCAATGAAGAAAAAATTTCAAATTTATATCAACATATCGGATGTCCTAAGAGAATAAGAGTTGTGCCTTAGGTGGTTGAAATTTTCCTTCACTGGAAAAAGCTGTGCACTATGGTTGTGGGTACAACGCACGTGGATTTCAAATGTTTAGTTGCAATATTGGAACTCTTAAGCTATATTTAAACTTGAATGAAGTGAAAAACCGAAAGTTACAGGGCTCAAATCAATGACTACAAATTAATGGGATTTCATTTATTTCCTTCACTTTCCTTCAATCTAAACAAAGCTTTAGGTACGACACTTTATACAGTCATAAGTTATAATGAATTTCTAACATATTAATAGGTGAACCTGTAAATGAAATACTTGGAAAAAATATAAAGTAATGTGATAGGCTTTCGGTACTCACCATTGATGAAGTGAGCAAGAGGTATTTTCACTTGCTATTCGATAGAGAGACCAAGGGTTTGAATTCCCTCAAATGATAGTATCTTTATTAGACTCTTTAAAGCCCTGAACTCTCTCCCTCTTACATCCCTCCCTTTCTCTCCAGATACATGTGACTTATTTGGGTTTTTCCTTGAGGATCACATACCATTTTGTTCCACAACTGTTTGCAGGAGTAACTTATGACTTCATGTGGGTGATTGTTTTTTATTATTAATACTTATTCTTTCATGTACTATGGACTGAATTCAGTCTGTTGTCAAGGATGTTGATTTTCTAATATTGCTAACCCTGATGGGTATATAGGATGCTGAAGTGTTTGTGCAACTTTTTGTTGCGCTTGTCTGCCCCTTTTTGCTGAGCATTCCTCTCATGACTACTTCTATGATAGAGTCATAGAGCATCAAGCACATTTTTATTTTACTCTAGGGCAGAATGGAATTCTCGGAATTATTTTAGTACCTTCAGCTAAAGGGCTGGTGCGCCTTGGTATCAAAAAACAACAATCAAATCAACGGGATTCGATGAAAACATAGTTTTTTTTAACATAGTTTTTTTTGCTAGGAAATCAAATAACAAGAAGCAAGATACAATTGATCCTCTCTTGAGAGGAGGATCTTCTCTCTCAAATCTTAGACGCCGCTAGGATCCCTCACACAAGAAAGCTACAACACACAAATACAAAATTCTGCATAAGAAATAAAATAAACCCTAACTTTAGACTTAAATGAGCTTCCTTCCCTCCTAAATCAGCCCTCCTTCCGAAAGTGTTTCTCTACTATATTTGAAATTCAATTAGGAAATGATTTCCTAATTGATTCCCTACCAACATAATATTTTAATTCCTTGTTGGGCATCACCTCTTCAACTAACTCCCTTGCCCTATCTAACGGCCCCACTTGGGCAGAAGTCTGCTGGATCAGGCGGTCCAGTGGCTCCCAGGTCCGCTTGGTGTGGACCCTCGCTGCTTCCTCCACTATTATGTAGGAACCAAAATATCGAGGGGATAACTTATCATTCTGTCTACGTGCTAGGGTTTTCTGTCTGTAGGTACGAAGCTTTAAATAAACCTTTTCCTCTACCTCGAACTGAATGTTACACATGTGTCCATTTTCCCTCTTTTTCATAATTTGTTGATCTCTCAATAAATGTCCCTTCAGCTCCCCCAAGATCCTATCTCTGTCCTCCAAGTATTGTTCTACTGAATTCATTGGTGTGTCGCCTTTCCCATAGTATATCAAGTGAGGTGGATCTCGTCTATATAACACTTTGAACGATGTAGTTTGTGCCGCCGAATGATAAGACATGTTATACCAATACTCTTCCTAAGCCAATCATTTGGCCCACAGCTTGGGTGTATCTGATATAAAGCATGGCAGATAGGTGTCCACGCTATGATTGACTACCTTTGTTTGTTCGTCCATTTGAGGATGATAATAAATGCTTCTTTTAAGGATGGTCCCCTTCATTTTGAGCAATTCCTTTCAGAACTGGCTTAGGACGATTTTTTCCCTATATGATATAATTGATTCTAGAATTCCATGCAATCTCAGCATTTCCCTCATAAAAAGCGTTTCTATTAATACTACTGTATTGTGGTGACGAAAGGGAATGAAATGAGCATATTTACTTAACCAATCTACTACCACCAGCCCTTTGATGAATTCTATGGTTGCCTCCTCCCACACCTTTTCTGGTAGAGCTAAGAGCTGGAGGAGCCCTCCTAAAGACATAGCTAAATACTTGTGCCTTTGGCATATATCACAACTAGCCACCATTTTCTCAACATATTTTTGCATCTCCTCCCAATACAGCTCGACAAATAACCAACGATATGTCTTTTGGGTCCTCGAATGCCCCCCAATGGCCGTCCCATGAAACTCCTGAAGTAAGTAGGGAATGTAAGAAGAGGTCTTTGAAAGCACAAATCGCTCATCATGAAGTAACTTCTGTCCCACTACTGAATATTCTGGATGGCTATCCTTGTTTCCTGCCAGCTCCTCCCTAATTTTCTTCAGGCCTGCATCATATTCGCTTTCTTCTCTCTCTCCTCAGTATTTTCCAATCAACCACCAAGGGCATAAACAATGCCATTATATGGGGTTCCCCCATGCACTTGAATAACCCATTAGCTGCTTTGTTCTCCACTCTGGGTTTGTCTTGGATTTCAAAGTCATAACCTAATAACTTGGAGAGCCACATTTGATGCTCCTTAGTGACCATTCTCTACAACAACAACAACAACAACAACATCAAGCCTTTATCTCACTACGTGGGGTTGGCTACATGAATCCTTTTTCTCCATTGTGTCCTATTAAAAGTCAAACTCTCATTTAAATCTAATAAAGAAAGGTCATTCCTAATATTTTCTAACCAAGTCTTTTTAGGTCTACCCCTACCTTTCTTAACGTAAGTCAAAAAATACTCCTTAGTGACCATTCTCTGTTTCAACAAATACTTCAAACTTCTCTGGTTATTTCTGATGATGAAATGTCTTCCAAGGAGATACAGTCGTCATTTATGGATGGCCAGCACAATCGCAATTAGCTCCCTCTCGTAGACTGACTTGAGCCTGGCCTGGGCCATCAACACCTGATTGAAATAGGCTACTGGCCTCTGGTTCTGCATAAGTACCGCTCCTAGCCCAAAACTTGAGGCGTCTATCTCCACAAGAAAAGGCTGGCTAAAATTCGAAAGGGTTAAGATTGGCACACTAGTCATATCCTTCTTCAACTCCTCAAAAAGTTTGGGTTCTCGATTCTCCCAACTTGAAATTATCCTTCTTAAGCTGGTCTGTCAATAGCCCTGCTATCAATCTGTATCCCTTCACAAATTTTCGATAGTAGTTGGTTAGTCCTAAGAAACCTCTTAGCTCCTTTAGATTCTGGGTATGGGCCACCTGAGCAAGACCTCAATCTTACTCTGGTCAATTGTGACACCCTTCTGAGATATCACATGTCCTAAGTATTCCATTCTGGGTTGGGTGAAAGAACACTTCTTATTGGCAAATAAGGAGTGCTCCCTTAAGGTCAATAGCATAACTCCCATATGCTCCCCTTCAGACTTGATGTAAGCCAATATATCATAAAAAAAGACCAACACAAACCTTCTTAAGTAGGGTTGGAATACCTTGTTAATCAGAGAATGGAAGGTGACCGGTGCGTTAGTGAGGCCAAACAGAATCACCAAAATCTCATAATGCCCCCCGTGCATCCAAAAAGCTATCTTGTGGATGTTTTCTGGTCGTATTCTAATCTAGTGATATCTAGTAGATTTTAAGTCAATCTTGAAAAATATCACATATCCATGCAGCTCATCTAACTGTTCATCAATGATTGGTATGAGAAACTTTTATAGTATTAATTTCTTATTTATATCATGATAATCTAAGCAAAATCTCCAGCTCTTATCATTCTTCTTCACCAACAGTTCAGGACTTGAGAAGGGGTTTACATTGGGTTTGATGATTTCAACTTCAAGCATCTCCCGAATCAGTTTCTAAATCGCATCCTTTTGGAGTTGGGGGTATTGATAGGGCCTAACACTAATAGGAAAAACTTCCTCCTTTAGAACAATAGAGTGCTCGTGCTCTCATAGGGGTGACAATCCCTAAGGAAGCTAGAATACCTCCATAAACTATTGAAATAAGGTCTAAACAATGTCTAGAATGTCCTCTTTACCCTCTATCTCTCTTCCCTCCAGGCTTTGGAGCTCCACCAAGAATCCCCCTCTTGCCCCTTGAAGAGCACGAACCATGATTTTCAACAAAACCATTGCCTTGGATAAGCTGGGGTCTCCCTTAACCCCTCCACATGAATCTCCATGGCCAAAGCTTTCCAGTTCACCTTGGTCTCCCTCAAGGTCTGTAGCCATTTCATGCCCAAAATCAAGTCAGTACTTCCCAACTCTAATGGAAGGAAATCCTCCATGATGTGGATCCCTTGCAGCTCTACCACCAAATCCTGACATATCCCTCTGCTCTTCTCTACTTTTCATGTACCCATCATTACTCCAAACCTTCCAGTGTTTATCAGTTTTAGCCCCAATTTATCTTACCTGGTTTGATATGAAGTTATGTGTAGCCCCACTATCCACCAGGATTGCCACTGCCTCTCCTCCAACATGCCCTTCTCACTTTCATAGTGTGATTCGGGGTGAATCCCACGGAATTCAATGAAGTTTCTGCCACCTCCAAATGCAAGGGCTCCTCTTCCTCTTCCTCCTCCTTCACTGCCTCTTCCTTGTCCACCTCCTCTCCATCACACACCATGCACAAACACTAGTATAACAAATATTCCAACTGCAAGTGACCAGGAGCACCACAACTTTTTAAGGGATCTTGCTATAGATTGTAATTTATATTTCCTTAAGGGATCTTATTAAGGAACCCCTTGCTGACTAATAAAGCAATGTCATGGAATTTAAACATTTAACACAAATTAAGCCATCCTTGGGAGCCCCGCACACTGCACAGCTAAACGCTTTTCTTTTTTATTTTTTCTTTAAAGATTAAAGCCTTCTGAAGACGTTAAACAATGAAAGTCATGGCGCCTTACTATGATAATTTTTACACCAACCTATTTTCCCCACCCTATCGCTTTTTTCTTCCTTTGTTATCTCTTTGTACAATTCTGAAAGCTTGAAAAGCTTCGTTTACATTTTCTTCAGTTATGCGTGTGACTTCTTTACAAGTCAGAAATGCTGCAAAGCAGAATTTTCAGTTCGTAGGTCAATTATACTACTGTAAAAATATACCTATTGATGAGGACATCGGAGATCAACGGCTACGATCTTGAATTATTTATTTATATGTGTCTGTGCTTGTTTATTTTATTTTGTTGTTTTTTCCTTTATACCCTTACGGGTGGTCATGTAGTATTGTAGCCCGAAGGGCATTTTTTCTTTTCTTTTCATGAGGCCTATTTATAGGCTAATTGTTTTGTATTTTGGATGATGATTGATATGAAAATTTCACCTTTCTTGTTCTTGATCTCTTTGTGAGTTCTCAAGAGGAGAAACCTAGGAGAGGGTCACGCATTACCCGTCAGCCGCCGGTGGATTCCGGGACTCGCGGTTAGTATTCGTAGTATTTTTATTGTTTCTTCCTTTCTCCTACATCTGACCACCTCCTCTTCCCCAAACACCCGCCGACCACTTCAAGTCCTCAAGCCGCCGGTCAACCTCAACAAGATCCCCTCCACCTCTTGGCCAACAAACCCCATTGCCTCCTTCAAACCCCAACCACCTTCACCCGCCGGATATTCTTCCCACCCCATAGCCGGCCGGCCCTCCAAATCCTGTAGCCATCCGCCTCCCCTTGACTCCATTGTTGCCAGCTGCCCCTCCAAATCTCTCATGGATTTTGAATTTCAAAATTCAAACCCCCCCCCCCCCCCTCTCAATAGTCAATACTTTCCTAAAATAACTTCTATTAATCTGGAAACTTTTTTATTTGAATTAATCCCATATTAATGAATCTTATTTTAGGAAACTCATTCAACCTCTTAAATCTGAAATTAATTTAGATTTAATCATCTAATTAAATTGATTGCATTGGGACCACATACAATGAATATGGACAGATTTTCCCTGACTCCTTTGGTCCGCCCCCTTCCCTTCCTTTTCTTCTCCTAAAATTAAATCCCTCCCAATCAATTAAACCAAATAATCCCCATTAACCCGTCAGCCTCCCCCTCTAATTTCTTCTTAAATATTTCCCGCTAAAGCCTTTGGGGAATTTCGAATCCTTTTCCTTCCCCAAGTTACTTAATCTGAAACAAAATTCAGATTCTTGTTTTGGAAGGCTTCTCCCTAACACTATCCTTCCCTAGACCGTGACCTAGAGAGGGTTTTAGCCATCACTAGATGGCTGTCCAGCCTCTGTGCATCCCCAAAGTGCTGTCCAAGAAGCTACAGCAGATTTCCTTTCTGCCCCACAACTCAGCATTCCTTGTTTTGCTGGCCAGAAGCATTCCGCCATCCACCTGCTCCTCGAGATCTGAAAATTCAGCAAGTTCATTCAGCTGAATTGCTGAACAAGTGGTTTCCATTGCTGCCCAGGGATTTCCAGCAAGCTTCCCTTGTTGTACGAAAAATTCTGGGCATTTACAGTGGCTGAACTCCTTCTCAAGACCTTGGATATTGTTGTCCCAGCTCTTCCTCTTGCTGTCTTAAGTAGTTGTTCGGAAAATCTTGCGCCATCCCCTTTCTACCCCACCGATTGGGGAGTCTCTGAATGTTGTTCAAGACAGCCAGGGAATTCGGATTGTCATCCACTTCCTCTCAAGCACCTAGACGACCACACCGGAGCTTCGTAGCCTCTGTCCTTTGGGTAAACTCTTTCTCCAATTCACTTATCTTCATAGTTACTTCTCGATTGTGGTATTAGTAAATTCATGAGGATGGTGTTAATGTTGCTCCGCTAAAGCCTAATAAATTAGAGAGTTTAGTGAGGGATCCTTGCATAGTAACTTATCTTATTGTTAATCTAGGGATGTCTTGTTGAAAATCGTCCATGTATGCAACGTTAGATTAATTGATTATTTATGGTCTAAACTCCTATGCATATGATTTAGTCTAAGCTTGTTTTATCACTCTTTGTGTTTTATCTCGTCGTTAAAATCGTTATAAAGATATAATTATTGTGGTCTCTAAAATTAAGCGTGCAAATTCATTAAAGTAATTCATTTTTGCATATATTGTTTTACATCACCTATTTACTTTAATTTTCCTGGGTTTATGATGCATGAACTCCAGTTAGTTGTTGAATTAAATAAAAAATCTTTCCATGAGACCCGCAAAGCAGTTAATGCAAATAATAATGGCACTTTGCAACCTTTGCATGCAAGATTAAATTTCTCTAACTCTTGCAAAAACTCGTAACATGAAAAATAAGTTCTCTAACTCTTGCAAGGACTCGCAACATGTAAAAAATTAAGTTTTCTAACTCTTGCAAAAAATTGCAACATAAATTATATAAAAGAAATCGAAATGAAAACATGAATTGACAGGAATCTTAAATCCACACGATCTTAAATAAGATGATTTTCACAACATTTTAATCGGAAGAAAACATATCTTGATTCATGTTGAATTCCGAACTACGGTTTCTCATTTTTTACCCTTTTACTTTCTTCTTTATGAATTAATTCTCTATGGAAAAGACTAACCCCTATAATGAGAGAGAGAGATTGGTAGTTATTTCATGCAGATTAGTTATAAAAACTGCTCATAAGAGTTATGTGATTAAACGGCCCATAAACGATTGATCAAATTATCTCTTCTTGATCAATATGATTTAAATATAAATAATTAAATTCTTAATTAATCATTGAATAAAATTTTAATGATTAAGATATATGGGTCACTTAATGATTTATATAATTAAATATATATACTTAAATAATTATTACGACGTCTCGCATAATTATTATATTTAATTATTCTAACATTGCAATCCTTCGTGTGTTGCTTTTGATTTTTTTTTTTTTTTTTTTTGTGTCGTCTTAGAAACCTTTTGGAATGTTGTTACTCAGCTATTTTCTGATCTTTTTAAACTTCTAATGGTTTCATTGATCCCTTGAAGCCAATAATGAGTCTTGCGCTGAGCTTGGGAATGCAATTATATCTTCTTCTGGTTCTTCATTAAATTTCCGTTCTGTCCACGGAAGAAAGAATCACCTAGTCTCCGCTGCATTACCAGAAAATTCCCCATCAATAATTTTAGCAGCCATGGCTGTGGGTGCAGCAGCAACACTTCTCGCAAGAAGAACAACTTCTCCAATCAGCAATGATGTATTCCATCAAACCACTAATTAATTCTAAGTCCTCCGCTTCAAGTTCTTTTCTGACTTTCTGAATCAGGCAGATCACTACAAAACCTTGCGAGGAATGTGCCGGTTCTGGTGTATGTTCTGCTTGTAATGGAGAGGGATTTATACTGAAGAAATTATCAACAGAAAGTGCTGATAGGGCCAGAATGGCTTCAAAAAACATGGCTACTCGATACACTGCAGGGTTTGTATTCATATTAAGGGGCTGTTTGGTATTGGATTGGATTTAATTTAGTAGGATTTAGTAAATCCGGAGGCTGTTAAATCCTGAAAACTATTTCGTTTGATAAATGTTAAATCCTGAGAAACTGTTTGGCAACAGACTGTAGGATATTAAATAGTTAAATCCGTGGAGTTGGGATGATACCTGTGCGAAGACAAGTACCCGCGCAACTCAACTGTAAATATCGTTAAATCCGCTGAGGAATCGGATTAGGATTTATCCGGATTTACGCGGATTTGGGATGTAATCGGTAAATTCAGGATTTACGTCGTCACCGGATTTACAGTCACGCGAAATACCGTTTGACTGGATTTAGCGTAAATCCGACTTAAATCCCGCTGTAAATCTGATACCAAACAGCCCCTAAATTTCCTCGCTTTTTGTTAAGAATTGATGAGCTTCTCTCTGAGTTTCATGTCCTAATTTACTCTTCTCTGTCTTCAGACTTCCAAAAAAGTGGAGCTATTGCTCCAAATGTTCTTCATCTCGGTATTGTCGTGCTTGTGATGGTACAGGGAGTGTGAACTCTTGAGCTTGCTCAGATAATCTGCTGGCATCTAAACGTTGAATCCAGAAGACACCGTGGCTCATCCATTCTCCATTTTACTTGTATTTGAGGGGATTGCAGGTATGTTTTCAATGATAGAATGACGATCATTTATATCTTGGACGTTCTGTAGGTTTTTCAACCGTTACTAGCTATCTCAATTAACTCAACAGAAGTTTCGAAACCAATTTATTGATTTCTTCTAAGATTGATAACAAGTAGGGGGATAAATTAGTCGAGTCGAGATCGATCATAAATTGTCTTGAGTTTGAGCTGTTGACTAATTTATTGATTTTGAGCTCAAATTCAAGCATAACTCTATGAGTTCAAGCTAGCTAATTTATTTTAGTAGGTTGAATATAATTCTAATTAAGGTAATAAAATATTAAAAAAAAAGAATTGTGGGGAGAAATAATAATAAATGAGTTGAGATAAAGAAAAAAGAGTCATTTTAAACATTTTTGATAACTTTTTTCTCAGGCACTTTAAATTTAATCTATTTTAAATATATTTAATAATAATATTTTTTGGATGAGGTAGCTCACAAACTTGCAAGTGAAGTATTTGGATCAAATTTGACTTACTAGTCATTGAGTTAGAGTTGATTTAACTACATTTCTTTAAATGGACAAGAATTACTAATGGGATTGGGAAGAGGAGAGGTAGACTTTATTTTATATGAATAAATGTAGTGCACAAAGATTTGCATATTTTTATTCTAATATCTTATGCGGCACTTAGCATGAACAAAATAGAATGATCATTGGTAAAATTGATCCAAAATAGGTCTAATGATATTGACATGGGAAAATATAGAGGAGAAATAAAATTTGATTAATATTCAAAGGAAAGCCAAAATAGGTTTTTGGGTTGGAGTTAGCCCGCTCTTAATACGTCGTGACCAAAACTTGACATATTTGTCCAAACGGGTTAAAAATTTACGCACTAACTCGGCCCAACCCACTAATTGGTTGAGTGTGTAGGGTGGTGACCATGAGTGTGAGCTCGACGAGCAAGATTTGACCAAGCGAGCGGGCGACATACGAGTCAAATGGGTTCCGTTTGGGTTCGCGGGTTAACCCAAATCTAACTCGTTTGTCAAACAACGACTCAAACTTGGAATTTTTAAGTTGGGTTCAGGTCGGATTTTCAGGTCGTGTCATATATTGACATCCTAGTGAACTGGACTTTAATGTTTTATTGCTCCCAACAATTAAGATTTTGAAAGCTGGATAAATGAAATATTCAATATTTAAAGGTTCAAAAGAAAATCAATTAGCGAATAATTCTTATGCAGTAAATATAACAAAATCATATTATAATTTATTTATTTAAATGAGTTATAATATTTATAAAAACAGTACAATTAATTGTTATAAAATTATTAAAATATACCTTTTAATGCCATCTTCTTATTTTAATTTTCAATTAAAAAGGCAAAATGCTAAAACATTTGCTGGAACAAAATCTTAATATCATGATATATATATATATATATATATATATATATATATATATATATATATATATATATATATATATATATATATATATATATATATATATATATATATATATATATATATATATATATATATATATAATGAGATTACGAAGAACTTCGTAGTTTTAATTTTTATAAAGATCAAGGTTCAGAAGTGGTTGTTTTCGGTTTAGTTAAAACCATTTGGTTCTCAGAAACTGTACAGATTCAACAGTTCAATGGATCAACTAACAGTCCGTGCAGTTTTTTTTTCCTCTGTTCGACCAGCTTATCACTTGCTTGAACACTAAATGGTCAGTTTATGGCCTAATCTGTTGAACCGATCAGTCCGATTCGATTGCTTGTAAACTCTTTAAAGCACCAAAGATGGCAGAAGACCCGTCGCAACAAAACCTGATCATAAACCCTTCGACAAGTGAGAAACATGCTTCACTAAAAAGTAAAAACTAATGGCTTATTATTATTATTATTATTATTTTGTGACGAGAAAGCACTTTTCGTAGGCCAGTGAAAACCCCGGTTGACCTATCATGCAACCCACATCAATTTACACGAGCCAACACTTAAGACTTTCACTACTTGCCAAAGAATTCGAACCAGAGACTTAGGCTTCGTTTGGGACGGCTTTTTTATTGCTTTCTAAAACGGAGTTTTAATACAAATTTTTTTATTTTTGTACTAAAACTCCGTTTTAGAAAGTAATAAAAAAGTCGTCCCAAACGAAGCCTTAAGCTTTGTCCAGCCGGTTTTTTTATTAATTAATTTGATTAAGCTGGCATGCTTTTATCGTCTAAATTATCCTGCTCCTTACCATAGCTCTAATTGTGGCCATGATTTAGGTGTGGAGATGATATTAAAGTTGGTGTTCGGGGTTAGTGAAATAAAATAAAGAAGGCTTGAAATATTTTGTTTGGAAAGAGAGTTCTGTCTAGACAATTTGGAGCAAAGGGGAAGACATTTGCACAAATCGGAACAATTTGGGGAGAGGGGGATGAAAATTCTGTGTACACAGTTTGGAGCAAAGGAGTAGACATTAATGTTTCATTAGTGACTGTTTTTATTATTTTCTATAATAATTTTTTAATATAAAATTGTTTTGAAAGTAGTAAAAAAAAAAAAAAATAGTGACAAAAAATTATCTCAAACGAAGCTTAAGTTATCATGACAAAATTTTAGTTATCAATAATGTATCTAAATTTTGTATAATCAGCATTATTTATGAAAATGCAAACCACAAGCGTAGGATGAGAAAGTCCCTTGTTTGTATTAACTTAGGCTTCGTTTGAAACAATTTTCTTACTGCTTTCTAAAGCTACTATTTCATAATGATTCATAGGTATATCGATATTACACAAATTTGATATTGATAATCTAGCAAAGAATACTTATCATGATGTTCTACAACACAGTGATCTTCTTATATAAGATTTTTAGACTTAGAATGCAAACAACAACAACAACATCATTAAGCTTTTCTCCCACTACGTTGGCTCAGCTACCTGATTCTTTTTTTCTCCATTTTTAGACTCAAAATGCAACTCACTTAAATATAAATAAGATAAATATGAATATTTTGATAGTTTTTTATACAAATATGAAGAAATATATTGAAAAGCGTACTAAGAAACAAAATAAAATTATAGTCATTTAATTGGTCCATTAATACGTTAATATTTTGAGATCCACTAAACATATATGCATAATGTTCATGTATGTAATAAGAAAAATAATCAAATCTTTCATACATCATTATCATGATGATATTGTGTAATACATTTATAAGTAGTGCAAAATACATGTTATGGTGTTGCAAATTAGGGATTTATAATAAGACAATTATAAGATAAATCCCTTCAAATTTCTTACAATGAATGACCAATTAATTGTAAATTAGCTATGTATAATTGAAAGTTTTGGTAATATATGTAGGTTTTGAAAGATAAAAGGGGTTTTCACAAACACATAGATAAGAGAACAACCAGAATGATATGGTGAATCTTCTAATGAATTAAGTATTATGTGCGGATGCCAAACGCTGTAGTAAGAACAACCAGAATGCTCAATGTCACTTATGTGCTCAATACTGCGTCTTGACACCGCTGACGTGATGCATTCTGGTTGATCTGTGAACCACATTTTACATCCGATCTCCGCACAGAATAATTTCTCCTCTGATGACCTATCTCAAGAATGTTATTTTTAGGTATTGCATCACAATGCATTATAAATAAATAAAACAAAATAAATGTCGGATACACAAAAAAAAAAAAATATTGTTGGTGTAAAGAAAGTTGAATTTTGAGAAATATTGCTGAAAAAGAGAAATCATATTCGTTAAGCAACAATCCACAAGGCCGCTTCAGGCTTCGGCTGTCCGCTTTCTGCAGTGCTTTCCACCTGCGCGGCGCCAATTCTTCGAACTCGCTCTCCCTCATCCTCTTTCGTCTTTCCACGCCAGCTCTTCCCCAAATGATACTCGCAGGAAAACCCTAATATTCTAACCGGTACTAACTTTCTCGCTTCTCTTTATGCCGGAAAGAAAAATCTCTTCCCCTCCCATTGTCAGAAGCGACTCCCCCATGTGCGGGAGTCGAGGCGACGCCCAAGCCTCCGAGCCCAGGCCGCGCTCCGCCACTCGCTCCACTAGATCTCGTTCTTCCGAAGCTGTCACCTCCGCCTCCAGCTCCTCCTTCACCCCGAGCATACCCACCATCACCGATAGCTCCAGCGCCGCCGCGGCCGCCACAACCTCCTCCTCCTCATCGCTGAGCATCTCCTCAATTGCCAGCCTCCGCGGCTCCCTCCCTGAAAAACCCATCCTATTCCCCTCCGCCGAGATCGCCGCCGCTACCAACAATTTTCTCGCCAAGCGCATCTCCCCTTCCTCCTCCTCCTCTTGGAGATGCTCCCTCCGTGGCCACGACACCGTCGTTATTCAGCGCTCCTTTCGAGGTGACCCCGCTGCTCTCCGCGCCCGCCTGGCTGCTGTCTGCAAGAGTAATCACCGCAGCATCGTCAGACTCCTCGGCGCTTCGCTCTCCGACGACCGCATCTTTCTAGTTTACGACTTTGTAGCCGGGGCTTCCCTCGCCGATTGCCTTCGCAACCAACGAAACCCTAACTTCACTCCTCTTTCCTCATGGATCTCCCGCATCCAGGTCGCCAGTGACCTTGCTCAAGGCCTCGAGTACATCCATGATCACTCTGCCGGTGGCGGAATAGTCCATAACCGCATCAAGAGCTCCGCGATCATCGTCACCGAGCTCCACTTTAATGCCATGATTTGCCATTTCGGCGCTTCTTTTCTAGCCGGCGAAATACCTGACGAGGCGTCCACTTCGCGTAGCAAGATGAATAGAGTGGATAGCCATTTGAAGAAGATCAATGGAACGAGGGGGTACCTGGCGCCGGAGGTAGTAGCTGGCGGTGGCGTGTCCCGGAGATCCGACGTGTTCGCATTGGGGGTTCTGCTCCTAGAGCTTATCTCCGGAGAGGTTCCGATCAAGTTAAAGTTCGATCCGGTAAGCAAGGAGTATCAGAGTACTTCGCTGATTCAGATGGCTAGAGATGTGTTCGGGGAAGCGGGATTGGAGGAAGAAGGGACGCAAGCAGCGGCGGAGTCGGATTTGGTGGAAGGGAGGAGGATGAGGATTCGCCAATGGGTGGATAGAAGACTGAAGGATTCTTTTCCGGTTGATGTGGTTGAGGATCTGATGGGGATTGCTTTGCGGTGCGTGGAGGTTGAGGCTGAGAAGAGGCCCAGCATGGCTTGGGTGCAGGGGAAGGTCTCTAGGCTCTTCCTCAAGTCCAAGGTTTGGGCTGAGAGGGTTAGGCCGCCGGCGGACTTTTCGGTCTCTCTGGCTCCGCGGTGACATCGCTCGCCGCGGCGGCGGCGATAAGCGATGTGACTGTTGGAAGCCGTCCCCTGAATTTATTTGGATTTTTCATTTTTATCTGTTACTTTTATTTTATATATATTTTTTGCACGTTGAGCGGATTTTCTAATCCTCGGACTCGTTTTATTTTCTTTACTTATGGTTTATTTATTCTTTTTTTTGTTTTACTTATATCAAATGTTTTTCTGTTAAGGAGCACTAATAAAAAATAATAATTATAAATTCAAAAGAACTTATCCAAAATCACGATGCTATTGTTTATTTTTTATTCATTATTATTATAATAGCACAATAAATAATGCAATATGATATAAATATTACATCATTATCTTTTTTGAGAGTTATTGATTTGATTTAATTAGGTTGAAAATAAATATTTTTACTGTTAATAGTCATTCCTGATGACTATTAAATGAATATAAATTTGTAAGTGGGGCCATTATTGGATTCAAATTTATCCTTATAAGATGTCCAATCTTATCAGCAAGAAGACTCAGAAGGGTGGGGATCTAAGATCTTGTAATGAATTGGAAAGAAAGCAGAATTAAAGTAGAAGTAGAGGATGATTTTCAGAGTTTTTTTGGGTAAATGCTCCACTCTCCAGAAAGCTTGAAAGTTGTGTCAAAAGATTCAAAACATGTATTTTCAAAATTTATTTATAGAGATCTGAAATTCATTGGGAAGATTGTATCAAAAGAAAGACAAAAAGCATAGTAGTAAATAAGGCCATGCACTTATCTCGGTTATATAGGTGTTTGGTGAGATCATTGTTCTTCGGCTTAGTTCTTTGGCCTCAGGGTCAGTTCCATTTGCCAAGTGTTTGAGGTAGAGTTGGTGAAGGTGATTCCTCAGATGGGTCGAGCCTGAAGGATTGTTGTATGCAAGTTACTAGTGACCACCTTGATGAAGTTTTTGGATTATTTTAGTATAAAGGGCAAGTTTGTGTGAAGTGTAAGGACGGTGAACTTTAGGTTGGCTAAGTAGGAGGAAGCGGTTTTGCATCTTCCTCGGGGTGTAGCTAATTTGGTGAAGTATATACATTGATGGCTTAGCGATTAAGGTAATGACAAGTCGCAATGAAAGGGCATCAACTCGACCCAACACGCGGACTGAGGTGAAGGCTAGCGTGTGGCATGTGACGAGCGGTGAGGCCAGGCATGTCGTGTGAGCCAATGGCGAGGCAACGTTGGGCATGCAGCATGGGCGAGCAGCAAGGCCAGCGCGTGCATGAGGCAGGCAGGCCGCGGAGTAGTGACCTCTTAGGAAGTTACACTAATAGAACAAAACTATGAAGCATTTAGGCAAAAGCGGACAATATCGCAATAGTTAAGAGTTTGGTCTCTTAAATCTCCTCCCTTCTCCTCCGGTTCCTTTCTCGGCCAAGGCATGCGAGTGTGTGGGTGAGGGAAGCCCACTAGTTCAAACAACAATTCAAAAAAATTCATTTTTTTCCATTTAAAATACTTTTTGTATCTTTGAGTTGTTACAATCTTCCCATCTTTAAAAAATGTCGTGCTTGATATTTCAACTCGATATTTTCATATCAGTAAGTGAGAGAGAGAGAGAGAGAGAGAGAGAGAGAGAGAGAGAGAGAGCATACTCAAACAAAACTATCAAATCCAATCGATTAAAAATTCAATATTAAAAATCTATAATAAATCGAAAACTACGTCAAATCTCTTCAAAATGAGGCAATATAAAACATCACAAAATCATACTTGTCGTAGCCTCAAACACTTTAGGGATTGCTTTAACTGACTTCAAATGTTTACTTCCACTCTAAACATATCCATGTCCATGACTAGGCAATGTGCATTTTACTATTCGTTGCCCATATTCATTGCATCTAAAAACATTGTCCCGTCACATTATAGTAGTGTCCAACATGTCTCCTTCCACACCAATTACAGTGTAGAGTGGTAGGAACTTTAACATTTTACAATCCTTTTCTTACTAGTTTTCCCCATCTTTTTTATAGCTCTATCCAGTCTACTTTGTTAGTCAAACGTTCACCATTAGAGCAATCATATTAGTAAACTTTTCTATACTCCTCGAGGTACCGAAAACACATCGGTGTCTAATTCAAATTTCTTGCCTTTCTCTATGGGATCTATTTTCCTAATTGTTGCGTCCTGGAATATTCGCGGCGGTAGAGAAATATATAGTTTTAACGTCTTAGCGTTGTACGAAGATCCAGCACACAATCAGATAAGTGAGAGGGTGTAGCGTTCATAAGAGACACCAAAGTTTTTACGTGGAAAACCCCTGAAAAAGGGGGAAAAAACCACGGGGCCTGGCCCGATTTAAATGAATCCACTAGTATTTGTAGTCGATTACAAATGAGGCCCTTCCTTAGGAGAAGGCCTTGGATTGATGTAGCAAATGTACATCATATAGATTGCATTACATGGTAAGAGTTACAAATACAGGTTTGTTTGGCCTGAAGGACCGTGGTCGGCAGGAGACCGGAGTCGGCATGAGAACTGGGTCAGAAAGACCGTTGTCTGTTGATGGAGGTCGGAAGGACCATAGTAGGCGACAAAAGGCCTGAAGAACTGTAGTCGGCAGGAGACCGTAGTCGGCAGGAGACCGTAGTCGGCCGGAGACCGTAGTCGGCAGGAGACCGTAGTCGGCCGGAGACCATAGTCGGCCGGAGACCGTAGTCGGCAGGAGACCGTAGTCGGCCGGGAGACCGTTGTCTGGTGATGGGAGGTCGGACGGACCGTATTAGGCGACAGTGGTCAGAAGGACTGTAGGCGGTAGGAGATAAGGAGTCGGGTGTTAGTCCCAGTGTCACTTGGAAGATCGGATGTTGATGGTCTGGCCTTGAGTAGGACGTCGGGTCTTAAGCAGGACGTCAGGTCTTCAGCAGGACGTCGGGTCTTCAGCAGGACGTCGGGTCTTCAGCAGGACGTCGGGACTTAACTTCGGGCCTTGAACAAGTCGTCGGGTCTTTGGCAGGAAGTAGGGACTGAGTGTCAGGCCTTGAACAAGACGTCGGGTCTTTGGCAGTATGTAGGGACTGATTGTCGGGCCTTGAACAAGACGTCGGGTCTTTGGCAGGACGTCGGGGATGAACGTCGGGCCTTAAGGTGGTGGTCCGGCGAGGTTTTGTGGTGGTCCGGCGAGGTTCCTGCGGTGGTCCGGCGGTGGTCCGACGAGATTCCTGCGGTGGTCCGACGAGGTTCTGCGGTGGTCCGGCGGTGGTTCGGCGGCTGTCGAGGAGGAACTCCTTCCTTCTCTTCTCCTCTTCTCTCTCTTGCTTGGATCCCCCCTCATGAGAAATGAGGGCTCTATTTATAGATTTTCTGGAGTGGCATGGCCCGTAAAAAGGCATGAGATCAGGGGCGAATAGGGAGTGGTCCAATTGACGGCCGATATTGAATCCTACGATCATGCACCGTTCATTGGACATTTGAAGGCCTTAGTGATGTCGGAATTCTGTGATCTTGGGCTCGTTGGATTCGTCTCGTTGAGCCCTTCGATTCGAGTAGAAGCTCGTCAAAATTGGAGTCCGCTTCGTAACTCAAATTGCAGTTTGAACCTTCCAACAGCGCTTTGAGCCCTTGATTCGGACTCATTTAAGCTCGGATTGGGTTGATCTTGGTGTCGTTGGGTTGGTATTTCCGAGACGCTCAGTTTGACTGTAAGCTCGCTGAAATCGAAGTTCGGGTGCTCTCTGAATTAATTTTTGAAGTTTTCAACTAGCTTTTGCTTCGAGATTCGTGCCCGATCAAGCTAATTTTTGGAGTACGTATCAGTTGCCCCCCTATTTTCGGACGTCGAAGCTTCAGAAGTCCGAAAATAATTGTTCCGAAATTTTACATTGGCCGAATCGCAAAAAATTGCGTTCCAAAAGTTAAATGCTTGCTCAAACTTGATCGTAGAGGCCTCGTTGAGCTCCGAAAGTGTCAAAATCGTGTCCGGAACGTCGAAAAGCGTGTCCGGGGACCCCAAAAAAGTCCGTATCGGACCGTCCGGGCCGAAGATTGGGCCCGGATACGTGTAGGCGGCCGAACCGGCTGGCCGACCACCGTCTGCCGCCGCTCGTCGGCGGCGCGGCCAGCGCGCCCGCGCGCGTGAAACGGCGCGACCGCGCGCGCTGTACCGCGCGGTTAGCCGTGCGGTTAGAGTAAAAATCTTTTTTTTTTTTTGGGGGCCCCACGTTCATTAAAAAAATCCAGAAAAATCCGAAAAAATTCCAGAAAAATCCAAAAAAATTCCGAAAAAATTCTGAAAAATTCAGAAAAATTCAAATTTTTTGAAACTTCTAGAAAACTCTAGAAACTTCCCCCCTTCTCTAAAAAAAACTATAAATAGGCCCCTGAATCCTTTAGAAAAATTGTCTTTCTCCTTTTCTTTTCCTCTTTTCTCCTCTTCTTCTCTCCTTTCTTCTCTTCTCCATCTGTCCTTTCTATTGAGGTCTTCTCTCGATTTTTCGAGGCCCCTCTCTTGGCAAGGAAGTCCGGAGATTTCCCCTCCTTCTCTTCTCCCTTTGTCCTTTCTATTGAGGCCTTCCCTCGATTTTTCGAGGCCCCTCTCTTGGCAAGGAAGTCCGGAGATTTCCCCTCCTTCTCTTCTCCCTCTGTCCTTTCTATTGAGGTCTTCCCTCGATTTTTCGAGGCCCCTCTCTTGGCAAGGAAGTCCAGAGATTTCCCCTCCTTCTCTTCTCCCTCTGTCATTTCTATTGAGGCATTCCCTCGATTTTTCGAGGCCCCTCTCTTGGCAAGGAAGTCCGAAGATTTCCCCTTCTTTTCTTCTCCCTCTGTCCTTTCTATTGAGGCATTCCCTCGATTTTTCGAGGCCCCTCTCTTGGCAAGGAAGTCCGGAGATTTCCCCTCCTTCTCTTCTCCCACTGTCCTTACTATTGAGGCCTTCCCTCGATTTTTCGAGGCCCCTCTCTTGGCAAGGAAGTCCGGAGATTTTCCCTTATCCCTCTTTTCTTCGAGAGATCTTGTGGAGTTCCGATATTTGGTGGTTGGCAATGGAGGTCGGATAGACCGTTGTAAGGAGAGAGGTTGGAATGACGGGCAAACTTCCAGCATCGGGGAGAAGTATGATGACAGGCATGAATTCAACATCGGGTAGTCATACAACGTCGGGTAGAAGACCGACGAAAGTCTATTAACAGGTAGAAGTCCGACGACAGGGAGAAGTCCGACGTAATGTAGAAGTTCGGTCTCGAGCAGAAGACCGATGAAAGTTTGTCGACGGGCAGAAGTCCGACGACGAGTAGAAGTCCGCTGATGAGCAGAAGTTCGACGACAAGGAGAACTCCGACGTCGTGTAGAAGTATGGCCTCGGGTAGAAGTCCGATGAAAGTTCATCGACGGGCAGAAGTCTGACGACGAGTAGAAGTCCGCTGACGAGCAGAAGTTCGACGACAAGGTGAAGTCCGACGTCGTGTAGAAGTACGGCCTCGGGCAGAAGTCCGATGAAAGTTCGTCGACGAGTAGAAGTCCGCTAACGAGCAGAAGTCCGACGTCGAGTAGAAGTCCGCTGACGAGCAGAAGTCCGATGTCGGGTATTAGTCCGATGACAGGAAGAATTTCGGCATCGTGTATTAGTCCGTCGAAAGTCCTGCAAGGCAAAAGTTTAGCGCAGGAGGAAATTCAAAATCGGGAAGAATTTTAACATTATAGAGAAGTCAGATAGAAGTCTATTGACGACATTCTAGCGACGTTAACCAAGGACGTGAGACTTTTCCGAGGTTGTAAGTCGGAGCCCTGCTCGACGACGTTAACCTGTGTGGAAGAGGTCGGGAGAATCCACTAAGGATGTGAGACCTTTCCGAGGTTGTATGCCGGAGCCCTGCTCGACGACGTTAACCTGTGTGGAAGAGGTCGGGAGAATCCACCAAGGATGTGAGACCTTTCCGAGGTTGTATGCCGGAGCCCTGCTCGACGACGTTAACCTGTGTGGAAGAGGCCGGGAGAATTCACTAAGGATGTGAGACCTTTCCAAGGTTGTATGCCGGAGCCCTGCTCGACGACGTTAACCTGTGTGGAAGAGGCCGGGAGAATCCACCAAGGATGTAGGACCTTTCCGAGGTTGTATGCCGGAGCCCTGCTCGACGACGTTAACCTGTGTGGAAGAGGTCGGGAGAATCCACTAAGGATGTGAGACCTTTCCGAGGTTGTATGCCGGAGCCCTGCTCGACGACGTTAACCTGTGTGGAAGAGGCTGGGAGAATCCACCAAGGATGTAGGACCTTTCCGAGGTTGTATGTCGGAGGCTTTGCTCGACGACGTTAACCTGTGTGGAAGAGGTCGGGAGAATCCACCAAGGATGTAGGACCTTTCCGAGGTTGTATGTCGGAGGCTTTGCTCGACGACGTTAACCTGTGTAGAAGAGGTTGGGAGAATCCACTAAGGATGTGAGACCTTTCCGAGGTTGTATGCCGGAGCCCTGCTCGACGACGTTAACCTATGTGGAAGAGGTCGGGAGAATCCACTAAGGATGTGAGACCTTTCCGAGGTTGTATGCCGAAGCCCTGCTCGACGACGTTAACCTGTGTGGAAGAGGCCGGGAGAATTCACTAAGGATGTGAGACCTTTCCGAGGTTGTATGCCGGAGCCCTGCTCGACGACGTTAACCTGTGTGGAAGAGGCCGGGAGAATCCACCAAGGATGTAGGACCTTTCCGAGGTTGTATGTGTCACGACCCGACCCGAGACGAGACGGATCCCGCCCGCGCTGGATCGCGACGGAGCTGCACTAACCAGGATCTAGCTTTGGAATTTGGTTCGGAACTGAATCTTCCAAATAATTAATTCACACAGACTAACAAACACAGAGCTACTATGTATCATCAAATGCAGCGGAACAAAACATCTATCCGATTTCATTTCCTCAAAACAATCATCTACAGAACAGTACATGGCTTTCGACAGAAAGAAAGACAGAACAGAAAAGCCATGACTGTACAAAAACCAAAAGTACAAAAGTACCTATACTGATCAGACTCTGAACTAATCCTGGACTTCCTTGCCTTTCCCAGAACCTGAAAACCACCAGAAAGCAAGGGTGAGCTCAACAGCTCAGTAAAGCAACAAACCTCCAATCAAAATCCTCAGAATCTCAAAACCAACACAGCAGACAAATCCGTACAGATCATATCGGAACAGAACAAATCATATCAGAATCATATAGCAGATATCAAATATTTAATTAATAGCTAAATTCCCTGACACTGACTGAATCTCATAGGATCCAGGCCACTTATGCCTCCCTTTGTGCTCACGGCACCAAAATAGATCAGATCAGATGTGCTTATAGCACCAGAATACATATATAGTGCATATAGCACCTAAACAGATTGTTTCCTCGGATCCGGAACAGAACAGATATCAGATTTCATATTGAGCTCATTTCAGAATTCCCAGACACTAACTGAATCTCATAGGATCCAGGCCCCTTATAACTCCCTTTATATAGCATATACAGATAGCATATCAATTCAGAAGATTTCCGGACAAAACAGAAATTACTCAAAAATCGGGCAGCACAACGGCAGTATACAGAATTTACACAATTTTCCTGAAAATCAAAATTCACCAAATTCGCACAGAATATAGATATCAACATTTTAGAACATTTATTCTACTGCACAGATAATTTCCAAGTTCACAGAAAAATCCAGTCGACTAAAAACACAGTCGAATCAAAAAAAATACCCGGACAAAAATCTTAAAAAAATAACCAAAATATTCACACTCGGCACTTCAACAAAATACAGAAAGTTACGCGGTAGAAAACTAAACCAGTCGGAAATTACGGACGAAAATTACGAACAAAACTTAATTCCGGACAGATAATACCGCCAAAAACTCGACGGTTCTGAAAAATTGAGAAAGTCGGATTGTGCCTTACCTTGCGTACAGCAATTTCCTCAACAGTCTCTTCGGACGAAAACAGCTCGGCGTCGCCCGAAAATCCACTTTTCCACTTTTTCCTTCGTTTTTCTCTCTCCTCAACTTTTTCTCTCTCTCTTCAAAATATCTCATTTCTATATATATATCCAGACTGATCGTCCTGGACGATCGAGCTTCGTACCGGACGATCCATGAAGAGAATTATTTCGTCCAGACGAAAATTGAATATCGTCCCCGGCGAAGGGTTCTCTGACTTATTTTCGTCCAGACGATCCTGATTTCGTCCAGACGAACCATACAGCCAAACATGATTTTCTCTGCACAACCTGTACCGATCGTCCCGGACGATCCGACTTCGTCCGGACGAACCTGGAGCAAAAACTGATATTACAGTATGCCGGAGCCCTGCTCGACGACGTTAACATGTGTGGAAGAGGTCAAATCGGATCCCCTTGGGATCGATTTTGTCTTGATTGGGAGGGAGCGAATGCCGCGTGTATCCCGAATCAAAGATAATGAAGGGTCTATTTTTAGACCGTTACTACCTTTTTGAGGTCGAGGTTAAGACCATGCCCAAGGAGTAGAAGTCCAACTAGGGACTTTATATACAATCGATTTGAAGTATCCTTGCATTTGCTCGGATATTCCTGAAATATCAACTTGATGTTGAAGGTATTGGAGGATCTATTTGACCATGGTTTGAGTCAAAGTTGCCCCCCAGTCCGCATCTGCTTCTTATGATATTGATGCTATGTGTGATCTTTTGAGATTAGAGCACTAATTGCCCCCCAGTCGGGAATCACTTTCCCACAGACGGCGCCAAACTGTTGCGTCCTGGAATATTCGCGGCGGTAGAGAAATATATAGTTTAACGTCTTAGCGTTGTACGAAGATCCAGCACACAATCAGATAAGTGAGAGGGTGTAGCGTTCATAAGAGACACCAAAGTTTTTACGTGGAAAACCCCTGAAAAAGGGGGAAAAACCACGGGGCCTGGCCCGATTTAAATGAATCCACTAGTATTTGTAGTCGATTACAAATGAGGCCCTTCCTTAGGAGAAGGCCTTGGATTGATGTAGCAAATGTACATCATATAGATTGCATTACATGGTAAGAGTTACATATATAGGTTTGTTTGGCCTGAAGGACCGTGGTCGGCAGAAGACTGGAGTCGGCAGGAGAACTGGGTCAGAAAGACCGTTGTCTGTTGATGGAGGTCGGAAGGACAATAGTAGGCGACAAAGGCCTGAAGAACTGTAGTCGGCAGGAGACCGTAGTCGGCAGGAGACCGTAGTCGGCGGCGGAGACCGTAGTCGGCAGGAGACCGTAGTCGGCCGGAGACCATAGTCGGCCAGAGACCGTAGTCGGCAGGAGACCGTAGTCGGCCGGAGACCGTTGTCTGGTGATGGAGGTCGGACGGACCGTATTAGGCGACAGTGGTCAGAAGGACTGTAGGCGGTAGGAGATAAGGAGTCGGGTGTTAGTCCCAGTGTCACTTGGAAGATCGGATGTTGATGGTCTGGCCTTGAGTAGGACGTCGGGTCTTAAGCAGGACGTCAGGTCTTCAGCAGGACGTCGGGTCTTCAGCAGGACGTCGGGTCTTCAGCAGGACGTCGGGACTTAACTTCGGGCCTTGAACAAGTCGTCGGGTCTTTGGCAGGAAGTAGGGACTGAGTGTCAGGCCTTGAACAAGACGTCGAGTCTTTGGCAGTATGTAGGGACTGAGTGTCGGGCCTTGAACAAGACGTCGGGTCTTTGGCAGGACGTCGGGGATGAACGTCGGGCCTTAAGGTGGTGGTCCGGCAAGGTTTTGTGGTGGTCCGGCGAGGTTCCTGCGGTGGTCCGACGAGATTCCTGCGGTGGTCCGGCGGTGGTCCGACGAGGTTCTGCGGTGGTCCGGCGGTGGTCCGGCGGCTGTCGAGGAGGAATTCCTTCCTTCTCTTCTCCTCTTCTCTCTCTTGCTTGGATCCCCCCTCATGAGAAATGAGGGCTCTATTTATAGATTTTCTGGAGTGGCATGGCCCGTAAAAAGGCATGAGATCAGGGGCGAATAGGGAGTGGTCCAATTGACGGCCGATATTGAATCCTACGATCATGCACCGTTCATTAGACATTTGAAGGCCTTAGTGATGTCGGAATTCTGTGATCTTGGGCTCGTTGGATTCGTCTCGTTGAGCCCTTCGATTCGAGTAGAAGCTCGTCAAAATTGGAGTCCGCTTCGTAACTCAAATTGCAGTTTGAACCTTCCAATAGCGCTTTGAGCCCTTGATTCGGACTCATTTAAGCTCGGATTGGGTTGATCTTGGTGTCGTTGGGTTGGTATTTCCGAGACGCTCAGTTTGACTGTAAGCTCGCTGAAATCGAAGTTCGGGTGCTCTCTGAATTAATTTTTGAGGTTTTCAACTAGCTTTTGCTTCGAGATTCGTGCCCGATCAAGCTAATTTTTGGAGTACGTATCACTAATCAATAAACAAGACTTAAATTAAAAACAAATCCTTCAAAAAAAATTACAAAATAAATGTTTCGAATTAAAATAAATTTATAAACTCATTCAATTAGTAACTAATGTGATCAATAAGCAGCTCTGGCCACAATCAAATTTTTTCGCTATCTATTGCTTTGACACTACTTTTATTATGCCCCAAGATCTAGAGTGAAAGAATTTATTTTCCTTTTTCTTTTTATATCTTTATTACATTGTTAATTTGTTCTATTCATTTCAACTAGATCAATTTCAACATCCATAGCCGATTACTTGCATTAAAGAATAAAATCAATAAACAAAGGAAAACATAATTCATAATTATATCGATTAGTATCTACATTTAATTATTAGAGTTCAAAATAATATAAACAATGGCCACACTGGCTCTAAAATAATCAAAAAGTAAAGAAACTGAAATAAACTATTCTAGCACCACTGTATGCATAACCTCAAGTTGTAGGCTTCTTATTTGAAATCATTTAAACCACATAACAAGCAAATAGCCGAGCAAATTATTAAAATCTTAAATCCGAAATCAATGCAAGGTAAAAAAGAAATAATATCCTATAAATCATGTAAGACAATATATGAATTAATATGTACTATCAGTACCGGTCATGTGATGCCCCAGAATCAAATAGTGAAAGGATTCGCCTGACATTCTGATCGAACTCCATTCCAGTTGCCTTGCTCGGACCTGAAAATTTTAACCACATATAATGAGCTTACAAAGCCCAGCAGGTCACCAAAGCCTACAACTGAAATCAAAGCACGGCGATGCTATCAATATGCAGGTCAAAGTAAATCAAGTCAATCAATGGTCAATGAGTCTGTGCAATGCGGAAATCCAGAGTCAATGAAATTAAGTGTGTATAGCGGAAACCAAATCAATAGTCAATAATCAATACAGCGGTAAAAACATCGATAAATCAATACGCCTCAGCAATCAAATCAGTAAGTGACTGGAAGCCAATATCTATCCATCGGTGTCTATCAATCAATACTATCAGTTCAATCAATCGCGTCGTCTAGTCAATTCGTTGTATCTATCTCATCTGTCCAATCAATAGAATGTCTGTATCAATTAATAGCAATCAATAGCATCAATTAATTCAATAAGGGACTCATGTCAGAACGTACTCTTGCAAATCAGTCAATCCAATTATTCAATACGATTTACTCGATATCAATGCTCAATATTCAATGACACCACGGCAGCGAAGACAATTCAATAATGACGACGTACGATGCTATAGTAGGAAAATCATCTCAATCAATAAAGCACTTTCCAGTCAATTATATCTTTCCAATCAATTATATCTATCGACTTAAATCCCAAAGAAACGATCAAATCAATACGGCGAAAGATCAATTGAAATCAAATCAATACGAAGATCCATTGAAATCAAATCAATATAATCAGCTCCATAAAGAAATCTATTCTACGATAAATCAAATCCATACGGCAAACAATCCATTCAATCAATCAATCAATAATCGGTACGACGAATCAATGTATCAATGTATATCAATAACCTATCAGGATCTGTCGTATCAATATATCCATATGTCAATATCATATCCATAGCGATGTCGATGTCGGTATCTATCAATCGGTACAATCTATATCAATGTCGGTGTCAATATATCTATGAATCAATACGCAGAATCCATATCCATCATTCGTCATCCATAAATCCGTCGTTAAATCCGTTCAAAACAATAAATCCATATCAATACAATAAATCCATCAAATCAATCAATCAAATCCAGTCTATACTATCAAGTCGATAAAAGAAATCGGAAAAGCAATACGATAAAGCAATAGTAGCAAGTCAAATCAATGCAGAATCAATGGTATCAATGAATCTATGAATCTATGCCGTCCATGTCCATATCGATGTCAATAATCAATAATCAATAGTAGCCATGCTCAATGATCAATCAATGAAATCAATGAATCCGTACGACAAAAATCAATTCGATAAATCCATCAAATCAATAAATCAATCGGAAATCGATAAATCAATGCAATCAGGAAATCCATACGATGCAATATCGTACACATGCAATTCCATACAATGGTCTTACTCGACAAGCACAAACACTAGTCATGATCAATAATGTTGTTGTAGAATCTATATTGCTGTTGTAGATATCCGCACGTTGGTTCTATCAAGAAGAGTCGTCACTCTTTTTGCCCGTCGGCCGCCCGTCGGCATATAAAACTCCTTATGACTCCCATCTATAGTGCTGTTGTAGAAATCCATAATCGATATTTAAAGGAAAGCCCGTCGGCCCACCATCCTGTACAGGTCAATATCTATCTCCAACCAACGTTCAACCAGGTTCTCACTTGTCTTTCAGTATCAATCAATTCAATGCAATAATCGATGCAATAAGCAATAATAAAGAAATCTAAAACGATCATATCAATAGTCATACACATATCAAGTCAATCTATCAATTCAGGAAAAATCGGAAATCGTACGAAAATCGGGCAGAGTAACGGCAGTCGGTCAAATTTACACAAAAATCCTGCAAAAAGGCACAATTTCCAAATTCTTCCAAATTACAGAAGAAGATTCACGACATCAATACAAGACTATTATTCTATAGAATCCAAATCAAATCAAGTCATGATATTTTTCTATTCGATTAAAATCGCTTAGAATCAATTCCGACCTGTAAAATCTTTGCAGAATATAGTCAAATCGTGTACAATAATCATATCTATAACATACTAAAAGTTGTGCGGTGAAAGTTGTGCCAAATCAAAATCATGTCGAAAAGTCGACTACGAAAACACAAAATAAATCACAACTCGGTCAAAACTCAATATCTTTGAAAACAGAAATAGGATTCGGAGTCCTTATCACGAGATCTACACTTTTCCCGACAGCTGCGTCGGACGAAAAGCGCTCCGCGGCCTCCAAAACCAGGTTTCCTCTTTTTCCCTTTCTCTTTCTCTCTCCTCAAATCAGATATTTTGATTTTAAAAAATATTTCTCTCTCCTCAAAACGAGCTGATTTCTTTAAATCATTTGTCTGATCGGCCCGGCCGATCGCCAAATCGTCCCGGGACGATCAGACCAAAAATATCGTCCTGGACGGTTCCCAGAACTATCTTCAGGCCGATATTTTTACACAGTGCCGATCGGCCTGGACGATCTAAAATCGTCCTGGACGATCCTGAGAGAAAAATTCAAACCAGAGAGGAATAGTAAGGGAACGAGGTCTCACAGGTCACCTATATCAATTAATCAATCATTTTTTTATCCTTCAATCCGTCTTGCCACTTAATCAGATATGCAATTAACAATAGTGTCAGTGTCCGTAGTTAGTAACAATAATAGTAACAGTAATCAATGTCCATACAATATTAACATACTAGTTAGTATCATCTAGTAATTAGTCTCAGTTAGCAGCATTCAATAGTTAGAATCAATAATAATTCATATTAGTAATCAATAATAAATAAGAGTAGTCTATCATATATACATGTAAGAGTATATTAAGAGTATTTTGCTTCTGCACGTATGACTCTCAATCAATCGTATTCAATTAATCTCAATTGTTAATTGTATCAGTGTTTATTATTATCTATAATATATCAATATTGGTAGTACTCTTATCATGCATCAGATATCATAGTACTATATGTACTCTTATCATTGAGGTATCAATACAATCATCTATACTCTTATTATTAATTAGATATCAATCAGTATATTAGTATCATTTCGGTACATCGTTTCCATGCATATTAATCATTTCAATTATTTCATCACATCTTATGTTTTAGTATTATCATGTCAATCACAGTACATCATTCAGATCGTTTTCAGTATGTCATTTTCCTACTCATTTTACAAAAAATTTCTTTAATTTGGCCTAATACCATCGCCATATGCAAAAATTAGATTAGTAACACCAGTGCCATGACAGTGGTTTTTGGAGTTGCAGTGCTTTCAATCCTAGCATCATAATGCTCACATGTACAATGTTGAAGTGCTCTAGTTCAATCAACAATTTAAAATTTTATATTTTTCATTTAAAATGCTTTTTATATCTTTGTGTTGTTACAAACTAAAGAGAGGGGCCCACTAGAACTTACTGCTAGAGCCGAGGAGGGGTGAGTTCAAGGAGAGTGGTGCTTTCTTCGAGTTATGAGGACATCCCTTGACAATGAGGATGGCAAGGTGAATTCCCATTGAGCGCTTAGTGGAGGAAGCAACTACTAAAGAGGTGGCCTCCACTGAGGTCGCATTGTCTTCAATTGAGGCTGAATTCACCCCCGCCCACTCTAGGAAAGGTAAGAACAATTACTTGCTATCCTTGAAATGAATCCCATCATGTGGTGAATGTCTCCTTCTAACAATGAGCCCAAAGTGTGCCTATCCACAAGCGAGTTGCTTGGTCACCCATTGACTATGTTCGAGGCATTGGCATTGACATAATAAGTGCCTAACATATACTCAAAGATGACCATCCTCTATGATAGACTGCTAGAAGTACCACGGTTGCTCGATTATGATCCTCTAGCCATCGTCGCCAGAGCCATGATCTCTCGACCACTTCACTTAACTACAATCCTTCAATAATCATCGCCCATGTATGATCCTTAGACCATTGTCATCTGAGTATGATTATTTGACATTCATCACCTAACTTTAATCTCTCAACCACCTTCACCCTGCCTTATTACAATTCTCTAACCATCTTTGCCCTACTACAATACTCTAACCTTTTTCAATTGATTATAGTCCTCCAATCATCATTGTCTTACTATGATCCTCTTACTTATGTTGCCTAACAATGATCCTCCAATTTCCCTCATCCAATTATAGTCCTTCAAATACTATCACCTGACTATGATTCTCTGACCATTGTCATTTATTTCAGTCATCTAAACAACATTGCCTAACTTGGTCCTTCGACCACTATACCATAACTATAGTCTTCCAATTATCATCACCCAACTATAATCCTTTGACCAAGATCATATGACTACAATTTTTCAAGAATCGTCTCCTAATTATGGCTTTCTAGCTATAGTAGTTACGGTCCTCAGAGCACTTTCACTCGAATATGGTCCTTCAACCTTCATTGTCTGACTGTGGTCATCTACTTTCGATCAATTAACTACGATCCTCCAATCACCCTTGCCTATCTATAATCATCTAGTCATCTTTGCCTAACTATGATCATTTGCCACCATCACCCAACTTCTATCATTCGACCATCGTTGCTCAACTACATACATCTAATTACTCTATTGTCGCTTGACTACAATCTTGCTACACTGTTCGTCAACTATTATCACCTCAACGTCAATGCATGACATCACCAATAAGACTAATGCATGCCCTCTATGCCAACTCTAACTCTCAATGTCATAACAAAGATTTATGATGAACTTCTTGGTATTTAATCTCCTCTCTTGAAGGAGGAATGATCAAAACAAACATCAAATGAACTCTTGAAGATAGTCGCATGTTATAATGCTATTCGAACGCCTAATGCATAATACACTATTTATGTTGTATGTATGCTATATTTTATCGACACATTCCCATATCATAGAGAAATACATCATTTATAACTAATGATAGAATTAGTGAAATCATTCCAACCGAGCCAATGTCTGTAAGTTTTTTTTTTTAATAAGTTTTACACCTTGTTGCGTCCTGGAATATTCGCGGCAGTAGAGAAATATATAGTTTAACGTCTTAGCGTTGTACGAAGATCCAGCACACAATCAGATAAGTGAGAGGGTGTAGCGTTCATAAGAGGCACCAAAGTTTTTACGTGGAAAACCCCTGAAAAAAGGGGGAAAAACCACGGGGCCTGGCCCGGTTTGAATGAATCCACTAGTATTTGTAGTCGATTACAAATGAGGCCCTTCCTTAGGAGAAGGCCTTGGATTGATGTAGCAAATGTACATCATATAGATTGCATTACATGGTAAGAGTTTACATATACAGGTTTGTTTGGCCTGAAGGACCGTGGTCGGCAGGGAGACCGGAGTCGGCAGGAGACCTGGGTCAGAAAGACCGTTGTCTGTTGATGGAGGTCGGAAGGACCATAGTAGGCGACAAAGGCCTGAAGAATTGTAGTCGGCAGGAGACCGTAGTCGGCAGGAGATCGATCGTAGTCGGCCGGAGACCGTTGTCTGGTGATGGAGGTCGGTCGGACCGTATTAGGCGACAGTGGTCAGAAGGACCGTAGGCGGTAGGAGATAAGGAGTCAGGTGTTAGTCCCAGTGTCACTTGGAAGATCGGATGTTGATGGTCTGGCCTTGAGTAGGACGTCAGGTCTTAAGCAGGACGTCAGGTCTTCAGCAGGACGTCGGGACTTAACTTCGGGCCTTGAACAAGACGTCGGGTCTTTGGCAAGATGTAGGGACTGAGTGTCGGGCCTTGAACAAGACGTCGAGTCTTTGGCAGGACGTTGGGGATGAACGTCGGGCCTTAAGGTGGTGGTCCGGCGAGGTTTTGTGGTGGTCCGGCGAAGTTCCTGCGGTGGTTCGGCGGTGGTCCGACGAGATTCCTGCGGTGGTCCGGCGAGGTTCTGCGGTGGTCCAGCGGTGGTCCGGCGGCTGTCGAGAAGGAACTCCTTCCTTCTCTTCTCCTCTTCTCTCTCTTGCTTGGCTCCCCTCTTGTGAGAAATGAGGGCTCTATTTATAGATTTTCTAGAGTGGCATGACCCGTAAATAGGTGTGAGATCAGGGGCGAATAGGGAGTGGTCAAATGGACGGCCGATATTGAATCCTATGATCGTGCACCGTTCATTGGACATTTGAAGGTCTTAGTGATGTCGGAATTCTGTGATCTTGGGCTCGTTGGATTCGTCTCGTTGAGCCCTTTGATTCGAGTATAAGCTCGTCAAAATCGGAGTCCGTTTGGTAACTCAAATTGCGGTTTGAACCTTCCAACAGCACTTCGGGTCCATGATTCGGACCCATTTGGGCTCGGATTGAGTCGAATTTGGTGTCGTTGAGTTCGTATTTCCGAGACGCTCAGTTCGACTATAAGCTTGCTGAAATCGGAGTTGGGGTGCTCTTGGAATTAATTTTTGAAGTTTGCAACTAGCTTTCGCCTCGAGATTCGTACCCGATCAAGCTAATTTTGTGATGCCGTATCAGTTGCCCCCCTATTTTCGGACGTCGAAGCTCCAGAAGTCCGAAAATACTTGTTTCGAAATTTTACCTTGGCCGAATCGCAAAAAATTGCGTTCCGAAAATTAATGGCTTGCTCGAACTTGATCATAGAGGCCCCGTTGAGCTCCGAAAGTGCCGAAATCGAGTCCGAAATGTCGAAAAACGTGTCCGGGGACCCTATAAACGTCCGAATCGGACCGTCCGGGCCGAAAATCGGGCCCGGACACACGTAGGCGGCCGAACCGGCCGGCGGCCGGCCGGCGGGCCGCCGCCCGCCGCCGCTCGCCGGCGGCAGCAGGCATGCCGCGCGCAAAAACAGGCGCGTCCCGCGCCAGTACCGCGCGGTTAGCCGCGCGGTTACCTCTTTGAATTTTTTTTTTTTATTTCGTTGCGGGGCCCACAAAATTTCAAAAAATTCCCCAAAAATTCCGAAAAAATCCGAAAAAAATTCCAGAAAAAATTCCGAAAAATTTTAGGAAAATTTAAAAATCTAGAAACTTCCCACCATTCTCCAAAAACCTATAAATAGGCCTCCAAGACCTTTAGAAAAATTGTCTCTTCTCCCTTCTTCTTATCTTTTCTGCTCTTTTTCTTCTTCTCTTTCTTCTTTTCTTCTTCTTCTTCTCTCCCTCTGTCCTTTCTATTGAGGCCTTCCCTCGATTTTTCGAGGCCCCTCTCTTGGCAAGGAAGTTCGGAGATTTCCCCTCCTTCTCTTCTCCCTCTGTCCTTTCTATTGAGGCCTTCCCTCGATTTTTCGAGGCCCCTCTCTTGGCAAGGAAGTTCGGAGATTTCCCCTCCTTTCTCTTCTCCCTCTGTCCTTTCTATTGAGGCCTTCCCTCGATTTTTCGAGGCCCCTCTCTTGGCAAGGAACTCCGGAGATTTCCCCCTTCTCCCTCTATTCTTCGAGAGATATTGCGGAGTTCTGATGTTAGTTGGTTAGAGATGGAGGTCGGAGAGACCGTTGTAAGGAGGGAGGTTGACAACGAACAGAAGTCCAACGAAGGTTGGAGAAGTACGACGACGAGTAGACATTCAACGACATGTAAAAGCCCGATGAATGTCCGTCGATATACAAGAGTTCGACGTCGAGTAGAAGACCGATGATAGTCCCGTAATGGGTATAAGTCCAGCGTCGGAGAGAAGTATGATGACAGGTAGGGAATTTAACGTCGCGTAGACATACAACGTCAGGCAGAAGACCTGCGAAAGTCTATTAACTGGTAGAAGTCCGACATCCGGTAGAAGTACGAAGTCGGGTAGAGGTAAAGCGTCGGGTAGAAGACCGACAAAGATTCGTCGACGGGACAGAAGTCCGATGTCGAGTAGAAGTCCGCTGACGAGCAGAAGTCTGACGACAGGGAGAAGTCCGACGTCATGTAGAAGTATGGCCTCTGGCAGAAGACCGATGAAAGTTCGTCGACAGGCAGAAGTCTGACGACGAGTAGAAGTCCGCTGACGAGCAGAAGTCCGACGACAGGGAGAAGTCCGACGTCGTGTAGAAGTATGGCCTCTGGCAGAAGACCGATGAAAGTTCGTCGACAGGCAGAAGTCTGACGACGAGTAGAAGTCCGCTGACGAGCAGAAGTTCGACGACAAGGTGAAATCCGACGTTGTGTAGAAGTACGGCCTCTGACAGAAGACCGATGAAAGTTTATCGACGGGTAGAAGTCCGACGACAGGGAGAAGTCTGCTGACGAGCAGAAGTCCGACGTCAGGCAGAAGTCCGTTGACGAGCAGAAGTCCGACGTCGGGCAGAAGTCTGCTGACGAGCAGAAGTTCGACGTCGGGTAGTAGAAGTCTACTAACGAGCAGAAAGTCCGACGTCAAGGAGAAGTCCACTGAGGAGCAAAAGTCCAACGTCAGGTATTAGTCCGACAATAGGAAGAATTCTGGTGCCGGGTATTAGTCCGTCGAAAGTCCTGCAAGGCAAAAGTTCAGCGATAGGAGAAAATTCAAAATCATGTAGAATTTTAACATTGTGGAGAAGTCAGATAGAAGTCCATTGACGACATTCTGGCGACGTTAACCAATGATGTGAGACCTTTTTCGAGGTTGTATGTCGGAGCCCTGCTCGACGACGTTAACCTGTGTGGAAAGAGGTCAGGAGAATCCACTAAGGATGTGAGACCTTTCCGAGGTTGTATGTCGGAGCCCTGCTCGACGACGTTAACCTGTGTGGAAGAGGTCAGGAGAATCCACTAAGGATGTGAGACCTTTCCGAGATTGTATGCCGGAGCCCTTCTCGATGATGCATGTTAACCTGTGTGGAAGAGGTCGGGAGAATCCACCAAGGATGTGAGACCTTTCCGAGGTTGTATGTCAGAGCCCTGCTCGACGACGTTAACCTGTGTGGAAGAGGCCGGAGAGAATCCACTAAGGATGTGAGACCTTTCCGAGGTTGTATGCCGGAGCCCTGCTCGACGACGTTAACCTGTGTGGAAGAGGCCGGGAGAATCCACTAAGGATGTGAGACCTTTCCGAGGTTGTATGCCAGAGCCCTGCTCGACGACGTTAACCTGTGTGGAAGAGGCCGGGAGAATCCACCAAGGATGTAGGACCTTTCCGAGGTTGTATGTCGGAGTCTTTGCTCGACGACGTTAACCTGTGTGGAAGAGGTTGGAGAATCCACCAAGGATGTAGGACCTTTTCAAGGTTGTATGTCGGAGCCTTTACTCGACGACGTTAACCTGTGTGGAAGAGGCCGGGAGAATCCACCAAAGATGTAGGACCTTTCCGAGGTTGTATGTCGGAGCCTTTGCTCGACGACGTTAACCTGTGTGGAAGAGGCCGAGAGAATCCACCAAGGATGTAGGACCTATCCGAGGTTGTATGTCGGAGACTTTGCTCGACGACGTTAACCTGTGTGGAAGAGATCGAGAGAATCCCCCAAGGATGTAGGACCTTTCCGAGGTTGTATGTCGGAGCCTTTGCTCGACGACGTTAACCTGTGTGGAGGAGGTCGGGAGAATCCACCAAGGATGTAGGACCTTTCCGAGGTTGTATGTCGGAGCCTTTGCTCGACGACGTTAACCTGTGTGGAAGAAGAGGTCGAATCGGATCCCCCTGGGATCGATTTTGCCTTGATTGGGAGAGGGCGTATGCCACGTGTATCCCGAATCAAAGGTTAAGAAGGGTATATCTTTAGACCATTACTGTCTTTTTGAGGTTGAGATCAAGACCTTGCCCAAGGAGTAGAAGCCCAGCAGGGGACTGTATAAGGCTTGTAATTGATTGGAAGTATCCTTGCATGTTGCTGGGATTTTCCCAAAATATCATCTTGATATATAAAGCATAAGATGATCTTTTTGACCAGAATTTGGGTCAAAGTTGCCCCCCCAGTCCGCATCTGTGCAATAATGACTGATGTCAGGAAGTTGATAAGAGCGATTTTTTGTGATTGGAGCAGAAGTTGCCCCCAGTCGGGAATCACGTTCCCACAGACGGCGCCAAACTGTTGCGTCCTGGAATATTCGCGGCAGTAGAGAAATATATAGTTTAAACGTCTTAGCGTTGTACGAAGATCCAGCACACAATCAGATAAGTGAGAGGGTGTAGCGTTCATAAGAGACACCAAAGTTTTTACGTGGAAAACCCCTGAAAAAAGGGGGGAAAACCACGGGGCCTGACCCGGTTTGAATGAATCCACTAGTATTTGTAGTCGATTACAAATGAGGCCCTTCCTTAGGAGAAGGCCTTGGATTGATGTAGCAAATGTACATCATATAGATTGCATTACATGGTAAGAGTTACATATACAGGTTTGTTTGGCCTGAAGGACCGTGGTCGGCAGGAGACCGGAGTCGGCAGGAGACCTGGGTCAGAAAGACCGTTGTCTGTTGATGGAGGTCGGAAGGACCATAGTAGGCGACAAAGGCCTGAAGAACTGTAGTCGGCAGGAGACCGTAGTCGGCAGGAGATCGTAGTCGGCCGGAGACCGTTGTCTGGTGATGGAGGTCGGTCGGACCGTATTAGGCGACAGTGGTCAGAAGGACCGTAGGCGGTAGGAGATAAGGAGTCAGGTGTTAGTCCCAGTGTCACTTGGAAGATCGGATGTTGATGGTCTGGCCTTGAGTAGGACGTCAGGTCTTAAGCAGGACGTCAGGTCTTCAGCAGGACGTCGGGACTTAACTTCGGGCCTTGAACAAGACGTCGGGTCTTTGGCAAGATGTAGGGACTGAGTGTCGGGCCTTGAACAAGACGTCGAGTCTTTGGCAGGACGTCGGGGATGAACGTCGGGCCTTAAGGTGGTGGTCCGGCGAGGTTTTGTGGTGGTCCGGCGAGGTTCCTGCGGTGGTTTTCGGCGGTGGTCCGACGAGATTCCTGCGGTGGTCCCGGCGAGGTTCTGCGGTGGTCCGGCGGTGGTCCGGCGGCTGTCGAGAAGGAACTCCTTCCTTCTCTTCTCCTCTTCTCTCTCTTGCTTGGCTCCCCTCTTGTGAGAAATGAGGGCTCTATTTATAGATTTTCTAGAGTGGCATGACCCGTAAATAGGTGTGAGATCAGGGCGAATAGGGAGTGGTCAAATGGACGGCCGATATTGAATCCTACGATCGTGCACCGTTCATTGGACATTTGAAGGTCTTAGTGATGTCGGAATTCTGTGATCTTGGGCTCGTTGGATTCGTCTCGTCGAGCCCTTCGATTCGAGTATAAGCTCGTCAAAATCGGAGTCCGTTTGGTAACTCAAATTGCGGTTTGAACCTTCCAACAGCACTTCGGGTCCATGATTCGGACCCATTTGGGCTCGGATTGAGTCGAATTTGGTGTCGTTGAGTTCGTATTTCCGAGACGCTCAGTTCGACTATAAGCTTGCTGAAATCGGAGTTGGGGTGCTCTCGGAATTAATTTTTGAAGTTTGCAACTAGCTTTCGCCTCGAGATTCGTACCCGATCAAGCTAATTTTGTGATGCCGTATCACACCTAAATTTTTATTTTTCTTATTGTTGCGTCCTGGAATATTCGCGGCGGTGGAGAAATATATAGTTTAACGTCTTAGCGTTGTACGAAGATCCAGCACACAATCAGATAAGTGAGAGGGTGTAGCGTTCATAAGAGACACCAAAGTTTTTACGTGGAAAACCCCTGAAAAAGGGGGAAAAACCACGGGGCCTGGCCCGGTTTGAATGAATCCACTAGTATTTATAGTCGATTACAAATGAGGCCCTTCCTTAGGAGAAGGCCTTGGATTGATGTATCAAATGTACATCATATAGATTGCATTACATGGTAAGAGTTACATATACATGTTTGTTTGGCTTGAAGGACCGTGGTCGGCAGGAGACCGGAGTTGGCAGGAGACCTGGGTCAGAAAGACCGTTGTCTGTTGATGGAGGTCGGAAGGACCATAGTAGGCGACAAAGGCCTGAAGAACTGTAGTCGGCAGGAGACCGTAGTCGGCAGGAGACCGTAGTCGGCAGGAGACCGTAGTCGGCCGGAGACCGTAGTCGGCAGGAGACCGTAGTCGGCCGGAGACCATAGTCGGCCGGAGACCGTAGTCGGCAGGAGACCGTAGTCTGCCGGAGACCGCTGTTTGGTGATGGAGGTCGGACAGACCGTATTAGGCGACAGTGGTCAGAAGGACCGTAGGCGGTATGAGATAAGAAGTCAGGTGTTAGTCCCAGTGTCACTTGGAAGATCGGATGTTGATGGTCTGGCCTTGAGTAGAACGTCGGGCCTTAAGGTGGTGGTCCGACGAGGTTTTGTGGTGGTCCGGCGAGGTTCCTGCGGTGGTCCGACGAGATTCCTGCGGTGGTCCGGCGGTGATCCGGCGAGGTTCCTGCGGTGGTCCGGCGAGGTTCTGCGGTGGTCCGGCGGTGGTCCGGCGGCTGTCGAGGAGGAACTCCTTCCTTCTCTTCTCTTCTTCTCTCTCTTGCTTGGATCCTCTCTTATGAGAAATGAGAGCTCTATTTATAGATTTTCTGGAGTGGCATGGTCCGTAAATAGGTGTGAGATCAAGGGCGAATAGGGAGTGGTCCAATGGACGGCCGATATCGAATCCTTTGATCATGTACCGTTCGTTGGGCATTTGAAGGCCTTAATGATGTCAAAATTCTGCGATCTTGGGCTCGTTGGATTCGTCTCGTCGAGCCGTTCGATTCGAGTATAAGCTCGTCAAAATCGGAGACCGTTTGGTAACTCAAATTGCAGTTTGAACCTTCCAACAGCGCTCTGAGCCCTTGATTCGGACTCATTTGGGCTCGGATTGGGTTGATCTTGGTGTCGTTGGGTTCGTATTTCCGAGACGCTCAGTTTGACTGTAAGCTCGCTGAAATCAGAGTTCGAGTGCGCCCAAAATTAATTTTTGTAGTTTCCAACTAGCTTTTGCCTCGAGATTCGTGCCAGATCAAGCTAATTTTGTGATGCCGTATCACTTATGATTCCACTTTTATCTGTATATGTATTGGAACTTCGTAAAATGCTAAGATATTAAACATTTTGTCGCTATCGCCATGATTATTCCGCAAGCAACCGAAGTCTGATGGATGGAGAATTCTTAGCAATTGCATTCAAATCAATCACTGAGATTATATAACAAGTTCAAACCCTATCTATAAAACCCTTACAACAATCGCTCAGCCATGCCTTGGAAAACATCCTTGTGATATTGGATCACTTTGCAGTTTTAAGTTCTCACAGGAGCAACCTCTCAGGTTTTGGTTCTCGTTCCTCTTCTTCTCCTTTCATTTTACTCTGGCACATTGAAAAGCTCTCTTATTTCTGAGTCGAATGAGTTGTTTGCTCTTCCTCGCATGAGTTAGATTTGAGCTGAATATGAGGCCAAGATAGAGATGTAAATGAGTTAAGCTTAGCACAAATCACCTCTGGCTTGCACTTGAGCTCTATTCTACAAATTTGAGCCGAATTGCTATTATGAAAGATGAAAAATAATTATGATTTAAATAATTATTGAAATAAAATGATAAAAAATGTGAAAGAATAAGAAAGTTTTTATTTTTATTTTATTTTATTTTTTTTAAGTATAAGAAAAATAATAAAGAGTCGATGTAAAATAAGAAAGTGAAATATAATTTTAAATATTTTAAAAAACTTTTTACATAAAATATTGAATCTTATATATTTTAACTATATTTGATATTAATATTTTTAAACTAGTCCACTCGTAAGTTAATAAGTCGAGTCAGAACTAGTTCAAATTTAACTCACTAGCTCATCAAGCTCAGATCACAAATCATATTGAGCCATGCTCAGACTGGCTCATGAGTTGGCTTGACTCACTTACACATTTGATTAATAAGTTAATCAATATTAAAAAAATTGAATATGAATATATCCTTAAAAAATAAATAATTTAAAATAAGAGCCCAATTCAAATAACCATATTAAAAAAAAAAAACTAATTTTCTCAATTCAATTCCTACTACCACCTTCCCTAAAATCCGCTCCAGGACGACAACACCGACGGATGCGCCTTCCTACAAAATTATCCTACATTTTATCTGAATATTTTGGGTCAAAAGTTTTGCACTGAATGGGATCGGTACGAAAAAATCGCAAAAATGAAAGAAGAAGCATCACATGACGAACTCACTGACGTTGCGGAGACTTTGTTTCTTACGTAAGCCAAATTACTCTGTTAAGTAATAAATAGAATTCTAATTCAGTAATAAAATTATAGATTATGACTTAGAAGTTTAGGGGGTCAATAAATGGTCCGATCCGATCATCCAATACAGTATTTAAATTCGAGTTGATATGATTAATAAGTGTGTTAGATTGTGCTCCAATATTCTGACCCGTTCGATTAGCCGGTTGGATTTAGTTTGTCCCATAAACTCAATTTTGATCTAATAATAACACGTTTTTGATGTCGAAACTTTGATTTGTGACGGGATAAGCATATATGTAAAGAATTTTGTAACCAACGAAAAAAATCAAGTTTAGCGAAAAGGAATTACACTTAAGGCATCGTTTCCCGACGCCTTTTTTTCCTTCTTAAATGGAGGTTCTAAGAACTGGTAAGCAGAAACTTTTTCCTTCTCAGATCGGCGCGCAGATATACGGAGTTTTAGGAAAATGATTTTTACAAAAGTTGTCTAAACAAATATAAAACAACAACCGTTTTTTTTTTTTTCCGATTCTAACCTGAAAAGGCATAATTTCGCGCAATCAAATGAAGCCTAAGTTTTGATTCCAAACAGGTAGACAGCTGATTTCAGCATATTCAGATAGAGAAGCATGAAAATAAGCCTAATCAAATGAGGCCTTAATTATGTTTTTCTTAAATTCCTTTATTTATTAGCATGTTGTACTTATTTTTGATGAATTAGTCCAAACTCTTAAACTTTATAAGTTATAATTTTTATTTAAAAAAATCAAAACAGGGTATTATGGTGCTTGGGTCATTTATGTTGTTCGTGAGTCAGATTTGGGTCAACCTTTTTGAACTGTTTATAAAATGAGTTCTATTCGGGTTGAATATTTTTACGTCAAGTCAATTTCAAGTTATGTTGAAACCCGACCCGTTTATCTATTTTGACACTCATTGAGTCATAAATGTCAGTTATGATAACATGTATTATAAAAATAAATGTACAATTATTTTGATATTTTAGAATATAAAGTTGTAAAATTATAAAGCAGCAATCAAATTTTGAATAGTAAGAATTATTTTATTCTAAAATAATAATATTTTTTTAGAAAATAATCAGAATTAATCTTAATAATTTAATATATATATATATATATATATATATATATATATATATATATATATATATATATATATATATTGGGTAATTTAAAATTTTTTTGGGAAATTAAAATAAATATATAACTGAAATGAGAGAATTTTTATAATCTAATAATCATGAACATTTAAGACGAAAAATAAATATCAGAAACTTTGAGAGAGTTCCGAATAAAAGAGACTCATTGTGTCATATATGCTTAATATTATATAATCATATAAATATTTATTTAAAGTTATTTAATAATATTAGTTTATAATTTTTAATTATAAGTGCCATGTGTGTGTCATATTATCCCATTTTTTTACTTGGAAAACAAAATGAAAAAAAAAAAACGTCAGACATATAGCGGTATAGGCGTATAGCCTTTTCGTACACATCTCATATAGAATTGTAAAAAAAAAAAAAAAAAAATCAATTATTCGCGGCAGTAGAGAAATATAAAATTTAGCGTCTTAACTTTATACGAAAATCCAACACTCAATCAGATAAGAGAGGGTATGTCATTTATTAGAGACACCAAGATTTTTACGTGAAAAATCCCTGAAAAAGGGAAAAAACTACGGGGCCTAGCCCAGTTTGAATGAATCCAGTAGTATTGTAGTTGATTAGGGGCAAATATGGAGTGGTTCGGGTGAACGGCCGATATTGAATCCTTCGATGATGAACCGTTTATCAGACATTTGAAGGTCTTAATGACTTCAGAATTTGGAGATCTTAGGCTCGTTGGATTCGTCTCGTCGAGCCGCTCGATTTGACTATAAGTTTGTCAAATTTGGAAATCGTTTGGTAACTCAAATTGTGGTACAAACTTTCCAACAGCGCTTCGGGTCCTTGATTTGGACTCATTTGGACTCAGATTTAATCGAATTTGGTGTCGTTGGGTTTGTATTTCCGAGAAGCTCAGTTTAACTATAAATTTACTGAAATCGGAGTTCATGTAATCCTATATTTAATTTTTTTTAAGTTTTCGGCTTGATTTTTGCCTCGAGATTCGTGTCCGATCAAGATAATTTTTGATGACATATCAAATATTAAATTAGGTTTCAATCAAAAGTTAAATTAGGAAAATTCGGCTTTATATATTTCATATTACATATGATAGAAAAAAATATTCTTATGTTTATTTTTTAAGAAAAATGTGTTTAAAAGTTTATTTCGTATTAAATTATTCTTCTTGTATACATAGAAGGCTTATTAAAGTGCATCACAATAGAAAATAATCTAAGTGATTCTAGTTTGAACTTTGATTGAACTCATTTGTTCAATCCTCTATGGATCCAATGATATCTTTCTCAGTGAGCTTTGTCGTATACCATCGATCCTATGAGGCCTTATCCAATGAGCTCCATCATGCGAACTCCTCTTCTCTTTACATGCAACTGGTCCTGTAGTTGCCTTCTCTAGCAAGCTCCACCACGAGACCACCACAACATGTCGTTGGTCTCGCGGTGCCTTCACCAACAAGTTCTATTGTGCAAATTCCTTTCCCCTAAGTGGCCTCATGCATGGTTGCCTCTCCTGTGAGATTTCGTGCTTATCTTTAGTTTTGTGATGCCTCTTGTAACACTACAAGACTTAAATTAGAAGAATTACATATTTTATCTCTTAGTTAACCTACCAATGCTTTTAATTTCCATTCAAAATAAAAGAAAAAATCCCATAAATAATTTATATATATATCAAAATCTTTCACTGTTTCATTCACCAAAATCTGATTTGTAATAGCTAGGAGAGATCACTTACAACATCAATCTACTCACTAAGCTTCTCACTACAAAAGAATAATAATAAAAAAAAAAACACAACCACCAGAGAATTCTAATCAGCCTCACTCTGAATGATGCTGATCTCTTTCTTGACCCGAAATCAATAAAGTCAACATAATACTTACAAAACCAAGCAAAACCTCAAAAAACTACCAAAACAGCCTCACCATGAACTTCTGAATACTATTTGTTCAATCCATCCTTCACGTGTTGTTTGATCATCTGATACTCTTCCGACAAAGCTTGATAGACTTAGCATAAACTCACCTTATTATGCCCCTTATAATTTCATAATAGATAAACTTTGATCTTATTCAAGCGGAATTCATTAAGGGAATTGAATCTGCTTATTTATCATCATAATTTTCACGAGTCTTTGTCTTGATTGATGCAATTCTTCCAATACTTCAATTGATACTAAAATGCATATCCAAAAGATCTAATAAGAATACTCCGTTATTGAAGCAACCTAAGAAAATTGAGCTCCTCATCTTATTGCTCCGTGTCTTAAATGATGCGGAGCATCACGCTGCACCACGTTGCTGCCTCACATTGCTGCACCACGGTGGACCGGTGCACACTATCCTTTAGTTCTTTTACTAGAAAATTCTCCATGCTTTCTGTTAGTAGCTGCTGCTCCACTAATCTACTTACCTTATTTAGTTATGTATGCAGGCTGTTTCTTTTTAGCCTTTATCTATTTTTATCCATAGTCATTTTGTATTTCTTCTCTTTGAGAAGATGAGAACAGTAGTGAATGAAATAGTAACTTTGGCTTTTGCCATTGCCACCGCCGGCAACCTGCCTCTCTCTTTGTGGTTTTGTCTTGTGAACCTGCTTCTTCCGCCGCATACCTCATCAGTTTGGTATCAGAGCCAGAGGCTCGGTAAGATGGCAGAGTCCAGCAAGCGTGCGACGAGCGGTGATGACCAGAGTTTGGAGGCACTCTGGGCTGCGCACGCTGGAGTAGAGAAGCGTTTGGACGATCTGGTGACTGCAGTCGATCGCCTCACCGCTGTCTTACGTCGAGAGCCCATTACTGTACGAAATGGTGAAGAACCCGCAAGGATAGGAAGAACCGCTCATGCCATTGAGATGCCGGTAGAATTAAACAGAGGTGTTCATCGCAGAGGACAACGGCGCGCTACTGTCATTCTGGAGTTCTCAGATTCAGAGGAGGATTATACGATCAATCAGCCCACGGGGTTCTCAGATTCTGAGAACGAAATGGTCGAGCGGCGTCCACGAGGATACCAGGGGCGTGAACGACATCATGGTGAGTTCCGAGTCAAGCTGGACATTCCTTTTTTTTGAAGGAAGGCTACATATCGAGGACTTCTTAGATTGGGAACGCTCTGTTGAAACCTTCTTTGATTATATGGAGATTGAGCCGGAGAAACAAGTTAAATACGTCGCCTGTCGCCTCAAGGGTGGTGCGAGCGCTTGGTGGACGCAGCTACTCCAGTCCCGGCGACGAGAAGGACGTGGTCCCGTCCGTAGTTGGGCAAGAATGAAGCAACTTCTGCGTGGGCATTTCCTTCCTACCGACTATGAACAGCTATTATACCTGAAATATCAGCATTGCCTACAAGGTAATCGGACAGTTAGCGAATACACAGAAGAATTCTACAGCTTATCGGCCCGAAATGATCTGAATGAGAACACCAATCAGCTCGTTGCTCGATACATTGGTGTCTTGAAAGATAGTATTCAGGATAAATTGGAAATGAATGCTATATGGTCTCTGTCGCAGGCCGTTAACTTTGCGCTCAAAGCCGAGACTCTGCAGGCTAGACAGTGGAGGAACAATTCGCATCGAAGAGCCCCAGCTGAAGTCGGGACGGATGTTTCGAAGGCTCCAGGAATCGTCGTTCGCAAGACAGGACCGGTGCTGGATACTAGCGGAGCTTCCAGTTCAGTCAAGCAAATTTCCGACCCGCGCGCGCCAGCGAAACCAAAAGGGCCTCCCAGAGAAAATATTTACCCACGACCCCAAGGACTTAAGTGTTTTAGGTGTTTTCAGCCAGGACATAAGTCCAATGAATGTCCAAATCGACAACAGTTGCAGATGCTTGATGGGGAGGGGGAATTAGATCCAGACTACCTGGAGGAAGAGCACCCGACGGATGTGTAAGATGTCGAGGCTGACAACGGGGAACCGCTAGTTTGTGTTCTAGAAAAATTACTACTAGCTCCAAGGAAACAAGTTAATTCCCAGCAGCATTCCTTATTTAAGACCAAATGTACCATAGCCGGGAAGGTGTGCGACTTACTCATTGACAGTGGTTGCACTGAAAACGTGGTATCTCGAGCTGTTGTTCAAGCCCTGCAGCTTAAAACCACGAAGAATCCGCAGCCTTATAAAATCACATGGGTCAAAAGAGGTGTGGAGATTATGGTAAATGACATGTGTCGGATTCAGTTTTCCATTGGGAAACACTACTCATGTGAGGTGCTGTGCGATGTCGTTGACATGGATGTATGTCACCTAATATTGGGCCGTCCTTGGCAATTCGATGTTGGGGCAATTCATGATGGACGCGCTAACACTTATTCCCTCGACTGGAAAGGCAGACGGCTCTGCCTACTACCTCATTCGACAGAACAGGGGCATAAGCAAGAAACGAGATCACCGGCTCTGCATTTTGTTACAGGCGACAGTCTACTTTCTGCCTATCAGGAACGGTCGTTGCTATTTGCGTTGGTAGTCCGTGAATCAGCTCCCGAGCATGCCGCAGAATCTAGATCAACTGCTTTGCAAAATCTGCTGAAGGAATTCCATGATGTTCTAAATGAACCAGCTGTGGCCACTCTTCCTCCTTTAAGAACATTACAACATCAGATCGATTTGATCCCAGGATCATCACTGCCGAACCTCCCACATCACCGCTTAAGTCCCACCGAGCACCAGGTGCTCCAACAGCTGGTAGAAGAGCTGTTAAAACTCAATCTGATTCAACCAAGTCTAAGCCCCTGCGCGGTTCCAGCACTATTAGTTCCCAAGAAAGATGGCTCGTGGCGTCTATGCATGGACAGTCGCGCTATTAACAAAATTACGGTGAAGTATAGATTTCCGGTGCCCCGTGTGGAGGAGTTGTTAGAGAAACTCGCTGGAGCCAATGTGTTCTCAAAGCTTGATTTACGAAGTGGGTACCATCAAATACGGATCCGCCCGGGCGACGAGTGGAAGACGGCTTTCAAGACCAGACAAGGCTTGTATGAATGGAGAGTTATGCCCTTTGGGCTATGCAATGCGCCCTCTACTTTTATGCGGCTGATGTCAGAAATTCTCAAACCCTTCATCTACGTGTGTTGTGTTGTCTACTTTGACGACATACTTGTATTCAGCACTTCCGAAGACGAACACTTGGAGCATCTGGCCAAAATTCTCACTGTACTCCGGGATAACAAACTCTATCTGAACCCAAGTAAGTGTCAATTTGCTGCGGCTGCTGTTTATTTCTTGGGTTTCGTTGTATCATCTGCAGGAGTTCATATGGACAGCCGCAAAGTCGACGCCATCACACATTGGCCCACGCCTAAATCCTTCACAGATATCTGCAGCTTCCATGGGCTCGCGAACTTCTATCGTCGATTCATAAAAGATTTTAGCATCATTATGGCTCCTATCACCGACTGTCTCAAGCTGAAGCAGTTTTACTGGGGAGACGATCAACAGCACAGCTTCGACGCCATTAAGCTAGCATTAACAACTGCCCCTGTTCTAGCTTTACCGAATTTTGACAAGCCGTTCCACATTGACACCGACGCTTCGGGAGTCGGCATAGGTGCTGTTCTGAGCCAAGACAATCGCCCGGTGGAGTTCTTCAGCGAGAAATTCTGTCCTGCTCGACAAAAGTGGAGTGTATACGAGCAGGAGTTCTATGCCATCGTGCGAGCTCTTAAACAGTGGGAGCCATACTTGTTACACCAGGAGTTTGTCTTGTGCAGCGATCATCGGGCTTTGTAGTTTATTAATAGTCAAAAGCACATCAACCGTATGCACGCTCGCTGGGTCCTCTTCCTGCAACGATTCAATTTCGTTTTGAAACACAAGTCGGGTGCTCAGAACAAGGTGGCGGACGCACTCAGTAGACGTAGCGCGCTTCTCACTCAGTTGCAAACGGAGATTACAGGTCTGGAATGCCTGAAGGACTTGTATGCTACAGATCAAGACTTCTCCAAAATCTGGACTGACTGTGCTAACGGCGAGCAGCCTAGAGAATTCTCTCTGAGGCATGGATTCTTATTCTGATTTAACCAACTGTGCATCCCAGACTCTTCCTGGAGACCGCAACTTATCAAGGAAATTCATTCGGGTGGATTAGCAGCTCATGTGGGACGAAATAATACCTACCTACAATTACAAACCAGGTTTTTTTGGCCCCACATGCACCGTGACGTTATGAGGTTCGTCGAGAGGTGCTCTGTTTGCCAGAATTTCAAATCCGGAGGAACATTGCAGGGACTATACCTGCCATTGCCTATACCTGAGACTATTTGGGAAGACCTAAGCATGGATTTCGTCATGGGATTACCTCGCACCAAACGAGGATACGACTCGATCATGGTGGTCGTCGATCGTTTCTCCAAAATGGCTCATTTTGTGCCATGTAAGAAAACGTTCGACGCATTGAATGTTGCCCGCATTTTTTTTGTTGAGATCGTCCGACTTCATGGGGTACCTCGGAGTTTGACATCCGATCGTGATGTTAAGTTCATCAGTCACTTTTGGAAAGAGTTATGGAAGAGGCTGAACACGGAGATCAAGCTCAGCTCTGCTTACCATCCTCAAACGGATGGGCAAACCGAGGTCGTCAATCGAACACTGGGGAACATGTTACGTTGTGTGGTACAGGACCATCCCAAAAGTTGGGATGAACTCCTGGGCCAAGCAGAATTTGCGTATAACAGTATGAGCAATCGATCCACTGGACGTAGCCCCTTCAGTATTGTGTACACGAAACAACCAAATCACACAGTGGATGTAGCTGTCCTCCCGAAATGCAACAGTCAACGGGCCACTGACTTTGCCGAGCAATTCACCACAATGTTGCAAGAAGTACGTCAACAACTCATTTCAGCCACTGTTAGATACAAAGAAGCTGCTGATCGGCACCGCAAAGATAGGCAATTCAAGCCGGGTGATCTAGTTATGGTCCGACTACGTCGTGAAAGGTTCCCACAAGGTACTTATTCCAAACTAAGCCCACGAAAAGCTGGTCCATTCGCTGTCCTTAAGCAGATCAACCCGAACGCATATATCGTGGATATACCCAACCACTTCAACACTTCCACTACCTTCAATATTGGAGACCTTATTGAATATCACCCTCCTGATGCTGCCACCACTAACCTGTCTTCATCGGAGTCCGATTCTTCTCACGGAGGGGGAGAATGATGCGGAGCATCACGCTGCACCACGTTGCTGCCTCACATTGCTGCACCACGGTGGACCGGTGCACACTATCCTTTAGTTCTTTTACTAGAAAATTCTCCATGCTTTCTGTTAGTAGCTGCTGCTCCACTAATCTACTTACCTTATTTAGTTATGTATGCAGGCTGTTTCTTTTTAGCCTTTATCTATTTTTATCCATAGTCATTTTGTATTTCTTCTCTTTGAGAAGATGAGAACAGTAGTGAATGAAATAGTAACTTTGGCTTTTGCCATTGCCACCGCCGGCAACCTGTCTCTCTCTTTGTGGTTTTGTCTTGTGAACCTGCTTCTTCCGCCGCATACCTCATCATTAAAGAGATATAGTCTCTATCCCTTAGAGGTAACCAAAGATCCACCATTTATGAATGAGTTCTCCCTTTATAAATAACATTACATTTTATCTTTTCATATAAAAAGATCCCATAGCCAGGTTAAGTCTGGCGATATATATATATATATATATATATATATATATATATATATATATATATATATATATATATATATATATATATATATATATATATATATATATATATATATATATATATATATATATATATATATATATATATTTGTTGCGTCCAGGAGTATTCGTGGCGGTAGAGAAATATAAAGTTTAACGTCTTAGCATTGTACGAAAATCCGGCACACAATCAGATAAAAAGAGAGGGTGCATCATCCATTAGATACACCAACATTTTTATGTGAAAAACCCCTGAAAAGGGGGGAAAAACCATGGGGCATGGCCCAGTATGAATGAATCAACCAGTATTATAGTTGATTACAAATGAGATCCTTCCTTAGGGGAAGGTCTTAGCTTGATGTACATCTTATAGAGTACATTACATGGTGAGAATACAAAGCATCACTGTTGATGTGTTTGTTTGGTCTGAAGAACTGTAGTCGGTGGGCGACGTTAGTCGGAAAGACCGTAGTTTGAGGGCGATGGAGGTCGGAAGGACTGTAGTCGACGGGCGATGTTAGTCGGAAGGACCGTTATCGACAGGCGATGGAGGCCAGACGGATTGTAGTCGACGGGCGACGTTAGTCAGAAGGACCGTTGTCTGACGACAGAGGTCAGAAAGACAACGTCAAGTAGAAGTTCAGTAATAGATAGAAATCCAACATCAGATAGATGTCCGGTGAAAGTCCGATAATAGGCGGAAGTCCAGTGTCAGGTAGAAATTTAGCGACGAGCGGAGATCCGACGTCGGGTAGAAGTTCGACGTCAGTTGGTGGCTAAGGAGAACTCCGTCATTAGATGATATTCAGGGAGAACTCTGATGTTACTTGGAGTTCAGGTAAAACTATGGCGTCACTTGGAGGTCAGACGGAATTATGGCGTCACTTTGAGTTCGGACGGAATTTTGGCGTCACTTAGAAGTCAGGCAGAATTTCGGCGTCACTTGGAGTTTGGGCGGAGTTTCATCATCACTTGGAAGTAGGGTAGAATTTCGGCGTCCCGTGGAAGTCGGGCAGAATTCTGGCGGTGGCCAAGAAGTTTCCTCCCTCCTATCCTTCTTCTCTTCTCTTCTCCTCTTGCTTTTTGCTTGGATCCCCTCTCATGAGAAATGAGGGGTCTATTTATAGATATTATGGAGTGGCATTGCTAGTAAATAGGTGAGAGATCAGGGGTAAATAGGAAGTGATCGGATGGACGGCCGATATTGAATCCTTTAATCGTGGACCGTTCGTCAGGCATTTGAAGGCCTTAATGATGTCGGAATTTGGCGATCATGGCTCGTTGGATTCGTCTCGTCAAGTCGCTCGATTCGACTATAAGCAAGTCATTTTTAGAATCTGTTTGGCAACTCAAATTGTGGTTCGAACTTTTCAACAACACTTCAGGTCCTTGATTTGGACTCATTTGGCTCCGATTGAGTCGAATTTCATGCCGTTGGGTTCGTATTTCCGAGACGCTCAATTTGACTATAAGTTTGCTGAAATTGGAGTTCAGGTGATCTCGGATTTAATTTTTGAAGTTTCCAACTTGATTTTGCCTCGAGATTCATGCCCGATCAAGATAATTTATTGATGATATATTTATATAAAAGATCCCGTAAGGTTTCCACTTAAAATCTCAAGGAAGGCATGCATATAAAAAAATCTCGATGAGAATTAAAAGTGACATGAACTTAACTAGAAAGACTCTACCAGTACAAGTGACTTGTATGATCCCGACTTACATCTTGAAACCTTATAAGAAAATGTTGGCCTATTTTTCAAAAGGAACACATTTGACATACGATTTATAAGAAGGATCATAAATTAAATTAAATTTTAAAAGTATCAAAAATGCAAATGGGTCTGTGTTTTAACAGAAAATGCAAAGTGAACCGCGTTTTAATATAAAACGTGAACAGTAATCACGTTTTCTATTAAAACATGATTTTATATTGTGTTTTTCTTGTTTTTTTACTGTACCTAATGATTATCTTTTTATTCTTTTAAAAATATGCTTCATTCTAAACACATTTTATAAATAGTCTTATTTAAATATTAGAATTAATTTTATTGAAATAAAATTCTTTTATTTTCCTATTTAAATTAATACTTTTAAAATACTAAAAATAAAATTTTTTATTAAAAACAATTTATAACTTATTTTTATAAAATAAAATATAATAAATTAAAAAAATTATTTAAATATTTATATTAATGATATTTTAATATTAAAAATAATTATATTTATACATTATTTTAATTTATTTTTAAAACAAATGTATAAAATTTCTATATATAATTGCGTTTCTCTTTATTTATCTCTCTAATTTGAGAGTAATTATTTTGTGACTTTTAGATTTCAATGAAAATGCGCCACGTCTGTTTAGATATTTCTTAATTTGCGCTCTCAGATGAGAGAGAGTGAATTTATGTTTTAATAGTTATAATTATTAAATTTAAATAATTATAATCAATAAATTTATTTAAAATTTTATGTATATTTAAGTTAACTAAAAATTATGTCTTAAAATTAATACAATAGTTATAATATTTTTAATTAATTTTATTAAATATTTAAAATACAATTTAATAGTTATAAATCTTTTTTAACTTTAGGAAAATTTGATTAGATGTTTACATTTATTTTAAAAATATATACATAGAAACTTTAAACAAAAAAAATAAAAATAAAAATAAAAATAAAAAAATTACATAGAAACTTTAAACTAAATTAAAAGTTTATATATAGAAATTTTATAAATTTGTTTTAAAAATAAATTTAAAATAAGTTATAAAAATAAAATTCTTTAATATTAAAATATAATTAATTTAAATATTTAATTAAATTTTTTATTAAAAGATGATCACTGTTCATATTTTCTATTAAAAAGCGATTTCACTTTGCATTTTCTGTTAAAACGCATTTCCCTTTTTCGTTTTTGATCCTTCTAAAATTTAATTTAATTTATGATCCTTCTCTTTACACCAAATATGTTCCTTTTGAAAATTTCTTAGACGTACAAGTTTTATCCATATCCAAATATCTTAAAATACAGAAGCTCCACAAGTTACATATTCTTTAAAAAAAATCTCAAAAAACGTAACTCTCAGAATATATAGTTTTTTTTTTAATACGAAAAGAAATAAATCTTAGAATATACATATTCATTTTAAAAATCTCAGAATATATAAATCTTAAAATATAAATATTATTTTTAAAAATCTCAAAAAATTCAAGTTTCAATAGTTACATTTTATTTCTCAGCCTGACCTTTTCTCCTCAAATAACAATGATATTGGAACTGACCACAAAAATATTAAATTTTCACACCTTGATTTGACTGATTTTTTATAACAATGACCTCAATATTGTGACAGCTCCTTAATTTTTTCTTAAGAATGGCGAGTTCTGGGAAATTGCGATGCAGCCGAAATGTCCAATGATAGAAAAACTTTTTTTTTTTTGAATATTTAGGTCAATTAAGATAAATTTATATGTACATTGCATAAAATTCAAACAAAAAACTTATTAGTTGTTAGCCAAAATTACTAACAAATAGATCAAGATGAGCTGTTTCAAATAAATAAATAAAAATATAATTTTTTTTAACAAGGAATTCATTCGCTGTCATCTCTGAAAGGGCGCTTGGTGGTGTGACTAATCCTCAGCTGACCTTAGATGTGTCAATTTCGGGTCACGGGTCGGGTTCGGGTCGAACCTTAAACTAACCCGGCACTATTCGGGTCAACCCGAACCCGACCCGTTTTTAAAAACGAGTCGGTTTCCTGGACCCAAACCCGACCCGCTTCGGGTCCGGGTCAACCCGACCCGACCCGAATGACCCGTTTTCAACAAAAAAATTACTAATTTTCGGATCAAAACCGGGCCAAAATAGGGTCGATCTCGGGTTGCCGGGTCAAAATCAGGTTTTCGAGTCAAAATCGGGTCAATTTCGGGTCAAAGAGTTAACCCGAACCCGACTCGATTTTTGAAACGGGTCGAAATGTTGAACCCGAACCCGACCCGTTTAGGGTTCGGGTTGACCCTAACCCGAAATTTTCGAGTCTGGTTCGAGTCGGATTTTCAGGTCGTGTAAAATATTGACACCCCTAGCTGACCTAGAAGAGGCACCAACCCCAAAAAATCTCCTAGCACGCACTTGATTGGGTTCCACTTAAGAGCTGCTGCCTGGTAAAAAAAAATGGGGTTGATGATACTCACCTAGCAATTAAGTTGAGCATCCATGGCTAAACTAAAAAACCTGATGTTTCTATCAACTGCTCTCGATTGTGACCCTCACCATTTATGTGGTTCTGTTTTTCCGCTACAGCTTTTGAAAAGTATGCTCAGCTTTGGTATTATGACAGCTTGACAAAATATTTGTGGTGTACTTTTTTTTTCTTTTTCTCAATATTATTACAAATTTATATTATCTAAAATTAAGGCAAACTCACCCCATAACTTTTTAGTTAAATAAATACCTCATTGTATTCATCACTAACAGACTTTTAGCCTTTTTTTTAACCTTTTTGTTCTTTACAGTTTGTCTAATTTTGAGGGAGAGAACAAATATATTTTAATTTTTAGGAAATTAAAGTTTCATTTAAGATAATTTTATTAATGTTTTTTAAAAGCAGTATTTTAATATAAATTTTTTAAAATATATATATATATATAGGCTAAAAACTATCTCAATCCAAGCATAAATCCCGAGCCACTATCATGCAAGGCTGTAATTTTTTTTTTTTGGGACATTTAGGTCATTTAAGACAAACTCACACACACAACGCATACACATGGACTCGAACCTTGGACCTCTTAGTTGGAAGCCTAAGCTTTCAACCAATAGACCAAGGAGAGTTGTGTTGCAAGGCTGTCATAAAAACAATTAAGTTAGTACCAACAAAAGACCGACTACTTCACTCACAATTTTTAAGAAGGGACTACTCAGCACTATGGCTGGCATCATAAAACGTCTAATTGTACAAACTTAAACATTGAACCGCCTAAAAGACTTAAAAAAAGAGTAGGCTTCGTTCTAACGGTTTTCTTACTCTTTTTAAAAGCAAATTTTAAGTATAAAAAATAAAATTTTATACTAAAAAGCTGTTTTAAGAAGCATCAAGAAAGTCGTCCCAAATAAAGTCTAAATCAAGCCAAAAATTTTCAAATTAATGTTTGAAAGAGTCCAAATTATCTGCATCAACTTGCAGATGGTGCCCCAATGAATCATAAGAAATTCATACAAACGTGTTCGTAAAACATCTAATTATAGATTTATATATTATTAATATTCACTCAATTTATATTTATATACTATTTTATTATAATTATAATTTGATTATAAAATTTGATTTTTTTTTTGTATTATAATTTTTTGAATTTATTCTATCACTCAGGAACAGTTTTAATATATACTAAAAGCATTATTAAAGTCTTCAGACAACATCACTCATAAAACCGTTGCTAAAATCTTTTCATAATACAACGAATTTGTCCGCTACAAATAAATTAGTAGGTGTTTGAATTACTGAAGTAGATCGTAAAAAGAGATAAAGAAAGCTTAATTTCTTTGTAGTGCCGATTAATTATTTTGTGTTGAACCTGAATCAGCCATAATCAAATTTTGATTTGACTGGAAACTATTCAGTTCTTGATGCCCCAAAACAAGCATCCAACTTTCTATCTCGCTGATAAATTGAAACATCTCAAAGACTTTGGAAAACACTGTTGTAAATAGGTGCACAACAATTCAACCCAAAGTTGATATTTCAACGTTCATTTTAATGATAGGAACTTAGGTAGCAGCAATCTCTGTTCTAATTCATATTTTACAGATATAATCAATTCAAGCAATGTGATTTGGATATATAGATTCACACTGGAACTGTGCGATCGATACCAATGGCCGCCGTGTTCTGTCCTTCCTCTTCGTCGTCGTTCTCCCTCGACATATCTTCCAGCGACTTACCCTTCGGCTCCGGCACCAGAAAAGTGAAGAAGAATCCCAGAACACAACAAGCGGCCAACGCGAATAGCGAGTTCCTTACTCCAATCCCAGCTGGATACCCTTTATCCCTCTTCGCCGGATCCTTGTCCTGTGCAGCATACAAGAACCCGAACGCGCCCACAATCGCACCCGCCTTCCCCGCCGCCGCCGATATCCCATGGCATGTCGACCTCAACCTCGCCGGGAAAATCTCCGCCGGCACGATGAAGGTTGTGCTGTTCGGCCCAAAGTTGGCGAAGAAGAAAGTGAAGGCATACATAACCACGAACCCTATGTGATTCCCCTTTGTAGTCCAATGATGGTAAGGAATGGAAAGACCGAGCAAGAAGGCTGCCATCATGCCGAACCCCATCAATTGAATGGCGAAACGGCCGATGATGTCTATCAACGCCACGGTGAACCAGTAACCCGGCACGGTGCCGCAGAGCGCGATGAGTGTTTGAGCTCTGGCGACCTTGTAAACTTCCTCGAGCGCGTTCATGGTGCCGGCCTTAGGAAGCCAGCCGATAGCGCTAAAGATGTCTTTTTGAAAGAGGTTCTGGCTGTAGAAAGCGATGTCGAGGAGAAACCAAGTCGTCGTGGTGCCGACGAGGTGGAGGCCGTGGCGACGAACGAATTCCTTAGAAAAAAGCCCGAAGCTGTTTGTCTGTGCGGTAGCCACTTCGGCGACCTTCTGCTGCTCCTCCTCGATTTCGACATGGAGAACTTTGGACATGTCGGAAGCCGCCTGCTTTGCGTTGTGGGCGACGAGGGCGGTGTACCGGGCGGTCTCCGGCATCTTCATCCGCCAGTAATAGGTGAGCAGAGCAGGAACAGAGCCGAACATTAGGATGATTCGCCAAACGTAGTCGGCTTCCGGAACAGTGGACCCTGCTCGGTCGTCGTTGTAGTTCGGCACATCGTACTTGCTCTTGAACCCGGCGGAGAGTATGAGAGTGAAGATGCCGCCGGTGAGGTTACCGAACCCCTGCATCGCAAACACGGCTGCGATGAAAGCGCCGCGGGTTTTTTTATTAGCGTATTCGGACATGATGGTGGCGGAAAGCGGATAATCGCCGCCGATGCCGAAACCGAGCCAGAAGCGGAAGAAGCAGAGGGTAGCCATGACGCCTTTAGCGGAGTGGCCGAAGGAGAGACCGGAGGCGATGGAGCAAATTACCATGAGCATGAGTGTCAAGCCGTAAACTTTCTTGCGGCCCATCTTATCGCCGAGCCAACCGAAGAAGAGTTGACCGGCGAGAGTGCCACAGAACGCGACGCCGTTGACTGCGGCGGAGACGTTGGGTGGGAGGCTGCCTGGTGTCTTGGAGGTCGGATCGAAGTAGTAGATGCGGCCGAGGAGCTTCGTGACCAGCGAGATGCAGAACAGATCGTAAGCGTCGGTGAAGAATCCCATTCCGGCGATGACGATGGCCTTGAAGTGGTACAGTTGGGTTTTGGCCAAGTCAAGCTTGTTAAGAACTTGGAGATCTCTGGCCGCCATGGCTGAAATTCTTGAAGAAATTACCTGAGCAGTAGCTAGCTTGTGCCTTTGCTGGATTGAGGATTGAATTTGGGTGGTTATATAGAGTGTGAAGGCTGAAGACTACTGATAGAATCGTTGACGACGAAGGAATATGCTAACTTTGCTTCCCTTGTTTCGTGGAAAAATACGTTCTTGTTGAGATTATTGACTTTTGAAAACGATTAGATTGCTGATCCGACGGTTTATTATAATTTGATCCAATTGGTTAGCGCCAAACGGAACTAAACAAATGTATTTCACACGAAAAGAATGGTTAAGAATTGTCGCACGATGCGAATAGAGTCGTCGTGTTGTGCATTAAAATTTCCATTTTTCGTCGTAGGATGGCATACAAATGCATTAATTTATTCATTTTTAATAAATTACATTTTAATATGAATGCCTTATGACCTATTTTGACAACATATCGAACATAGGTTCAAACATTAGATGTAAAATATTGTTTGATGTAATTAATTTTTATGTAAACTGCTTGCCTTTGAGTTTCTAATCAGTAAACTCTTGTTTAAGTATGCACTTATTTAAGTGCGCATCTCGATTAAGTACGCAAAATTTTAACAAAATCTTAGGATTCAATATTTACATGAGATCATGAGCTTTGATAAGGCAAAATATAAAAAAGCTATGCAAATAAGTGTGAATTTGTGTTATTTCATTATTATATGCATGTTGATATAATCAAATTCTATCATTAAATTTAAAAATTTTACTATGCCCATGTGGACTATTGCATCAAAATAAATTGCCTATTATACAAGTAAATCTCTCCAAAAAAATGAGAGGTTGTACCTGCAGATGGGCAGACGGGGTGCGGGGACAGAGCTGGGCGTGCTGACGTAGACGGGGCATGCAGACATGACATCAGCTTGGTTTGTGAATAGCGGACGGGAGCTGGGCATGCGGAGACCGGACAGGAGTGTGGCTTGCGAACTGGAGCCGAACCCTAGACTAATCCTAAGTAAGCACCTTCCAGTTTGGTACGCACGAAATTTACTTGTTCAAGTTGCTTACTTAACCAAGCGGTTACTGTAATCTATGACGCAACTCCATTTAATGTGATGCAAAGACTGAAGAATTTCACGACAGAGAAATCAAGAAGAAGAAAAGGAAAGGGATCGAGAGAAGAGCATTTCAGAAAAAACATAAAGAATGTTATTTTCACTTTAACTCCAGACTAGTACAGACTAAGATATATAGGTATAGCTATTAACAAGACTTAGAAAAAGGCTACATAAAGAGACACAGATAAAGCTAAGTACAGAAAATATTTATTTCTCTAATACTCCCCCGCAAACTGAAGGTATACGGTTGACAGTCAGTTTGGTGCGAAGTAGATGAAACCTAGGTGTTGATAATGGCTTTGTAAAGATGTCTGCTATCTGATCAATAGTACTGATAGGTTTGATCTGAATGTTTTGTTGGTGAATGTGATCTCTAACAAATCTGTGGTCTATTTCAATATGCTTCGTTCTGGCGTGAAAAATTGGATTATTAGCCAGTGCTATAGCAGAAGTATTATCACAAAAAATTACGGTGGGTTTATCTTGATTTATGCCGAAATCAAGTAATAGACGTCGGAGCCAAATAATGTCTGCCGTGAGAGCTGCAAGCGATCGATACTCTGACTCCGTGGAGGATCGAGCTACGGTGGTTTGCTTCTTGACTGTCCAGGAGATGAGTGTGTCGCCTAGAAATGAACAGTAGCCCGATGTTGATTTCCTTGAAACTGGATCGCCGGCCCAATCGGCATCTGAAAAAGAAGTGAGGGATAAATTAGATTTAGAGATAGGAATACCGAAATCGATCGTACCTTTAATATAGCGTAGCAGTCGCTTTAGAAGATATGCATGCTCAGGCATTGGTTGATGCATATGTTGGGAGAGGAGGTTGACGCTGTAGGCAATATCGGGTCGTGTGAGACACAAATACTGTAGTGAACCAATAATCTTCCTGTACATAGTTGGCTCAGCTAGTATTGGATCGGGAGTTATGTCTTTCGGCATTTTGGTACATGCCGGATTTGCTACAGGATTGCACTTGGTTAGTTGAGCCAAGGTGAGAATGGATTTGGCGTAGACAGCCTGTGAAAGGAAATACAAGTCGGGTGCTTTGACTATCTGTAATCCAAGAAATGAGTTAGCTTCGCCGAGCTGCTTCATAGCAAACTTACCGTTGAGTGCCGTTACAATTTTGTTAATCTCAACGTTACTGCTGCCCGTAATAAGGATATCATCCACATATACGAGTAGATATATAACAGTATTTTCTTGTTTAAAAATAAGCAGGAAGGATCGGATTTACTATGTATGAAACCAATGGAAACAAGGAACGAAGTGAAAGTGTTATACCATTGTCTCGGGGCTTGCTTGAGCCCGTAGATAGATTTGTGAAGACGACATACATATTCTGGGTTGGTAGCATCCTCAAATCCATGGGGTTGCCGCATAAAGACAGTTTCTGACAGCGAACCATGAAGAAACGCATTGGCAACATCCAGTTGTTGAACCGGCCAATTATGCTGAAGGGCAACCGCGAGAAGAATTCTGATTGTTGGTAGTTTTGCTACCGGACTAAACGTCTCCGTGTAGTCAAGGCCATATTCCTGATGATTACCTTGTGCAACTAGCCGTGCTTTGTATTTGGCTATGGATCCATCAGAATGATATTTGAGACGGTATGTCCACTTGCATCCCAGTATAGATGCATTCGGTGGCCGAGGTACTAGACTCCATGTCCCTTGTAGCTGGAGTGCAAGAAATTCGTCAGCCATTGCTTTTCGCCATTCAACGTGCTTGCTAGCTTCAGTGTAGTTCGATGGAATGAATTGATCAGTGGGCTCGCTCTGGGTATGAAGTAAGTTCATACGAGTGATAGGCTTGAGCGACCCTGTCTGTGAGCGAGTGACCATTGAATGGGTAATGGTAGGGATATAGGGAGGATCAGGTGAGATGTCTGGGGTGTGAGAAACGTCAGCGGCTGGAAGATTGAGATGTGGAGTTCTTGTTATTATTTGATGCTGAGTTGCAGAAGAACTGGACAATGTATTTGTGGATGCATTGTGATGCTGAGCTACCGACGTGGGAATGAGAAAGTTGAAGGAGGATTGCTCAGGAGGTGTTTGTGTAACAGCAATCTGCATTTGAGAGAAAGGAAAAAAATTTTCGTCAAATTTGACATGTCTGGACAAGATGATTTTATAAGTGGATAGATTTAAACACTTATAGCCTTTATATTTGTCCGAGTAACCCAAAAAGACACACAGCGGAGATTTCGGTTGAAGTTTGTTGCGAAGCGTGGAGGGTGTCAGGGGGAAGCTAGCACATCCAAAAATTCGAAGATGATCGTAAGCCGGCGCTCTGTGATTGAGGAGTTCATAAGGGGATAGATTATTCGTATTGGGAGACGGCATTCTGTTTATAAGATAGACAGCCGTTAAAACTGCATCAGGCCAATAAGAGTTCGGAACCGAAGCAGTGTGCAGGAGAGTCCTCGTAGTTTCTAAAAGATGCCTGTGCTTGCGTTCTGCGACTCCGTTTTGTTCTGGCGTGTAAGGACAAGAGATCTGATGAAATATCCCATACTTCTGAAGAATTTCTGTGAAACTTTTACTTATATATTCTCCTCCGCCATCTGTTCTAATACATTTGATTCTACGAGACAGAAAATTTTCTATGTAAGATTTAAAAGAAGTAAAAATTTGAGAGACTTCCGATTTATGTTTCATGGGAAACAGCCAGGTGTAACGAGTGTAGTCATCAACAAATAACAAGTAATAGAGAAAACCAGAGTTAGAAATCACAGGAGCAGGACCCCATATATCAGAATGCAAAAGTTCCAAAGGAAAAGTAGATCTATGTGTAGATGATGCAAAAGGCAATTTATGCGTTTTATCTTTAGTACAAGAATGACAATTAAAAGAATGAAAAATCAATATGTAGTTGAGGTTGAGACAGAGCAATGCTTCTAAGCGTTTTCTGGCTGGGGTGGCCCGTCCTCTGGTGCCATGTGTGGTTGGCCTCCTTATTCGTTTTCAGAGCACAGTGCTTGATAGAAGTTGGAGCTCTAATTGGATAAAGGCCCTTATGGCATGGACCTTGGAATATAATTTGCTGTGTCGTCAGATCCTTAAAGACAAAACCAGACGGGTTAAAGATAATCGCAATATTATTGTCTTTTGTTAGTTGCGAAATCGAAAGTAAATTATAATTGATTGACGGAGAATGAAAAATTTGAGATAAGGTGAGCTTACGAGAGGGAGTCGGTAGCAATCCTTTGCCGGAATTTGCTATGCTTACCGAACTCCCATCGCCAATTGTAATACCCTCATGTCCAGTGTATGGACTGGATACAGAGAGGTTGTTCAGCGATTTTGTAAGATGTGACGAGGCTCCCGAATCTAGATACCAATCAGTGTAGTCTGAAGATTGTTCCGCCAGCAGAGCTTTGGTCGCTTGGGGCTGTTTGGGCGTAAACTGTGCATTCATCCTATGCCAGCAATCAGTAGTAGCAGTGTGCCCTTTCTTGAGGCAAATCTGGCACGTCGGGACCGGCCCAGTAACTTCTTTGTTTGTATTGGCGTTGCTGTAGAAGCGACCTCTGGAGCGACGTCCACGCCCGCGAGTAGAAAATAGAGCTGTATTGGACGTGTCGGCTGGAGCAAGATTTGGAAGATCAGTGGCCATGTGAATCTCTTCAGTGATGAGAAATGAATAGAGCTGATCAAGATTTAGAGGCTGTGTCATTGTCCTAATAGATGTCTTGAAAGATTGATAGCTCTGAGGTAGCCCGCGAAGTATGTAAAGAATGATGTCTTCTTCTTCAATGTGACCGCCGGCTGCTGCGATTTGATCGACGAGCGTCTTAACCTCGTTAAGGTATTGAACCATCGTCTGATTTTTGAGAGAAACATTGTGTAGGGCGTTCTTTAGTTGTATGACACGAGATCTGTTCGTAGATTGAAAACGCGTTTGAAGAGTCGTCCAAATGGCGGATGTTGTATCAAGATTTAGAACATATGGTAAGATTGAAGCAGATATGGTCGAGCATAAAGAGGCTGCAAGGTTTTGATCGTTGAGAACCCATTGGGCATAAGCTGGATCTGGAGCAGTGGTGCCATCAGCAAGATGGATCAATTTGGTGGGAACCGGAGACGAGGGATCAAGAAGTGTCTCCAAGCCATTTGCCCGACAGATTTTAAGAACTTGAGAGCTCCAAAGCGGATAGTTATCTGGAGAGAGCGGATTTTGAACAGTATTCTTGAGATTTGAGAGAACAAACTTGAGAGATGACGACAGAACCGGAGTTGTGGATGTCTCCGATGATGCGCCGAGCGTGGAAGTGGCTGGTGACTCCATGAATCCCAGAGATCGTCACGATCTATCTGATACCATGAAGAATTTCACGACAGAGAAATCAAGAAGAAGAAAAGGAAAGGGATCGAGAGAAGAGCATTTCAGAAAAAACATAAAGAATGTTATTTTCACTTTAACTCCAGACTAGTACAGACTAAGATATATAGGTATAGCTATTAACAAGACTTAGAAAAAGGCTACATAAAGAGACACAGATAAAGCTAAGTATAGAAAATATTTATTTCTCTAATAAAGACTTGCACTATTTAATGATTACTGGAACAATTTAGTTAAGTGTTCGTAATTATAATATTATAATTAAGTATTTTATTCATGAAGCAAAGTAATTGCACGTTATTTTTATTATAACGAGAAACTTAAAGTACACCACATTATAGATTTATTGTCCATAACATCTCAAAAAATTAATTATACAATATTAAATATACTTAAGATTAATAACATGGGCATTTATATATGTAACACTCAAAATTATCATATTTTTATATTTAAAATAAAAAAACTATTATTTAACTAATCTACCACTCTTTTAACATCATCTCACACAAAAGGAAGAGTTAGGAGATTAGTCATAAAGGGTTTATGCTATGGATTATGATAGACTTGAAACCCCCAATGATGAAGAGAAGAGGAGAAAATAGTAATGAGATTTCATTAGGGGAGACTCTTGATGGGATTGGCGGCATGTGCATTAGTCCTAAACTTTGGACAAAAGAAGAAGTTAATATGGATCTTTTTAGGGTAGGGCTACTATAAAAAAAAACTCATTTTTGGCCACCAAAATCTGTCGAAAATGAGAATAATCCACCGAAAAATTATCATTTCAGTGGATTTTTGGCGGGAAATTGTTCGTCGGTAAAACACACATCGAAAATACGTTTATGACTGAATGATTCAGCATGAACGGTTTCTGACGGATTTAACGGCAAAGTTCTGATGGAAATGTTTAAAAAATAACATTTTTAATCCTCTTTCTGGTGGTTCTAACCGTCGGAAATTCCGGTAGAATATATCTGTCGTAGTTACCGATGGTATAGCTGCCGGTGATTACCACCAAAAAAATTGGTGCAATTTACCTATGAATAATCCGCCGAAATTTTTGATGTATTTAACACCAGAAAATCGATCAGAATTAGTGAAAAATACTCCGTTAGAATTACCGTCGGATTATTTCCGCTGAAAAGCTCATTATTATTAATCATATCGAGAAAAAAAAAAAAAACTACACCTCTTAATTATTGTACAACATAACAATCCTAAAATCATACCGTCAAAACACACACACACACACTCACACACACACACACATATATATATATATATATATATTATCCTAGCATTTCAACATTGAACAAAAACACAAATGCTAAAGTAATAAGATATTTGTTCTGAACAAATATTATACAATTATCAAATAGTTCTAAAGAAAAAAATCAAACAGTAGAAGATATATATCATATTTTTGAACCAATTTTAGAATTTTTTTTAACTATCTTTTGGACTTCTACTGATATTGATGTACATAAACCATTAATGAAAATATTATAAATTTTAAGTAGCTATAATTTATGAGTTATAAATGTATGAAAAATTAACTCATACCTACTCTAGTTATGGCTCAACTTTATCACAATTAAGCAACGCATGCAACATGGCAGCTCTCATCTCATTATCAGTCAAATATCACACGGTGCTAGGGCTTGCGGGCTGACCACATTCGTTGAACAGACATATAATTGATGATTTACATGAATATGGATGGCCTAGATTTCAAGGTACAGTAATCCTTGTTGATTGCAACACTTTTTTTGTTGTTGATTGCAACACTATGTCAAAGTAGTACGAGTAAATGTGGGTTGACTCATACAAAAATATGCTTTACAAATTGACCCCTCGGGACGTACTTTGTTCTTAACAATCTTCTTAAATTTATTTAAATACTTGTATGATGTATGCTTATTAGTGATAACTTTTTAATATGCATATGTCAAAAGTTATATGTAGGTAGGAAAGCTACATCTCAAAATAATACATCCACTGATATTGAAACATGGTAGACGCTCCATGAAGTCAAAAAATATTGAAGAAAATGTATTCTCAAGTTTACACAAACTAAAAGAAAATTTTGTTACATATGAATCAAGTGCTCTACATTCAGTTTAGAGAATTATAAATCCTTAAAAAAGATACTTAGTTTGATAAAAGGCTTTAAAATTGGATATGACAAAAAAATAAAGGCGGTGGATAGTAAGTAATGCATGAAGATACAACAGTTTGACCTTTTCAATCTAAATAACCTCCCTAATCTCATATCATTGCGTATACTAAGATTGGAAGAATATACATCAGATACCTTTAGAGTTTGACCCATTCACAAACTTCTCGTATATGCTCTAAAGCTAAGGTAAATGGTGCTTTTAGTTTCAAAAGTTTTTTATTTCAACCATCTTTCAACTCTCAATTTTTCCTCATATAAATCTCCTTTATAAGTCTATTATTATTTTATATTATCTTTAGATTTATCATTGATGTCGATCATTATGTTGAATACATTATCAAAAATAAGTTTCTCTATATGCATCACATTTAAGTTATGTCTGATTAAATTTATTCTCCAATATGGCTTGTACCTAAAAAATGTTCTTTTTGGTCCAATTTTAGTTGACTCCACATCCTGACAATTTGTAATCACGTAGTGTTGGGGAATCAACTATTATGGGCATACACCTTACTCATTTAAATATATATTCACTGATTAATATCGAAGGAGACTGCAATATCACTATTTTATATTTAATGAAAGTATTCTTATTTTGCCTGAAATGATATATGGTTTGTAAGTAAGAACATACGATGACAATCGAACCAAATATTCTTGCTTCCATTCTTCAAAGTGAATGACTTAGTAAATTTCATGCAATATATATAGATAAATTAACTTGCTAAAAGAAAGCAATTATATACAAGAAAGTCACTAATTATCCAAGTAATGATACCCTCATTATGAAATTTTGTTTAATGGAGATATCATATGTACTAACTCTTTTCCACAATAAATTTAAATTATTGATTAAAGATTACAATAATGCATCTATATTCGTTTTTGGATTATATGGCCCTAGAATGATTAATTTTAGAAATATGTACAATGTAGTTATACACAACTCTAGAGGAAGATTGTAAGGGGTGAGTATCACGGGCCAAGAACAAGATGAGTAAAGCGAAATAGATTGGCTAAATGGAGCAAAATCATCTGCACTTAAACCTAATATTATATTTCTTGATTCTCTAATGAAAGAATGATATATACAATCAAAGTGTTTCCAGACATTTTCTTTTGACGAATGTGTCAAGATGCCATTTAATGAGATATGTTCGTTATGCCATCGCATATGTGCAGCGGAGCATATATATGAATATAAACATTGTAGTCTAAGAATTATGTATAAGTAAAATATCTTACTAATTGGTACATCTTTTCGCTTTATGTTCTTCTTAGACTTTGGTTTAAATCTTAGTGCATTGCAATTGATGCATGCAATTTCTGATAAATCATCTTTGTATAACATACATCTATTAACACAATAATTTATTTCTTTATATGTCAGATTAAGTTTGTAAATTAATTTCTTAGTCCGATCTGTATGAATTATGTTATTTGTCGAGTTTGGCCTCCTTAAACAACCCAAGGAGTTAATTAAAATATTTACGAGAGATATTATATTTTGTCTTGATGCTTAACATCTTCACATCAATAGATAACTCCGAGTGTGTAGTGCACCACTTCCAAGTTGGTTGTTGAGCAGCATGCAACAAGTCATAGAAGTTATGTGCCATGTTATTTGGTGACTTTAATATATTATTAAAATTGTGTCCCAGTTGCATCATAAACTTAGTTCTCAAGTTTTCAGATGTTTTCTTCCTCAACTATATTGGAACTTATAGATGGGCCGCATCGAGAGTCGAAATATGGCTCGTGCACATCATGAAAAGTCCAATACCAATATTCTGGCATGAATCCTCTACGATATAGATCTACAATATTCTCATCTAGTATGAGGTGCACTTGATTTTTATGTTTAGAATACGGACAACAAAACCATCCATCCGAGATAAAGCAAGGCAGTTTACTGGCTGTCGGGATTAAAAAAATTACCCCATTAACAAACTCATTTGTTAATGTATTTAATCCTTACGCCAATCGATTATACATCCAACATATTTGATTCCTGATATCCACAATTTGAAGAATTGTTAGTACACATAATATAAAGTTATTTGAAAATTTATTTGCTCTAATGATTTGGAGAGCTACTAATTAGAGTTAGCTATGCAGTTTGAAAATAAGGTTTCCTTTTGCTATATTTTATGGAGTAAACATAAGTAATTTTGCCTTACAAATTTTTCATAGAAATGAGTATTTTAATTTGTTTTCATCAACTGTAAGACTTCTCTACTGCCTTTCATTTTTAACTTCATTACACTCACAACACCAATGTCATATGATGTTTTTCAAGCTTTGTATATAGATTGTCACTTGAATTATATTTTCCTGACTTGCTTCACTATTTATCAACCTAATTTTTGGCCTCATATGGAGTTTTAAAATAATAAGAAGCTCAAGAAATATGTTAAGAGTCCGGAAATAATTTTGTAAGAAAGGATTCAGCACATCACGAGATTTAGTAATTTCTCAACTAAACAAGTTTCATTCAAATACTTGGTAAACCTTAAATATATCAACCTACCTAACAGTGTCAGTGTCATCATAGCAACATCCAGTTAGCTTGATTTGCTCGATATAAGCTTATTAAGCAACCAATTATATTTTTATGATTATAGTTAGAAATCTATAAGAAATACTAGCCTTATCAACTTGCAATAGTCTTCATGGAAGTTTATAAGTTTGCATCTTTCACTTATTTTTTTTTAAATAATCCTCGCTAATGCAATCATATATTATATTCATATATGATACAAATTTTACGGCGAGAAAATTTATGAATGGTGAAGGCGAGAGCAAGTTCGACAGATGAGAGTGGGGTTGAACCACTGACAATGAATGGAGCCCAGGATGAGGGTGGCGTCGAACAGAATGAACGAGCATCACAACAGAGAGAGGTTCTTCGTGAATGGGAGCAGAACGGGAGCTTTAGATGAAATTTCATGTAATGGGATGGTAGACGAGCAATATAGGGCTTTTCAAGTGAAAATTCCGCATGAAATAATTCACCGGTTTTAAGTAAGCCGGCGGAAATGCCGCGTGAAATTTTTCGTCAGCAATCCCTCTTGCCAGTATAAGTTACAGGCAGATTTTACTGTGGAATGGCTACCGGCATATTGCCAGTTGAAGTTCCGTATGAATATCTACTGGTAACTTCTACCCAATTTTCGTCACAGAATTCACAGGTATTTCAATCCCTACTTCTGATGGCCTACTACTATCCGCCGAAAATAACAATTCTTGTAGTGGGCATCAATGAGAAATTAATATTAAGATGAGGAATGTGGTATTATTTATCTTGCATAAATAATTAAGTATATTATGTGAGTAAATACTAAATTTATATGCTAAATATATAAATTAGATACTTTTAAATGTTATATATGAACAATTTCATAACAAAAATACATCATTCAAAATTTAATGCACATTTATAATGTTAAGTGAAATTAATATGCATCTCTTTTTCACTTGTGCTTCATATTTAAAAATGCTTAAAAATTTCATTCATTTTGGCGATTTTCTACAATTGGGCAGATCTCTTCATCATATCCTATATTATGTGGATATCTTCAATTGCAATACTTGTAGCAGTTCTATCTAATTATCCATGTTACAATATATTACCTATGGCTGAAAAATAAATAATAGAATTTTCAGGGATTGATAAGTTATAGCACATATTGGTTGAAAATTTTTGTGCAAGATAAAGTAGCCATGAATGGGCCCAAGCACGCATCCCAACATGATTTGCGAAGAACATTGATGACGTAAATCGAGAAAGAAAAATGATGGCGAATAAATCAAGGAAGGATTTTCATTTAAATTAAATTTTAGAATTTTGATTGAGTGAATCTCAAGTGGTTGTCAAAGCAGGTTGATAGGTCATATTTCGATAAAGCTAGAAATTATCCAACCTCAATCTAGTCTATTGGAATTCAAACTATTTAATAATCCGGTAAAAAAAAATAACCCAAACATATTTAATAACTATGATGAAAATACACATGTCACCTATGATGATATACATGATGATCAATATATGACATATGATGATCTATATATGATGACATAGTAGCATACATGATATTAATTAAGCCTATGATTAGTTTTCATGATGATGTCATGCAAATTGTTTTGATTTCCTTGCATGTGAATAGAGATGCATGTTTTGTGTAATCTATTAAGTTGTCTGCTCATTCTACATGTTTATATATTCCAAGAAAAATGACGGCTCATAGTGGAGTGAGTTAGAAGTTTTGTAATTAGAGGTGCCTTTAATTTATGATATTATTGTCAAATTCTTTTGTATCATGAGATAAGCGTATTAGATGAAAACATTGAAAAAACTCTAATTATTATTTAACTTGTTTTGATATGAATGGATTTGTGATGTGTATATGTTATGGTTGTTATTATATATTTTGTGCATTAATGCTTTAGAGTTCTATTATGAATCAAAAGGTATAAATAAAGAAAATCTCTCTAATAAAAGATCTTAAGTGATATATCCTGCACCTGACCTGATATGACTCATTTTATGTTGGGTTGCATCGTGACACTCCAACCAACATTTCCAACTGCAATTATATGACTATCATTACCAGGCTATGATCTTTTGACCACAACCATCTAGCTACCCTCCAATCACTTTTGTTTGAATATAAACCTCCAACCAACATCTCCTAACCATAGTCTTCCAATCATTATAGTCATACCATAGTCCTCTTATCACCATCACCTAATAACAATCCTCTAATAATCATTGTCCAACTTTGATCATCGGACCGTGATCGCCCAGCTGTGATCCTATAACCACCATCACCTAACAACTATTATCATTTGATTGTCTTCATCCAACTACAATCCTTCAACCACCATTTTCTGACTATGATCATATTACAACAATCACCTGATTATGGTTGCATGAACACCATCACCCTATTATAATCATATAACAACCATCTTCTGACTACAATCCTCTGACCATAATTTTCCTACTACGACTCTGTAAAACCCTTAAAAAGCTGAATTTTTTTTAGTGCAGTTCGTCTGTACGAACTGGATTTAGTACGGGACTAACTGAAGAAATTTGTGAATAAATCTGTCATTTTCGTCTGTACGAACCTGGAGCGTCGAGACGATCCGTCTGGACGAAATTTGTCCAGAGAGCAAGTCGCCCGGGACGAATTTTAATTTCGTTTGTACGAAATTCTGCCCGAGGCAAATCGTCCCAGGACGAATTTTGGATCGTCCGGGACGATCAGTGTTAATAAATATCGGATTCGAGATATTTTGGATCATTTGAAGAGAGAGAAAGAGAAGGCAGGAGAGAGAAAGAGAAGGAAGAGAAGGAAAAGCCGGATTTCGGAGGCCGCAGAGCGCTTTTCATCCGACGACGTAGTTGAAAGATTTGTTTGTCTCGCAGTAAGGACTCCGAATCCTATTTCTGTTTTCAGAGATATTGATTTTTGATCGAGTTGTGCACTGTTTTATATTTTCGTAGTCGAATTTTGGACATGATTTTGTATTGAGACAACTTTCACCGCACAAATTTTAGAATGTTATAGATATGAATATTGTACACGATTTGAGTATTTTCTACGATGATTTTATCGGTCGGAATTGGTTCTACGCGATTTTAATTGAATAGAAAAATATCAGGATGTTATTTGATATGAATTCAGTAGAACAATAGCCTTATATTGATGTTGTGAACGTTCTGTGTGAATTTAGAAATTTGTGCTTTTTGCAGTTTTTTTTGTGTAAATCAGTAGACTGCCGTTACTCTGCCGAATTTTTGTAGGATTTCTGATTTGTCTGAGATTGATAGATTGAATAGATATGAATGTGAATATTGATATGATTGCTTTAATATTGACTATTGAATTGATTATTGATTGATTATTGATACTGGAACACAAGTGGAACCTGGTTGAACGTTGGTTGGAGATTGAATTGACATGTACAGGATGGTGGGCCGACGGGCTTTCCTTTAAACATTGATTATGAATATATGGATGGGAGTCATAAGGAGTTCTTATAGATATGTCGACGGGCGACCGACGGGCAGCCGACGGGCAATAGAGTGACGACTCTTTTTATTGAAACCAACGTATGGATATCTACAACAGCAATATGGATTCTACAACAGCAACATAGCCAGTTGATTGTACTTGTCCAGTATTATCGTATTGAATGCATGTTTACTGTATTGACATACGGATTTACTGCTTTATTGATTTATGCTTTACTGATTTGATCGGATTTACTGTATTGTACGATTTCATCGATTTCATTGATTGATCATTTGAGCATGAATACTATTGATTATTGACATTGATATGGATATGATGGATATAGATATTGTATAGATTCATTGCTATGGACATGGATATTATAGATTTATTGATAGTATTGCATATAGAATCATTGATACTATTGATTCTGCATTGTATTGACTTGCTACATTTGATTTATTGATAGGGTAGATTGAAATTTATCGTATTGCTTTTCCGATTGATTTTATTGACTAGATAGCATAGATTTGATTTGATTTGATTGATTGATTCGACACGACTGATTTGACGGATTGATTGATTTTCTTCTGTGTACGGATTTCTTCGAGATTGACGTGTATTGATTGAGCTTGATTTATCGATTTGCCTGCTGCTGCATTGACTGGTTCTATTGACTATGGATTTTCGTATTGCATAGACTCATTGATCATTGACTGATACGGATTTGATTGACTGACATGCATATTGATAGCATCGCCGTGCTTTGATTTCAGTAGTAGGCTTTGGTGACCTGCTGGGCTATTTAAGCTCATTATATGTGGTTGATATTTTCAGGTCCGAGCAAGGCAACTGGAATGGAGTTCGATCAGAATGTTAGACGAATCCTTTCACTATGGATGCCTGGGGCGTCACAATTGGTATCAGAGCAAGTGTAGTGAAAGGATTTGATTGATAGTTTGATAGAATGAGTAGTTTAAAGTGCCTCATTTTGCATACATAGTGAATGACATGTGATTGAATGCATTGAATGACTGTATGGATTCTGACGAGTTTTGAATTTGATTTTGATTTTGATTTTGATTTTGATTCGAATTGATTTTGATTTGAGTTTTGATTGGACGGATTTGCTTTGTATCGATTTTGCATTCGATCCCTTAAGTGAAATGTCGAGGACGACATTTTTCTTAAGGTGGGTAGATTGTAAAACCCTTAAAAAGCTGAATTTTTTTTTTGAGTGCAGTTCGTCTGTACGAACTGGATTTAGTACGGGACGAACTGAAGAAATCTGTCATTTTCATCTGTACGAACCTGGAGCGTCGGGACGATCCGTCTGGACGAAATTTGTCCAGAGAGCAAGTCGCCCGGGACGAATTTTAATTTCGTCTGTACGAAATTCTGCCCGAGGCAAATCGTCCCAGGAAGAATTTTGGATCGTCTGGGACGATCAGTGTTAATAAATATCGGATTCGAGATATTTTGGATCATTTGAAGAGAGAGAAAGATAAGGCAGGAGAGAGAAAGAGAAGGAAGAGAAGGAAAAGCCGGATTTCAGAGGCCGCGGAGCGCTTTTGGTCCGACGACGTAGTTGGAAGATTTGTTTGTCTCGCAGTAAGGACTCCGAATCCTATTTATGTTTTCAGAGATATTGATTTTTGATCAAGTTGTGCACTGTTTTATATTTTCGTAGTCGAATTTTGGACATGATTTTGTATTGAGACAACTTTCACCGCACAACTTTTAGAATGTTATAGATATGAATATTGTACACGATTTGAGTATTTTCTACGATGATTTTACCGGTCGGAATTGGTTCTACGCGATTTTAATTGAATAGAAAAATATCAGGATGTTATTTGATATGAATTCAGTAGAACAATAGCCTTATATTGATGTTGTGAACGTTCTGAGTGAATTTAGAAATTTGTGCTTTTTGCAGTTTTTTTTGTGTAAATCAGTAGACTGCCGTTACTCTGCCGAATTTTCGTAGGATTTCTGATTTGTCTGAGATTAATAGATTGAATAGATATGAATGTGAATATTGATATGATTGCTTTAATATTGACTATTGAATTGATTATTGATACTAGAACACAAGTGGAACCTGGTTGAACGTTGGTTGGAGATTGAATTGACCTGTACATGATGGTGGGCCGACGGGCTTTCCTTTAAACATTGATTATGGATATATGGATGGGAGTCATAAGGAGTTCTTATAGATATGCCGACGGGCAATAGAGTGACGACTCTTTTTATTGAAACCAACGTATGGATATCTACAACAGCAATATGGATTCTACAACAGCAACATAGCCAGTTGATTGTACTTGTCCAGTATTATCGTATTGAATGCATGTTTACTGTATTGACATACGAATTTACTGCTTTATCAATTTCTGCTTTACTGATTTGATCGGATTTACTGTATTGTACGATTTCATCGATTTCATTGATTGATCATTTGAGCATGAATACTATTGATTATTGACATTGATATGGATATGATGGATATAGATATTGTATAGATTCATTGCTATGGACATGAATATTATAGATTTATTTATAATATTGCCTATAGACTCATTGATACTATTGATTCTGCATTGTATTGACTTGCTACATTTGATTTATTGATAGGGTAGATTGAAATTTATTGTATTGCTTTTCCGATTGATTTTATTGACTAGATAGCATAGATTTGATTGATTGATTCGACACGACTGATTTGACGGATTGATTGATTTTCTTCTGTGTACGGATTTATTCGAGATTGACGTGTATTGATTGAGCTTGATTTATCGATTTGCCTGCTGCTGCATTGACTGGTTCTATTGACTATGAATTTTCGTATTGCATAGACTCATTGACCATTGACTGTTATGGATTTGATTGACTGACATGCATATTGATAGCATCGTCGTGCTTTGATTTCAGTAGTAGGCTTTGGTGACCTGCTGGGCTATTTAAGCTCATTATATGTGGTTGATATTTTCAGGTCAGGGCAGGGAGTAGGATTGGAGATTGATCAAGACTGTCGACGAATCCTTTCACTATGGATGCCTGGGGCGTCACAGACTCTCCAGCCACCATCATTCTTTTATGACCATTCGACAACAATCCCCCAAATAAGGTCATATAACAATTGTTTCATGATAATGGTCATACAACCGCCGTCACCTGATTGCAAATATATAGCCACCATCCTACGACTAGGCTTTTTAACAATCATCGCCTGACTACAGCTTACCGATAATTTTCTCTTGATACAATCCTTCAACCATTGTTTCCTTATTTTAATTCCCTAACCACAATCCCCCTTTTACATTCCTTTGACTACTTTGGTTGGCACTATCTTATGACCACTATTATCCAGCTATAGTCATCCAATTGTCTTGGCCAGCATCATCTGATTATGATCTTTTTACTATTCTCATCATCATCATCTAACTAAGATCTTACGACCACCATCACTTAACTATAATCAAGATAATTCTTCAACTATTGTTGCCTGATTACAATCCTCTAACCAATATCACCTAGCTCTGATGTCTTGACCACGATCCTCCGACTAAATTGCTCGAGTACAAGCCTCCAACAACTAATACCCAACTATGATCTATGAAAAATTATCATCCTAACTACATTGACGGCCACTCATGTCATCTCCCACTAACGCCAACAATGTCGACGCACACTTCATGGCTTGTAAGGTTGATGCACGCCGTCGACACTCTTAACTCCTAACATTTGCATTAACATTTATGCCTGACTTATGAATATCTAACCCCCTTTCTTTCAAGGAGAACAATCAAATACACAACAAATGGCATTTTAAAAACAACTCATACATTATAGGGCTCTTTGAATTTCTATCACAAAATTTGTTTTGTATGACTCATTTATATGATATTGTATCAATACATTCCTCAATCACAGGAGAGGACATTATTTATGACCATTAATAAACACTAGTGAAACCATCTCAATTGGATTAGACCAATATTTTTTTCATTTCCCAATTTTTCATATTAAAAGTTTAAAACTCTAATATATATTGCAAACCTTTTATTGATTCTTCATTCAAAGTATGGACGTAAACTCTCTATTGTTGTGAATTTTTAACATGCAATAATAGTTGGAAATTATTAAAATTGAATCTCATATACCAACCACTTTAAATTCTACATGTATATTTATATTAAATACTTAATCTTTTTAAAAATTTCAGCTTACGCTTGCATAAAACATGCATAGAAAAAAATAATAATAAATAAAAGAAGCAGGTACCACTAAAAAAAACCCACAATCCTATAAAACTTCATTAGAGGTTCCGAGAACGTCCCGTGGATCCCTAGCGAACGTAATCCTCGCACGATATGGCTTAAACCAACGAGCGATCGACTCAAAGGGAAGGGAATCCACGAAGTGCCAATTTCATCTTCCTTAAACTTCTTCATCGTTCTCGCCTGAAATTTCCTCAAGCGATTTCCCCTTGGATTCCGGCACCAAAAACGTTAATAACATACCGACAAGATTGCAGCCTGCGAGCAGGAAGAGCGAATTCCTAACACCAATACCAGGAGGATAACCGTGGTCAGCCCGCGCCGGATCGGGATTCTGCGCAAGATAAAGAAAGCCAAATGAGCCAATGATCGCGCCCAGCTTGCCGCTCGCCGCTGATATCCCATGACAGGTTGACCTCAGCCTCGCCGGAAAAATCTCTGCCGGAACGATAAAGGTAGTGCTGTTAGGCCCAAAATTGGCAAAGAAAAATGTGAATCCATACATTATAATGAAACCAATGTGATGGCCTGGTGTCGTCCAGTAAGTGTAGGGAATGGCTAGGCCCAGCATGAACAGAGTCATCATCGCAAAACCCAACATTTGAATTGTGAAACGCCCGATGAAGTCGATTAACGCGACGGTGAGCCAATAGCCAGGTACGGTGCCGCAGAGGGCGATGAGGGTCTGCGCACGCGCGATGCGGAAGACCTCCTCGAGTGCATTCATGGTTGCCCCCTTTGGGATCCACCCAATCGCGCTAAAAATGTCTTTTTGAAAGAGATTCTGGCTGTAGAAAGCGATGTCAAGGAGAAACCATGTGGTCGTGGTACCGACGAGGTGGAGGCCATGACGGCGGATGAACTCTTTCGAAAATAGCCCGAAGCTGTTAGCTTCGTTTCGAATGATTCGCACGATCTTGTCCGGCTCTTCCTCGATCTCCACCTGGAGGACCTTAGACATGTCAGAAGCTGCCTGCTTGGCGTTCTTGGCGATAAGGGCGGTGTAGCGCGCTGTCTCCGGCATCTTCATTCGCCAGTAATAGGTGAGCGCGGCGGGGACAGAACCGACCATGACGATTATGCGCCAGACATAATCCGCCTCCGGGACTGTGGAGGCAATAGGGTCGACGGCATAGGCAGGTGCAGGGAAGTGATTTTTAAAAGCGGCGGAGACAGCGATGGCAACCATACCGCCGGCCAAAATGCCAAACCCCTGCATCGCGAACACGGCGGCAATGAAAGCTCCGCGGGTTTTCTTATTTGCGTATTCGGACATGATGGTGGCGGAAAGAGGATAGTCTCCGCCAATGCCGAAGCCGAGCCAGAAGCGGAAGAAACAGAGGGTAGCCATGACGCCTTTAGAGGTATGGCCGAAGGAGAGGCCGGAGAATACGGAGCAGATAACCATGAGCATGAGGGTCATGCCATAAACCTTTTTGCGGCCCAACTTATCGCCGAGCCAACCGAAGAAGAGTTGGCCGCTGAGAGTGCCGCAGAAGGCGACGCCGTTGACAGCAGCGGAAACTTGGGGAGGGAGGGAGCCAGGGGTCGGGGACCCGTCGACGTGGTAATAGATGCGGCCGAGCAATTTTGTGACCAGAGAGATGCAGAAGAGGTCATAAGCATCGGTGAAGAAACCCATTCCGGCGATGACGATCGCCGTGAAGTGGTACCATTGTGTCTTGGCGACATCGAGGGCGTTGAGTACCTCAAGCTGTTCCTTGGCCATTGTATCCGAGAGTAACAATGAGATCTTTCAACCCCTCTCTGTCTTCTTCCCTGGACTTGCTTCCTCTGCTTTGTGCCTTCTGAGCTGTTTCAAGATAGGCAAAATTAGAAAATCGGAACGCAACGGAGGAAAAATTAAGGCGGGCTTTAAACTTGTTCAATTTCTATTCAAATTAATATTTTTGATCATTGATTCCAACACAAATCTAATGCTTTGAACTCCTTCATGATGCAGTGGGGATGCTGGGTTACCTTTTCTTTCGCCGGAGGAGAAAAGGAAGGGCAAGGCAGAGCGGGGGAAAATGTCAGGATTTTCGTGAGGATTGGAAGGAAAGGAGGATGTCGGGGCGTTTAAATGGAAAAGGTCGGTATAAGTGGGCGTCTATTGAAGGAATATTCTCCTAATTTTGGAGTCGATTTGTGGCCACAACCGCACATCGCTGTTCTTCACCTCCTAAATTCTCCATTCTCTTTTGAATTCATAAAAAAGGCGTGGATTTGTTCAGGAACGACGATCCCCTCGCGGCGGTAGTGGGAATTTTCCCGATTATTCTGCAAATTATTCCATCTCTTGAGAGATTTTGATGGGCTGCAGTTTTATCTATATTATTACTTAAGATAAATATGATATTTCTCAGCCTTTAACTAACAAAAAATAATCATATTCAACCATTTTAAAATTATAATGTTATCATAAGTTTATTATTATTATTATTATTATTATTATTATTATTATTATTATTATTTGAAAATTTCATGGAATAAGTAATTTTTTTATATTTGAGTTTTAAGTGTTATGTGAATAAATGATGAATTAGATATTAAACATGTAAATTATTAAATTTTGTGTGCAATGAGTATAAATCCCCCCGTTTTTCAGTATTCATTTGGGAGGCTTTTTCAATGATTTATTTTACTAAGTGCTATCATGTCATTTGACAACAACAACAACAATAGCAACATCAAGCACTTATCCCACTATGTGCGGTCTACTACATGTATCATTTATCTTCATTCTGTCATATTAAAATTCAAATTCTCATTTAAATCTAATAAAAAAAGTCATTTCTATTATTTTTTATCAAAGTCTTTTTAGGTCTACCTCTACCTTTCTTAACATTGTACAGATTTAATACATTTAGTCTCCTAAACGGGTCACCGGAAGGCCAACATTCTATATGAACAAACCATCTAAGGCAAGTCTTTAAAATCTTATTTGCCACTAGTGCCGCTCCAACCTTTAATGCATATATTCATTTTGCATTCTATCTATAAGAGTGAAACCACTCATCCACTTAAGCATCCTCATCTCTGTTTGGGTTTGGGACTTCTTAAAATACATAGCTTTGAAATTTTCACAAACAAAAATATGAATACCATTTTCTTTGAAATGATTTAAAGAAAATGCAAATTTTGAATTTGGAGTTTGAAAATGAAAATTTGCATTAATTTCACTTGGTTGAATAATTTGCGATAAAATGAGTTGTTTGCTCCCAATAAGAAAATTTGAAAAGGTAGCTTGAAAGACTTAGGATGGTTGCAATTATCGATAAAACCAGTTATATATTCTGCAAATCAAGGAATTGGATTTTTTATTAAGGTCTTAAGATGATGTGTCCTGATTTTGCTCAAGGTCAAGAACAGCAAAATGAATAGTTATATATTCTGCAACTCAATCTTCCATATAAATAGTTATGATTTTTTAAACGAAATTTGTAATAAAAACTCGATGAAATGCAAGTTCAAATTAAAATCTGATTTTTGCAACAGTTTTACACGCAATATTCAAATAATATTTACAATTTAGTGAATAAAAACAAAATTTGACAAATTTTTTAATGCTTAAAATGATATTATTGTTTGAATAAAAAAGGAGTTATTATGCTGATTTGTGCAATTGACTTTCTAATAATCATAAAAGGATTATTTTGATATATTTAACCATTTTAAAGTTTATATGCATTATTTTGATGCACTCAATGTAAACGTACAAATATTATACTTTTAGTTTATTACCAGTTCATCCCTGTATTCTTTATATATAGCATTCTGTACACATTAACATTTTGATCAATAATATTTTCTTTTCTCCTGCTTGCTCTGTTTCCACTTCTTGCCCGTCTCCTTCGTTTCTCATTTCTATCATGGTATCATGAGCCAAACAATGGGAGATCAAGAATCGGCGAATTCCCACCCTCCCTCCTCCACCGCCCTCTCCGGCAACAATACAGAGATTCACATCCCTCCACAACTCAAATTTCTCATCTCCAATATCAAGAACCTCGTCCCCAATGCTCTCACCACCGAGAATTATGCGATTTGGCGCATTCAACTTCTCCAACAATTCACGGCCAACGGCTATGCAGGACATCTCACCGGCACCATTACCTGCCCGTCCGACGCTTCTTCTCCCTCTTTTCGACAATTTCTCCACCTATACTTCCCTACGTCATTTCTTGCACTACAGCTCACGACGTATGGCTCGTTCTTGAAAGACGCCTTCAACCTACCTGTCGATCGCGCGTAATTCAGCTCAAGAACGAGCTTCACCATGTCCAAATGCAAAACTTGACCATGCAGCAGTATCTCAACCACGTCAAATCCATTGTCGACAACATTGCGGCATCCGGATCTCATGTCGACACAGAGGATGTCATTCTGCACATCCTCAACGGCCTTCCGTCCACATACACTTCGTTCAAAGCCGCCATCCACACCTCCCCGCTCCCTATGGATCTTGATAATCTTTATTCTCTTCTTTGCAGCGAAGAGATTAATGTTCATCAAGAATTATCCAGAGAAAATTCAACGGTGTCCGGCGCTACAGCTCTCCATGCTATGTCTTCAAATCAGTCCCGCAATCGTCCTCCGCGCAGATTCAACAAGAACCGCACGATCAACACGGGAAATGCTCCGCCTCAACCCAGTGCCACTTCGAATGTGCAAAGCAATGCCTCTCCGAACATCACTCGGCCTATCTGTCAGATTTGTAATAAAGTCGGTCACATAGCACTTAAATGCTGGCACCGCTCGAACCCAAGGTTTGCTCCGACCAATCCACGATCCATTTCAGCTATGCTTGCCCAACCTACTTCGTCTACCTCCCAAGATTGGATCATTGATTCGGGCGCCTCCAACCATCTCACTCCCGACTTGAACAATTTACAATATCAGACACCATATAACGGTTCAGACGGAGTTTCTATCGCTAACGGGTCGCAAATTCCGGTCGCTCACTCCGGCCAGGGACTTCTTCCGCTACCCGACACTCCTCGTAAGCTGCATTTACGTAATCTTTTACACGTTCCACATATTTCTCATAATTTGTTATCCGTCTCTAAATTAACCACTAATAATCCGGTTTCTGTGAGTTTTAATGCTAATGGATTCAAAATTAAGGATCACAAGGACCGCCGTCTTCTTCTTCATGGACCTCTTCTTAATGGCTTGTACCAACTTCATCCCTCAGCCAAAGCTACGCCCACGGCTCTCCATGCCCGCAAGAATCCAGAGACGCTATGGCACGGTCGCTTAGGCCACCGGCTACTTAAAGAACTTGTTTCTTTAATTCCCGATCTCACCAAAATTTCTAATAATTTTTTCTGCAATTCTTGTACTGTGGCCAAATGTCACAAATTTTCGTTTAATAAAAATGTTTCCATTTCTTCTGCCGCTTTCGATCTAATACACTCTGACGTCTGGGGTCCTGCCCCAGTTTACTCTTCATAAGGTTTTCGTTATTATGTAATCTTTATAGACGATTTTACATGTTTTTCGTAGATGTATCTTATGAAAACGAAACAGGAAACCTTTTCCAAATTCAAACTATTCCAGCAACACGTACAAACTCAGTTCCATACCACTCCGAAGGCTTTTCGATCAGACGGAGGCGGTGAGTTTACAAGCCATGAGTTCTCGGCATTTCTACAGCAACACGGCATCCAAAGACAACTCAGCTGTCCTCACACGCCGGAACAGAATGGGATTGCAGAACGAAAGCACCGCCATCTATTGGATCTTGCTCGCACATTGTTACACGCTGCACATTTACCCGATACTCTGTGGGCCGAAGCCATCTCAACGGCCAACTATTTAGTTAACCGGCTACCCTCAGCTTCCATCAACAATTAAATTCCCTTCCATCGTCTTCACGGCTATTCCCCGACTTACACCCACCTTCGCACCTTTGGGTGCCAGTGTTTTCCGTGGCTACGACCCTACGCCGCTACCAAACTTTCGCCGCGTTCCCAAGAATGCATATTCATTGGGTATTCCCCCTTTCACAAGGGCTACAAGTGTCTGGACATCCGTTCCAATAGGATTTATATCTCCCGCCATGTCACATTTAATGAAACCAATTTTCCCTACAAAACTCTCCGAAACGTTCAAAATCCGACTCCCTCACCATCTGTTCACCACACACCTCCCTCTCTGCTTGTCCCGCCGTCTCTCATTACCAAACAAATGACATCACCTACGATTTTCCCAACTACATCTTCTCACTCCAGCAACCAGTCTGTTCACTCTTCCTCACAAAATACAGAGGCTCCATCTCATAATTCAGCTATTCCCTTACTCCCCATTCAGAACACCACGGCCCAACCTTCCCATCCCATGCAAACAAGGCTAAAATATGGAATTTCCAAACCAAAGCAAATCATGTCTCTACTAACCACCACACCTCATAATTCTACCCCGAATACCTATGCTCAGGCCGTCAAGCAATCCCACTGGCGTCAAGCAATGTCCGACGAGTTTCACGCACTTCAGAAACAGGCTACTTGGACACTCGTTCAACCACCGGCCAATACACCCATTCTTGGGTGCAAATGGACATTCAAAACCAAACTTCTTCCCAACGGATCCGTCGACAAATATAAAGCAAGACTTGTCGCACAAGGCTATGATCAGCAATACGGTATTAACTACAACGAGACGTTCAACCCCGTCGCAAAAATGACCACAATTCGCATCCTCCTTACTCTGGCCATCAACTGACAGTGGCAATTAATCCAACTAGACGTCTCGAATGCATTCCTCCATGGCGATCTTACCGAAGACATCTACATGCGACAGCCCCCGGGTTTCATCGATGCTGCTTCACCTTCCTCGGTCTGCAAACTACGTAAATCTCTCTACGGTCTCAAGCAAGCACCGAGGCAATGGTTTGAAAAACTTACTTCATTCCTACAAACACAAGGATTCAGGTTTACTCGCTCCGATCCATCTCTTTTATCTTATCAAATGAATCATATACACATTTTCTTCTTAATCTACGTCGACGACATCTTAATTACAGGAAATAACTCGGCGGCTATTACTGCTCTACTCTCCAAACTGCACTCTCAGTTTTCTCTCAAACAGTCCAGCCAGCTCTCGCTGTTTCTAGGAATTCAAATACTCCAGCAGCCATTCGGTCTCTTTCTCTCACATCAACATTACGCCGAACGACTGCTCAAAGATGCAGGCCTCACCGACTGCAAACCTGCAACCACACCGATATCTCCCAAATCAAGACATACAGCTTCACCCAGCCAGCCGTTTCACGATCCGACCTTGTACCGACGACTAGCTGGTTCTCTACAATATCTATCCATCAATAGGCCGGACATTGCCTTTGCCACGAACCAAGTTTGCCAACATATGCACCAACCGACCATTCAACACTTTCAGGCTCTCAAACGACTACTCGGATATGTCAAAGGTACCCTCTCATTTGGACTTCCGCTCACCACAGGGGATCTCACCTTACGGACATATACTGACGCCGATTGGGCGTCCGACTCTTCCGACCGGAAATCAATTTCCGGGTTCTGCTCTTTCTTGGGACCAAACCTCATATCTTGGTCCGTCAAGAAACAAGTAACGGTCGCAAAGTCCTCTACCGAGGCCGAATATCGGGCACTCTCGGCTGCTACCTCCGACGTTATTTGGTTACGTCGTCTTCTCGTGGAGCTCGATATTTCGCAGCCTTCTCCTACCATAATTCACTGCGACAACACATCAGCGATTGCTCTTGCTCGGAACCCCGTCTTCCACGCCAGGACCAAGCACATTGAAATCGACTACCAGTTCATCCGTCAGCACCTCAAGACCGGAGCTATTTCCCTCACTCATATACCGTCGGAACAACAAATTGCCGACATTCTCACTAAATCTTTCTCCGCTGTTCGCTTTGATACCCTTCGTCGCAAATTAATCATTCGTTCAAAGAATGATTAATTTGAGGGGAGATGTAAATGTACAAATATTATACTTTTAGTTTATTACCAGTTCACCCCTTTATTCTTTATATATAGCATTCTGTACACATTAACATTTTGATCAATAATATTTTTGTTTTCTCCTGCTTGCTCTGTTTCCACTTCTTGCCCGTCTCCTTCGTTTCTCATTTCTATCACTCAATCATTATATTAAATCTAAAAATATCTTAGGAACACTAAGAGACATAAACTTGAGTATTTATCATGATGACATATCCACTTAAATATTAATATCATTTCAGCTCTATATCTATATCTTAATGGCAAATACTACATGTTTTGATCAACTTGATAATTGCTATAGATCAATGAACCTATAGAAAATACTTAGGGGTTGTTTGGTTGGATTCCAAATGATTGTAAGGTATTTCAAATTCAGGGGTTTTAATAATTTTGGTATTTGATTGGATGAAAAAAGAATGCAAAATAAAATAAATAAAATGTAAATCATTCTAATTCTTTTTTCAGGTGAACCAAACTTGCCCACCTTTGAGGTCAAACGGTTTAACTATACATGTCATCCTGAACAAAACATGTAATTTTAACATCCAATTGCCTGTAGGGAAAGAATAAATATCAAAGATTTTTACTAACTGGAGAAATCTTCAAAGTAAAATTACCTTTTTTCTGGAAAAATCAAATGTCAAAACGCAAACATTGGTATGCAACTTTGCTTGGAGGTCCCTGAAGTACAAACACCGGACGGTTCTCCCGTCCGGTCCGCGCTTGGTACCGAGCCTTAGTATTGTGCTTGGTACCAAGCACAGTACATTTTTGGGATGATGTGGCGCATTTTTATTGGTCTCTGGACGACATCCGAACTCCGCACATAATAAAAATTCCTCCAACCAAGGGGCAGGGATAGACTACATTGATAAAAACATTGTACAAGACACAAGGCTTGTGTAAGGCCTACATTCTGACACATACTTCTTGAGAGACAACTTTCTCAGTTTCTCTATAGCTTTTGCCGCATAAAGATACAATGTTCCATCTGGTTTGTTAAATAGAAGCAAGAGCGTTGTGCTTGGTTGCAACCACCGGTGGTAACAGCAGAAAGATTTCAGGCACACCATTCCAAGCTAGCAAGCCAACCTCAACAATGGATTAAGCACTTTGAATCAGTAAAATTGTCACTGAGGCATTCTTTCACACGGCTACTGCAAGCCTCTGCCGAATCTCCTGGGAGCTTGACATTTTATTCACACTGAATATAAACATAATGAGTCAGAACAGCCATAGATGTCACTTCTGAATTTCAACTTACAAAAGCATAGCGAACTTATTTATTGTTGTAAAAAATGCACTTAAATTGCATATTTTGGAAACTTATTTCAGGCTTCTTTTGGTTGTTTGCTTGCATATGAATCTTAATTTATAAACAAGTCTAACAAAATAATGGATCTAACAAATCCCACTTTGTTTCAAATCATATTTTCTAACTTAAACAAATCGTGTGAGCGCTCAATGAAGTTAATAACCAATCCTAGTTATATTGATCTAAATTTTAAAAATCATTACATTATAGCAGAAAAAAGAAAGATCTAACAAACTCACCGGTAGAGGATGTCCCCTGTAGCTGCCGCCTTTCGAAATATCCAATCTGGCGCCAATTCTTCCATTAACTCCAACTGTTCTTCAACTTCATCTGGAACACCAAAAAAAAATTACTATATATCCTTAAAGGTTTAAGGGGTCATGTTTCAAAGAACAAAAAGACATTCTAACTTAATTCTTACTTCTATCAATTACACTGCAGTTACACGAAAGAATCTTGTGAATAAGCTCTTGCTTTGTAATTACAGATCTATTCCCAGATTGAAATATCAGGAGTATTGAATCAAAAAGTTTAGGCAAACTTGCAATCATCTTTTTCCGTAGCCTTGCCCCAGCTACATTGGCATCCCTTTCCTCCATCGCTTTCTTTTCCTTGTCCCTTATCTATAGACAGAAAATGTTATCTCGGGTCAATGAACCAATACTGCATACGAACTTTGTTGCTACTGAGATAGTTCCTAAATTTATTAAAACGATTAAATCAACTTACATCTTGTAGAAGTGACTCTGGAAGAAAACCAAGCACATCATCTTCTACTGGTGAACTTTCAGACAAGTTATCTTCACCGTCTGATTTCACATTCTTCCTTGGAGTTGGAAATAATTTGGTCCGAGTTTCCCGTTTCACAAGTGCCTTTTGTGGAGTATCATCAATTGATGGTATGCGACTTCTCTTTGGGGTCTGAAGATCTGGCGTAGTGATCATTAGCCTAGCAGAAGATAAAATGTCCTTGATTGGAGTGGATTCTATAGATTTTACTTCACTTGAAATGCTGTTGTGGGCACTAATCAACACTTTTGAATCCTCTTCAATTTGTTGATCATGAATCACCAAAGGTCTCTTTTACCGGGAGAAGAAAACAGTGGTTTCTTGCTGATGGAAGGCTTTGAAGAAAATTTAACAGGGGATGGGAAACTAGAGGCTAGTGAATCAACATTAGTGGCAACATCATTGACGGAAGCAAGAGGAGTTTTCATTTCATCAGAACATGGAGTTCTTGTAGAAAACCTCCTCTGGAAAGATGCAGAGAAGTGTGAAACTTTAGTTAAATTTTCTGCTGGATGGGCTACAGACAATGATCTAGTTCGAATGGAAGGAGCTAATTTATTGAATTCTGTCAGCATGCTTGGGTTTGTACGACCAAAAGGATGTGGCAGTGTTTCTTCTGGAATGTCATCTTCCTGAAAACGAGGTAAAAAAGCTCTCCTCAATGAATAATCAGAAAATGGAAACTCACACCAGAAAATAAGAAAGGAAACCAAATAAATCCATAGAACACTACCTCTGGATGTTCTCTAGCAAATTGGACAAGCCTATCTCTGAAAACCTTTCTTAAGGCTGAATATGGACTCTCCCCTTTTAGTTCCGGGTTCCTTTCCACTGCATCCACTTGCAAAGAAACTTGAAGTTCTGGCTTCATGCAACAAGTGGCCTCATCACGCAAAAGCACTTTTTTAATTGAAATTGCTTCAGGTAATATATGTTTCATTTGTGCTAAATGCCTATAAGTAAATCTCCTGAAATAGCCATTACATGCATAGATAAGCAGATTAATTTGCAGCCCTTAACTTCAAAGGTAATCCAAATCAAGTTAGTACCTATAACCCAGCTAACAAGAAAAGAAATTACAATAATATCAAAATAGATAGAAATAAGTACCTCTCTGTTAAATGTTGTATGCTAGCACTAATGCTTGTAAATGTGGACGACGCTCCTTTCAGCCTAAGTAATCGGACTGAACTGTCCAAACAATTGAAGAACTCTGCCAACATCTCATAACTGCATATAAACAAGGGCCATGTTCAGGAACAAATATTTGAAGAAAATATTAAGCTACAAATACAATGAAACAAAAATATGATGAAAATCTTTCAACAATGATAGAGCACAACAAATGCACGAGAATTCACATAATGTATAGCTCTTGATATTTATCAACTGATTGATCATAGAACCTAATTTTAAGAATAAAAGGGTGCGGTGATATCAATCTAAAAATTTTGACGCCGATGTTAAAACTCCTCTCTAACATTTGAATACCCATCAAATAACAGACCAGAAACCTCAAATCCTTTATAAACTAGTTTTCTTTCCTTTTCAACAATCAAGGAAAAGAAAAACATATTGACAGCTAAATAATAGAAGACAAAAAATGAAAAATCGAATAGCTTTTTCACCGGATTGATCCGATCCCTTCATCATTCCAGAAGTGATCATAAATCTATAATAATTGGAGCATAAACAAAGTCGAGAAAAATTAAATACCTAATTTCAACTTGAGTTTAAACTTTGCAAAGTTAAACAAAATAAAAAAATTCAAGATTCAGATTATCTTTACAAAGAACGAGCAAGAACTCAAAAACCCACTTTTCTGAAAGCTTCGTTGTCTTTCTGGCAGCTGATAACATGGCGGCGGAAGCAGAAGACGATTTAGATTTCCGCTGCAGCTCTCCATCGGATCTGGGAAGATCCAGATCCGATGGATTGGTGGCTGTGTTTCGGGTCATCCGCAATCCCATGGCGACCTTACGTACATCACATACTGAGAAGGACAGCTTCCGTTTGCCGGCCCGCCGAAGCTGTTGGGCCGGCTTCTCCGGCGTGGGGATCTCATCTGACGCCGATACATTAGCCGATGAAGCCTTACGCCAAAGCGGGGAGTTCAGCAGTATCTTCTTCTTCTCCATGTCTTCAGAAAAACCAGAAGGATTTTTTAAACAATAACGAATAACATAACACAAAAATGCACCTAGCGCCAAGGGAAGAACAAGCGGAGACGACCGCAGACCAGCTAGAAGCCTAGAACGAGGGCGAAGGGAAAGAGATGAGACGTCAAGTAGAACCGCGGACAGCTAAACAAGGGCACGACTATTAAGGATAATTTAGGTCGAGGGTTCTTTTGGCGGGAGAGGGATAATGGCGGGAACGCCAGATGGAGCGTCCACGTAGGAAGCGTTATAAGAAATTCATAAACTCGTTTTTTTCTATGCCCCCTGCAGCATACGTATCTTTTAGTTTTTGCTTTAAGAAAATTATATTTTCTAAGAGAAATAGATCCGTTTGGAAAGGATTCCTTACGATATCATAAAAATAATGTTGATAAAATAATTTTTTTAGAGCTGTTATAAATAATTTTAAAAAGCAATAAAATAATAGATAATTGTTTTAAACCGCCTCCTTAATAGTCTTTATTAGTTATATCACCATGGAAAAAAAAAATAATCCCGACCTGGTCAGCGAGCACCCCTAGCGACTAGTTTTTAGTTTTTTTTAGGGATTTTTACATACATAACACTTAAAACTATTCTAATTACTTATCTAACAGCTAAACATTACTATTTACATGCATACCACCTAAATTCAATTACTCTCCTAAGAAATACCACTCCGTGCGAACCTTCGACCTCCGCCGAAAATTCCATCATTTAAATGTTAGCTAAAAGCCGATATCAACAGTGGCTGCTTTAGAAAAAATAGAAATAAAAAAAAATCACAAATGACACTTAAGATTATGGGTGTAAGTGAGCTGAGTTGGCTCATAGGCCGACTCGAGTTCGACTTTTTTATGGGCTCGCGAGTTGAGCTTATCGAGCTTACGAGTCGAGTTTGAGCTTGATAAATGTAAAGATTGGTGGATGTTTTGTTTTTTATGCATTTACTTAACAGTCTTGTAAGTTATTTTAAGTTATAGTCAATTATTTGGAACATAGTGGCAATTTTGTTATTATTGATTTGAGAAAATACATATTTATTTTGGATCGCTATAGAGTTTAGTGCTTTCCAAGAACTGAGAGAATTTTTATTTGATTTTGAAAAAATGCAGTTTGTTTTTGCATAATATTTTTGGATTTTTCTGTACAGAAGTTGGTTTCACTAATTAAAAATAATAATAATTGAAAGCTAAATTTAATTTTAAATGCCTTTCTACTGTTTATTTTTTTACTAATTAAGTGTTATATTATCATTTTTATCTCGTAACTAATAATAATTTATATGTTAATAAGTTCTGTTAAATTTAATACCTTAATGATTGATAGTTTTTATTTTTTGATATATTGAATATATTTAATTAAATTAATTCGGGATAGTATTAGTTAATTTTTATAATTTTTCATTATTTTAATAACTTGTCTGCTGACGCCTTTTTTGGTCATTGATTCTATAATAAAGAGTAAAATTATCAAAACATATAAAGATTAAATTATAATACAAGAAGAATCATAAATAATTTTTTATAATAATGATAAAGATATCTATGATAGAAAATAATGAATATTGCACCACAACAAATACGCTATATTGGAGGATAGAGTTATCAATATCTGACACGATCAGAAAATCTGACTCGAACTCACCCAAAAATTCTAAGTTAGGGTCAACCCAGACTCGAAATGATTGGGTCCGGGTCAAACCGCAAGCCCAAAATTGACTCGGACTGACACATAACCCTCAAAGTCGTGTCCGCGTTAGCCCGTCACGCATCGACATCTCATGAGCCAGTCCACCGTTTGTGGGCCTCCTTCAAAGGTTGCCCTTCATTGTGCCCAGCCATCCACCCATCAAGGCCGTCATCGAGTCAGCTTGTCATCGTGTCTGCATCTCGCAAGAGTTTAGGTTTCATGAGACCTAGGTCCTAAACGGCTAGATCGCGAGTCGGCCAGACCTGCACGGGGCTAGACCTGCAATGCCTTATTGCATGCAGCCATTTCCGTTATCGGTCCGCCTCGCCTGCTGTCTTCATGGTACCACCTCATCAGCTGTCGTCAACTGTGAACAAAGTTGCGGGATTTGTTGTCGATTTCGTCGAGTCATTCCTTACGGGTCGTTTCAGGTTGACTCAGACCCCAAGTGGGTTGGATTTAGATCCGAAAAATTGATCCGTTTACATAAACGGATTATATTCGGCATGACCCAAATAGTGCCGGACTAGTTTTAAATTCGACTCAAATCTGACCCGTGATTCGAAATTTACATCCCTACTGACCAAATTTACATCCCTACTGGAACTTTTATTTTATCCAGTGAACGTACGCTCCTCTACGTTCGGATTAAGGCAAAAAAAGCGCAATACCGAGTACCGAGTACCGAGTTGTAGGTATTGCACTGTTTTGATCTAAAACCGAACGTAGAAGAGCGTGTGTTCACTTGATGTAATAAAAGTTCTCCCTCTACTGAGCCGAGGTGCACATCCTACGGGCTAACCCTGTTAAATTCAAATAAACCGAATGGGTGGCCTGGTAAAGAAAAAGAGATAAATCTCTCTTGGTTTCTTGAATAGCTAACAGCTGCAGCAGAGCAGCGGTTCATGTTAGAGCGTTCGGCAACGCTCCTATGTTGCCAGCTGATTTCTGTTTTTACCGACGGCCGCGATGGCGAAGCGATTCCTCTTCCGTATCAGTAACTTTCCCACTCTAGCCGTCTTAATCATTTGCTGTTATTCATTTTAATGGCTCACGCAATCCATTCATACCCTAGTTTCCATAACTTTCGCTTTATCGTCGCACTCTAAGTTCCCAATATGTGGAATGCTGTCCAATCAATTAGTTGGCAAAAAATTTGCTAAAAAGATCATCTTTTCACCAGATTCCTTCCTGCGCCTTGAGTACAAACGTCACTCGTATCAGCATTTCCTAAACGGCCTACTCAATAGGCGCCTCTCGCAACAGCATCAAGGGGAGGATGAGAAGAAGGTAGGGATTGCTGATTCGCCTAAGGATCCCATCCTGCAAAATTCTAGACTGCTCAAGCCAGGTTACGAGTCGGAGCTTCTCAGAGAGGGCTCCGACGATGACGATTCGACTGGGCGAAAGTGGAAGGTAGAACTCGCTTGGCTTTCCAAAGCTCTGGAACCGGCGTTGCAGCTTTACAAGTGGGCATCGACTGCAGGTCATATTGTTACTCAAGCGTTTCTTTTGGATGCATGGATGTTTAGGGTAGCTCGTTGTCACTTTTCGATATGAATTGCATTTTACTCTACTGATACGCCATCTGCAGCATATGTTCATCTTATTGGTTGAAATCCAATTGGCTATAATATGAGTAGCTTTTCTAGCGTTTAGATTGCATAGCTTCTATCAATTTGTATGCATTCTTCATGGTTAACTCTATATTTACTTATAATTGAACTAGGCATGAGCCAAAATCAAAATTTTGGAAATGTTTATTTCCTAATATATAGATCGGTTTGCTTATATTAGGCTTAAACTAAGTAAAAGCTCTGTAGGGCGAAGAATTCTTTTTTTTTTTTTTGGGACATTTAGGCCATTTAAGGCAAACTCACACACACAACGCATACACATAGACTCAAACCCTAGTCCTCTTAGTTGGAAGCCTAAGCTCTCACCCAATAGGCCAAGAAGAGTTGTGTAGGGCGAATAATTCAAGCTTACGTTTTGCTTTGATTTAACAGCTGATGTTATGGCGCAGGAATTGGTGAAAAGCCGGCAATACCACCAAGTACAAGATCTCTCTTTGAGATCCTTACAGATCTTCAAGTTAGTAAAGCTGGAATTCAAGAATGGAGTTTAAGTGACCTTACAGTTGGTCTATACCTTATCCACCTAAGTCAAGCATCAACTGCGAAGGTTGAAGATTTAAAGGGTGTCCAGATTAATTCTGAGTCTATGGTAATTTCCCAGTTTTTCCTATTACAGAGAAGTGATATTATTACCTAGGTACCATATTTCTGAAGTCATTTTCATCATTTATACTTTAAAATACTTTCTAGCTTTCTTTCTTTCAACATTCTACATCATTTAAAATATCAGTAATGTACTAACTTTGCCTTACTGCCCAGGTTCAAGAGCTCATTTACCACCTTGAGTTGGCTAAGGGATGTTATAAAGATAGCACATCAAGCATTGCACGACACTGCATGCTTCGAGAGAGGAACATTCTGAAGTTTGTAAAAGATTCTAGTTTACTACGCCCTGGATACTATATTGGGGTAGATACTCGAAATAAATTAGTAATACTTGCAATTCGTGGAACTCACACTGTCTATGACCTTATAACTAATGTGGTTGCTTCAAGTGATCAAAATGTGTCATTTGATGGTTTTTCTACTCATTTTGGAACTGCTGAGGCTGCTCGCTGGTATCTACACTATGAGATGGGAACCATTAGAAGACTCTTAGAGAAACACAAAGTAAATCTCGACATCTTATGATGAAAACTGTTTTTAATTTCTTTTTCTTATTAAATGATTAGTATTTTTCATGCCTATTCTGATTCGTAGATTTGTCATTCTTAAAAAATTCCTGGACAGGATTTTAGGTTGAGGCTAGTTGGACATTCCCTTGGAGGTGCAGCTGCTGCATTGCTTGCTATCATGCTGCGAAGAAAGTCTGCCAAGGAACTTGGGTTCAGTCCTGATATTATATCTGCGGTTGGATTTGGAACTCCACCTTGTGTATCAAAGGAGCTAGCTGAAAGCTGTCTTAGCTATGTGTCCACTGTTGTGTTGCAAGTAAGCTTTTTTTTTTTTTTTTTACTGTAAAAATTTTGAAGTGCTTTATTCCTTTTCCATTTGCAATGTTTTGTTTATTTATTGATATTTCCCAGGATGATATAATTCCAAGGTTAAGTGTAGCTTCACTTGCCAGATTGCGGAATGAGATTCTTGAAACTGACTGGTAAGTTTCAAGGACTAATTGCCTTTTGTGTCAATATTACCAATTGTTACTTTACTTGTTTTAGTGAAGTAAATAAGGATTACTATATGCTATTCATAACATATTTAAGCAAACATTTAGTTGTTAAAATCCAATGTGACATTTGAGTAGTAAGTTGTTCCTATTTCACAGTTACATAGAGATTTAATTATATTCATTTTTTTTTTTATTTTTCCAATTGAGTACTTTACCGTCAATGGCCTTTTTTGGAAGATTGGGTTTTTTTGGGGGACTTCTTTAGAGATAACCAAATTCAGCAGAAGGAATAGTCAGATATAAACGTTGCTTAACTTCTTAGTCACAAAAAATCTATTTCCCCTTGAAAATATTTTGCTTAATATCTCTTCAATGATTGATTAATTTCATCAATTTTGATGTACATTTTACGATTTGTTGCCAATCTAACATTAAGCCTCAATCGATTCATACCGGCTAAGGACAGGTAATGATGGTTATCAAAGAATAAAATGCCATACAGAATAATAATAATTTTTTTGTATAACAATTTTTATTGTGACAAAAGAAGTGTGGGCTAATGAATGAAAGAACTACAACAATGATGATTTGTTACGGAGGGGGACTAACCTAGTAATAGATGTAAAGTTCAAGACAAACTCAAGTTTTGCATGTAAAACCCCTTGAATAGAATGAAATTGAACTCTTAAATATCGAAGTGACTTTTAGCCTAGCACGTGAAATTTTTTTGAGAACTCTATAGCTATGCATGCTTGTATAGGAACACTTTCAGGATGGGTTCAATTTGCTACAATTGCAAATGATTTAGTATTTTAGTCTAGCCCACATTGGCAAGCTTGAAGGAAGTATGGAGCTTCAAGATGCACCATAAAAAAAGAACAATAATGTTAAGAGGCAAGATATTTAAGTTATTCCGTGGAGTTTGCCTATCTACAGTGCTCAAAACCACCAAAAAGAATTCTTTTCACTTTTTTTCTTTCCCTTCTTACAATCAACACTCTCCACCTTTTATAAGGTCATAATGTTGCATTTTCGACTATTGTACTTTGTGGTTGACATGTCCATTAGTTGCCACACATAGCAAAAAATGGAATGGTGGTCGAGGATGAAAAGCCTCGGGATTTGCCATCATGGTTATTATGGAGACTGTTAGTGTGAGACCACTTAGCCTTGGCTACCCAGAGGCGTGTCTTTTGGGAATGGCAAATAGAGAGGAGGCTTGCTAGCGATTGCATGGTTTGTGATGGGAGACAACTAGGGTTGGTCTTTTTGCTCGATCCAGGTAGGTGCTAACAAATAATTGCACTTCTAGATGGACGATCTTGATTGAGTGCACAAAAATGAGATCCAACAATTTCATACAAATTCTGTAATAGGGGTCATGGCATTTTCTTCAGTCATACAAGTTATGTGAATCAAATGGATATAGGCTCCTACCCATGAGAGAAGGTAGATATGGGCCTAATGATAATTGTACTCCATAGCCTCAAATGCACTGAATTTACACATTAAAAAATAAAAGTGAATGTATGAATTGAATAGGTAGATGGAGTTAATGACTCATGTTAAAAGTTTGTATTAAAATTCAGTAGTTTTAAATCTCTTCGTCTCCATCTGTGGGATTCAACCAATATTATGAAAATGGTCAAGCATTGTTGAAAATGGTGTTGTCCATGTCATTATCAACATAACATTCAGTTCATGCTAGCTTCTCAAAAAGGAAACTAAAAAAGATAGAATCAAGCACATATGGAGGGCATTGAGAAACAGGACGGAGGGTTGGAGGTTTGCAAAATTACAATGCTAACTTTTCCATTCTTGGATTTGAAATGCTTTTTTATTTAGTCCATAAAGATGTGAGAGAAGGGCAGGTGTATGTGATTAGAGGTGAGAGAATGTGGGTATTGGATAGATGGGAGCAAAGATGATCAAAAGAGGAGAAAATACTATGTTAGTTTCTTAGAAGGGAGTGTGAGAGCTACAATTATTCACAGATTGTTTTGAAATGAATAGAAAACAAAGAGTAATTAGCCAATGATTAGTAATGGTTCTGATTTGTGAGTATTTATGAAAGACCCAAATTTTGTTATGCCAGAAGTAACATTTTGTTTCACTCTCCAATGCACCTTTTACTATAAAATATATTTATAATTTTAAGTTGCTTAGCATTTGGATCATTCTAGTTTATTCCTACAGAACGTTTGTTATCAATTAATTTATTAAAAAAAAAAAAACTTCTTTCTCCTCCCAATCCTTCCTCTATTGACTATCTCAATTAAATTTCACGGTCTATAGCAACCGAACTCAGTAATCATCATCACGCTATCATTAGCTTTTTCTCAGTTAGCTGGAGTCAGTTTTGTGAATCTTTCTTCTCCATTCACTTCCTTTGGTGCTATCCAAGATGTCAGCACTATTGTGTGTAAGATTGTTTTCTTATAATTTTTAGTTCTATTATCTTTGGTTTAACCATTTCCCTTTGTAATACTTTGATATAGATATGCTATCTACTTGCCTTTACGGTTGCAACTTTTGTCCTTAGTTGTGCATGCCGAACCACTCAGATATATTTTCTCTATTCTCTATTTTTAATAGATATTGTTCCAACTATCCCTGTAATATATTTATTTGGTATCCTTCCTTTTTTTTTTTTTTCTTTATCATAAATTCATCTCAACACTCTCATTTCTAAGATTTGTAGGTTACCAACGCTATATCCATATAGCACAGCTTGATTAATTATAATTTTCTAAAATATTCTTTTATATCTTCGTGATCCTCCTATAACATAATAATTATGAATCAATTCTCCATTAATTGTCCATCTTTAAATCCTCATGTAGCACTTGGAAAAAAGAAATGAAAAATGAGGATTCATAAAGTAGATGCCAAATATGATGAACACTACCAGTTTTGTATCATTCTATCCTGTTCTTATTATGTGTGTTGACTTTTTAGTTGAGAAAAAAACCTATCATCAATTCTACTTATATCATGTTATTAGATATCCACTTTATGTGTATCGGAGATCACTTTTAAAGGTTAGCTATGCATTTATAAATTAATAAAACCTTTTTTTAACACAATTTGCTTTTTAATTTGACCTAAAGCGACCCCCACATAATTTGGATAAGGCTGATGATCTCTTTACCTTATCGTGAAATCTGTTCATATTCAGTTTCAGGAACAAAACCCTATTGTTCATGTCTCTTTCTTTTAGGATACCGGTAGGGAGGTAGGGAGGCAACCAAGTGATTTAATTGAAGCCTTTTACAATCTTACTTGACAGGCATTCAAAATGAATCTTTAGAAGTAATAAACCTTTTAGTTTCTCGTATTTTCAATAGAAGTAGGGGATATTATTCTTTAAAATTATAAATATCATAATAGAAAAAATGATCAAAATGGTCCCTCAAATTTTTGTGAGGGACCAAAATTATTCCAAACTTTTTTGAAAGTCCAATTTGGTCCCTCAGGTCTTTAAAATGAGATTTTTTTTGTCTTAACATCGAATGTTTGAGTTAATAATATTAAATTTAAGGGTATTTTGATCATTTTAATTAAATATTTATTAAATATAATTTTAAGTAATTATAATTTTTCAAAAAAAATATTAATAAATTTTTTTTTAAATAAGTAATAATTTTAGTTTTAATTTAAAAAATTTAGTCATATTTTATAAAATATGATATTTTATAAAATATGAAAAAAAAAGAAATTAAAATTGAAATTATTATTATTATTTATTAAAGAAAGGTTTAATAAATTTTTTTAAATAAATTATAATTACTTTAAATTTATATTTTAATATATTTAATTAAAAATAACCAAAATACTGTTATATTTAACACCATTAACTCCATTAAATGTTAGGATAAAAAAGGTCCCATTTTAAAGATTTAAATGATTAAATTGGTCCCTAAAAAAAGTTGGGGACTATTTTGGCCTCTCGTAAAGAGTTAAGGGACCAATTTGTCATTTTCTCTATCATAATGACATTGAAAATAATTATTTGCATCTATTTTTAAGCTTTTAATGGTAGCTTTTATTAAAACTAAATCTTATATACTATCAGTTTAAGTGTCTTCTTTTCGCAATCCTCTCCTATTCTAGCATGCCTTACAATTCAGGCTTTCATACTGTGGAATCCAGCTCAGCAGTCTATTCGATTATCTAATCTTTTAACCTGCGAGAACCTTTCATCTTTTTTTAAGATTACAACTAAGGCAACTTTATATCTTTAAAACACATACATTATGAGTATAAATATATTTTTTAATCTCTAAGTTACCTAGCAATAGACTTATTGAATCATGCAATGCACATTAGCTTTATAAACTCAGTTTTTACAGTATATATGGTGAAGTGAAACCAATTTTACAGGCACTTATAAAATTTGCATTTTATACATGATATCTGATTACTGAAGCTGCAGTTTTTAGAGTAATGAACTTACACATCTTTTGAGAATTTTATCCTTATACAGAGTAACAACTGAAAACAACCCATTGGGTGTTTCCTTAAAGCAATCATCCACGTCATGATTTTATAGCCAATTAATGAAAATTTTTAGACATCTGTCTGTCTAGGTGTAGCAGAAAATGCTTTCTTTCTATTGATGTCATGCACAAAGTAATTCCTTGTTGTTTGATGATATGAACCAGAATGCAAGCAACTTGATATACCTTGAAAGTGAAAACAGCAAAAAAAAGAAAAAAAATTGCAGGAATACTCCAAATGATGGCTAATTTTGGATTTTAACTTCAATGTGAAAATAAGATAAATATGTTCTTATAATTAAAGAGGTAGATCAGCTCTCCCAAACAACCTAGATGCCGCTAGGAAGCCCTTATAGAAAAAAACTGCAGCAAAACTCCAATCAAAACATAATCATAATACAAAATAACTAGCTCTAAATAAGTTGTTCTTATTCCCCCCCCCCAAAGCAATCTTAATGCCATAATTAATTTCCTCCCATATTTTGAATTCAAATTGGAATCAAACAATGATTAATTCCTTATTCCTTCTCCGTACATATGAAATCATATCTTCCATGTCCTTCCCCCCCCCCCACACACACACACCCAAGCTAGACCGACTAGCTGGGTTGTCTTAGCCCACCCCATCCTGTTGGAGTAGCACCGGATAGGGAGGAAGTTACCCCCGCAGCCCGCTAGCTCCTGTTGTTGCTTCTGATCAAAACGTTGTAACTTCCGGTCCGGTGGGGAGGGAGCGACGTCAAAGGAGCGAAGTCGTTCAGGCACGGAGGAGCCGAAGTAGCAATCGAAAGGGAGAAAGTTGTCTTCACTGCGAGCGTGCTCCCACGCTTGCTTCCGATCGGAATGTCGTAACTTCGATCCGATCGCAAGGGAAAGCCGTCAAAGGAGTCGTAGAAGAGGCACAAAGGGGAAGAAGTTGACTTCACAGTTGGTGAGCTCCCGCGTTGCTTCCAATCAAAGCTTTGTAACTTCCGATCCAACTGGGAGGAAAAGTCGTTGCTGGAGCGGTGTCGAGAAAGGAATGAGGGAGAGTGAGAGAGCTCGCGTGGGAGAAAGAGGCCGAAGGCCTCGTCCCTTCAACCATTTAACGATGCGAGCGCATCGTGCAAGCGACGCTGGGAGAGCGTCGCGGTCGTGTCCGCGACGTGCGACGTGTGAAAGGCAGAGAGCAGGTGAGAGAAAAAAAATATTTTTTTTATTTGATTTTTTTTTTTTTTGGACTGAAACGGGTCAACCCTGCTCTTGCTGCTGTATCAGAACTTAGCTTATTGCACTAAAGATATTTAATTTGTGCATGTTGGTAACTTATTTTTATTATTCTTTTCCGTCTTCCTTTCTAGATTTTTTTTTTAATTTCTATTTGGAGTTATCTGTTGTGCTGCAGGATGACTATTTTAGAGATGGAAGACTGGAAAGGCATTGCAGAATTGGTTACTAATGCTAAACATGTTGTTTCTTCCGTCCAAGATGTAGCTCGAAAACTTGCAGCTTATGCAGCTAAGTTTAGGAAAGTATCAAATTCCTCTGGTAAGCAATCGACATCTCCTGCATACTTTGTTTTATTTGTGATCTGAAATTGATTAGTTAATGATATCTATATGAAGTCAGTTTTCGGTCATCGTATCATATTGTGATATTTATCTCCTCAATGGATGCCATAATTCTGTTCGAGCATGGCTGCTTAGTCTATGTTCTGAAGATGTGTAACATCTTGGGGTTAATAACAAATATCACTGTATTTCATGTTTAAAAATGCTTCTAGCTGTTATTATATGAATATATCATAAATATAACTAATTGAGTGTTTTCTTAAAGATAAATACTTTTTTTTGAGAAACTATTATGATTGTTTTTTATTGTCATGATCTTAGATTAATATTGGCATAATGAGAGTACATGTTACAACAACAACAACAACAACATCAAGCCTTTATCCCACTACGTGGGGTCGGAATGAGAGTACATGTTCTAAATAAAAATTTTTTAGTTTTTATAATTAAATATTAAATGTCAGACAACTCAATATTAAAATATTAGAAGTGAAATTTTATAGCTAGATATCTTCATGAAGATTGCTTGGGATTATGTTCATCAAAAGTTCTATATTTATTTTTATGTTGGATTTGAATGCTCCAGATCAATGTTTAAAATTGCGTATTCAGGTATTGAGGCGTTTTTCATTCGTGAGGCGAGGCGTAAGCCTCAATGCGTTTTGAGGCGTAAGCCTCAAAATCAAAAGATTGCGTAAACATAAAATGATAAATTTTTATATACCAATGAGTGAATAATATAAAACATAAAAAAGCATACGATATGAAGTGAAATCAAAATATCCCAATAATAAGACAACATGAAATATAGTTCAACTCAAAATTCTATCTTTCCAAAATAAAAGTATTCTTTTCATTAACATATAATTCAAATTTACAAAAAAAATAGCAATGACATATCACATAAGAACTCATAAGTCATCAGCACTGACATCACTAAGGGGTTCTTCATTTGAATAATCATTATGATGAACTGCTCTCTCCCCTTCCTCCTCTCTTATAGAGTCTAATGTCGGGCATTTACTTCAAGATTTATGTAAGTTTTAATATATATACCGTGAGGCGTAAGCCTCATGCCAGTGAGGTGAGGCGGGCCTCAAGGCGAGCCTCAACCAAGTTGAGGCGCAAGCCTCATAAAAAAAACTCGAGGCGTAAGCATCGAGGCGTTTTTTACTGGAATTGCGCAAAGGCGGGCCTCAAGGCGAGCCTCATATTGCGCAATTTTAAACCATGGTCCAGATCTTTAATTAACATTTTTATTTTTATTTTTATGTGATGGTATGCTTGTTAAATTAAAGTCCAGTTCCATGTTGAAATTATTAAGTCCAAGTTCCCGGGCATCATGACGCGTACAGAAGAGGCAGAACTTCCGCCTGTTTCGCACAAGCCGGTCCCGTAGGACCGGCTGGACCTGTCCAATGGACAGGTCTAACATAGTCCATCTGTCATCCATTTATGAACTAGTTTGTGACAATTAACCTCATTCTTCCAGGACTGCAGATGCACATTTTCTGTTTTCCTGCATTCCTCCGATAGGTTCATGATTATCATGCTATCACCATGATCTTTATATTATTCAAGACTGATGATCAATTCTTGACGACCAAATATCTTTTTTTTTTTTAATTCTATTAACTCTCTCTGTATTCATGTGCAAGAAAAGTATGTTTTTCCATCCTCTTTACAATGCAAAACTCGCTATTCGGAAATTATTTTTGGGCAAGCTATTGCTTAAAACTCAGGCAACTTGGAACTCGGTTTTTCTCACAGCTTCTTTCCATTGCATACAGATCTTTTTTTATGTCCCTTTAAGCACCACTATGGCCTGCACTGTCCCTTAATCCTTCATCATGAAAAAAATAATAATAATAATTAAAATTAGCAAATTTAGAAAGCTAAACTAAATGCCACAAGAGAAGAATATTACAAGCAAAATGTATATTAAGTTGCAGGCAGTTCTAGGTGTCTTGAAGGAATTCAGATATTTTCTGGCATTCATCTAAATTTCAGGATGTTGAAAAGGTTGGAGTAGCTCCAGTGGAAGATGAGATTAGAGAGAGTCTTCTTAGATGGTTTGGTCACATAAAACGGCGGCTTTCCCATGACCCGGTTAGGAAAGTAGAGGTATTAGATTTGACTTATGTTAAGAAAGATAGAGGTAGACCTTAGAAAATATTAGAAATAATATTTCTTCATTAGATTTAAACGAGAATTTGACTTTTAACAGGACAATGGAGAAAAAAGATTCATGTAGTCGACCCCACGTAGTGGGACAAAGGCTTAATGTTGTTGTTGTTGCTGCATCTGAATTTCAGGATGCCTGCGTGTTATACAATTCTAACGCAATTTGTTTTGTTTATGTAGACATTTCCCTGAGAAAAGAACCGTCTCGCCGAGAAACACAAGCTGCTGATGGCGCCATTGGCAAGCAGAACGAAAGGATTTTGGAGGAGCTTTTCCTGCCTGGGACGCAATATTTCTTGAGAAGAGAGAGTGACGAAGGCAGCTCAGATAATATACCTAATGTGAAGGGCAAAGAATTTTATACTCTGTGGAGGAGGAATCCAGGAGAGCATTTTCGAAGAATATTGCTCTCTGGTAATTTGATATCGGATCATAAATGTGAAAATCACTATTATGCTCTCAGGGATGTACTCAAAGGCCTTCCAGCTTCTGATAGTAGGACAAACTTGTAAATTTGATTCCGTTGTATCTTTTTTGTAAATTAAATTCATAATTTTCATAGATTTTTCTTAGTTATCTTTAATAGTTATTGGGATAGTTGTTCATTAATTTGGAGGTTACATTAACATATTTATTTTTTTCACTTATGGTTTAATATCTTAAATAGATGAAAGAAATAAAAAAAAAATTCTCAGAAGTGCATAAGGTTTTGTTTGGGTAGCTTTTGATCTCTATTTTTTAGCTGTTTTTTTTTTTAAATTGTATTAAAAAGCTGTTGAAAATAAAAAGAAGACTAGTTAAATATGTTTTATACAATATGTTCTCTCCAATTTGAGCCTGATAAGGCATGTTTCACTCATAAATTACATAAACAAGAGATTCAGTACTTGTTTACATAACAATTTTTTTTTTTTTGTCAACAAAAGCAATAATCTTTACTCATAATCTCTGAAGCTGTAGACCTCAGAAAATGAATCAAAATCTAATGGGGTTGTGAGAGCAAGGAATGGATAGTGATAAGAAAATATGAGATTACTTCGTGCAAATCTTATATTTTATTTGAGGTAATTTTTTTTACAATTTTATTTTTCAAATTGCTATCGTATTGCTATTTTGCTATAAATTTTTTGACTTTTTATCCAAAAAGGCGAAGGAGATTTTCTTGATGAGCTGCTTGGTTGGATGTGGATTTGTACCATAGAGATAGGTTAGTATCAATTCAATCGAAAGATTTTGATTTTGAGTCCTTGGGGATGGCAAGAACCGTTTGGATTTGATGTCATATAGTTGTCATTTTGCTACGCTTTTGCAAATACTCAACAAAATATTAGCAAATATGCATTAATAATTGCACCTTTGTTGTCCTTTTACTGAGTATTTATAAAAATGCAGTAAAAAGACAGCAAATATTTAATTAATAGAATATTTAATGTGCTTTAACTGTCATTTTGCTACGCTTTTACAAATAATCAGCAAAAGGGCAATTATGAATGCATATTTGTGCCCTTTTGTTGAGTATTTGAAGAAGAGCAGCTAAAGCGCAGCAAATTCGAACAGTTCTCGCTGTCCGGCCTCTGCAAAGAATAATTTCTCTATTTGGTGATTCATAAAACTGAGTTGGAGAAAGATGATGTTTTTGATATTTGATGACAGAAATTTGAGTTGACAAGATCTCCCATCTTGGATTTATTATTCTGTGGAGTCCGAAGCATTACGAGGCCAATAAAAATGTGTCACGTCACTCTAAAAATGTACCGAACTCGGTACCCGCGCTTGATACCGGACGTGTAATCGGGAGGGAAAATCGTCCTTGTCCGCACAGAATAATAGCTCCCCATCTTGAGATAACTAACGTCTGCTGAGGACCTGATAGAGCAGAGTGTTGCTGTAGGGCTATGAATATTTGATACCTTTTAAATAACCTATAACAGTTGCATTAGAGGAAGAATACAGAGAAGGAAAAAGAGAATATTAAGGGAAATTCAAATATTCTTTCATTAAACGATTAATTATCATAGTTTCATGGTTATATGGGAAAAGCATCTGCTGCATATCATTACCTGCGTTGATATGATTATAAGTAATGCTCTAGCTTACCTAAAGCATCTACTTCCCTCTTTGTTACAGAAATGTTCTTCATCTAAGGACCTCAAATCTCTACATGCAACAATATTGAAGAACAATTATCACCATGACTGCTTCATTATTAACCAGTTTCTAGCTGCATGTAGCCGGCTCCATCAAATTGACCATGCCTTCCTTGCATTCACCCAAATAGCAGAACCCAATATCTTTGTCTACAATGCAATGATTGGATGTTTCATAAATTGTTCTTCAGCAGTTGATGCCCTCCACCTGTTTGTAGAAATGCCCAAGTTGAAACACCAACCCACTTGTCATACCTTCTCACACCTCATCAAGGCCTGCACACATATCCCAGCGATTGGATTTGGTGAAGGAATTCATGGGCAGGTTAGGAAGAATGGGTTAGTTTGTCATCTAATTCTACAGACCGGGTTGATTGATTTCTACTGTATCGTGCACAGAATAGAAGATTCAAGGAAAGTGTTTGATGAAATGATTGTCAAAGATGCCTTCTCATGGAACACAATGATCTTCGGATATACCCTCTTTGGCGATTTAAATGCAGCGCGTAAGATATTTGATGAAATGCCTGAGAGGAATACAGTGTCATGGAACGCTATGATTGCAGGATACGCAAGGTCGGGGGATGTGGAGTCTGCTACGTCTCTCTTCAATCAGATGCCTTGTAAGAATTTGATCTCATGGACTTCCATGATTTCCTGTTATTCTCAAAACAGGTTATTCATGGAAGCATTGGAAACATTCGATGTGATGAAAGCTGCAGGAATGAACCCAGACAAGGTTACAATGGCAACTGTGATATCTGCTTGTGCTCATCTAGGAGCTCTTGAAATAGGCAGAAGAATGCATCAACAGACAGTGCTAAATGGTTTCGCTATAGATGTTTATATGGGATCAGCTTTGATTGATATGTACGCAAAATGTGGAAGCATAGAGAAATCTTTGGTCATTTTCTTCAAGCTGGAAAATAAGAACCTCTTCTGCTGGAATTCGGCCATTGATGGGCTTGCAATGCACGGACGCCCCAAAGATGCATTTTACATGTTCTCAAATATGATAGAAAATCGAGAGAAGCCAAATGGTGTTACCTTTGTCAGCATTCTAAGTGCTTGTAATCATTCTGGGCTCGTTGAAGAAGGGCGTAGAATGTTTCATAGAATGATTGAGGTTCATTCAATTGAACCTGAGATGGAGCATTACAGCTGCATGGTGGATCTTCTGGCTCGCGCTGGCCTTCTACAAGAGGCACTTGATTTGATAAAAAAGATGGTACTTGTTCCAAACTCAGTCATATGGGGAGCTCTGTTAAGCGGGTGCAAGATTTATGGAAACATGGAAGTTGGACAGATCGCCATGGAAAGGCTTACAGCTTTGGATCCCAGTAAGAGTAGCAGTTATGTGCTATTGATAGATATGTATGCCAAAGAGAATAGATGGACAGAAGTTGCTGCTGTAAGGGGGAAGATGAAAGAGATGGGAGTTCAAAAAATGAGTTCAGGTTGTAGTTGGATTGAGATGGATGGGTTGGTTCACGAGTTTGCTGCAACTGATACTTCGCACCCTTCATCTGAAGAAATAATTCTCTTATTGTTTGAATTATTTGGTCACTTGAAACATGCAGGCTTCATTTCAGATATATTCTGATTTTTTGTTTTTGTTTTTTCCTTTTATTTATGAGAAGATTTAACTCGTGATCTGTAATTCATCTTTCAAAGTGAATGTATTACTTGTTTCACATAAATGAATCCTATAAAATCGTATGAAGTAGAGAAGAATTCAAGAACTGAAAGAACAAACCTTTATTTATCGTTTGTATTACAGAAAAATAAAAGGCTCATAATGATAGGTTAGAAGTGCATATCTCAATAACATTCTCTCGCTTATTTAAATCAGCTTCAATAGCATTTCCTTCAAAACTAAAACTAAACACATCTTAATTCTCTATGACTTCTCCGCAATCTTCAATCAACACTGGCGATGAAGTCTTTCCAGATTGTGATCCTTCCCTCTCCATTGCCTGGACGACAGAGTATCCATCAACAACCTTGCCAAATACCACATGCTTCCCATCCAGCCATGGCGTCTTTGCAGTACAGATGAAAAACTGCGAGCCATTTGTGCCTAGACCAGCATTGGCCATCGAGAGAATACCAGGTCCAGTGTGCTTCTTCGTGAAGTTCTCATCATCAAACTTTTGTCCATAGATGGACTCACCACCGGTGCCATTGCCTCTGGTGAAGTCCCCACCTTGGCACATGAAATTGGGGATGATTCGGTGAAAGGTGGATCCTTTGTAATGTAGGGGCTTCCCTGCGCGGCCAATTCCCTTCTCTCCAGTGCAGAGGCATCGGAAATTCTCAGCTGTCTTTGGGACAACATCGGCAAACAGCTCCATCACAATGCGACCAGCTTTGGCCTTACCTATTAGAATGTCGAAGAAAACTTTGGGGTTTGCCATATACTGTGACAATTAAAGACATGTTAATTCTTAGCTTTATCTCTGCATCGTAGAAAAATATTTAATCAATGCATGTTAATTATAAGTAGAAAGTGGAAAAGGAGGCAAGCACAAATAAATTTCCAAAGACGAAATGCATTACTCTCATTCCTTGGTAAAAGAAATCTAATTTACTGTTTGAAAGTGGCTATTTATGTTCTAAGTGTGGGAAAATGGCTGGTAAGATTTATACCAATTCAATATTTTAGCAAAATATAATTTAAATTTATGTGAAACAAGTAATAGAAAATTGTATGATTTGCCTGTTTCTCTCCCTTACTTTCATGAACATGAGCACAAAGCTAGCAGCTAGCAGCTAGCAGAAATTCCTGCTAGCTTAAATTCACTTATCCTAATGAGAGTACCAACCATTTGATGGAGGTAGGAGGAGATGGAGGTAGGAGTCAGGTAGGAATTCCTACCTCCCTCTCATTAACACAAACAAAACACAAATAAACTTCCCTTTCTTTCTTCACACACACACACACACACAATCACTCAACAAAAATTTGTGTTTCTTTCTTGACGTCCAACAAATGGAATTTGGTAGATGGTCTTCTAATGTAGAGAAAATTTATAATCTTGCACAATTTCTTAGTTTAGCAAGAGATTAAACATAATATCTCTTGCAAGCCTTCAATATGTGCTCTCTCACATACAAAATGAATTTTCATTTCTTTCTTGACCTCCAACAAATAGAATCTAGCAGAAGGCCTTTTGATGTAGAGATGATTTAAATTTTGCACAAATTTTGAGCTCAACAGGAGGGTTGGTATAATATCTCTTGCAAGCCTTCGATATGTGCTCAATTTCTAATGAAACCGAGATTATTCTCCCATCTCCGATTCAAGCAATTAGTAGAAGTGAGAAATCAAACGTCTCGAGATTTTCCTTGAATACAGGAGGCAAATGAGAAAGCAAAACCAATATTTAGATTGTAACTGTGGGAAAATGGCTGGTAAGATTTATACCACTTCAATATTTTAGCAAAATATAATTTAAATTTATGTGAAACAAGTAATAGAAAATTTTATAATTTGCCTGTTTCTCCTTTGCTTTCATGAACATAAGCACAAAGCTAGCAGCTAGCAGCTAGCAGAAATTCACTTATCCTAATGAGAGTAGAAACCATTTTAATTCGTAAATCTTAAAATAGCATAATAGGAACATAACATTATCATAAAAAGGCTAGTGTTATCATATGAAGCTTTTTAACAAAGGATTGTAGTAGTAAGTTTTACCAGGTGTATAGAAAATTAAAATGATAAGGAAAAGCACGTAATTACATGCAAGGTGTATGAAAATGATAAAGAAAAGCACTTAATTGCATATGTAATAGCTTTCACAAAAAGACAGACATGAGCTCCATAGCTCTTACTTTGCAGCAGATGACTATATTAATGTCAGGAAATCTTGACACAAGAGGATGAGAGCTAGAGATGGAGAGAGATAGGAAGAGATGGAGAGGGGTAGGAAGAGATGGAGGTAGGAGGCAAGTAGGACTTCCTACCTTCCTCTCATTAACACAAACAAAACACAAATAAATTATCGTTTCTTTCTGCACGGCCTTCAATATGCTCACTCTCTCTCTCTAAATTATTATGTGCGGTCAACAGAAATTCACCGAACGGTTCAGAGGCAAATCAGGAAGAGCCATGTCATTTTTCCGTTGTGTACCGGTGTTGTGCACCGTTGTGAACCAGGTGATGTTGCGCATCCTGATTCGCCTTTGAACTGTTCGGTTAACGCACTAAATAATTTATCCTCTCACACACAAAAAATTATTGCATCCTCCCACCTGACGTAGAGATGCATCCTCCCACCGCCAAAAAACTCGGTTTTTGCTCGGTATTGCTAGGTATTATTTGGTAATAACGAAGAATATCATCATCTGAAGACCAATACCGAGTTATACCGAGCTATACCGAGCAATACCGAGCACATACCGAGTTTTCTCTAGGAAAAACTAGGTATTTTTTTGTATTGCTCGGTATAACTCGGTATTGGTCTTCACATGATGATATTCCTCGTTATTATTTGGTATTGCTCGGTATTTGCTTGGTATTTCTCGTTTTTTAGCGCGATTTTAGCTCTGGGAGGACGCATCTCTACGTCAGGTGGGAGGACGCAATAATTTTTCCTCACACACACACAATCACTCAACAAAAATTTATGTTTCTTTCTTGACCTCCAACAAATGGAATTTGGAAGACGGCCTTCTACTGTATAGAAAATATATAATCTTGCTCAATTTTATTAGCTCAGCAAGAGGTTAAACATAATATCTCTTGCAAGACTTCAATATGTGTTCTCTCACATACAAAATGAATTTTCATCTCTTTCTTGACCTCCAACAAATTGAATCTAGCAGAAGGCCTTTTGATGTAGAGATGATTTAAATTTTGCACAATTTTTGAGCTCAACAGGAGGGTTCGTATAATATCTCTAGCAAGCCTTCGATATGTGCTCAATTTCTTATGAAACCGAGATTATTCTCCCATCTCCGATTTAAGCAACTAGTAGAAGTGAGAAATCAAATGTCTCGAGATTTTCCTTGAATACATGAGGCAAATGAGGAAGCAAAATCAATATGACTCCCTCGATTAACAAGAACAGTAAATCAAAATTAAATGCAACTAGCAAAACATAACCAAGATTTATGCTAAGTTAAACTTCCAAAGGAATCAATAAAGAAAAGCCCAATAACAATTGGCTCAATAGTAATCACAGGTCCCTCTTTCTAGAATTTCAGTTTCTCTGTCGACCTCCGACAAATGAAGTCTTCTAAAAGTGCTTTTCATTTATAGAGACAATTTATAACCTTGCGCAATTTTTTAGCTCCAAAGGATAGCTAGCATTGCATCTCTGCAAGCCTTGGATATGTGCTAAATTTCTCATAAAACCAAGTTTAATTCTCCAAATTCCAATTTAAGAGATTAGTAAAGTTAGAAACAAAACATCATGATATGTTTTTTTTTTTTTTTTTTGAACATTTAGGCCATTTAAGGCAAACTCACACACACAAGGCATACACAAAGACTCGAATACAAGACCTCTTAGTTGGAAGCATAAGCTCTCAACCAACAGGCCAAGGTGAGCTGTGTTCATGATATGTTCTCAGACCAAAGAATATTATGAACCCAAATAGCGCAAAAGATGTGATACGAAAATGCACAAGTCAGAAAGACCGCATAGGGGATTGTTATCTGTATTCAAAACAAGCATAAAGCAACAAGGATTAAAAGCTATTTAGGATTACTTTATATTTTTGTGATACAAAAAAGCACGAGCAAATCAAGTTTGTGAGAGTTTGTCAGATTGAGATGAAAGACATGCACCAAAAAATGGGCTTCTTTTATCAATATAACAAGCGTGTAAAAATCAAGCTAGGATTTTTGTTTCTGAGGTGTCTTTATCATGCTTGATATTTCAATATTGATGAATCTTCTGAACGAAACCTTTATCGTTATTTTTTGTGCAATGGGAATGTAAGACTTTCATGCGGCTTCCAGAGAGAGTCAGGAGCAAATATACCTTCACCCGCTAATCGATTGTTTAAGAACCAAGAAAGAAGCAAACAAACAAAACAAAAGAACAATGCTTAGATAACTGCTGTGGATCGGCCAAAGATTGCAGACGAAAAAAAGGTTCATTAAAAACCAACCGGCGTCGGTGAATGCACAAATCAAATGTATGTTGAGCTTCGCCACAGCCCAACTCTCGATTTTTAACCTCTCGAACGCCGACGTGCTGAAGAATCTTATTAAGAGTGAGTGTGAGGAGAGTAGCCTGCCTGAAGCAGAGAGAGGGTTTTGTTCGCTAGGGTTTTCTTATAAAGTTTTAGACGCAGTAGTGCCGTTGATTTATGAAATCCAACGGTCCAGCTTACGTTTCTATCCGGTCGGCCAAGTTCCTACCCACCAAATAAAAAATAGTTAGGTCACGCCTCATTAAGCTGATCGGCTAAGCATCAAAGCCCTACATAGAGTCAAATATCCATTGGGCCAATGGTGACTTTCGGGATGTCGTACTCACCTATATCCATCAACTTTTCATGATTTTTGAACATAGTCTACCACGGATTGATGGTCTTGAGGCTTGTTGCTTTTGCTATGATTACAAACTTTCTAGACGTATATAAGAATTTATCGTAGTTGTTACGTGATTAAGTGATGCACACTACGTAGTGATGATTGTACTAGTATAAGATATACGATGATTAGTAATGTAAATCGATTTATTCACCAATATTAAGTACCCACCCATATCCACCCACAAGATTATGAGCGTACTCATACCTAAATACCCATTGGGTATGGGTGGGTACATGACAGGTGTGAGTATGGGTATCCAATACAGAGCTCTGATAAGCATTGAAAATAATAATATAAAAAACTCATAATTGATATTAAATTATTAAATTTATTTTAAAATAAATATAATGTACAAACAATTAATAAAAATATAGTATATTTATGTCAAAATAAATTTATTAAATTCAAAATTCATTTGTTAAAATGTTTATTTCATCAAAACCTATTAATATATGTGATATTCATAGTTTTAAATGTTTTTATAATGTAAATTTATATTAAATTCTAAGTTTATGTGATCAAGAGTTAGAGAATAACGACTTTTTGGTACTTTTTTTTTATTTTTTTATTTTAATTATAATTTTATTTAACTACTAATTCTGTGTTATTTTTATTCTAATTTTTAAACAGAATAACTAAATTGTTTTCTCAATAATGATTTCATAATCAACTTTATAAAAAATTACAACTATCCTAAGTATCTCTTAAATGAACTTTAATGACATGCCTACACAATTACAGAGATATATTAGGGTTATAAATGTTATGGTAAATTTATTTGCTTTATAATCACTCAAATTTTAATGTATTTGATGTCCAATTTGATTTGCTTCAACATGTGGATGAGTCATTTGAAATAAGTTGGATTAATCTCGAACTTAATTCTTCTAAAATACACACACATATATATATATATACACACACACAATATAATTACATTTTTATTTTTTTTGTAGTTTGGAGTAGCAAATCAACTTGAAGCTCAATTTGAAATTGCACATTTTCAAATCGACTCAAATTTTGTTTTCAAATCGAAATTAAGAGTTTTTATTTTGAGTTGAGTGTGGCTTGCTTAAGCTAGACTCAACACCAACTCTGAGGGATACAATTAGTCTTTAGGTATTCTGGTATTGTCTCTTAAGGAAATTGGATATTCAAATCTCAATAGAAATTATTCTGTGGAGACGTCGAACGTCGTTCATAGACCAATCAGAATGTGTCACATTACCTCCTGCTCGGTACTGGGCTCGGTACCTGGCTCGGTACCGCTGATGTGGCACATTCTGATTGGTCTTCGGATGGTGAACTGTATTCAACGTCCGCACTGAATAATCTCTCCAATAACATATGTACTATTAATGGTTTATTTGGGACAGCTGCCACTGTCGGTAAAGTAGGTTGTAAAATTATTGTACAAATTTTTTTTTTTTGAAATTGCTGTACATAAAGCAGTACATTTTGTTTGAAAAGTATAATTATCAAGTTGTTGTGCTGCAACTGTATAGAAATAAATTACATTTATACCCTAAACCCTAAACTTATAAATGAAGAAGAATAAATTTCATTCAAATATATTTTTTTTTTCAAATTTTTATGCTAAGAAACTAATAATTTTGAATTAAAATAAAATTATTTTTAACAAATATTTTATAAGTTTATATATAAAAAATACTATAAATTTTTATTGACATTGTATTATCATACTTCAAAATAATTTGTCAAAATTTTAGATTCTCTAATATTATTTTATAATAAAACATTCTCTCATAATAATACAAATATATTTTGATTTATATTTTTTGAAAAATTATATCAACAATATGCTTGAAGATATAATTTTGGGGCATAAAATTTTTTTTTTTTTTTAAATCTGTACAGTACTTTAGATTCCTTAAATTTACTTTACTTTGAGGCATCAAATTATTTGGATAGAACAAACTTAACTTGTTTTATCATTCCGATTTGATGTTCATATGCTTTAATAAAGCTTGAATTATAATAAGCTCGCACAACATTAAACTATCTAATAGCAAGTTATGAACATTAATATTCAATAACAAAGTAACAAAATTATTTACAAAAAAACACAGGGCAAGGATTGTTAATCCCAGACAAAGAATAAAAAAAATTCACTAAACATCATTATGATCTGCTCCTTGTTGTACAGAAACTAATTAGAATTAAGTAACATCATAAACTAATTCTGTTGAAGAGTCGGCAAAGAGGCAAGAATTTGCAGGTGTAACAGAGTATTCTACTACACAACAAACAGTAATCTGCATGCTCTTCATAAGCAAGCAATCTATTGTGTTCCAACAAAAGAGTTTTACAGTACAAACTATTTCTTTCTCCTCTTGAAAGAAGAATGTATGTTTATATTATTCCTTTCTATTTTGTTGATCCTTGCAAGGCTTTCATTCACTCTCTTCAGGATGAAGGGCGCTGTAGCTATGTTGCTCATTGCTTTCTTCCTAAGATGAACTAATTTCTCATGCTCCCTTTCATCGGTTTCTGTAAGTGATAAATCGCCGATTAACTCTTGCTGCGATGCTTCAATCTTCCATTTAAAGGTTGGTTGGACTTGTAGATTGCTACCAAGACCGTCAATATCAATGTGATGAAGCCTAAGGTTATGCAAACGACTGCTGACAGAGAGAGATGCTGACTGCATATAGAGTTCCAATGGAGAAGATAGGTATAAGTTCATTAGCAAAATGGTGCGAAGGATAATTTCTTGACTTTTGCTTACTTCTTGATGCATGACCATCTACAGAACAAGAAGATCCAGGCCACTTTCCACATACCAAATGATTTCCCAACAAACTGAATTATAAATAAAGAAAAATTGAATCTCTCTAGCCAAATAAACATGAAAATTTTCTAATAGCTATTCACATACAGTACAATGAGGTGCTCAAGATCACCAATGGAATCAGGAATATGGCCGGAGAATTTTGTTGTCACTTCCACCACATTAAACATATTTCTAAAACCATCTATTTTCACTATAGTGGAATCTAGGGGTGTTAATACGGGTCAGCGAGTTGGGTTCGGGTCGAACCCGAATTGACCCGAACCCGAACCCATTTTTATAAACGGGCCGGCTTTTTCAACCTGGACCCAACTGCACACGCGAACTCGGGTTCGATCGGGAATGGCGGGCAGCAGACGCGAATAGAGGATTTTCGGGTCATTTTCGGGTTGCAAGGTCAACCCGAACCCGACCCGTTTAACAAACAGGTCGACCCGAACCCGGATTTTTTGGGTCGTGTAAAAAATTGACACCTACTGGAATCTACGTATCCAGCTAGTGATAAACTTATTTACCTTGGCAAAAATAGATAACATTAACAGGATGACTTCTAGAATTCAAAAGACAAATTTTCCATCAAATAGACATACAAAACCTTCTCTCTCTTGACAGGTTTGAGGATTTTAATGATGCAGCAACCCATGTTACAAACACTAATGCCTTGAAAGACTTCACTATGTTTACTTCTTCCAACTTCTCTTACAACTTCATAATAATCCTGATCACTGAATTAAAAGATTGTTTTCAAGCAAAACCATAGCAGCCATAATATAAACATGATAAAATTCATGAATTCATTTGTGAAAATGAAATTACACTACCAATTCTAGAACCTTCAAATTATAACAAGAAGCAATATGCGGATCTATATGATTCATGGTTGTTGCTAGTAATTTAAAAAACAAGAGACATCATGCATTTCTCTGTTCCAAACCTGCTATTGTAAAGCCTATTCTCACGAGCAGCCCGAACTCACATAGGGAATAATTCTAAAACAACTTCTGTATTAAATTGCAAGTTCAACAGCTTAAATTGATCAATGTAGATGTAATTTGCTCCCGTAGTTATATCATCTACTCAGCAACTTCACAATCTTGTGTCTCATAATTTGTTACATCTTCTGCCTCATATTTGGTTGATGAAACTATTATTACGACAAGAAGAAAACAACAAGTTATTCGTTGAATTTCAATTGACAAATTAGTTTGAATGAGGGCTTCAACTGCCAAACAAAGTAACAAAGTACTTCACATTACAACGAGCAAGCTCAACATAGAAGAAAAAAAAAAGTTCCCATTGAGCAGCTTTCCAAAAAAAAAAAAAAAAAAAATCCAAGATAACTGTACATACATCAAACATAGAAGAAAAAAGTTCTCATTGAGCAGCTTTCCAAAAAAAAAAAAACTTTCAAGCAAGCTTTCTTAAGGTCAACTAAAGAACAGAGCAAGTATTCTTTTTTTTTTATACTATATAATATCATACTTCAAAATAATCTTGAAAAAATTATATGTAAATGTATTCATCAAAAGGCCAATAATGAGTTATACTCTTGGTAGAGTAAACTAGTTTGATTACAAATAACTTGAATCAAGAAATGGTCTAATTACATTGCAAATAAGCCCAAATTTAGTGTACAGAGAAATATGAAAATATGTAAAAATCAATTCCATTAAATTGATGTATATGGTCTGTAAACAGATAAACTTTGGCCACAAACTCAGGAATTATTTTGATTTCAGACATCAATTTTTTTTAGAAAGCATGCTCGTGGCAATAAAACTTTGATGAAAGAAGAAAGCCTACACCTTTAGGAAAGCACATCAAATCAACAAAGGCAATAGAGATTTTTTTTTTTTTATAATTTTTTTTATTGCTTCAGCTATCGGATTGCCTTCCACCTACAAATCTTTGCTTCTTTTTGTAATAATTATGATAAGGAATTAGTTCTGATAAGGATTAAGTTCTTCAATACCTGTCTGTGCTCAATCTTGGCCTCAATCGAATGCACAAGGCCCTTTCGTAGGTTGCTTCTGCTCTCTCTGTCTCTCAAGCTCCAATTGCAGGTAGTGTCGAAGGAAGATGATAATGGAAGAGCACTTTTCTTCTGCTCTCACGCACATCAGGATTAAGGAAGGACTGGAACTATAGATTATTTTTTTAGAAAAAAAATGGACCCCAACCCCTGCTGTCCATCAGCCAGATGGAAGACATGAATGCCACCAGCCGCCCCTTGCCTCCTCTCTCGAACAAATAGATAACTATGTCGTCCATGCCTTCCATCTGCACGCCCTGCACACTGCCTAGACCCAGTATCAAGATTGATCGGCGAGGGGGTCGGGGCTCATTCGATTGAGTGGAAGAGCTCGGGGCTGGGAATCGGCGGATTGATGGAACTGTCAGGTCGAAAGACTTGGAGCAGGTCGGAGGCGTAGACGTCGTGAGTGGCGGGGAACGCATGGAAGTTGAACTTCCCGATGCAGAAGCGGGCCAGAGAGGCAAAGGTCGGGAGACTGCCGCGAGCATGGAGAAGGTGAGTCCGAGATGGATGAGCTTGAGGAGGTCGACGTTGGCCTATAGCAAACATTGCAGGTGGGGCATTTTCGTCATTTATGCCCTTCGAAACCACGGAAAGCAACGACCAATAGCGGACCACATGAGGCATTCTTAGGGCGGGAAAAGTAACCACGGGACGCAAAAAAGTTTTACAATAGAGCATGAATTTGGCGCCCCAAACAATTCTTTGGTTACTTTACATAATGTGAAGCAAGAAAAACGTCGCCCCAAACGCACCCTAAGTTGTTCATCCAAAGTGAAATTCACTCAGCTAAGACAAACTATATATTGTTAGCATTATTGGCACTAAGGAATTCCTCTCACATGAAGCAAAAAAGGCCATTGGCGTCATGCCAATTTCTCCATATGGATAGGCAACATGTCTTGTCTTATCAAATCCCTCACATTATAACTCCCTTAAATTGTGTTAGTTATTATTTGCATCATGCATAAATATATCAAATATTATTGAGATTAACAAAAACCCCTTTGAAAACCTCAGTTAACATTTATGGCATGACCTCACTTCCACTCCCAAATCCTAATCTGGCAGCACCTTCATTGCCTCCTCGAGTAGTTAGCAATTTCTTAAACTACCAAAATCTTTCCTTAAGCTCCAGTTCATATCATTTTCTAAAACCCCCAGCTTTGAACTATGTTCATGTAGGTGACACAAAAAAAAAATGTTACAAAAACTACAAATAAAATAACCCTATAAGCTGTTCATGCAACATTAACATTTGGTACAAAAGATTTTCTGTTGCTGAATTTTTTTTCTTGGCAAAAATTTCATTTCTTGGACAAGCTCAAAGATTAAGTTTGATGAAGCTAGAAAAAAATGGCTATACCTCGGATATAAGGGAAAATTTTTCTAGTAAAAATGATCAATTTTCATTGAGGAAAAAATATTATAGCAATTCAAAATATACAGAGTTCTCAACAAATTTTTGTATCAAATTCTGATGAGAACCGAGAACAAAAAAAATTCTGAGGCTTTGACATGAGTGCTCCAAGATCACTCTAAAAGGAAGAACTATAGGATTCCACCTCATGGCCAAAAGGTCTTATCCCAAAAAAATTTGATTCAACAAAAGCCAAAATCATCAAAGAAAAAAAATACTTGTGCTCAACCAATATGTAACTTCATCACCTATTACTCATGCAGCTTCATCGTGTACATGTTCAGCCTAGTTGGTAACTCCTCAGGCAACGTCATTGACCTCCTTGAGCAAAATTCGATGCGAACCTGCTGGCATGTCTCTTATGAGACCTCATCACCTGCTCCTCGAGCAGCTCCATCACCAAATTCTCATGAATTCCTGTCCTGTACTTCTGAGGCAGCTTTATCGCCTGATCTTCGTCTATTTTTCTCCTGCTTCTCTTGCAACATTAATGAATAGGCCTTACGCAGCCTCGTCACTTGCTCGTTAATCCTCCTAACCTTTGTCATTCTCCTCTTATTTCCAACCTCAAAAGATTCATAGAGAAATTCGTTCATTTGATCCTTCAAACTGATATTCTCCAACAACTGCACAGTGCAGAAAAATCCTGATACATACAGTATTCAGAACTCAAAAGGTTATTGCAAACTTCTGGGTGCAACCATAGACGATCTCTTCAATCACCTCATCCACATCATTCTCCCTAGATTGAAAATCTATAAAACTGATTTCTTTCATATGAATGCTAAGAACATTCCAAAGCCCTGCAATTCTTGAATCCCAGGATTTTGAAGTATCACAAACACCAAAAACGTAAACCTTTTTATCAACTTCAATTGAGCTGAAACCAAGGGTTTTCTGCAAGTCTCTCTCATTCATTTTTTCCCTTTGTCTTCTTCACCATTTCCCACGTTTCCGATGCACCATATATGTTTGAGAGTAACACATGTGTATCGGACATGTCGTGATCCAAGGCAAAAAGCTTATTAGCCACTTGCTCTGCCAGTTCCCCGTGTTTATGGATCCTGCAAGCTCCCAAAAGTGCCCCCCAAACGCTAGCAGAAGGCTCAATGGGCATATTCTTGATTAATGTCTCAGCTTCTTCAATAAGCCCTGCACGGCCGAAGAGGTCAACCATACATGAATAGTGCTCATTTGTTGCAGATAAGCCATAGTCTCTGTTCATTGATTTAAAGCACTCAATCCCTTTTTGAACACTCCCTGAGTGACTTAAGGCAGACAGAAGTGACACAAATGTAACAGAATTCGGCATTTCATTCACCAACCTCATCTGATGGAATAGATCAAGCACTCTCGAGACCATACCATGCATTCCAAACCCTCCAATCATTGCGGTCCAAGTAAATATATTCCTCTGCTGCATTTGATCAAACATCTTGTATGCCATGTCAATGGATCCGCATTTAGCATACATATCTAATAAAGCAGTGTAAGCTACAATATCAAGCTCAATCCCATGCCTGAGGATATATCCATGAGTGCTCTTACCTTGCAGCAGGGAACCCAAGTGCGAGCAAGCTAGCAGGACACTAGAAAGTGTGACTGCGTTGGGTATTATAGATTCTTCTAACATTCCCTGGAATGTTAGAAGAGACTCATAACCTCTCCCACATTGAGCCAACCTTGCAACCATTGTACTCCATGATACAATATCCTTACACGGCAATTCACCGAACAGCTTATGAGCACATTCTATGAAGCCACTTTTCATGTACATATCAAGAAGCGAGGTCTGCAAATATACATTAGAAGCCATTAAAGCACTTTTGATGAAGAGGGCATGGATCGCACGACCTTGCTTAGCAGCAGCAAGATTTCCAAAAGCTCTAGCAAGACAAACTGCAGCGCAGGGATTTAATTGAACACGCAACTCTTTCATCTTATCAAAGCATTCGACAACCTCAAGATCCATCGAAGCTTTTGAATAGCCTTTCATCATAAGACCCCAAATGGTTGGATTTAACAGCGGGGCTTGCTTAAATACCTTCTCAGCATCTTCCAAAGAACCCAGTTCGTGGTACATATTGATAAGCGAAGGGGATACGTACGTATTTGTTTCAAGACCGAATTTAATGGCTTCTGAATGAATGGATTTCCCTTCCTTCAGAGACAGCTTTGTGCAAGCCCGGATAATGAAGACCAAACTGTAGCTGTTTGTATTCTGGTTCTCAGCACGATAGAGTTGGTAGAGGGGTAAGATCTCAGAGAAGGTATTTGTGTTGAGGTACCCAGAGAGCATGGTGTTCCACGACTGGGGATTCTTACTAGGCATTTGATCAAACGCTTGCCTAGCATAATGGGAGTGGCCAGAAGCAAAGTACGAGTCGGCAAGCTTTGAGCCAAGCAAGTTGGAGAGGTGGATGCCATGAATGAGAATTTGGGCGTGCAGTTGTTGAAGGTGGCGAAGAGAGTTGCAGTGAGGGAAAAGAGAATGTAAATCCACTGATTTAGAAGCATCAATAGTGGGAAATAGTCTTCTCGTGCCCAAAGTCATTGACGCCATCATCTACGTTAGAAGGCTTTTAGCATTTAATTTTGGAATTTCAAGCTTCACGTTTATTCTTATAGCGTTCACCCTGCATTGATTAAATTTCACTGTTAGACGTAATGAATTCAACTAATGAAAAAATCTTTCTTTACTAACACCAAGAAAAGACCTAATCAGATCAAACAGACTGAATATTGTGCTTGCCCGAATAGCCAAGACTAAACTGTAGCTGTCTGATTGGTTCTCAACTCAATAGAGTTCGTAGAGGTGGAGGACATTAGAGAACCTCTTTGTGCTGAGGCAGCCCGAGCGCATGAGGTTCCATGGCTGAGGTTCCATGGTAGTGCTTGCCTGCCTTAATTGTGGTGGTCAAAAGATTATGATGTGTGTGTGAGTTTATTATAGTTGACCTAAATGTTCAAAAAAATAAATAAATAAATAAATAAAAATCGTAGCCATCCAATCCATATTGATGGCCATGACTAATAACTGCATGTGGTAATCCAAATTTGATGAAAAATGCACAACCATGAGAAATAGCAAAATAACAGTCTACACGTGTAAATGTAAAAAAAAAACACGCGCACACAACCCTATCAATTAAAACACAACCTTGCTGGACTGATTATAAAATGCATTACCAGTAGAAACTACTACAAGAATAAAGTTAATAAAATCAACCTTGTTGTTGTTGCTGTTTTGGTAATTTGTTGTTTTCATTAGAAGCAAATTAACCAAGCCACTGCTGTGCCTGTCGTTCTCCCCCACCTCCAACGGAATGTCGTATGCTTATCTTTTCATGAGCGCATTTCTGCTGCAGCCACTCGAAAGCATTCATGTCAAGCTTGCCAATAACCGATTTTCCTTGCTTCCTTCTGATCTGCTGCTCTTTAATGGAGGTCCAAAGCTTTTCAATTGCGTCTCTTTGTCGCAACGTAAATCTGTCCATGTGGTCAAAAGCATGCTTTGCAAGAATATCGATCACAGTTTGACACCTGAGAAGAGAAAATTAATAGAATATAATATGTACTCATCAGGAAAGCTAGAATTATCCAAGTCTGTAAGGTTAAAGTGTAAAAAAAGGATAACAGTTACTTTCTGTAAAGCAGAGTTAAGAGCTAGAAAGGCGACCTCAACATTGGATAAGCACTCTGAATCAGCAAAATGTCACTAGGCGTTCTTTCACTAGGATAATGCAAGCCTCTGCCGAATCTCCTGGGAGCTTGACATTTTATTCACCCTGAATATAAGCACGATGAGTTAGAATAGCCATAGATGTCACTTATGCATTTGAACTTGTAAATAATAGTACAAAAGCTTAGAAAACTTATTTATGCTGTAAAAAATCCAGTTAAATTCCATATTTTGGAAACTCATTTCAAACTTCATTTGGTTGTTTGCTTGCATATGCATCTTAATTTCTAAACGAGTCCAACAAAATAATGGATCTAACAAATTTCAATTTTGTTTAAAATCATATTTTCTAACTTAACCAACCGTGTAAGCGTTCAATGAAGTTAATAACCAATCCCAATTATATTGATCTAAGATTTACAAATCATTACATGTAGCAGAAAAAAGAAGGATCTAACAAACGCACCGGTAGAGGATGTCCCCTGTAGCTGCTGCCTTTCGAAATATCCAGTCTGGAACCAATTCTTCCATTAACTCCAATTGTTCTTCAACTTCGTCTGAAACACACAAACACACACAAAACAATAAAACCTTAAGGTTTAAGGGGCCTTTTTTCAAAGAACAAAAAGACATTCTAACATAATTCTTACTTCTATCAATTACACTGCAGTTACATGAAAGAATCTTGTGAACAAGCTCTTGCTTTGTAATTACAAATCTGTTCCCAGACTGAAATATGAGGAGTACTAAATCAAAAAGTTTAGGCAAACTTTCAATTATCTTCTTTCGTGACCTTGCCCCAGCTACATCTGCATGCCTTTCCTCCATAGCATTTTTCTCCTTGTCCCTTATCTATAGACAAAAAATGTTATTTCAGGTCAATGAACCAAAACTGCATACAAACTTTGTTGATACTAAGATAATTCTTTGATTTATTAAAAGGATTAAATCGACTTACATCTTGTAGAAATGACTCTGGAAGAAAACCAAGCACATCATCTTCTACTGGTGAACTTTCAGACAAGTTATCTTCACCGCCTGACTGCACAATCTTCCTTGGAATTGGAAATAATTTGGTCCGAGTTGCCTGTTTCACAAGTGCCTTCTGAGTATCATTAATTGACGATATGCGACTTCTTTTTGGTGTCTGAAGATTTGGTGTAGTGATCATCAGCCTTGCAGAAGATGCAATGTCCTTGACTGGAGTGGATTCTAAAGATTTTACTTCACTTGAAATGTTGTTTTGGGCACTAATCATTGAATCCTCTTCAATATGTTGGTCATGAATAACCAAAGGTCTTTTACCAGGATGGGCTACAGACAATGATCTATTGAATTCTGTCGACATGCTTGGGTTTGTACGACCAAAAGGATGTGGGAGTGTTTCTTCTGGAATGTCATCTTCCTGAAGACGAGGTAAACAAGCCCTCATCAATAAATAATCAAAAAAATGGCAACTCATAAAATAATGCTACCTCTGGATACTGGATGTTCACCAGAAAATAAGGAAGGAAACCAATTAAATCCATAGAACACTACCTCTGGATGTTCTCTAGCAAATTGGACAAGCCTATCTCTGAAAACCTTTCTTAAGGCTGAATATGGACTCTCCCCTTTTAGTTCCAAGTTCCTTTCCACTGCATCCACTTGCAAAGAAACTTGAAGTTCTGGCTTCATGCAGCAAGTGGCCTCATCACGCAAAAGCACTTTTTTAATTGAAATTGCTTCAGGTAAGATATATTTCATTTGTGCCAAATGCCTATAAGTAAATCTCCTGAAATAGCCATAACATGCAGATACAAGCAGATTAATTTGCAACCCTTAACTTCAAAGCTAATCCAAATCAATTTAATACCTATAACCTAGCTAACAAAAAAAAAAAAGAAATTAAAAAAATATCAAAGTAGACAGAAATAAGTACCTCTCTGTTAAATGTTGTATGCTAGCACTGATGTTTGTAAATGTGGATAACGATCCTTTCAGCCTAAGTAATCGGACTGAACTGTCCAAACAATTGAAGAACTCTGCCAACATCTCATAACTGCATATAAAATAAGACCAAGTTCAGGACCAAATATTTGAAGAATTTATTAAGCAACAATGAAACCAAAAATATGATGAAAATTTTCGGCTGTGACAAAGCACCGCACGAGAATTCAAATATTTTATAGCCCTTGATCTTTATAAACTGATTGATCATAGAACCTAATTTTAAGAATAAAAGGATGCAGTGATGCTAATCCAAATATGTTAGCGTCGATGTTAAGACTCTTCTCCAACATTTGAATACCCATAAAAAAACCTAACAGAAACCTTAAATCCTTTCCAATGTAGTTTTCTATTTTTTTTTTAACAATCCAGAAAAAAAAAACATAATTAATAGGTAAATAAAAAAACAAGAACAATATGGAAAATCGAATTGCTTTGTCACCGTATTGATCCGACCAATTCATCATGCCAGAAGTAGGCAAATATCTATAATAAGTGGAACATAAACAAAGTCGTTGAAAAAAAAAAAAACAAATTCAACTTGAGTTTTAACTTTGCAAAGTTATACAAAATAAAAAAGTAATGATTCAGATTTATTAGAGCAATAAATAAACATGTATTAAGTTTACTGTGTATCTTTATATTTAGCCAAATATGTTACAGCTTTTCCCAAACTCTATTTATTGGCTCCTGTATAACTAGTAGGTAATAATGAAATACAATTTCCTTTTCTAAATTCCTTCCTGTCTTCTCGTTCTTGGCCATCTTCTTGGCATATGCTGGACCGTGAGATTCTTCAAGATTATCTTTAAAAAAAAAACAAGAAAGAACTCAAAAACTTACTTTTCTGAAAGCTTCGTTGTCTTTCTGGCGGCGGCTGAATCAGAAGACGACTGAGATTTGCGCTGCAGCTCGCCATCGGATCTGGGAACATCCGATGGATTGGCAGATTTGTTTCGGGTCATCTGCAATCCCATGGCGACTTTACGTTCACCACCAACTGAGAATGATAGCCTCCGTTTGCTGGCCCGCCGAGGCAGCTGCGCCGGCTTCTCCGGCGTGGCGATCCCATCCGACGCCGATACCTTGGATAACGAAACCTTGCGCTGAAGCGGGGAGTTCAACGGCATCTTCTTATTCTCCATGCCGCCGGAAAAACCAGATGGCTTCGCAGATTATCTCCGGCTAGAAAGAACGGCGGAAGGCGGTGGGCGTAGTTGGGTCGAATGGCGGGAACTCCAGAGTAATGGCGCGAACAAACCCGTCTTCTGATTTATTACATAAATATTTATTTGCAGATTACACATTAGATTTATTTATATAAATAAGTAATATAGTATGAATTAAAAAAACGAGTTGATATTTATTCTAATAATATAACTACTTATTTAAAATTATATTATATACTAAATTTTATATAATATATAATGTGAAATATTTCATAAAAAAATTATATTAACCCACTAATAATTATAAAATAAATTTGTAGTCATATATTAATTCAAGTAAAAAATAATTATGATTTATAATCATCTAAAAAATATGATATAATAATAATGTTTTTTAAATAAAACCTATAATCTATTAAACTATATATATATATATATATATATATATATATATATATATATATATATATATATATATATATATATATATATCCACAATTATTTTTTTGTATTGCCTAGATAAAATTTAAAATATAAATGATATCCACCATGATTATATTGTTCTATAAAAATAAAGATAAATTTATATAATTTTATTTAAACATTATTATTATATACTACTTATTATATAAATTTAAATAATAATTATTATATGTACAATTATATATGTCTCAATATTTAATTTCAAAATTAAATTGTTCATCTAATTTTCTAAAATTAGTAATTATCTAACATTAGGTATACTGTAATAATATAAAATTTTCTATAAAATTTAAAATTATATATTAGTAATAATATAAAATATAATAATATATGACTGAAGATTAGTTAACTACCAATAATATTCTCCGATAAATTTAATTTTTTTTTACTATTAGAAATATATGTTGTCAAATTTTTTAAAATTTTTATAAAAAAATGCTTTATAGAATATTATAAAAAATGGTTCCAAACAAAACCTAATAATTGCATGCGGTAATCCAAATTTGATGAAAAATGCACAACCATGAGAAATAGTGATGCGGTGCATCATGTGGACTGGGCTCATCATATCCACTCTAGCTATCTATTATCTTTTTTAGTTTTAGTTACCACTATCTATATCTGCTTTTACTCTTTTAGTTAAAATAGTGCTTATTACTTTGCTCTTGCACTAGACAAATATAGTAGGAGGAAGTTAGTCCAAAATATATATATGCAAATGGAAGATAGAAGAAAGATAGAAGAAAATATACACATAATTTGGATTCATCCCTGTTTTTGTTTTCTCTATTATGCTCATTATTTGTTTGTAGGAATTTTGGGTATAATTGATATAGGTGGACACACCAAATTGGTATCAGAGCTTCCCTTCCTTGCAAAGGCATCCATTAGCAGATGAAAATCTCTGTGCAACTCCCAACAAAGACTGGAGTATTGACGCCCTTTGGGCTGAGCACATACGGGTGGCGAGACTACTGAAAGAGCTCTCCAATAATTTTCTATCAGTTCAGGATGGAGATCTGCCAAGAACTGCAAGCCAATAGACAAGGAGTAGGAAACGCCATCTTTTGCCTAGGCGGACTAGCTAGCCTGTCCAGGCTAGTCGCGAAAAATATCATTGGTCGGGGCCAAGGGCAACAACAACCTGGCCATATTCTGAAATCTATTGAATCAGACGATGAAGCAGAGCAGCAACAACCTTGTGATTTCTTCAATTTTGATGAAGGTGATCGTGCTTCACGTTACCAGTACCGACCAACAGGCGATTTGAACAGCAGGGGTAATGGAGAGTTACGTGTTAAACTCAATATCCATTCTTTGACGGACAACTACATATTGAGGATTATCTGGTTGGGAGAGGGCCATGGAGACATTTTTTTTAGTACATGGAGATGCCCGTAGAGGAGCAAGTAAAATATGTGGCTTGCCGATTGAAGGGGGGAGCCAGTGCTTGGTGGCAGAAGATGTTACAAATGCGACAAAGAGAGGGAAAAAGAGGCGTCTACAGCTGGTTTCAGATGAAGCAATGGTTACGGGGTCACTACCTTCCTACAAATTACGAGCATATGCTTTATATGCAATACCAACAGTGTCCAAGGGAATTATAGTGTTACAGATTATACTGAGGAATCCTATTGACTAAGTGCCAGAAACAACCTTAAAGAATTCAGAAATTAATTAGTAGTCCCATTACATTGGAGGGTTGAAGGATAATTTGCAAGACAAACTAGAGTTGAACTCGGTATGGCCCATGTCTCAGGTAGTTAACTTTGCTATAAAGGCAGAAATGCAGTCCTTGTGACAATCTCGTAGCCAGCGTGCCAGCAACACTCAAACCCCAACAGCCCACCCATTCGCCTGGACCTAACAACATTTCTCCTGTAGAAAGCCGGCCACCATTTAAGCCCCATCCAGGCACTAAAGAAAATCCATATTCGAAGCCATCCAATTTCAAATGTTTTAGATGTTTTCAGCCAGGACATAAATCTATGTCCGTCGAGACCCCCAATTCAGCTTGCGGAAGGAGAATCTGGAGATGCTGAAGTTCCATGCAAAGGAGGGGAGGAATAAACTGAGGATGTGGGGGCTGATGCAAGAGATGTTGTCATATGCATGCTGGAAAGGCTCTTAATAGCTCCATGACAACCTATTAGCTCCCAACAAAATGCTATATTTCAATCGAGATGTATTGTCAATGGTAAAGTCTATGAACTCCTCATTTACAATGGGTGCACTGAGAATATAGTGTCTCGATCCCTTGTACAGGCTTTGTAGTTAAAGACTTAGAGAAATCCCAACCCTTACAAGATTAGTTGCGTTAAAAAGGTGATGGAGATAACAATCACAGATATGTGTCAAATCACATTCTCAATTGGCAAGTAATATATATGCGAAGTGTTATGTGACATTGATATGGATGTTGGACACATTATATTAGGCCTACCTTGGCAGTACAATATTGGAGCTAGTTACGATTGTCGACACAACACCTACTCTTCTGATTGGAAGGGAAAGAAAATTCAACTGCTACCTTTTAATCCTGAGCAGAAAAGCATCAATAAAGAGGACAAAACATCACTCCATTTAGCATCCGACTCAGCCTTAATTTTCGCAACCCATTGGGGCAATGACATTATAGCCTTGGTGGTTACTAACTCTTACTTGGCCCCAAAGGGCGCAGATCCTAAATTTATACATGAATTACTACACAACTTTAAAGATATATTACCAACTAAGCTATCGTGCAAACCCCCCCCCCCCCCCCCCCTGTGAGAAATATTCAACATCAGATTGAGTTTGTACCTGGAGCTGTTATATCAAACCTTTCTCATTAAAAAATGAGTCCTAAGGAACACGAAGTGTGCAAGAATTGGTTGAAGAATTGTTAGAGAAACAGCTTATACAACCAAGCATAAACCCCTGCGCCGTCCCTGCATTGTTGGTTCTTGAGAAGGATGAGAAGTGGAGGATGTCTATTGATAGCTGAGCAATAAAAAAGATCACTGTGAAATACTATTTTCATATACTACAAATAGATGAACTTGTGGACAAGCTATAGGGATTGCAAGTGTTCACCAAGCAAGGACTCGAGCACTTACCACCAAATGCTTTTAAAACCCACCAAGGATTATAGGAGTGGAAGGTAATGTCGTTCGGCCTATACAATGCTCCCGCCAGTTTCATGCAACTCATGAGTAAGGTACTGAGACCATTCCTAGGCAAGTTTTGTGTGGTTTACTTGATGATATTCTTGTTTTCAATTCAACAAGATGGTGAGATTAGGTGTATTTGGGTTTGGGGAAAAAATGTGTCACACTTGACTGAAATTTTCAAAACTTTAAGAGCACACAAGTTATATATCAATGTAGCCAAGTGTGAGTTTGCTATGCATATTGTATACTTTTTGGGGTTCATTGTTTCAGCAGCCGACGTTGAGGTGGATCCACGCAAGGTAACTGCCATTGTGGAATGGCCAACCCCTAAATCCTTCTTTGACATTCGCAGCTTCCACAGACTTGCATAAACTTTTATCGCAGATTCATTCGCGAATTTAGCATCATTATGGCACCCATCACCGGAGGATTGAAACAAAAGAATTTTGCTTGGACAGCAGAACAACAACGTTGTTTTAGTGCATTAAGACCACTTTGACTTCAGCCACTGTATTATCTCTACTGGATTTTGATAAACCCTTTCAGGTGGATACAGATGCCTCCACCTTAGGCATTGGTGATGTTCTATCTCAAAGTGACAAGCACATAGAATATTTCAGTGAAAAGTTAAGTGCAAGTCGACAAAAGTGGATTATGTATGAGCAAGAATTATATACCATCGTGAGATCTTTGAAGCATTGGGAATATTATTTACTGCATCAGGATTTTGTTTTGTGCACCGACCACAAAGCCCTTTAATTTATAAACAACTAGAAAACTATCAGTCGAATACATGCGCATTGGATTTTACTCCTGCAAAAATTCACATTTATTTTGAAGCACAAATTCGGCAAGCTTAATTAGGTAGGAAATGCACTTAGCAGACGATCCGCTCTGTTGACTCAACTACAAACATAACTCATTGGTTTAGAATGTTTGAAGGGGCTATATTCCAACGACAAAGATTTTTCTATAGTTTAGTCGCAATGTTCAGCCGCACGCCCAGTGGAAGATTACTTAATTAAGCAAGATTTTTTGTTCAAAGGCAATCTGTTATGCATCCTAGAGTCCTCCTGGAGGCAGCAGCTGATCAAGGATGCACACGGTGGTGGGTTGGCGACACACGTGGGCAAGGAAAAGACCATCATATAGCTCCAGTCCAATTTTGTTTGGCCTCGCCTACGATGGGATGTCATGAAGTTTGTCCAACAATGCTGAGTTTGCCAGGGATTCAAGGTTGTAAGTCAGAACACCAGGATGTACACGCCTTTAGTAGTTCTTGGTTCGATTTGGCAGGATATTAGCTTAGATTTTGTGTTGGGCTTGCTGAGAACTACACGAGGGGCAGATTCCATTTTAGTAGTGGTGCGCAGGTTCTCAAAATTGGCCCACTTTATAGCTTGTAAGAAGACCTTTGATGTTGTAAATATTGCTTGTTTGTTTTTCAAGGAGATTGTCTGCTTACATGGGCTACCTCGGAGCATTGCCTCCAGCTGAGATGTGAAATTTATTAGACATTTTTTTCGAGAATTGTGGAGGCGCTTAAATAATGAGATTAAATTTAGTTCTACCTACCATCCTCAGATGGATGTGCAAACTGAAGTAGTCAATCACACATTAGCTAACATGCTTTGCTACCTAGTTCAAAGTCGGTCGAAGCAGTGGGATGAAGCATTGGGGCAAGCCAAGTTCGCATCCAATGCGATGACTAATCGCTCAATGGGTCGTTGTCCTTTTAACATTGTCTACACAAAGACCCCAAATCACATCTGGGACATTGCCGTTCTGCCAAAAGGTGCTAATCCAACAACAAACCATCTCACCGATCAATATACTTCCATTTTGCAAGAAGGCGGGCTAAGCAGCTAGACTCAAATGTCAAATACCAATTTAAGGCTGACCAACACAAAGGAAGGTAAGTGTTTGGGCCGAGAGATCTTGTTATGGTGTGGCTTCGGAAAGAATGATTTCCGACAGGACAATACTACAAACTCAATCCACGTAAAATTGGTCCACTTCCGATTGTTCAGCGCATGAATGACAACGCTTACATTGTTTAATTACCCTCCCATATATCAACACATCATCAACCTTCAATGTCGACAATATCCACGCCTACCACCCACCGGATGATCTAGACAACAATCATAGTAGAACTGTGGACTCTTTTGTGGCAGGGGAGACTTGATGCGGTGCATCATGTAGACCGGACTTATCATACCCACTCTAACCACCCATTATCATTTTCTATTTTAGTCACCACTACCTATATTGGCTTTTACTCTTTTAGTTTAAATAATACTTATTACTTTGCTTTCGCACTAGACAATTATAGTAGGAGGAAGTTAGTCCAAAATATATATATGCAAATGAAAGATAGAAGACAAATAGAAGAAAATATACAGAATTTGGATTCATCCCTGCTTTTCATTTTCTCTATTATGCTCATTGTTTGTTTGCAGGAATTTTAGATAATGTTGATACATGTGGACACACCAAATAGCAAAATAACAGACTACATGTTTAATAAAACACAACCTTGCTGGACTGATTATAAAATGCATTACAAGTAGAAACTACTACAAGAATAAAGTTAATATAATCAACCTTGTTGTTGTTGTTGTTGTTGTTGTTGTTTTGGTAACATGTTGTTTTCATTAGAAACAAATTAACCAAGCCACTGCTGTGCCTGTCGTTCTCCCCCACCTCCAACGGAATGTCGTATACTTATCTTCTCATGAGCATATTTCTCCTGCAGCCACTCGAAAGCATTCATGTCAAGCTTGCCAGTAACCGATTTTCCTTGCTTCCTTCTAATCTGCTGCTCTTTAATGGAGGTCCAAAGCTTTTCGATTGCCTCTCTTTGTCGCAACGTAAATCTGTCAATGTGGTCAAAAGCATGCTTTGCAAGAATATCGATCACAGTTTGGCACCTGAGAATAGATAGTTAATAGAATAAAATATGTACTCATCAGGAAAGCTAGAATTAATCAAGTCTGTAAGGTTAAGTGTAAGAAAATGATAAAAGTTACTTTCTGAAAAGAAGGGTTAAGGGCTATACTGTAAAAGCTAGACACAAGCTAAAGAATTGCTTGGCAACAACGGTTACGGAGGTGAAACTGTTAATGAAATTGGAGGATAGGTTGGCAAAGGCGATAATGGAGCCCACACTAGTAAAATGTTTTACAAACTATTTTGATATATAAAAAAGATGCAAGCTTGGATGACAGCAAGGAGTAACCAAAGTTTTACCATGGAATTTTATAACGCCGCGCAGCTATCTCCAAACAAAGAAGCAAACCCTCTCTTTGTTTCTTCATAAATCTCTTATGTTCTTCTTCTTCTAACTTCTTGTTTAAGGCAGCAATCTCCTTTCCCTTGGGCTTTTCATTTTTCTTGCCTGTAGGTAGAAGCAGAGCATCCAATCCAAACGGATCCAAAGCTTCCTTATCTGATTTTGAAGGAGAAGATGATATAGCATCTACAGAATCACTAACCAAAGAAGCCTGGGCATTTTCAGGTTTTTCCAGGATTTCTGCTTCCTCCCTATCATCCTCCACAGTGGCAGCAGGGAGATTAGATATGGCATCCTTTATCTTTCCAGCAGCCTTTGAGTACTACACTTATGCAAGTTTTTGAAACAATTAATATAAAATCTTCGAATTGGCCAAATTTGTAACAAAAAAGGAAACACGCAACAGCAAATCTCCAAATATTTTGTGCATGACAACCAAATTTAACTTTGAAGAGTAGAAACTGAGTGAACGTTAGCACAAGTTTCTGTAGCACTAAAAAAAACTATGCATTGGTAAAACTTGGAGCAATAAGTAAAGCAGACGTCGCCACAGGCAAAAGCAACACTCCAAGTAGTTTGTGCATGATGATGAAGCAGAGACGCGAATCGTAGAAGAGCTGAAGGAAGAAGACGACTCGGTATTGGATGAAAACTTGATTGATTTAATTACTGTAGCAAGAGTTGATTTAAATACGCATGAAAGCAAATGTCTAATGTCTAAACTATCCTTGATAACAACATAAAGTAAAGGGAAATGGAGGCTGCCGCAGAGCGTGTAAAGCTGCCATGGTTAGTTGCTGTTGCAGAGAGTAGTGGAAGAGGATTCCGGTTTTACACTGCCCCTCAAGGTGATGAGCGGAACGATCATTACCTTGGATCTGAGATACTGGTATTTGGAAACAGGTAGAGCCTTTGTGAAGATATCGGCGATCTGATCGTCCGTGGCGATGTGCTGCACGTCTACTTGCTTGGAGTGAATACTGTCCCTGACGAAGTGATGATCGATTTCGATATGTTTGGTTCTGGCATGGAAAATAGGATTACGAGCAATGGAGAGAGCTGAAATGTTGTCACAGAAAACGGGTGTGGTCTGTAATTGAATGTTGAAGTCGTTACAGATACGTCGGATCCAGATTAGGTCGGCAATGGCTGCTGCTAGGGAGCGGTATTCTGCTTCAGTTGAGGATCGGGCGACGGTAGTCTGTTTCTTAACTGACCAAGCAAGTAACAATTTTCCAAGGAAGATACAATAACCAGTGGTGGACTTCCGATCGACACAGTCACCAGCCCAATTGGAGTCGGAGAAGGCAGTAAGTGCAAAGTCTGTTTTGGGAATGAACAGACTATAATTAACGGTGCCTGCCAAGTATCTAAGTACACGTTTGAGTAGTTGGAAGTGAAGAAGTAAAGGCGTATGCATATATTGGCAGAGCTTGTTCACAGCGAATGCAATGTCCGGCCGGATGGAGGATAGATATTGTAGACATCCTACTAACTGGCGAAAAAGTGCTGGTTGGGTAAATGGGGATTGAAGAGAAGAGTCTGTGGGAAGCTTGGTGGGTAGAGGCGTGCTTAGAGATTTGCAGTTTGTCATAGAGGCAGTGAGTAGAAGTTCTTGTATGTAAGATTTTTGAGAGAGATAGAAACCAGTGGAGTTGCGTGTGAAATCAATTCCAAGAAAGCGGGAAAGGGGACCCAGATTTCGTATTTGAAATTTTGTGTGGAGATTTTTGAGAAGTGAGGAAATAAACGAGGAGTCATTTCCGGTAATGATAATATCATCAACATAGATGAGGTGGTAGACAGTAATATCGGGTTTGGAAAGAATGAAGAAGGATGGATCAACGCTGCTGACGTGAAAGTTTTGGGTGATGAGGTAGTTTGTTAAGGTGGCAAACCAGAGACGCGGGGATTGTTTTAAACCGTAGAGTGCTTTTTGTAGGAGACACACATGATTGGGGAATTGAGGGTCGGTGAAGCCAGGAGGTTGAGCCATGTAGATGGTTTTATCAATTGTTCCATGAAGGAAGGCATTGACTACGTCGAGCTAAAGAATTGGCCAGTTGTGATGAAGAGAAACAGTAAGGAACAGCCGAATTGTAGGAAATTTAACAACGGAACTGAAGGTCTCTAGATAATCGATGCCGTATTCTTGTTTATAGCCCTGTGCGACAAGCCTAGCTTTGTGACGGGCTATGGAGCCATCGGCAAGCCGCTTGATTTTGAAGATCCATTTGCAACCGATGATTTGTTGATTAAAGGGTGGAGGGACAAGAGACCAGGTTGATTGAGCTTGGAGAGCATTAAATTCGGCTGACATGGCGTTTTGCCAGTGAATAGATCTGGAGGCAGTCGTATATGAGGTAGGAGTGAGTGTGGAATCTATAGAGTGTTGGAGATCAAGGATTTGGCGGGGTTTGAGAGAACCAGTTTGAAATCTTGTGACCATTGGGTGATGTGATTGTGGTGGAGGGGAAGTGGAGAGATTGGTTGAAGTATGAGAGGCAGTTGGAGGCAAGGAGGAAGGGGAGATTGATGAAGGAGGAACAGTTCTATCTGTGTTTGGTGGAGAAACAGTGGAATGAGCTGAAGAAGAAGTTGAATTGTTAGGTGAAAGAATGGGAATAGTAGGAGGAAACGGAAGTGTGTTTGTAGTAGTGGAAGTAGTTGAGGTTGTAGGATTGGGAATCATATCGGCGGTAGAAGATAGTTTGTGGAAGGTAACGTGACGAGAAACGTAGATTTTGCCTGTTTTAGGATCATAACACTTGTAACCTTTTTGTTGATTGCTGTAGCCGAAGAACAGGCAGGGGATGGAACGAGGAGATAGTTTATGTGGGGTGTAAGGATGAAGCCAAGGATAACAACGACAGCCGAATGTTTTTAAATGATGATAGTTCGGCTGACGATTGTATAGGAGTTCGTATGGTGATTTTTTTGGATCGTTGGAGGAGGGAAGTCTGTTGATAAGGTAGAGTGCTGTGTGAATTGCCTCAGTCCAGAAATGAGAAGGTAAATGAGCGTCTATGAGCAGGGTACGGGTTGTATCGACAAGGTGACGGTGCTTTCGCTCGGCAATGCCGTTCTGTTGAGGAGTATGAGGGCAGGTTAACTGGTGTGCTATACCGATTTGAGCGAAGAAGGTCTAAAGAGTGGTGTTCATGAACTCACCACCATTGTCGGAGAGGATGATACGTACAGGATAGTTTAGTTGCTTTTCAAGAAATTTTATAATTCTTATTAATAGAAGAGGAACTTGAGACTTGCATTTAAGTAAGAACAACCAAGAATATTTAGAGAAGTCATCAACTATGATAAGATAATAACGGTAACCATCATATGAGAGCACCGGGGAAGGTCCCCAAACATCTAAATGCAGCAATTGTAAGGGAAAGCTAGATACATGGTTGGAGGGGGAGAAGGGAAGCCTGTGACTCTTAGCTAATTCACAGGAATTACAAAGCTTAGAGGAAGAAACTGTAGAAGTAAGGGAAAGCTGTTTGAGTAGCGTCTGAAGGACTTTGAAATGTGGGTGTCCCAAACATTGGTGCCAGATGGTAGCAGTGGATTGATTGTCGGACGTCGGTTGAGGTTGTGGTAGCTGTGGCAGCAACATGAGTGATAGGAGCTGGATTGAGGGGAATGGGGTAGAGACCATTATGGCAAGGACCGCGGAGAAGCATTTGGTTGGTCTTCTGATCCTTGAGGATTCAAAATAAGCTGACCGGCAACAGTAAACAGATGTTTAGAAGGACATGGCTGAGTTCCGTCTAAGTAGCCGGAGAAGCTGTTGGCAGCATACAGCTTTTGGATAGCTGATCTCCAAGTTGGGTAGTTGTCTGGGAGGAGTTGAACATTTATAACGTTCTTAATATTTGAGAGGAGGAATTTGAGGGTGGGAGGAATGCGAACGTCGGTGCTGCTTGAACTCTCGTGTTGAGTTGGTTGAGGGGTAGAGGCAGCGGAGATGGGTGTAGAGTCACCCATTTCGAAGAAGATGGAGAAGCCGTTAGGCGATGAGCTCTGATACCATCATGAAGCAGAGACGCGAACGTAGAAGAGCTGAAGGAAGAAGACGACTCGGTATTGGATGAAAACTTGATTGATTTAATTACTATAACAAGAGTTGATTTAAATACACATGAAAGCAAATGTCTAATGTCTAAACTATCCTTGATAACAACATAAAGTAAAGGGAAATGGAGGCTGCCGCAGAGCGTGTAAAGCTGCCATGGTTAGTTGCTGTTGCAGAGAGTAGTGGAAGAGGATTCCGGTTTTACACATGACAATCAAATTTCGCCTTGAAGAGACAAAACAGTGTGGATTATTTTAAACATGGCAAAAGACATTTTAGTTTGTATCTTCTACAGCATAGTTTTGTATAACAGAACGAATAGATGAGTTTGCTGTTTTCGTGCATGCATGCTGTTCGAACACATATCCATAATTAAAAAATAAAATGCCTAAAACTTATATATGATGGGAAGGTAATCCAAAACTGAAAGTGAACATTAACACAGCCCAAATGCGGTAATATCAATTTCTAGTATCGATACTGCATTACTATGGAAGACACTTAGAAGCTTGTTTAGTTGTAACTTTACAAGAGTTTTTATGATTTTATATTTTATTTGAAATAAATCAAATATAAAGTATTTGGGTAGGGGATTTAAAATAACTCGTAATGAACATTTTTAGAAGAATATGGAATACACTCAATTTTGCACAATTCGAGTAAATTCTAAATACAGGAAAAACTTCCAGCCCATGACCTCACCTTTCCCATCCACCATCGCCTGTCTATTGCTACCACCAACCGCCACCCTCATCCCCTTACTAGCCACTCCCCACAGTTGCCCTCCATTGTTTGTTGTATCTCAATTCATTTAAAATATATCATAACAAAAAATTGAAAAAAAAAATAATGAATTTGATTTACATCCAACCAACCAACTCATGCGTTTCTAAAATGCATAAATTTAAATTACTTTATATTTCCAAAATGGATGCAATAAGAAAAATCCCAACCAAACAACCCCTTGATACCTAATACATGAAGCATCAATTAATATAGGATCTATGCAGGAGTTAATATATGTAGGCTTACCCCTACATTTACAGATAGGCTATTTTCAAGACTCAATCCAAGACCGCATCATAAAAAAGAGGCAAATTAACCACTTCTCAAGACCTACCCTTATAAAAGACACAGTACATTAACAAAAAAATCAAGGACACAAGTAAACATATTACCATGTCGATTAAAGAATGACCAGGCCATGCACACCCATTCATTATTCATTTATTTGAGCACTCACTGATTGATTTCATTTCTCTTACCACAAAGCTGTCATCAGTATAAAGATCATTGGCCACCAATGCCCTTATAATCCAGGTTGCCAAAAGATTCTTCTGTTGTTTACTGAAACACTACAAAAAAAAAAAAAAAAAAAAATAGGAATCACCATAAAAAATACATGCCTCAAGCTAGGATACAGGCAACAAAAATCAGAGAGAAACAAATCAATTACACAAATTAAGTAGATTATGCTACATCACAATTCCTATCACAACCCGTCACTAAACAACCAACCAGCACAATCAAGCAAAGCTAGTAACTTGGAAGTATTGTGAAACTATTATTTTCAAGAAATGATGCATGAAATTAAATCAAGTATTAAGAGAAGAGAATTTAAAATAAACCTGGAAAGCAACAAAAATCAATCATACAGATTTATCAGGATCTACAACGACAATTCCAATAATAAGCCTTAACCAACAGCAACAACCGCCACAATCAACTTAATTAACAACTTGCTAGTATTATGAAAACATTACTCCCCATAAAATGATGCATGAAACAAGCAGTTCATCCTCATACCCCACTACTAAATATGAACAAATTCTATCTAAACAACTAATTGAAAATACAAGGCTGAAAAATGACCTGAGTGACCTCTTGAGCTGCAGAGAATAGGGCATGATAATCTGCTCTTAATGAAGGTTCATTGCAAGCACTAGGAGAGGACATTGCAGCATTCAGCAAAGCAAAGAAGTGATCACTGTTTTCTGGCTTTACACTACCAGCCTGAATCAGCTGTATAGCAAGCTTTGAAGCCTTGCTGAACTTCGAAGGAACTTTTATATGTGATGTGATTTTCTTCATTGCTTCAATTACTTGTGCTTCAGTTGCATCAACTGTCGTTTTAAATCTGAGGCGCTTTTGGGGTGCCACTGCCAAATAATGATTTTTAAGGACAAAAGTTTAGGAGATCAAACTAATATGAATTATAAAAAATAGCTTTTTGTCCTGTGACAAGACAACCTACTGCTGATCTGTAAAAAATATAACCACCGGGGTGCTAGTATCATTAGTTAAGTTCACAAGGAAAACCGTAAATGTTCCATATTTATGTCTGGTCAGCATAACCGAAAGTTTTGCATGACAAGATATCTTTCAGATATTCCAGTTACCAGGTTCTTATGTCACTGAAAACCATATGCATAAGACTTCGTCAAAAAGTGCAGGCAAGTGATCATTCAGGATTATAATGGGTCAGGTTTCAGCAAAAACCACAAACTTCACCAACATCCTATTTGCACAGCCTATTTCCAAATGAAATCAAACCTAGAGAGTATGATTTTAGTTCCAGGTTTTTTCAAAAAGATTTTGCAAATTTTAGCAATACAAACATCTGAAATTACATCTCAAATACATCCATCCTATTTTTTTCTTTGCACAATACATGACATTTTTCTTAACACAGTACATGGCATAATTTTCTCTTGTCATGATTACCATAGTGATCTGGTCAAATTCAGATGCCTTGCCCGGTAACTGTTATGCTTATATCATAAACCTCCTCCATTCTCACAAGGTCGATAGCACGCGATCTACACATATAGAGTTTATAAGGTGTGTTAGCAATGTATTCTAATATTTCTTAAGGAATTCCAGCTTAGAGCTAGCAGTAGCTCGATCCAAAATGATAAGAGCTTGCTGGGCTTCTATGGCAATGATTGTGGCATTGATTGCAGGGTTAACTAATGGAGGGTTAAGTGTTTAAAAGGTGTCAAGGTTTGTTGGACTGGAGGTGAAAGATTTAGGGTGGTGGAAGAATAAGAAAAAATGTAGGCTAGTTTAGGATTTCTACATAGTTTTCTGGCTAAATAGTAAAAGGCTAAGTTTTCTTTGATGGGAAAAAAAGGAGGACCTCCAAATCAAAAATTTTGGATGTTAGCTAGCTAATAATAATGATTTTAGGTAAAATGGATGTGTAGCTAGGAAGTTATGATTTTTTTTTTTATTTTGATTGTCTGTTACAAGAGAAGCATTATATTAAGTTAAGTATTGTAAAAATGAGGATGCTCAGGGGATGAGTAGCTTTGCTTTTAGAGACAGGATATGAAATGAGCATATACGTGAAAAGGTTGGAGTAGCTCCAATGAAAGATAAGATTAGAGAGAGTCGACTTAGATGGTTCGGTAACATAAAATGGTGGTCTTCTAATGACCCAATTAGGAAAGTAGATGTATTAGATTTAACTTATGTTAAGAAAGAAAGAGGTAGACCTAAAAAGACTTGGTTAAAAAATATTAGAAATGACATTTCTTTATTAGATTTAAATAAGAATTTGACTCTTAACAGAACATAATGGAGAAAACTGATTCATGTAGCCAACCCCATATAGTGGGATGAAGGCTTGTTGTTGTTGTTGTTGTTGTTGTTCATGATGATTGGTCACAATAGGTGGACAACAAGAGTTAGGATTTTGTGGAAGGGCAAGAATGAGGACTAAAGTATATTAAAGATTTGGAAAGGTGGTCAAGATATAAGAGAACTAAAAACAAGAGAATCATATTTTAGAATTTGAAAGTCTTAATTCACTTAAATATTGTATTTATTTAAATCATTGTGTATGAACTATTCATGAAATACTGTATGTACTAACAAAATCCAAAGCAATTAAGTACTTTAGAGTTTTATCACTTGCATTATGTCTATGTTAAGTTACAATGTATGAATTATTCATGAAATAATGTATTTGCTGATAAAATATAAAGCACATAGTTAAGTCATCAAGAAATCTTCCTTTATGTTAAATACCTAAGTGCTTCGCTTATTATGCATGTAACTTAAGTCTTTATGTATAAACTATATATAAAATGGTATATATACAAATAAAACCTCAAGTACCAACTTAACTACTTCAGAAATATCTTTTTCCAAAAAGTGCATAACTAAATACTTCAATTATATGTCCTTAAGTGTAAACTATCATTCGAACATTTCATCTTAACTTGCACAAATAAAGATGTAAGGTTTTAAATGCCCTCAACTACTATCATTCTTTAATCAGAATAATATCATGTGATGGCTGTAGGTAGCCATTTCCGCACTTGTTCTCATGTGAACATGTATAAACACATGTAATAAAACAACAAGAAATAGTATATTACTTGATTAATAAAAGAATATGCCATTATGTGAACATGCATGCATTAGCTAGCATTAGCCAGCATTAGCCAGCATTTGAAAATGTACATATAGACATGAAAGAGAACTTGTTTGTCAGGTAGCGAGCACATGTAAGACTCATGCATAAGCAATTATTTGCTAATTGATAAGATACTGAGATAGTATGTGAAAACATGAGCATTTGCCGGTATGTACATTGAAGCATATTAGTTAGACTGTTAACTTGTACAAAAAGCAATAATACACAAAATATAGAGAATGAAATTTATAAATTGATGAGAAATCAATAAGATGTGATGCTAGTTTACAATAACAAACATTTGATGCTAGTTTATCGGTATGGGTGTAAATCTGAACTTTAACAAAATAAACAAGTAAAACAACAACAACGACAACATCAAGCCTTTATCCCACTACCCCCAGCTACATGAATCATTTTTCTCCATTGTGTCCTATTAAAAGTCAAATTCTCATTTAAATCAAATAAAGAAAGATCATTTCTAATATTTTTCTAACCAAGTCTTTTTAGGTCTGCCTCTAACTTTCTTAACATAAGTCAAATATTAACCTCTACTTTCCTAACCGGGTCATCGGAAGGCCGCCATTTTATGTGACCAAACCATCTAAGGAGACTGATGTAGTAGGCAAGGAGGGGGGGGGGGGGGGGGGGGGGTATATTTTGTTAGTTTCTTCATCTTCTACTAAAATCAGCTCATTAATGGTTGAGCTGCTGTTTTCAGCTCATAAATTAAGGTTCATAGCCCCATTTGCTACCCCTTTGGTTCCCCCACCTAGCTCTCCTTCCCATGGCTAATTCCTCCCCCTTTGATTGCCTGTTCTGGTTCCCTTTGTTGTTGGTTCCGTTCTCTGTGCTGACCCTTCGGTTCCCCCCTGACTGCTCTGCCCCTTCGGTTCCTCCCCTGGCTGCCTGTCCCGTGGCTGCTTTTCCCAGTTTCTGTGTGGCCTTTTCGGGTGTTGTTCTGACTCCCTTTGGCTATTGTTTCGGTTCCCTGGGCTGCCTTTTAGGTGGCTGATTGGGTGTTGTTTCTGGATTGAATGTTTGGCCTTCCATCTTCCCTTATCTGATTAATTTAATTGGAGGACTAAGGGGACTGTTTGGCTGCCTTTTGTCACCTATAAATATGTGATGTTGAGAGAGTTTAAAAAAAAGAGACTTTCGATGACAATTTTTGGATCAAAACCTGAGGATTTTTAGGATAGCTTGCGAGTTATGCCTCTTCTCTTCGTCTTCTCCTAGGAAAGCTTGCGATCTTGTCCTCCTTTCGCCTCGGCTTCTTATCTTCTTCTTCTCTCTGCAAGCTCGACGCCACTTGTATTATTCTTCTCAAAGCGATGTATGAAATGCAATTTTAGGAAGTCATATGTGTCGTTTTATTTTTATTTCATAAGTTTGTAAGCGTCTTTTGTTGTATGGTCGTCTTTATCCTATAAAAGTTGTGTTTTGTCGTATTTTGTCTATTTTTGAGTATTTAGTGTAATTTTTTTATGTTCCTAGGAAGTCTTTCTTTTTGCTTGCAAAAATTAGGGTTTTTCTAATTTTTGCTTTCCCCCTTCGGTTCCTCCCCTAGCTGCTTGTCCTGTGGCTGCTTTTTCTGGTTTCTGTGTGACCTTTTTCGGGCGTTGTTTTGGAATAACTTTTGGCCTTTTATTTCCTTGTTTTTAATTGATTAAAATGAGGTTATGGTGGCTGTTTGGCTGCCCCCTTTTCCCCTATAAATATTAGATGTTTTGTAATGAAAAAGGGTGTGTGTTATAATTATATTTTTGGATCTAAAAACCTGAGGATTTTTCTTCATTCTTTGGAAAAGTTTGCAAGCTTGTTCCGTGCTTCCCATCCCTCAAGGAAAGCTTGCGAGCTTGTCCTCTCTTCATCTCGACCTATAACTTCTTTCTTCTCTCCGCAATTTTGACGTCATTTATATCCTTCTTCTCAAGTGATGAAATGCAAGTTTAAAATTTTGTTTCATAAGTTTATAATGTCATGTTTTGTTTACAAGTTTATAAAGTTTGTTGTTTGTCGTATAAGTTGTAATTTGTTGTATTTTTGAGTATTTTGTGTATTTTCTACTTTCCTTGGAAGTCTTTCTTTTTGCTTGCAAAAATTAGGGGTTTTTCTAATTTTTTCTTGTACCAGCGAGACTCTCTCTAATCTTATCTTCTACAAGAGCTACTCCAACCTTTTCACGTATTTGCTCATTTCGTATCCTATTTCTAAGGGTAAAGCCACTCATCCACCTGAGCATCCTCATCTCTGCCACACTTAACTTAGTATTATGCTTCTCTTTTAATGCCAACATTCGGCACCATAAAGCATTGCAGGCCTCACCACCATCTTATAGAATTTTCCCTTAAGTTTGAGGGGGTACTTTTTTATCACACAAAAAACCCGATGCATTCCTCCACTTCAACCATCCAACTTGAATTCTGCTGATAATATCCCCATCTATTTCACCATAACTCTAAAACAATAAATCCAAGATATCGAAAACATGTACTCTTATTAATGACTTGATCGCCCAAAGTCACAATCCCCTCTGATGTGGACATCCAATCGTCCATGCTAATCCGGGAGGAGCTGAAGATCGACGACCGAGATCACTTTATTTTATTTTCGTTTATTAAGTGTATTTTAATTTAGTTTTGCAATTTCCCTTTTTTACCCTCTTGTCTTATGTAAGCCCAAGGGGCGAATGCGTCTTTTAATTTCTCTTGAGGCCTATATATAGAGGCCTCTTCTCTTGTATTTGCATGATGGATTATTAATAAAAAAATTTTGCGTTTTGCACTTGGGTTCTTTGGGAAGAACGTTAGTGAAATCCCTATGGGAGGGAGTCGGAGTTTCCACCAGCCGCAGGATGGGTCCGGGCTCGTGGCGTGAAATCCCTTGGAGAAGGGCAACGTAGTACCCGTCAGCCGCATGATGTGTCCGGGCTCGCGGTTGTATCTTTAATTTTTTTTTTTGTCTCTTGTTTTTTGTTTGTTCCCTCTTATTTCTCCTCGTCGTTATCTTCATCCTCTTCAGTGTTCCCCTCCTTCCGACCATCCCCACCACCAACCGCCACCCCCATAACCCCTCCTACCAAAGCTCACCTCAACCTAACCACCAACCCAATCCCTTTTCTCCATTAGCTCCTCCATCGCCCCACCCAAACCAAGCCCACCGCCGACCAACATTGTTTGTCTCCATGAATGAGTCAATGCCACCATAATGCTTACCTAAAGAGTTCAAATAATTTAGGAAATTATTTTCATCATTTGAAATTCAAATTTTGAATTTCAAATAGTTTCCTAAATTAGAAAGCTATTTTAGGGAAGTACTGAATCTCATTCATGAAATAATTCAAATTTAATTTGGGCGGAATTTTTCTTCTCCTAAATTAAAGAGACCATTTAGGAAAGGGTTTTAAATTTTCTCCACAAAACTCCCTCCTCTCTCCTATCTTCTCCCACCAAAATGCAAATCACACATTGAATTCTTTCCATAAGTGTCCACTCTTAAATTGGGAAGATTTAATTTTCAAACTTCAAAGCAATTTGAAGTTATAAATTTCTTTCCTAATTTAATGAAACCTATTTTAGGAAAGTTCTTGAATTAAGTTCAATTTGAATTTGAAATTCAAAAGGATTTAATTAAAACCTTTCCTATTCCCAATACCCATATTAAGAAGCTATCAATCCACCTCATCAATCCTCCCCATGCTTGATTGTCACCGGCTCCTCTAGGGTGGTATTAGGAAATTGTTTCCTAAATCCCAAAATCTCCACTTAGGAAACAATTCAAACCTCATTAATTTGGCCACAAAATCAGCCCCGCAAAGTGGAAATAATCCCCAAATCCTAGCCTTACCTGACCGCCTCCTACCCAGCAGCTTTGCTTGGATTATCTTCTCCCAATTCCTCCTTTTCTTCTCCCGGTTTGGTGTTTCCTGCACCCTAAGTTTGCTGGCCAAAAATTTTACAACCAGGAACTTTGCTGCCAGAACCCTCCTGTTGCTGTCCAGGACCTTCCCAAGTCCTCCAAGTGGTTGTCCCAAGTTTTCTACAAGACAAAACTGCTGCCACAGCTGCTTTCCAGAGATTCCTGCAGCAGTTTGTTGCTGTCCAGCCCTTCTGGGAGCAACCGTGGCTGCCCGAAACTGTCCGGAATTGCTATCCCAGGTTGGCTACTTGCTGTCCAGAATTTCCCAAGTGTCAAAAGCTGATGTTTAAACTTCACGAGTTGCTCTTCAAGACCCATAAGACTGAAAACCTCATTCCCGTTCTACATCACCCTCACTAGGTCTATTCCTACTAAAATTACACCCAATATATTCCGTTTTAGATCTACTCAAGCAAAAACCTTTAGACTCTAAGGTTGACCTTCATAATTCAAGTTTACCTTCAACTCCCACTCTAGTCTTATCAACAAGAAGAATATCATCAGCAAAAAGCATACACCAAGGTAAATCCTCTTGCAAAGATCTAGTTAGAACATCCATGACTAAAGCAAAAAGATATGGGCTTAAGGCTGATCCTTCATGTAACCCAACCGAAATAGGGAAATACTTGGTCAAACCACCTTGTGTTTGAACACAAGTAATAGCTCTTGCATACATATCTTTAATTATTTGAATATAAGTGGTATTAACTCCTTTCCTTTCAAGAACTCTCCATAGCACTTCTCTTGTAACTTTATCATATGCTTTTTCTAAATCAATAAATATTATATGTAGATCCTCTTTATTTTCTCTATATTTCTCCATCAAACATCTTAATAAATGTATGGCTTCCATAGTCGACCTACCCAGCATTAATCCAAATTGATTTTGAGAAACATTAGTAACACGCCGCAACCTATGCTCCATAACTTGCTCCCATAGTTTTAAAGTATGACACATTAACTTAATTCCTATATAATTCGCACAATTTTATGCATTACCTTTATTCTTAAAAAAAAGGAATTAACACACTCATTCTCCACTCATCTGCCATCTTTTTAGTCTTCAAAACAGTATTAAAAAGTTTAGTAAGCCAAAAAATTCCTTCATCTCCTAAGCATTTCCACATCCTATTGGAATATCATCAGGTCCAACAGCTTTTCTACCCTTCATTTTCTTTAAAACCTCTTTAACTTTGGTCTTACTAATAAATAAGCACATGCATACATCAATGACAAACTAATTGAGACCTATTCAGTAACATGAGCTGCTAGGTGTTAGAATGATTTGGCAGTCAATTAGTAAGACGAGATCATAGTATAAGATAAATTGGATTTTTTTTTTAGTTGACAAATATTTGATGTTCAAGATTGGATAGCATTAAACTTTGCTATTATGCAACACCATATACATCACAGATAAATTATTGTTAACATGTGATGCAAGTATAAGTAAATGTGCACATTTCGGTAATATTGGCATAAGTTCACAATCACTGGTTGCACAACATGCTAAAACCCCCAAAAGCATAGATAAGAACTTGATACTTCCCAAAAAATAAAAATAAGATCATAAGCTGACAGTTACTAGTTGTGCAAAGTGCTAAACCCTAAAGCATGGATCATGTGAATTGGATATCTTATCTATTGATTTTAAATAAATAGCTTTCATTCCATGCTAAGCAAACCATAGCTGCCTTCATAACTGGCAATATTGGAATAAGTGGCAGCACTCTTGATAGATTGACACTCTGCGATCCTAAAGGCCCCATGGAAGAAGCTGCAAGCCTGCAAGAACCATTATGGAAAAAGCCTTCCTTCTAGGGTTTCACGGATTTGAATAACTATTTTTGAAGTACTGATGCTGGTGGCACCTATAAGTTCATATTTCAGGCTGCGTTGAAATTAAATATCGTTAATTTCACTTGAACAACTCCTCGTAAGACAATCATTCACAGCTACTACAGCGCAAACACACAGAAACCATCCAATCCATTAAGACTGCACGGCATCTAGCTAACCAATGAATTCTCATTATATCCCTTCTCTTGCAAACCAAGCCAAAACGTCTTTCTCCCTTTCCTACAATGCAGTTCATCATCTAGTAAATAGTTTATATTCAAGGATAGATTTCTGTGAAAATAATCACCGTGTGACACAACCCAATGGAAGCACTAATTAGGCTTAACTATGGACAAACATACTAGATAAACTTCAAAGAGCAATATAAAGAGACTATCGTATGATTAAATCAATAAATAAGCTAAGGGGCTACCAAACTCTACCCAAATTTTACTCATAAAATCTCAAATAAATGCCTAGGCTCAAATTGACACTGAAGAAAACAAAACCCTAGATGAATGATCTGTCGACTGGTAATAATCAATTCAGTGATAAGACGTATAAAACGTGGGAAACCCTAGAATACCTTCAACTAGAGATTCCAAGGGCTTGTCCCTCTTAAGGGCGCTCTTAAGGGCAGGAGGAGGCCGTACGGAGTTCGAAGGCCGCCGCTCTTGCTCCACTGTCGCATCATGTGTTGCCGAAGGAGGAGGAAGCCCATCGAAGATGTCCTCCGCCATTGATCGCTGTCCAATGGAAAGATCTCTTGCTTGCGTTTTCACTTTTCACTATGCATGACAACCCTCTGTGCTCTACTTCGGCACAGCTTGTTTTATTATTATTATTATTATTATTATTATTTACTCATTTACGCAAATAACTGCAAAGTTTATTTGATTTAAGACTATTAAGCTGGAGTGCTACGTTCCCTACTAGCACAAAAAAAAAAAATACATTGATAAGTATGTTATAATCTCACTATCTGGAATTTTTATTAGGTCCGGTGTCCTGATATAGCTCTATGTTCGGACGTCAGTAAAATGGTATCACGTGCTCTTACTCTTTACCGTGCGGCCCGACGACCCGACCCGAATCGGACCCGGGATTGCTATGTATTGGCTGATTTGTGCAGACCTGTGTATTACTAGGTATTGCTTGATATTGCTCGGAAATATTGAGAAATATCATTCTGTCAAGACCAATACCTAGAAATACCGAGCAATACCCCTGTTTTGTTAGGTATTGCTCCGTATTGTTAGGTATTGCTCAGTATTGCTCGGTATTGCTAGGTATTGATCATGATAGAGCGGTATTTCTCGTTATTTCTCGTTATTGTCAAGCAATACCTAGCAATACCCAACAATACCGAGCAATACCTAGCAATACCCGAACATAGCAATACCGGGCTCCGGTCCGGGTCGGGTCGTCGGGCTGTGCGGTAAAGAGTTAGAGCACGTGGCGACATGTTATTGGAGTCCAGATGTAGAGATACGTCAGATGTCCATACCTAATAATTGTTCCATTATCTGGCTCTCTCCATCCATCATGTAAAAATTATTTTACAAGAAATGATGCAATATAATATTTTGTATTAATATAGATATATTATGCAAGGGAAAATTTATGTGCACAAAAATAAAGTTTTTAAAAGTCATTAAAATTTGTGTGTAAAATCTAAAGAGATGAATTTTATTTTCTCCATTATAGTAGTTTTCTATATATTTATAAATATAAGAATTCGCTCTGTTCTACAATTAAAGAAAATGGGAATAAATAATTAAGAATAATTATCTTATTTTGTTGTATGATTAAAGAATCAAGTGTCAACAAACGAATAGCTGTCCAATAATAAGGTTGGATTTAATAGTCAACTAACAATAACCGAATGGAAAAACTCAATTGATTGTAGCAGGGATTGTTAATATTGGTTGTCTACAGTAATTGGCTGATTGCGAGATCTGTCAATGGTAAACCTTTGCCATGTGAAAAATGAAGCATTATTTATAGCTTTTCGATCGGCTAATATTAATCACTTTGATCATAGATTATTTATTTAACATATGAATTTCTTAATGACCTCACAATTAAATGATGGGCTCGTGGAATTTTTCTAGTTGAATTGACTACAAGCACATAAAATTTGAAGATAGTTTGGTCGAAAGATCATAATGAGGCTACAATGATTGGAGGATCATAGCTAGATAATAATGACTAGATAATTGTGGTTGGATAAGTGCTTGTTGGATGACTATATCTGAATTAGATGATTATAGTCGAACGATGGTGATCTATGGACTGAAACTCAAGCAACAGTATTCGGATGATCAAAGTTAGACGATGGTGATAGGATGACCAAAATTAAGTGATGATGGGCGGATGACATTAGTTAGGCAACAGTGGTCAAAGAACCATAGTCAGGTAATGATGGTTAGTAGAACAAAATTGAAGACGGTGATCAAATTATCATAATCAAGGCAATGATGGTCAGAGTGTTGAGAGACCATTGTTGGAGGACTACTATTGGAGGATAATGATCGAAAGTTTCATAGTTAAGCAACGATGGTCGGAGGAGATGACGTTGATTTGAAAGTGGCAATTGGGTAGTGGTACAACAGTAGTGGTTTGATTGTGGTGCTTAGGTGCAACTTCAAGAATCTTTATGCCTCTAAATACTCTTTAATCTCAATCCACATTCCAAGCCCTCCCATTATGTAGGGAGTGGAGAACTATTTATATATTTTTGAAAGTGACAAACCTAATAAATATGGATATAATATGAAACAATATATTGAATGACATATTTTGAATCTTTTGACTATAGACTATTCCTTCAATATTTAAGTGACTTAATGATGTTAATTTAAGTGAGTCGGGGCTTGTTGGATTTTTTATCGTCAAGATGCTTGAATTGATTAGAAGCATATAAAATTTTGATTTTGTTTGGTCATCTAAGTAGTATGCTAAGTTTTTTTTTTTTTAATTATACTTCAAGTGCTTGATCTATGCTCAATCGGGCCAGAATCAGGCCACTTCTTTTGTCATTAGGTTTATCTCGTTGAGACATTCAATTTAACTATAGAATTGTTGAAATTCAAGACCTCCAAACATGCTTCTGCTAAATTTTTTAACCTTTTTTAGTTTTCTTAAAAATGTCATTTTAATTTTTTTATTGAAAAAAAAAACACTTTTCAAATTTCTTTTTCCCTTGAAGCAATAAATACCTTCCTTGGGGCAAGGAAGGATGCATGATTTCCCTAGCAAACTCCAAAGCTTTTAATATAAAGGGTGAAATTTTTATGTGATATGTATTTAAAAATTTTTAAAGGAGATCAAGGCTCGTAGACCATTCAATGAGGCTCAAATCGTATCTTAAAAGAGGGTCAACTGTGTAACAGGAAGGAAACGGAGAGAGGTAGGAGAACGAGACAGAGAAATGAGAATAGAAAGTGTATTTCATTAATCAGAAAGGTTAACAGAGGTCTCTATTAATAGACCGGTTACAGGGTAATGAAGTAATAACAAAGCATAAAGAAACCAATATGGCCGTTACATGCTAATAGCCTCCCTCAAGTTAAGCGTTCGGTGTCCGAGTGGTTAACTTGTTGCGTAGTTCATGGAATCGAGCGATCGAGAATGGTTTGGTGAGGATGTCCGCAATCTGATCTTTGGAGGAGATGTGTGCCAGCTGAATGTTGCTGGAGCTGATTTGCTGACGAATAAAGTGATAGTCAATCTCGATATGTTTCGTTCTGCCGTGAAACACTAGGTTTTTGGCGATGGCCATTGCCGAGGTGTTGTCACAGTAGATTGTAGTCGGGGAGGATTGAGGCATGTCCAGCTCGGCCGTGAGACGGCGAAGCCAAAGCACATCCGAGGCGGCTGCGGAGAGGGATCTGTACTCCGCTTCGGTGGAGGACTTTGCGACAGTTGCCTGCTTTTTGACAGTCCATGAGATGAGATTTGGCCCGAGGAATGTGCAGAAGCCTGAGACGGACTTTCGATCAGTGATATCTGACGCCCAGTCGGCGTCTGAAAAGGCCCGTAGTTCTAGTGTCCCGGTTGTGATAGGCAGTCCGAATGAGGTAGTCCCCTTGATGTATCTGAGTAGGCGGGTCAAGGCTTTGAAGTTGTGTTCAGTGGGGGACTGCATGTGTTGGCAGATGCAGTTGGTGGCAAAGGCAATGTCTGGCCTCGTGATGGATAGGTATTGTAACGATCTGGCTTGACGCCGGTAGAGCGACGGATCTTTGAATGGTTGGAGGTTGGGCTCTTTCTTCTTCTTGTCAGGAGTGATTGGTGTTGGGGCTGATTTGCAATCCTTGTAACCTGCATCGTTGAGTAATTTCGTAGCATAGTGTTCTTGGGATAAAAAGAAACCGGTGGGAGAGCGAGTCACCTAAATTTCGAGGAAAAGGGAGATATTTTCGAGTTGTTTGAGAGCAAACTGAGCGCGTAGGTGTTTGAGAAGGGATCGGATGGCGTCTTCGTCATTCCCTGTCACCAAAAAATCATCAACATAGATTAGTATGTAAAGACGAATGTTGTTTTTGTGATAGATGAGGAGTGAGGGGTTGGAGCGACTGAACCCGAAGCCTTGATGTTGGAGGAAGTCAGTGAGTTTTTGGAACCATTGTCGCGGAGCTTGTTTGAGTCCGTAGAGGGACTTTTGAAGTTTGCAGACCGCTTGAGGTTGTGTCTGATTGGTGAAACCTGGAGGTTGTATCATGTATATGTCGTCGGGCAAATCACCGTGAAGGAAGGCGTTTGAAATATCGAGCTGGTAGACGGGCCAATTACGGTGAAAAGATAGTATGAGTAGCAGACGGATGGTGGGCATCTTCGCAACTGGGCTGAAGGTTTCGTTGTAGTTGACGCCAAATTTTTTATCATACCCGAGAGCGACAAGCCGGACTTTGTAGCATTCGATGTGGCAGTTGGGAAGAGTCTTGATCTTGTATGTCCATTTGCATCCGAGTATGGGTTTGTTGGAAGGAGGAGGGATGAGGGTCCAGGTTGATTGTTGTTGGAGGGCATCGAATTCAGCCTGCATTGCTGACCGCCAGTGATCAAATTGTAGAGCTTGACGGTAATTGCTGGGAAGATCAGTTGGTGCGAGTTGGGTAAAGAGGTTGAACACGGGTTTTGGTTTGATGATCCCGGACTTGAGGCGAGTTTGCATCGGGTGGGTAGGGGCGATGGTGTTGGTAATGAGCGTATGCGTGAATTGGTTAGGCGAAGCGGGAGGGGTATTGGGAATAACAGGAATTGAATCCGTGGAATAGTGAGTCCCTGGATTGGATGTGGTATTGGGAGTGGGTTTAGTTGCGGGAGGTGAGTGTGTGTGAGACTCCTTATAGGGAGTGAGAAGAAGAGGAGGAATACGAGAATGATTGAAATGGGAAGCAGTGGGAGTGATTGTAGGCAGGAGTTTGAACGGATAATGTTGTTCATAGAAAGTGACGTGACGGGATATGTATGTGCGGCCAGTGGCGGTGTCATGACAAAGATAGCCCTTATGTTGAGAAGAATATCCAGTGAAAATGCAAGGGTGAGATCGTGGTAATAGTTTGTCTGTGGAGTACGGTTTCAGCCACGGGTAGCAGAGGCATCCGAAAGCACGCAAGTGAGTGTAGATTGGCGGGTGACCGTGCAGCAGTTGGTACGGTATCTTGTTGGATATGGACTTGGATGGGAGTCTGTTAATTAGGTAATGAGCAGTGGATAGGGCGGAGGTCCAGAATTTGGGAGGTAGCCCGGATTCGATTAGAAGAGCGCGAGTGAGGTCCAGAAGGTGACGGTGTTTTCGTTCAGCAAGACCGTTTTGTTTGGGCGTGTGCGGACAGGTGAGGTGTTGAAGAATGCCATTGTTTTGGAGATAGAGATGAAATTCCTTGCTAGTGTATTCTCCACCGCCGTCTGAGCAAAGGATTTTAGGAGTTTTGTTAAATTGAGTCTTGGCGAGGTGACAGAAGTTTTTAAATGTGTTAAGAACTTCATTTTTAGAGTGTAAAAGATATAGCCAAGAGAATCTAGTATAGTCGTCGATAAAGGTGACGTAGTAACGGTGACCGTCCGGAGATGGGTGCGGAGCAGGACCCCAGACATCGGTGTGAATGAGATCTAAAGAGGCATGAGTAATAGACAATCTTTTATTAAAGAAAATTTTGTGGCTCTTAGCCTGATTACATGAATTGCAAACAAAATTGCTGGGTACATTGGTAATTTCGGGAAAGAACCGAGCAAGAACTTGAATGGTGTCTTTGCTGGGATGACCAAGGCGGGAATGCCAAACATGTGGCGAGGTGGTGGTGGCAGCGAGCGCCGTGTGCTTGTCTTCCGGAGCTTTGCTAATATGGTACAGACCGTTCCGAAGGTGACCATGAAGCAGCGGAAGGTGGTCCTGAAGGTCCTTGATGACAAAGCCGTTAGAGTCAAATGAAATAGAAACGAAGTTGTCAGAAGTGAGTTTGGAGACCGAAAGAAGGTTGTGTGTGAGAGATGGAACGTGAAGGAGATTGGAAAGATGCAACTTACGGGTGGAGTCGGGTAAGGGAAGGAGGCCTTGTCCAGCTCTGTTGATGGGGATGGAGTTTCCGTTTGCGGTAGAGATCATATCAGCGCCGTGATAAGGGGTTGGATATTGAAGATGGGTGGCGTCTGGCGTGAGGTGAGTGGAGGCGCCTGAGTCAAGAATCCAGTCTTGACTAACTTGAGCAGTCGGGTTGGCGTATAGGGCCCGCGGTTGACGAGTGTCGGTGGGTGCATACTTGGGATTGTTCCGGTGCCAACAATTGTGCGCGATGTGTCCTGGTTTGCCGCAAATCTGGCAGATGGGTTTGGGACCGGACTGCGGGATGGGAGCATTGGTTGGGTAGGCAGTGATGGATTGAGGTGGCGGCTGGTTCTTGGGTTTGGAGAAGCGACGATTGTTGTTGTTGCGGTTTCGCGTGGAGTTAGCCGAGGCTGCATAAAGAGCGGTGGGTTGGGTTTGATCTTGTTGATTTTCTTGCTGAAGATGTATTTCCTCATTGCAGAGAAGAGCGTAGAAGGTGTCAAGATCGATTGGTAGCAGCGAATTGCGTATGGTGGGCTTGAACGAGTTGTAGGTTGGCGGAAGGCCGTTGAGAATGTGAAGCATGATGTCTTCGGATTAAATCTTGGAACCGGACGCAAAGATGCTGTCCACAATAGTCTTGATGCGAGTAAGATACTGTTGTACCATGAGGTCCTTCATTTGAGTGCGATATAGCTCGTTCTTGAGCTGAATCAAGAGGGAGCGGCTGGTCGGTTGAAGGCGCCGTTCAAGAACCGTCCAGGCCTCGTGGGCGGTGGACGAAGAGATGATATATGGTAGAATGGTTTGAGAGACGGTGCAGAAGAGGGCTGAAAGAAGGTTGTTATCAACGACCAGCCATTGGGCATAATCCGCGGAGGTGTTGTCAAGAGGAGCCTGGACAGTGCCAAGAAGGTGACCGGCAAATCCATTCGCAGTGAATTGTTTGAGGATTTGAACGCTCCATAGGTGGTAGTTTTCGGGTGTGAGAGGATGGGGAGCGAGGTTCTTGATGTTGGAGACAAGGAATTTCAGATTGGGCGGAATGCTAGTTGTCATACCGGTGCTGTTGGTGTGGGTGGAGGCGGTGGAGGAAGAGGCGGGGTTAGGCGAGTCCATGGAATCTTGATCTTCCCTAGTGGCTAATGATACCATGTAACAGGAAGGAAACGAAGAGAGGTAGGAGAACGAGACAGAGAAATGAGAATAGAAAGTGTATTTCATTAATCAGAAAGGTTAACAGAGGTCTCTATTAATAGACCGGTTACAGGGTAATGAAGTAATAACAAAGCATAAAGAAACCAATATGGCCGTTACATGCTAATAAACTGTTCTTTTTCTGGTGAATCAAGTTTGAAGGCCACGATTTTCTTAGTAAGCTCCAACTTTTTACCACAAAGAGGAAAAAAATCATCCGGCAAGTGTTCAAAAAATTGTTGCATGCATTCAAAATTTTCTATTATTACAGTGAGGCTTCGATCTTTTGTTGAAAAAGGTGTTTATTTTCCTTCTTTGAAGGGTTAGATTTGGAGGTGGTAAAAAATCATATCCTTACACTGAGGGCTCCAGTCTTCCAATCCCTAAAATGAAGCTTTGCTCTTCCCTTCAAAGATGTGTTGAATGTCTTTGTCGAACACATCAAATTTGAAGGCCACCAAAAATTGCCTTTGATTCCATTAGAATTATTTGAAAGCTACACACTAATATCAATAAGCATTAGTGTGGGCTTTGATCTCATTGGAATTATTTGAGATATATTGCAGCTAAGGTAATTTGTTTTTTTTTTTTTTGAAATTTGACTTTCAAAATGAGATTGCATGTAGATATTATATTGGGTTTCGATATTAGTGATTTCATGCATTGACATTAGCTTTCATATCATTAGAATAATTGAGATGTCGCAACGAATGCAAAACTTTTTTAAAAGATATAACAAACTCAATGGGAGAAAAGACTGCCTACTTAAAGATCATATAAGAGTTTGAAGGATGTTGAAAACTTCATAAAATATCTTGTGATATTCATAAGGAGTGTGTTGATATACTATATATTCAATGGCTCTATATGCGTCTCTATATTAAGGCATCTTATTTACAATCAAATGGCTAGAAGTAATGATGAATGATGATAATTGATAGAACATAATAGTGATCCGATATTTTGAGATCTTCCCCTGTAAGAGATTGAGTTTTATTGTACACATAAGTTTGACTGAAGTTCTGTCATGATAGTAATAGGCATTATCGATATTATAATTTTCACCAAGTTTCTTCTATGTACTAAGCAGGGTTAGGAAAAATTTTGTTGAAATTTATGTCCTCAGGTTTTTAGCATAAGATGAAACCCCAAATCTTAATATGTGGTGAAAAATGTTAAGAGAAATCCGCCAATGATTTTTGACATAATCAAAATTATTTGTTAAAATATTAATCGATAATGTCAATCTAAGTGGCAGAGATCAAGCAAAATTCTCTATTGATGTTTTACTTCTTTGAAAGTATTTGTCAGAGTGTTATTTAATAATGTTTACTTATGTGAAATAGGTTGAGAGAAATCTATTGGGGATATTTAACTTAACTGATGTTGTTTGTTAGAGTAGTACTTGATAATATCAACAGTCCTTAATGATGTTAATCTATGTTGAAGAGTTTGAATCAAATCCACCAAAAAATCAATTGTACCTTGATTATGAGGAATGACTCTCTATCATAAATCAAAGGTGATGATTGGTTTGTCTTTAGATTATTATTATCCTTTTGAAGTCATAATTGTGACATTGCCCAATGAGCAGAAATCCAACTAAGAATTATATATAGAATCTGAAACTCAATTGAAACTTTATCGTTAAATTTTGTATATTTGCAAGAATCTTTGAGAATGATAATTAAAAGCAAGAGTGGCTTAAATGAACAAAAAAATATTAGATGAAAGTACTTACTCAACTATAATTATTTTGATTTTTTTAATATAATAACATAAACATTCCTTTGATGTTATAGCCGTGATTGCCCCTGATGTTGATATTTTTTTTCATGTAATTGATCAAACATAAAATGATAGATGAGAGGAATTTTTTTTGCTACAATCTTTCCTAAGATGTTATCCTTAGCGGGCAATGGTGATCGAAGCATTTTAATTAAGAGGCAAAGGTCAGAGGATTGTAACAGTGTTCAAAGGATCATATTTGTGTGAATATATTCAAATGACCATTGTTGGACGACAATTGTCAGAGTTAAGAGTGTAAATAAAAGCCATTATATGAAAACCTTACTCGAAAATTTTGAGCTTTTATGAATCGTTTAATAAATGGGTCAAATTATGTCACATTTTTCAACCCATTTAATAAACATATCATATTCAAGTTGATCCACAACCCAAAAATGAGTAGATTTTGACCTTTGATTTGTGAATTAAAAAATTTGATATGTATATGAGAATATTACATAATAATTAAAGTTTAGATAATTAAAACTTGATTTTAATATAATGAAAACAATCTAACAAAATAATTCTGAATACGATAATTATAATTCCACTTTATTGATAGTAATTTAATTATTTTAGTCATTGCTTCTCTTAGCTTACTATATATTTTTAATCTAAATGTTTTATCAGATCATGTTCGGGTTCAGGGTTTCGATCCATTTACTAAATGGGTCAAATTTAAGTCAAATGGGTTCCAAGTAGATCAATCTAAGATCAGACCTAAATCAAACCCGATAACTCATTTTGACACCCACAATCAAAGAGCCATAGTCGAAAAACAGTAGTAGAAGGATCACAATTGATCAGTGGGGGTTAAAGAAACATAAACGTGTAACAATGGTCTTGGATCATAGTTAGACAATGTTGGTTATAGGACCATAGTCAGGCAATGATGGTCAGGGAACCATAATTAGGCAACACTGATCAGATGACCTTAGTCAATAAATGATGGTCGAGGATCGCAATATGGTGAATATTTTTAAAAGATTATTAGTCGGGTAATGATGATATGAGGATTGTAGCTGATCAGTAACAATTGCTAAAAGATCATGTTCGAGTGATGGTGGTCACATGACCATAGTTGAGCAATTGTGGTGAATTACCATAGTTGGACGATGATAATCGGAGGACTATAATCAAGCAATAATAGTCAAAGATCCAAAGGCATATAATGTTGAATGACCATAGTTGAATGATGATAGTTAGATGACTATAATCGAGAAATAATGATCAAAGGTCCAAAGGCAATGATGGTGGTCGAATGATCATAATTGATTAATTAAAGTCAAAGGATTATAGATGGATTATGATAGTTGGGTGATCATAATCAAGCGTTGATAGTTATATGACAGTAATTAAATGATGATGGTCACAAGACTAAAGTCAGACATTAGTGGTCGAAGAATTGTAGTAGGGTAAAGGTGGTTAGATAGTTCATTAGACGATGATGGTTGCATGATCGTATGTCAGTGACGATGGTCAGACTATCGTAGTTGAGTGATGGTAATATGACAACTAAAGTTAGGTAATAGTGTTTGGAGGCTAACTATTTGGGGATTGTTATCAAAGGATCATCATAAAAAACTGTGTAATAACCTAAAAATTACAAAAAAGTGCTAAAAATTTTAAATTTCTTTTTGAACTAGAGTGATTCGGTGAGCATTGCAGCGCTAGATTTAAGAGCTCTGTGGAACCAAAAAACTATCATTGTGGCATTTAAATCTCTGTTCCATAGTAATTCTAGATTTGACATACAGTAATGCGGCACTTGACAACTAAAGTTAGGTAATAATTATTATATCTCTTATTTCAATAATTTTGTATTTTTTTATACTTTTCTAATCAAATTTATATTTTCATTATCAAAAAATGAGAATAAATTTGTATTGTTAAATCTTTCACCACATAACTTTTGGTATATGATAAATCTCATAAATATGATCATTTAGACCAAAATATATTAAATTTTTATCTATTAAATTGAAAGATATAATAAATGCGTAGTTTACAAATTTGATAGATTTTCCTATATTTATATATTTATGTCTTTCGTATATGATATTGACTTATATTGCATAGGAAAAAAATAATATTTGCATGTAAGAAAGGAATGTTAGTTTTTAACATTATAATGAATACAAGTTAACTCTTAAAATATAATACCCTACACAAGATGGCAGGCCGACGGAATTTCCTTAAAATAAAAGGTCGGTGGTGTAATGCTTTTTTAATGCTTTCTAAAATAGATTTCTTGCATAATTTTTTTTTATTTAGAAAATTTTATACTAAAAAACCGTTTTAGAAAGCAGTCCCAAACGAAGCCTAAATCTTAATCAAAATTAAAATTTTATAGCTTAATTACATACATTTATAATGATATTCATTTTGCCATTTCAGTCAACATACATCAATCCATATCCATAATAATTTGTTATCAAACAGTAATAAATCTTACAACTGTTTAGATAATAACAACATAGCACAACACAATAAAATAGAATGCAAAGACTAATGCAAAATGGAATAATCTTTTTCATTTACTCGTTAAAATAAAGTTCTGACAAACTAAAACTTAGCTCCATTTGTCAAAAAGTTTCAGCATTAGTTGTTATGAAGAGATCTCAATTCATATACAGTAGAAGTCTTGAAGCCTCCAGATGTACGTCTATTTAACAAGATGGTTTAAGTATTCTGCAAGGAAAGGGAGGGTATTTTATCGCACTTAGCAAATTAATAATAATCTTTCCATGAAATATAATAAAAAAATCTTTCCACCAAAGGCTGGTTTTCATTTAATATTTTAAACAAGTAGAGCCACTGCAATCAGAAGTCCCACAGTCCTTCGACTTTCCGACGTGGAAACTCCAGTGTTAAACTGGAGTACTGGACCTTCTCTTCGTCTTATGTGGTGAAAAGTGATGTGCTTGCAGATTAACATTATTGAGAAGGAAAAGTTCTCGGAAGACTCAGCCGTGAACATATATCAAAAAATAACATCTTTATGTAAGCTGTCATGAATATTATACCGTTATAGTATCTACCAAATACAAGAATGAACGAATGATAGCTTTCACAACAGTCATACAGCCCTTGCAGGGGTTTAAGCTAAGTTTGAACTAATAGAACATGACCACAAAACTAATTACAATATCTGACACCGCCTGCTGTTGTCACAAGGCGGATCACCGGTCGTCAGGAGCAATCACGTGGGCATCTGCTATCTTCCCTAAACTTCGGATCTGCAAACAGAGAGCCAAGAAGCCAATGGCGGGAAAGAAAGAACAGGAATTCAAAAACAGAGCTAAGTCTGAATATTCGAAAAATCAATCATGTCCTGTTTCGTACAATGCAGGTTATTTAAAGAGAACTAAGAAGAAAGCTAGATACAAGGCTACACGCACTAAGCTACACCACCACACAACTAAACATCAGTAGCTCCTGCGTCATTCACCCGGGGTGGGGAAATGTCTTCTAAGTCGACATGGGACGTGAGATCGGATACATTGAAGACTGCCGATACATTGTAATAGCCAGGAAGCTCTATTTCATATGCGTTGTCATTGATCCTCTTGAGCACTCTAAAAGGTCCATCGGCCTTGGGTTTCAATTTGCCAAACGGGCCTGGGGGAAATCGCTCCTTCCTCAACTTGATCCAGACCATATCGCCAACCTGGAAGACAACGGATCTCCGGTGTTTGTTAGCTTGTTTTTAATACCTGGTGTTCTGCTGAGCAATCTTATCCCGCACTTGCTGATGAAGCTTTTTGATCTCCTCGCTGCGACGCTCCCCGTCTTGACTGTAAACGGACACTGATAATGCAGGCAATAAATCCAGAGGCGTCAGAGGATTGTTACCATATACAAGCTCGAACGGAGTATGGCCAGTCGTCTGGTTAATCGAGCGATTAAATGCAAATTCAATCTGAGGGAGAACGAGGTCCCATTGCTTCAAGTTCTTCCCTACAAAACACCGCAGCAAATTACCGAGACTCCGATTTACAGTTTCTGTCTGACCGTCCGTTTGAGGATGGGCAGCCGAACTGAACTGCAGCCGGGTGCCCAATTTTCCCCACAAAGTTCGCCAGAAGTGACTGAGAAATTTAACATCTCGGTCGGAGACGATGGTCCGCGGTATTCCGTGGAGACGAACGATCTCTTTAAAATACAGATCACTGATATGAGTGGCATCCAAGGTCTTATGGCAAGCAATGAAATGGGACATTTTGGAAAATCGGTCTACTACGACCATGATTGAGTCTTTATTCCGCTGCGTTCGCGGTAAGCCCACCACGAAGTCCATGCTAACGTCGTCCCACGGCCGCAATGGGATGGGCAATGGCGAATACAACCCAGCATTGGTAAGAGTAGTTTTAGCTCTCCTACATACCTGACAGCTCCGGATATACCGAGTGACGTCTCTTTTTATGTTTGGCCAGAAAAAAACTTCTCGCGGGTGAGGAACAGAGTTTTATCTCTCGGCCAAAATGGCCAGACAGCCCCCCGTCATGACATTCTGCGATTACAGCTAACCTCAACGAACACTCCGGAATACAGATACTCGAACTTTTGAACAAGAAATCATCCTTGAGGTAGAACAGTTGATAAGGAGCTTGTTGGCACTTTCTCCATATTTCCCCAAAATCTGGATCAGCGGCATACATCTCCTTGATAGCATCAAACCCGACCAGTTGCGCTTGCACTGTCTGCAGTAGAGCATAACGCCGGCTTAACGCGTCTGCCACCTGGTTGTCCTTGCCAAATTTATGTTTGAGCACAAACTGAAATGCAGATAAAAATTCTGCCCATGTAGCATGCCTCCCTCTCAGTTTTTTTTGGCTGTCTAAGAATTTCAACGCGGCGTGATCTGTGAACAAGATAAATTCTTTGCATAACAGATAATGGCTCCAGTGGTGTAAGGTTCTTACAATCGCGTAGAATTCCTTATCATATGTAGAATATCTTTGACGCACTTCGTTCAGTTTCTCGCTGAAATACGCAATTGGTTTCCCCTCTTGACTAAGGATCGCTCCTATACCAATATTAGACGCATCACATTCAACTTGGAATAGCTTGTCGAAATCAGGAAGGCGTAAGACGGGCGTCGAAGTCATCTGCCTTTTCAGCTCATCAAAACTGCACTGAGCCTCTTGATTCCAGCAGAAAGTACTGGCTTTGAGCAATTCAGTGAGGGGTGCGACAATGGTGCTGAAACGGGCAATAAAGCGTCGGTAGAATGATGCCAGACCGTGAAACCTTCTTACGTCGGTGAATGAGCACGGGATGGGCCAAGTAACGATGGCTCCGATTTTCTCTGGATCTACCTCGATCCCTTCTGCCGAGAGGATGAACCCCAGGAATTGGATCCGGGAATCCAAGAAATGACATTTTCTTGGATGACAGTAGAGGCGCTGCTCTTTTAAAATCTGTAATACCTGTTTCAGATGCTGCATATGGGACTGTAAGTCTTTACTGTATATCAGAATGTCGTCGAAATAGACGATCACACAATGGCTCAGTAAAGGTTGAAAGATCTGATTCATGAGGCGCATAAAGGTACTGGGCGCATTTGACAGCCCGAAGGGCATAACCAGCCACTCGTACAACCCATCACGTACCTTGAACGTCGTCTTCCATTCATCGCCTTCTCTCACGCGAATCTGATGATATCCGCTTCTTAAGTCCAGTTTGGAGAAGACAGCAGCTCCTTGTAACTGATCGAATAGATTATCGATACGCGGAATGGGAAAGCGGTAACGCACCGTAATCTTATTGATCGCTCGACTGTCTACGCACATTCGATACGATCCATCCTTCTTGGGGACCAGCAACGCCGGGACAGCGCAAGGACTGGTACTGGGGCGAATATAACCTCTGGCCAGCAAGTCTTCCACTTGCCTTTTTAATTCCAAATGTTCATCAGGGCGAAGTCGATAAGGTGGACGGTTGGGTAGTGAAGCTCCAGGAACGAGATCTATGGCGTGCTGAATTTCACGCAAGGGTGGCAACCCCGCCGGCAATTCCTCTGTCCACACGTCCTGGTATTCTTTTAGTAAGGGCTGCAGCTCCGGAGGACAGGAGAATGTGTCGTTCGTCGCCTCCTTAACCAGGACCAGATAACCCCCTTCTGCTTGTTGAATGGCTGTCTTACACTCGGCCTGGCTCACCATCAGCTGGACATTTCCAGCTTCTTCGATGGGAAATTTGACTGGCATCAGTACAATGGTTTCCCGTCCCTGAGTTAAAGTGTAAGTGTTAGTAGCACCATTATGGTGGTGTTTCTGTCAAATTGCCAAGGTCTACCCAAAAGCAAATGACAGGCATCCATGGGAAGGACATCACACCAGACTTGATCCCTGAATTTGCCAATCGAGAAATGGACGAGACAGCTTGTAACTTCGGTCTTATTATCCTTCTGGATCCACGTCAGTGCATACGGTTGAGGATGTTTCACAGTGGGTAATTCCAGTTTTTCTTCCAAGGCACACGAGGCTATGTTTTCACAACTGCCACTGTCTACAATCACTTGACAAACCCGATCATTAATAGTACATCTTGTGCGAAACAGATTATGCCGTTGCTCGGGTTCTTCCTTGTGCCCGCTCAATAATCTTCGAAGCACCAGCAAATTACCTTCATCAGCTTCAATGACAGTGGGCTGAGTCACGTTTCCATGGTCAACAAGATCATCGGTTACATGGTCGTCCCCCTGTTCCGGATCTTCTTCCAAGATTGTCACAATTCTTCGGGTAGGACAGTTAGAGGCTATGTGGCCAAAGCCTTGGCACTTGAAGCACTTCCGAGCCGGAGTTCCTCCGATAGCGGACGAAGTCCACTGTCGGCCCGTGGTCTTTTCTGAAGGCCCCTGAAGCTTTTCGGGGACAACTGCCGTTCCTCCTCTCGTAAACTGCGTAGTTTTCTCCCCTCCTGAATCTTTAGCCTTGAATGGGATGTTCTTGGATACTTTATGCTGCTTTTCGACTTGCAGGGCCAAATTGACCGCATCTTGTAGGGTCCAATGCGGCTGTAGTTGAACGACATGAGCAATCGAGGGTTGTAATCCTTCCAAGAATCGGGCTATAGTATTTTCTACAGGCTCATTCAGGTCACATTTTAGAGAGAGCTGCTCAAATTCGGCTACATACTACTTTCTACGGATAGATTCTGTTGTTGGAGTCGATGCAACCTCAAAGAACAAGTTCCGTCGATGGTAGTCAGTGAGGTATTTTCGCTGCATTTCTTTCTTCATCTTTTCCCAGCTAACGATCTTGCTCCTTCCTTCTCGTTCCCGACTACGTTTCAGGTTCTCCCACCACAACGAGGCTCCTTTTTTTAACTTGATTGCCACCAGCTTAACAATCCTTTCTGCCGGAATTTCCTTGAAATCGAGAATACGTTCGACTGTATGCAACCAGTCTAAGAATTCATCAGGATCCATCCGTCCTTCGAATTCCGGAAGATCAATCTTGATTCCACTGTCTATATGTCCTCGAGGCCTATCCTGTTCCCATCTTCGCGGACGAACTTCTTCATCGCTAGATGCTTCCTGGTGGAATGGATTGACGTTCTCTTCTTCTTCTTGTTGTCGTCCCTCCACCTCTTGTTGATCTCGTCGATTTAATTCTTGTTGCAACGTACCTTTGAATCTCCCTTTGCAAGTCTTCAACCACCGTGTCATGTACTGGACGCTGGCGGTTCCTCCGCGGCGGCATTTTGCCGGCTCTGATACCAAGATGACACCGCCTGCTGTTGTCACAAGGCGGATCACCGGTCGTCAGGAGCAATCACGCGGGCATCTGCTATCTTCCCTAAACTTCGGATCTGCAAACAGAGAGCCAAGAAGCCAATGGCGGGAAAGAAAGAACAGGAATTCAAAAACAGAGCTAAGTCTGAATATTCGAAAAATCAATCATGTCCTGTTTCGTACAATGCAGGTTATTTAAAGAGAACTAAGAAGAAAGCTAGATACAAGGCTACACGCACTAAGCTACACCACCACACAACTAAACATCAGTAGCTCCTGCGTCAATATCACAAAACTAATTACAATATCACACACAGCTCATCTTGATCTGTTGGTTGGGAGCTTAGGCTACCAACTAAGAGGTCTTGGATTCGAGTCTTGTGTATGCATTGTGTGTATGAATCTACCTTAAGTGATCTAAATATCCCAAAAAGAAAATTACAATACCAAATTCTTGTTCTCATTGTTTTATTTCTCTTTCTAGCCCATCCCATCATCTCTTTTGTGGTGATGTTCATTGACTCGTGTGATTTGTTGAAGAAATACTTAGGATGGAAGAGCTTTTGAATTGATTTTAACTTTGACTTGTACCAAATGATGGTGTTAGGGTCTTCGAAGAGAAGAAGAGGAAGACGAAGCTCCTTGAGCTTCTTGGGGGAGAGAGAGAGAGCGAGGGAAGAATAGAAGAGAGCTATTCAGAACAGCAATCTTTATTTTTGTTGCGGTAACATAAAAAGCTTCACAATTCTGGGCCAATCACGACAAATGGAATGATATTTTTATAAAAAATATAACAATTAACGCTATATTTCTATCAACTTCGATCTGCAATTAACTACAATCTCCCATCCCTCCCCCATCCCCTTCTTATATTTTTGCTGTGGTAAAAGCTCTGTCAAACATTTCAATTAGCATATCGAGTGATCTTATCTCTCTTCTAATCAACAGTAATTCGACCGGCACAGAATTTTGATATGATTATAGAAAACTTATAAGATTATTTTAATCATTACTACAAAATTCCTGCAAGAAAAGTACAAAATCCTTAATTTGCTCTAGCTAGCCAATAACGTTATAAAAGAAGATCCAAAACTGTTTGGACCGCATTAATCTGCTTCTCAACGTTGCGTTCTCAACCGAGAATTAAACTGCTTTGAACGGTTTGACGCAGGCCTGTTGATACTATAATATTAATATGAGATATCTAGGAACACAAGGAGAATTTAGTTAAGACAAAAAAGGTGGATAAGTCTTGGCATAAGTGTTATAAATATTTTGATTGATGAATATGGGAATAACCCATTCTCTAGATCTAAACAACTAAGGGAGTCATTGATTAAAGTTTTTTAGGGTTTAATCCTATAATCAATGTCATCTAAGGATGGGTTTAGATTTGATCAAACCCAAGGTTTTGATTTGATTAGCCCTAATGCAATAATATAATGGTAAGACTTTAATTAAAAGTACATCATAATATATGAACAATATTGATAGAGTGCGAAAAATAAAGTATTATAATGTTAGGATTGTCTTTTGTTCTCTATCTCAATTTTATTTTTAGAAAGTCTCACTCTCATAGTGAGTCAGCACATTTGGTCTCTCTTTTTCTCTTTATATCTACACCAACTCTTCTCTTCATCTTTGACCCATCACTTTTCCTTTCACTCAGCTCTAGCCTCTTCTTTCAGTTTCTCATTCTTTCACCCTCTTTCCTCCTTCCCTTATCAAGAAATATCTCAACTTGGAAACTCTATCTCTCTCCATGGATGTGTGTGTCATCATTTATCAACCCTTTGAAGTAGAGATACACATTCACATATATTGACACCATTTTTGGATGTATTAAGTCCCATATATCTCATTTATTCTTTTTAGGAATGTTTGGGAGATAGCTCTCACATTTACACTCTTGGTTCTTTTATTATGGTATACAAACCGAATATAAATCTTTTGGGGTTTATGGTTACAAGATCGATGCTCTAGTATTGACTTGGCCCTATCTCTATCTAGATTACTTCAGATCTCCCTAATTCACTCAAATTCTTATACACATAATTGAATTGTTTGCCTGTCTCATTTAGCTTGGTAAAGTTTGAACTTTGGATTTTTCTCCTATTGAAAGACTTGGTTAGATTTACCTTTATATGTTAGACTTTCTATTTTGAGTCATCATAATATATCAATAACATGAAATCAATGTATACACTCTCCACTTAGTCGACTTAGGACACTATATTATGCCTACTAGATCTGATTCAATGTTCTATTACACTGATTAAAATCTTAATGTCTTAGTACATGTATTATAATCACCTCGAATAATCGTAATTTTCAAGCACTAGGAGATCATAGTAGCCAAGAAAATCCTAAGTTGAGTCCAACTTTATTGCTCTCAAGTTATTTGTGAGGCATATGGGTTATGTTGTTATAAGTAAACCATGTGACACATTATCTATAAGGTTTGAATTTCTTGAGTGAAATTATGCTCTTCTTATAGAAAAATGATTGCAAGAAGAAAATTTTCAAATTAATTATTGTCTTACATAGTTTTGCATGCTTGAATCTTTTTATATGTATAAAACTTCAATTATGATAAACTTTCATCAATATATCATTTCTTGAAATGGATCATACTGTTATATCCACGCATGAGCGCTAAGATTGAACATTATTTGGTTGCCCATAGATAGGTTAATCTCATTTTAAATTAGAAAGGATAACTTGATCTCACTAATCATTTTAGTGGCATTCATGACAAGTCATGATATAAGTTCAACATTCTAGACTTCATGATGATTTTGTAAGTCCCAACCCCTAGGATTCTTTAATGGTTTAGAAGATTCACAATCATATCCCAACGTTCTATAAACTTCCCTTGGGCTTCTCCTCTTCTATGGTTGTGGGGTATAAATCTCATATATTAGCGTAAGATTAGTTTTCCTTTACACATCAAAGCCTATGAAGTCCCCTTGGATGACTCAGCTCATGGTTGCTGATAAGGGAGGATATTCTGGCTAGATAAGTTTGATCATCTTTTATGACTTAATGAACTGGGAGTTATAACAATTTGAGATAATGGATGATAATATCATCTTGATCGAAGTTATCCTCATATCCCTTAGGTTAGTCCACCCTTTTACTTAAGTTTGTCAACCCATTTCTTATGATAGATTATGCCTCTCTAGGTTAGATCTCCTCCATAGGATGGTTTGTTTTCTCTAGGATAGTTAGAAATTGTCTTAGGATAATCATCTATCCCATAGGATTTGTATGTCCCCTTCCTTAGGATAGTTTTCCTCTTCCCTTAGGATAAGATGCCCTTTTCTTAGGCCATCTATCATTTTTGTGTCCTCTTTTGTATCCTTATGGCTAGTAGCTAAAGCTATTATTCTCTAACAACTTCTCTAAGCTATAATGTTATGCTTATCTCATGATCCAAATTTGTTTGATGTTCTAAAATATAAATATCATCATATTTGAAGTTGTTTTCTTGGCTTTTATTCTCTTGAGTGTCCATATGTGAGGATTATTTTTCTAAAATTAAAGCAACTAGCTTCTATTTTTGGGTGACTAAGAAGCTTTTCTATTTGTCATTCAACATATATTTTTTTCTTTCAATACTTATTAATAAATAAATTATAATAAAAATTGATGAAACTCAATAAAAATAATAAGATCCGTTGCCATTTTGCAGCCAGCCGTAACTGAAATCCAAGCAGCGAAGCAAATTCCAAAATCCCAACCCTCTGACGTTTGTCCGATTTCTCCGAACGCCAACCCTTCAAGCCAAATGTTCAGAGTCTGCTTCACTGAATGAAGGAAAAGCTTAAGATACAGAGGAACAATGTCAAAACAGCTGGACTGCTCTCCAACTTTAAGAATCCTTCCATTAGTTAATATTATTCTAAGCACAGGAAATATGCCTTAGGACTCAGAGCCAGCTAGCTATGCTGGAGAGTTGATCCAGTTCTCCAAAATGATGAATAACTATATTCAACTTGTTCAATCATCTTTCATTAAATAAATTACAAGAATTTAAAATAGTGAAATTAATGACTAAAATAAATGAATTTGTTTTAATTGTGCTGGCATTGGCTTGCTAGATCCAGAACCAGGAGAATTCTGGTGTTCTTCTTTAAGTTTAAGGAACTCTTCCTGCTTTTAAAATGGAAAAGGTGGTTGGACACTTTTTCTTTGTTTTTGGCGAACAAAGAATCATTGCTTGGTTGCTGTTGAGTGTTTTTACTCGGCAAAGACTTGATTGATTTTGCTGAACAGAGAGTCCTCTTGATTGTTCAGATTGTTTTCTATCTTGGGTGGCTTAAAGTATGTTAGTTTTTCAAATGATAAGCTAATTTTTCAGCTTGCGTTCTTAATTTAGAAGGCAACCATTAATTTAGCTGTAAACTCTCATTTATAATCTGTTTGGAATAACTTTTTTGTGCTTTATTTTTTAGATTATTTGACTATTTCTTTCTCTTTGCTTTTAATACATTTTTATACTATGAAGTTAAATTTTAAGATATCTTTAAAAAAGTTATTTTTTAAAAATAATTTTAAAATCACTCTATTCGTTAAGAGCTTTGGTTGTTAACTAAGAAATTTTATGTTCGAGGCCTACGTATGTGATGTGTGTGTGAATATGATTTAGGCTTCGTTTGAGACTGCTTTCTTACTACTTGATACGTCATCACAAAATTAGCTTGATCGGGCGCGAATCTTGAGGCAAAAGCTAGTTGAAGACTTCAAAAATTAAATCCGGGAGCATATGAACTTCGATTTCAGCGAGCTTACAGTCAAACTGAGCGTCTCGAAAATACAAACTCAACAACGCCAAGATCAACCCAATCCGAGCCCAAATGAGTCTGAATCAAGGGCTCAAAGTGCTGTTGGAAGGTTCAAACAGCAATTTGAGTTACCAAACGGTCTCCGATTTTTACGAGCTTATACTCGAATCGAACGACTCGACGAGACGAATCCAACGAGCCCAAGATCGCTGAATTCCGACATCATTAAGGCCTTCAAATGGCCAACGAACGGTGCACGATCGTAGGATTCAATATCGGCCGTCCATTTGACCACTCCCTATTCGCCCTTGATCTCACACCTATTTACAGACCATGCCACTCCAGAAAATCTATAAATAGAGCCCTCATTCTTCACAAAAGGGGATCCAAGCAAGAGAGAGAAGAAGAGAAGAGAAGGGAGAAGAGAAGGAAGGAGCTCCTCCTCGACAGCCGCCGGACCACCGTCAACACCTCGCCGGACCACCGCAGGATCCTCGCCGGACCACCGCCGGACCACCGCAGGAACCTCGCCGGACCACCGCAGAACCTCGTCAGACCACCACCTTAAGGCCCGACGTTCAGTCCCTATGCTCTACTGAAGACCCAACGTCCTACTCAGGGCCCAACACTCAGTCCCTACGATCTGCCGAAGACCCGACGTCCTACTCAGGGCTCAACATTCAGTCCCTACGTCCTGTCGAAGACTCAATGTCTTACTTAAGTAATTGATTGTAATTTGATCACCCCTGGAGGTGATTCAGTCCTTTGTAACAACTCAAAGTCTAGTGGAATCATTTTCAACTGGGCTAGGCCTCGTGGTTTTTCCCTTTTTAGGGTTTTCCACGTAAAAAATCTTGTGTTCTCTGTGTGTGTGCTAGTTATACGTACAACGCTAAGACGTAGAATCAAGTCTCTATCGCCGTGTAATTTCTAGCCCGCAACAGATTGGCGCCGTCTGTGGGAAAGCCAATCCCACTACACTAAGGAATCCTCCAATGGTCAACAGGCGTAGCCATCGCATCATGGGAACCTCCCGCTCTAATTCACACCAATCCAGGAATCAGTCCCTGAATCAAGGACGACAGGCATCTACCTCCTTTCACCCCGGTAACCGACACCCTGCAGGAGAAGGAACTTCAGGGCCGTCCCTAGAAGAACGTATCAGAAAAATGGAGGAATCTCAGAATGAGATCCTTCAGCTTTTAAGGGGAGCTCGAGGACCAGTGCCGGTACCCCAAGAAGATGCTCTTCTCCCTTGAGATCAGCCAGGATTTGAAGACATTCTTCATGTCGAAGTCCCCCTTCCTCCACCAAGGATGCGTCCTCCTACACGTCCAGAGAATGAGCTTGCTGATACAGCAAGCTCTACCCATCCTTCGCGCACAGGTCACCGACAGCATATGCCGTCGGACGTCCCCGAGGACTTGGACCAACAGCGCGTCACTGAACTCCCCCGTAATACTCTACGACATGAGTTGCGGAGACTAGTCCGATAAGAGTTCCCCACAGGGGGTATCAGGCAGTCCCTTCACCAACGGGACATTCAGGAGTCATCACCTTTTACCGAAGCTGTCCTCCGATATCCCGTTCCGGCAAGATTCAAACTCCCAAATATTGATTCTTATGATGGGACTTCAGACCCCTACGAGCATATCGATCACTACCGCACCATTATGCATATCCAGCAGGCCCCAGACGCTCTACTCTGTCAAGTTTTTCCTGTCACCCTTAAAGGGCAGGCCCGGACATGGTTCTACTCTCTACCCCCTCGGTCCATTCCCCTATTCGTTAAATTGGCCAAATTGTTTGTCGAACAATTTGTCGCCAACCGAAGGATGATTAAAGACTCCTCCCACCTTTCGGGGATACGATAGAACGAGGGTTAATCTCTCAAAAAGTATTTTCAAAGGTTTTCTACAGAAGCCCGACAAATTCCAGGGGTAGATCCCGAATTGCTACGAGGTGTATTTCTTGGAGGGCTTCGTCCAGGCCCTTTCTACTCAGCACTTATGCGAGAAACGGTCCATTCTTATGCGGATTTAATCCATTGAGTAGAGGCCCAAATCACTGCTGACGAAGCCATCAATGCTCATAGGAAGCAATTCGAGCAAGCAACCGGGAAGCGAAAAAATCCCCCAGGGACGGAGAATCCCCCCTCGCAAAGGAAGAAGCAAGGAAACTACAATCTTCCTCCTCGACCCTCACAGCCACGACGAGAGCCCCGACAAGAAAAAGAGTACACGCCACTTAATACATCCCGAGCAAATGTATTAATGGCTATCCGAGACCAAGAGAGTGTAAAGTGGCCGTACCCTTTAAAGCCTAATACCGGAAACCAAGAACAGTATTGTCATTTCCACCGCAGTCGTGGACACACCACTGAAGCATGCAGGCAGCTCAAGGAGGAAATTGAGAGACTGATCCGACAAGGATATCTCCGACAGTTCATCAAGAATCCAACAGCTCGAGAAGAAACTGTTCCAACTGGGGGGGCAAGATCAACAAAAACAGTCGACGAACAATCGCCAGATGGTCGGCGAAATTAAAACTATTGCTGGAGGCCCTTCAACGCCTTGTCAAGTTCTAATCGCAGAGAACAAGGAGCCACCAACAAAAAAGCTTCATGTCGATCACTCCATCACCTTTAAGGAGTCTGATCTAGAAGGTGTAAAGACTCCGCATCAAGACCCACTCGTGATTAGCGCAGGAATCGTCGACCCATGTTACAATGTTAAAAGAATCTTGGTAGACAATGGAAGCTCAGTACATGTTTTATTCTACTCCACTTTTCTTAGCATGGGCCTATCTAGAGAGAAACTCCAGCCTGCTGTCGGTCCACTGTACGGATTTGACAACCGGCCTGTAAGAGTTGAAGGAACCATTACTCTCCCGGTTGTGCTTGGAGAATTCCCCCGTCAAGTTGAGCACCCCATTCTGTTCATTGTGGTGAAGTCCGAATCAGCCTACAATGCAATCTTTGGAAGACCACTCCAAACAATCTTCGGGGCTATTGCTTCAATTCCCCACTTAAAGCTCAAGTTTCCTACCCCATCAGGGATCAGAACAGTACGAGGAGATCAACAAGTAGCACAGTCATGCTATCTTAGGCAGGCTCAATCACACTCATCAGTTACTCTAAGCATCGAAGATTTCAATCTTCGGAATGAAGATACTCCTCAAAGGGCCTCCCCTGTAGAAGATCTTATATATGTCTCTCTATTAGAAGAACATCCCTCTAGAACAGTATAGATCGGATCACTCCTCTCATATACAGAGAAAAAAGAATACGTAGACTTTCTACGTACAAACCAAGATGTATTTGCATGGAGTTCAGCTGATATGCCCGGCATTAACCCTGAAATAATTATGCACTCCCTGAAGATCAACCCAGCATGTAAACCAGTGATTCAAAAGAAACGAAACTTTGCCCTAGAACGTCAGCTGGCAATCGAACAGGAGGTTGATAAGCTTTTAAAAGCAAGATTTATAAGGAAAGTACACTACCCATCTTGGCTAGCCAACGTCGTGATGGTTCGGAAAACAAATGGAACTTGGAGAATGTGCGTGGACTATACGGATCTCAATAAAGCTTGCCCCAAGGACAGCTTCCCGCTCCCCCGAATAGACCAGCTAGTCGACGCCACATCCGGACATCAGATGTTAAGCTTTATGGATGCCTACTCCGGATACAACCAAATACAAATGGATCCTACCGATGACGAGGAAACATCTTTTCAAACAGATAAAGGGTTATATTGTTACCTGGTAATGCCATTCGGGCTCAAAAATACAGGGGCAACTTACCAATGACTTATGAATAAGGTTTTTAAGAACCTTATTGGGCGTACTATGGAAGTCTATGTGGACGATATGCTGGTGAAGAGCCTCGAGAAATCTCAGCATATCTCGGATTTGAAAGAATGTTTTAACCTCCTCCGATCTTACAACATGTGCCTCAACCCCTCCAAATGTGCATTTGGAGTCACCTCAGGAAAGTTTCTGGGGTTCATGGTTACCCACCGAGGGATTGAGGCCAACCCGGAAAAGATCAAGATCCTAAGGGACATGCTACCCCTTAGAAATATCAAAGAAGTTCAGAGACTGAATGGAAGGATTGCAGCACTCTCTCGATTTCTATCTCGTTCGGGAGATAAATATTTGCCTTTCTTCAAGATCCTCAGAGGGGCTCGTAGCTCAAGATTCCAATGGACTGATAAATGCCAAGAAGCTTTTGAACAACTCCGGACTTATCTAGCCTCACCACCGCTACTCTCAAAGCCAATTCCAGGGGAAATTTTGTATATGTATATGGCCGTCTCTTCTCAAGCTATAAGTTCAGTCTTAGTTTGGATGGATGATTCGATTCAACGCTCATTCTATTACATCAGCAAGGTACTTTCAGATGTTGAAATGCGTTATCCATTGGCATACAAAACAGCCTTAGCATTAGTCTTCTCAGCCAGGAAGTTACGACCTTATTTTCAGGCGCACGCGATCAGGGTTTATACAAACCTACCACTGAAAAATATTCTTCAAAAACCCGAGGCATCCGGAAGATTGATCAAATGGTCAGTAGAACTTGGAGAGTTTGATATACAGTTCCTACCTAGACCTGACATCAAGTCACAGGTGCTTGCCAATTTTGTGGTCGAATGTACTAGCTACACCTTGGAGGAATTGCCTGATGTGTCTCCTTCCTCCTCCTGCTGGACATTGTATGTAGACGGAGCTTCTGGGAGTTCTGGTGCTGGCACTGGAATCTTATTAATCTCCCCACAGAAAGCCACACTCGAATACGGGCTTAGACTGAAGTTTCCAGCAACAAACAATGTTGCTGAATATGAAGCTTTAATTGCTGGATTGAGGCTTGCAATTGATTGCGAGGTCCAAAACTTAGTGGTTCACACTGATTCCCAATTGGTTGCTTCTCAAATAGAAGGGGAATTTGATACTCACAACCCACTTTTGGCTCAATACTGTCAGATAGTTAAAACCTTGTTGGCCCAAATAGCAAAGCATTAGGTTATCCATATCCTTCGAGAGCAAAACGTAAGGGCAGATTCACTCTCCAAGCTAGCAACTTCTACAACGGGAGATGTTTTCAAAAGAAAATTTATCGAGGAGATCCACTTCCCGAGCATACAAGTCTCATGGGTACTTCAATCAATAGAAGAATCAAAAGAAACTTCTTGGATCGACCCCATTCTTGCTCTCCTACAAGAAGGCTCTCTCCCTGAAGACCCAGCTATGGCAGTACGACTTCGGAGGCAAGCAGCCAACTTCACCATCATTAACGGAGAGTTATACAAACGATCTTTCACAGGGCCATACCTCAAATGTCTTCCTCCTTCGGAAGCAAACTATGCACTTCGCGAAGTACAGTCGGGCATTTGTGGGGAACATTTGGGTGGAAGGGCGCTAGCCCAAAAGGTCCTGAGACAAGGGTTCTACTGGCCGACGATAAAACAGGACGTATTAGAACTTGTACGAAAATGTAACAACTGTCAGTTGTATGCTAACCTCACTCATCTACCAGCCGTAGAGATATCGACATTACAGAGTCCCTGGCCTTTTGCCCAATGGGGGATCGACATAATTGGACCATTTTCTATAGCCACGGGACAGCGAAAATTCATCATATTGGCTGTCGATTATTTCACGAAGTGGGTAGAAGCAGAACCACTAGCAAAAATCACTGAAGCAAATGCCAAACAGTTTCTGTGGAAGAGCATAGTATGTCTCTTTGACATTCCTGCAAAAGTTATTACTGATAACGGAACACAGTTCACCGGAAGGGTCTTTACCACATTTTGTAAAGATCTCCACATTCATCTAGTACACACGGCTGTGGCTCATCCTCAGACTAATGGACAGACATAAGTCACTAATCGGACCATTCTGAGAGGACTGAAAACACGGCTGGAGAAGGCTGGGGGGCAATGGGCTGACGAGCTCCCAAACATCCTTTGGGCCTATCGTACGATAGCAAGGACTCCAACAGGAGAGACGTCGTATAACCTCTGCTTTGGTATAGAGGCTGTCATTCCAGTCGATATTGGAGTCCCCAGTCATAGAGTACAAACTTTCGACTCCAATGCCAACGACGAAAAACTCAGGCACAACCTAGACCTCCTTCCAGAAGTAAAAGACAGGACAATACTTAAGGTTGCTGCCTACCACCAAAGAATTGCCTGTCACTATAACAGAAGGATGAAGTCGCGACATATATCGGTAGGAGATTTGGTCCTACGCAGCATTGAGGCGACAGGCAAAGGCCCTCAACGAAACAAACTCTCCCCCCTCTGGGAAGGTCCGCACCTAGTAGCAGCTATGGTGAAGTCAGGGACTTTTAAATTAAAGGATGCTGAAGGGAAGATGCTTCCTCGAACTTGGAATATCGAGAACCTCCACAAATACTATCAGTAGAGCGTAATCGTGTCGTTTGTTTTAGAATGTTGTATGTCTTCAGTATTATGTGCTTACAGTACATGTCTTTAATCTCGAACTTTGTTTGTGATGTTTCTAGTTTCCTTCTCCCTTAAACTGTTTTCGGGAGCAATGTTCTTCGTTTAATGGTAGTAAATACTTTGTTAAGTTATGAACTTTAATATGTTTGAGCAGTAAATGATCATTGTTCAATCGTTAGTTGATCAATCCTAGGAGGATTCGATCCAACCTATTCCACTCAGGTTAACGTCATCGAGCAGGGCTCTGACACACAACCTCGGATAGGTCTTATATCCTTGGTGGATTCTTCCGGCCTCTTCCACACAGGTTAACGTCATCGAGAAGGGCTCTGACTCACAACCTCGGATAGTTCTTACATCCTTGGTGGATTCTCCCAACCTCTTCCATACAGGCTAACGTCATCGAGCAGGGCTCTGACTCACAACCTCGGATAGGTCTTACATCCTTGGTGGATTCTCCCAATCTCTTCCATACAGGTTAACGTCATCGAGCAGGGCTCTGACTCACAACCTCAGATAGGTCTTACATCTCTTATAGATTCTTTTAACCTCTTTCATACAGGTTGACGTCATCAAGCAAGGCTATGGCGTACAACTTAGAGTAAACCGCACATCCTTAGAGGATCATTCTAAACTTTTAAGCACAAGTTGGAAGACAAATACCTTAAGCAAACATGAATAAAATTTACTCATAATGAATAAATACACCAGAATATCTAAAGTCATATAACAACAGAACAATAATCAACTACTAAGTCAAAGTAGAAATCACACAACAGTACAAACATCAGGTACATCACAATCGCTAAAAAAGACAAACTAATACAGACAACAGGAACTAGAATACCTACTCAACATCTACTATCTCATCATCTGCATCAAGATCAAGGACCTTCTATAGATCACTCTCTACCTCATCACCATCATAGCCTGAAGGAAAGTCAGCTGAAGCCTGGCTAGGGGTCACCTCTTCGGCTGAAACTCCGGTCTTTCGCTGCATCAGGCGAATCCCCTTAAAGAAGCCTCTAATAAATCCATCCTCAGTACACTGTTGCTCCAAACCCTTCACCTCTATGGCATAGATGTGATCTCGGGCCTCCTCAACGTGATCCTGGACGATGGTCTTGAATGCTATGAACTTCTTGAAGTCTTCAATAACTCTTGAAGGTTCTAAGCTAGACAAGGCAGTCACCTTCTCAGCTATAATGGCCTGGGACTTCTTATCCTTCGCCTCAAGCTACACTATCTTCTCTTCAGAAACTTTCTGCTCCTTCAAAAGCCTGGTGATCGTCGCTTGAGCCTCCTCAAGATCTATCTGATGCCGATCTGCCTGCCGATTCTGAAGAGATACAGAGCGCATTGTATTGGCCAGCTCAATCCTGCAATCGCTTAACTCATCTTCAAGCACCTTCACCTCCTTAACCTTATGCTCATATTTCCGCTTGAACTCCCCCTGAAGATACTTAATCTTAACAAACTCACTGTTCCAATCATTAATTTTGATCCCAAGACGTGACAGCTGAAATAAAAAGAAAAGTTTATTTAGAAGTCATCTCAGAAGCAAATGAAATAAAAAATATTGGGAAATATTACTCACCAAATTATTGGTCTTGTTATGTCCGAGGCACTGGTGATTCATGACATCCTTAGGGATATGCAGCTTGGCTGGGGAAGAGTCAGGTAGGGTCTTGTTAGTGTTTGTCTCTTCCAACCTCTTCTTCTTCGACGCCTGGGGGTCGTCGCCTCTTGCCAGTCGTTTGGGAGCCGCCTTTGAAGTAGGGGCTGGGGGCTCAGGAATCCTGGATGTCGGCTTCAACTTCCTTGCATCAGACCTCCCAATATGAAATGAAATCCCAACCTTGAATAAGAACTCTTCTTCAGTGTATTTGCTCATATGACGAACCTCAAATAGAAGATGTTCGAGATCGGAAACCTTCAAGATTCTCATTATATCTTCCTCGCTGATATGGAGAGGGGATGGCAAATCCCTCATCTTCCCCCACTTCTCCATCAAGCCCCAGTCATTCTTCACAAAAAAGAAAGTATTAACCCAATTCTTTGAAGGATCGCGAGTACGCACATCCAACCATTTAGATCTAAAAGTCACACGCCCAGACGTATCGCTGGTGAACTTACCCATCCGTGAAAGGTGCTCCGGGGTCATAGTAGCTCCCCGATCCCGAAAGAGAGCAATCAATCCCATAGACACTGACATCGCTCTAAATGAAAGATGGAATAGGTTCACACCGCACCTTTATAAGACTTCGATCAGCTCAGTAGGAGGCGGAAAGAGTAAACCAGCCCGCAAGTGGGCCTCGAAAACGGTCACGTACCCATGAGGAGGAAGATTCGCCCGATCAGACATCCTCGGGACCATCGTCTTCACATTATTTGGGAAGTAATAATTCTTGCGAAAAAGGAATAGGAAGTCATTTGTAACAGTGGACGTTGTCTCATCCACCTCCCTATTTGGCCTCCGCTCGCCATCATGCGGTGCCACCGACGGGGTCTCCCCGGATCGCAGGATCTCTCGGTGGGGGGCGATCACCTGATATTTCTCTTAAAGGATGTAGGGGGAAAGAAGAAAATCTCTGGACTTCCTTGCCAAGAGAGGGGCCTCAGAAAACTGAGGGAAGGACTCAATAGAAAGGACAGAGGGAGATGGGGAAAGAAGAGAATCTCCGGACTTCCTTGCCAAGAGAGGGGCCTAAGAAAACTGAGGGAAGGCCTCAATAGAAAGGACAGAGGGAGATGAAGAAAGGAGAGAATCTCGGACTTCCTTGCCAAGAGAGGGGCCTCAGAAAACTCAGTGAAGGCCTCAATAGAAAGGACATAGGGAGATGAGAAGAAAGGAGGAGAAGAAGAGAAGAAAAAAGAAGAGAAGAAGAGAGGAGTGAATTTTCTTAAGGATCTAAGGCCCTATTTATAGGTTTTTGGGAGAAAGAAGAGAAGTTTCTAGAATTTTTTAATTTTTCAAAATTTTCTTAATTTTTCTGAATTTTTTCAGAATTTTTTTGAGATTTTTTGGAGATCAAACGGCTAAGATTAAAGGATTTTTTTGGAAGCGGGGCCACAGGCAAAAAAATATCATTCCAAAATGCATTTTAAGGCGGTGGCAGCCAAGAGAGACGGGCCAACGGTGCAGCCAAGGGTTGGCTGCAGGCGGGCCAAAGGAGGGCCCAGGCGGGCCGCACCGCGGGCCACAGGCGGGCCACCACGCGGGCCGCAGGAGCGACCCAGCGGCCCAGGCGGGCCGCCGCAGCGCGGGGCCGCAAACGCGCCCAGGCGGGCCGACCACGGGGGTCAGGCAGACCCGCTTGCGCGGGTCAGGCGAACCCACTTATGCGAGCCGCGGGTCAGGCGAACCCGACCTCTTGCTGGCGCGCGGGCCACGTGTTCCAGCGGGCCAACTTCCGACTGCGGCGCCGGCGCCGGCGGCCGGCCGGCCGTTCCGGCCGGTCCCGGCCGCCTAGCCCGTTTTTGGGCCCGATTTTCGTCCCGAAAACTCCGATTTCGACGTTTTTTAGGTCCCCGGACACGTTTTTCGATGTTCCGGACTCAATTTCGACACTTTCGGAGCTCAACGGGGCCTCTATGATCAAGTTTGAGCAAGCCATTAATTTTCGGAACGCATTTTTTGGCATTTTGGCCTACGCAATTGTCGACACTTATATTTTCAGACTCCTGGAGCTTCGACGTCCGAAAATAGGGGGACAACTGATACGTCATCACAAAATTAGCTTGATCGGGCGCGAATCTCGAGGCAAAAGCTAGTTGAAGACTTCAAAAATTAAATCCGGGAGCATATGAACTCCGATTTCAGCGAGCTTACAGTCAAACTGAGCGTCTCGAAAATACAAACTCAACAACGCCAAGATCAACCCAATCCGAGCCCAAATGAGTCCGAATCAAGGGCTCAAAGTGCTGTTGGAAGGTTCAAACAGCAATTTGAGTTATCAAACGGTCTCCGATTTTTACGAGCTTATACTCGAATCGAACGGCTCGACGAGACGAATCCAACGAGTCCAAGATAGCTGAATTCCGACATCATTAAGGCCTTCAAATGTCCAACGAACGGTGCACGATCGTAGGATTCAATATCGGCCGTCCATTTGACCACTCCCTATTCGCCCTTGATCTCACACCTATTTACGGACCATGCCACTCCAGAAAATCTATAAATAGAGCCCTCATTCTTCACAAAAGGGGATCCAAGCAAGAGAGAGAAGAAGAGAAGAGAAGGGAGAAGAGAAGGAAGGAGCTCCTCCTCGACAGCCGCCGGACCACCGTCAAGACCTCGCCGGACCACCGCAGGAACCTCGCCGGACCACCGCAGAACCTCGCCGGACCACCACCTTAAGGCCCGACGTTCAGTCCCTACGCTCTACTGGAGACCCGACGTCCTACTCAGGGCCCGCACTCAGTCCCTACGATCTGCCGAAGACCCGACATCCTACTCAGGGCTCAACATTCAGTCCTTACGTCCTGTCGAAGACTCAATGTCTTACTTAAGTAATTGATTGTAATTTGATCACCCCTGGAGGTGATTCAGTCCTTTGTAACAACTCAAAGTCTAGTGGAATCATTTTCAACTGGGCTAGGCCTCATGGTTTTTCCCTTTTTAGGGTTTTCCACGTAAAAAATCTTGTGTTCTCTGTGTGTGTGCTAGTTATACGTACAACGCTAAGACGTAGAATCAAGTCTCTATCGCCGTGTAATTTCTAGCCCGCAACACTACTTCTTTATACTAGCAAACTGATCCCATAAGCATTAAGAAAATAATTCCAAATAAAACCTTAATTAATTTTAAAAAAAAAAAACTTCTTATAGCTGCAGCTTTCTCAAACAAAATCACTTACAAAATGAATTTCTTGTCTTGCAGAATCATTCGATTCTCTCTATATAAGTTGGTAGCTGGAAGAAAATATGTTTAAGAAATTAATCTGCTATGATTCCGAGAGAGAATATCTGCACTTCGGTTTAATTAATTCTTATAATGTTTATACAGAACCAACGGTTTTTATTTTTAAATAAATTTGAGAGAGAAAAGAGAGGGATGTGTCATCGTTCTTCTCTCCAGCCGGCCATAGATGAGTATATATTTAACCTTACAAAAGTCCCCTTCAGCCCAACGTATAACCGCGTACATCCGTCTCCTCCATAGCAATGGAAGGAGAAGAGCAGGAGGAGCGTCACAATGAGACAGAACCACCGGAATCGGCCGGCGACGATGCAGGAACTTATGCTGGAGCAACTGCCGGAGCCGGCGCCGGCGCCGGCCGGTTCTACGAGTGCGTATTTTGCAAGAGAGGCTTTTCTACGGCGCAGGCCCTGGGTGGGCACATGAACATCCACCGGAGAGACAGGACCAAGCTTGGGCCCGCCCGCTCGTCTCCTCCGGGCCCAAGAAGGGCCGAGGAGGCCTACCACCCTTATTCCAGAGAACAACGGCGTACTTTACCTCAAGCTGTTGAGTCCAGCTCGTCGAACTATGCGGTTTACTTTCCGGGTTCGTCGTCGACATCTGGCAGTGGAGATAAAAGAGAGCTCGTGCTCGCCGGCGAAGAACTGCAATTGGGCTTGAGCGAGCCGGGACAAGAGACCAGGAAGGAGAAGGGGAAGGATGATCAGGTGGTCTCAGAGTATTTAGATTTGGAGCTTCGGCTTGGTCACAGCAAAGGGCATGAATCTTCATGAAATGGAGTAGAGTGATAGATTAGCATTCGATCGTTTTGCTGATTGGTTTCAATTTTCCGTTGTTTAATTGTGCGATCAAACAATGTGGATTGGACAGAAATTTTAGAAGAATTAATGTTCTTATAGGAGGATAAGAAGTTCACATAAAGGAAAGAAATGCATTTTTCATGAAGTTCAGTCAATACAGTTTGATAGCAGTAATCTTATCTTTCAATTGGCATGCAGTGAAGTTGTTTACATGGAAAATAAAATTGGAGGAGATACAGAAAAAAGTTTTGAAATTTTTTAATTTATTTTATGGAAAAGTCGAATGATTGTTTCATTATAAAATAAATTTATGATTTTGAAATTATCCTGCCTAATTTTTCTTATTAAGTAAGGGAACTAAATCTATGACATCCAAGTCTTGTAAAATCTGTCTTGTAAAATCAACTTACAAACAACAAATTAGCAGTTTCTTTATGAAAAGCTAATGAGCTAAAGAGAAGACTGATAGATACACAACTCTCCTTGCTCTATTGGTTGAGAGGTTAGGCTTCCAATTAAGAGGTCCAGGATTCGAGTCTATGTGTATGCGTTGTGTGTGTGAGTTTGCCTTAAATTGCCTAAATGTCCCAAAAAAAAAGACTGATAGATAGATGAGACTCATATATGACATTGCTTATGTATTTATTTAATCAGAAAATTTGATTTTTTTCATTATATATATTTTTAATCATATCTATTCTTTAGCAGCAGTTTTAATTCCTTTTAAAAGTATTGCTAAAACTTTTCTACATAAGCAGTTTCTAAACCGTTGCGAAAGTCTTTCCAGCAAACACAAATACAACAGATTTGTAGCGGTCTCTAAACCGTTGCAAATAATTTCGCAGATACTTAAACCACTACTATGTGATTTATTAGTAGTGATATATATACTATTTGGTAAGAATATTTGAGGCAATAGAGAGGGATTTATGTCATTGTTTTTTACGATAATCTCGCACACACAGATAAAAGCCATTCACAAGCTAGAAACACTAAAATATATACATAAAAAATTCGGGTTAGTTGCAATAGTCTACTATATAAATTAAGCTACAAAGATCCATTCTTCTTCTTAATTGAAAAAGTCGGTATTAGGGCTGCAAGCGAATCAAAAGTTCGACGAGCTACTCGTTGTTCGGTTCAATTAAAGCTCGTTTGTGATATTTTAACTAACTAAATAAATAAATTTGAACAACATTTTTAATGTCCGATCCTTCAATAAACAAGCTTAAACACAAATGTGTTCAGTTCATTTATGTTCACGAACAACATCATTTGAAGCTCGTGAACAAGCACGATAAAAGCTTGATTAGTGTTCGAGTTAGAACTCATGAATAAGCTCGATAAATAGATTCATATAGAGATTAAACATATTTTCATTTTAAATTGGCAACTAATTTTATTATAAATTTAATATCATTTTATTTTATACCTTCAGAAGAATGAATTCTTCATGAATAAGAGACATTTCATATTTGTTCATGTTTGCTAGATTGTTTCTTTAAGATGTTCATGAACAAATATAAGATGAATCATAGATTGTTTGTTCATAAACAAGCTCATTTAGTAGCTCGAAAATACTAGTTATGTATATATTTATGATCTTACTTATTTGATAACTCAAGAATACTCATTAGATTTGTTCGTGAACGTACTTGTTTGATAGTATAAAAAAATTCGCTTATATGTTCACGAACATAGCTCATCAAAGCTTGTTTTTAAAAGCTCGATGAGCACTAAACGAACCGGACATGAACTGAACATGAACACCATTAATTTAAACGAACCAAACATGAACACAAACAATAAAGCTCGAATCAACCACGAACCGAACTTGAACAAGCTAATAATAAACGAACTCAAACATGAACACTCACATTCTTGGCTCGGTTTGATTCGTTTACAACCCTAGGCGGTATCAAATACTAGCTTGATCTTCTGTGAATAAATTAAAAATGTTAGAAAATATTGAAGGATGACGACGACAATCAAGTGACTGTAATCAGGTAGCAACAATTTAACTAAAATGATTAAATGTCAAATGGTCTTTGCACTTAATTTCAGATGTTTAATACTAAAATATTGCATCAAGATTCAAATTTAATCATATGAATCTTGATTATCTAATAAAATGCAATAAATTATTATTACTAGATGCCACCTAAAAAAAAGATAAAATATTTCAAGGATATAATATTCACGCCATGAAGAATCTAATGGTGCTAAAGAGAACTAGCTAGTCATGAAAATTTGAAGCTAAAATTAATACCCCAAATAAAAATATAAATATTATTCAAATTTAAAGACCTAAATCTAAATTGGAGAGAGAAAATAATATTACTAAGTAGAAATATTATTATTTTAAATTTTAATGATATCACCAAAAAGAAAAGATTTTATGACCTTTATAGAAAGGGACACCAAGATAAGACATGTAGTTTTTCATGTTTAGATTTAATGACCATATTAATTGAAGGAGAAAATCTGATGAGGACGAATTTATTTTGAACAAAGAAGACAGATTTATCCACACTAATAACTTAGCCATAACACTTTTCATGCTCCTTCTGAGAAGATATAATTTTCTTCAAAAAGTTACGACAACCTTTCTTACATGATAACTTCAGAGTAAAAGTATGTATGATTTCTTACATGATAAGAATATCATATATTAAATTTTTATCTTTAATAAACTCACTTTTTTTATAATATATAATTTTATGAGGGATTAATTAAGTCCATTGGCCATAATTAATCTTGGACAAAATCATATTAAAGATATTGCAAAATCTATTGAGTCTAGCTAGTGTTACACTTGGTACGGCTGGTGTGGCACATTCTGATTGGCCTCCGGACGATGTTTTTTTACGTCCAGCTTCCGCACAAAATAATTTCTCCCGTCTAGCTAGTGTTACACTTCAAAAGTTACTGAAGATGGCTTCAATCCATAAATAAATTTTATTAACGATTTGGATTGTCAATAATTTTTTTATTTGGAGAATTTTCTTTCTACCGAAACAAACATCCCAAAATCTCAATGAAACAAATTATCCAAAACTCACAGCCACAACGCCCCAAACGTCATATCCAACGAAAGATAGTCGGAAAAAATGGAAAAAGAAGGCCTCCCATATTAATATTATAGTACCAACAGGCCTGCGTCAAACCGTTCAAAGCAGTTTAATTCTTTTTTTTTTTTTTTGGAAAATTTAAGGGCAGATTCCAGATTTCATTAAAAGTACTTGGTTGAGAACGCAATGTTGAGAAGCAGATTAATGCGGTCCAAACAGTTTTGGATATTCTTTTATAACGTTATTGGCTAGCTAGAGCAAACTAAGGATTTTGTACTTTTCTTGCAGGAATTTTGTACGTAATAATGATTAAAATAATCATATCAAAATTGTGAGCCGGTGGAATAGAACTACTGCTGATTAGAAGAGAGAAAAGATAACTCGATATGCTAATTGAAAATTTATTTTCGCTGAGATGTTTGACAGAGCTTTTACCACAACAAAAATATAAGAAGGGGATGGGGGAGGGATGGGAGATTGTAGTTAACTGCAGAAGTTGATAGAAATATAGCGTTAATTGTTTTATTTTTTATAACAATATCATTCCATTTGTCGTGATTGGCCCAGAATTGTGAAGCTTTTTATGTTACCGCAACAAAAATAAAGATTGCTGTTCTGAATAGCTCTCTTCTATTATTTCCTCGCTCTCCCAAGAAGCTCAAGGAGCTTCGTCTTCCTCTTCTTCTCTTCGAAGACCCTAACACCATCATTTGGTACAAGTCAAAGTTAAAATCAATTCAAAAGCTCTTCCATCCTAAGTATTTCTTCAACAAATCACACGAGTCAATGATCATCACCACAAAAGAGATGATGGGATGGGCTAGAAAGAGAAATAAAACAATGAGAACAAGAATTTGGTATTGTAATTTTCTTTTTGGGATATTTAGGTCACTTAAGACAGATTCATACACATAATGCATACACAAGACTCGAATTCAATTAAGACAGGCTCCTAACCAACATATCAAGATGAGCTGTGTGTGATATTGTAATTAGTACATGTTGTGTGGTCATGTTCTATTAGTTCAAACGTAGCTTAAACCCCTGCAAGGGCTGTATGACTGTTGTGAAAGCTATCATTCGTTCATTCTTGTATTTGGTAGATACTATAACGGTATAATATTCATGACAGCTTACATAAAGATGTTATTTTTTGATATATGTTCACGGCTGAGTCTTCCGAGAACTTTTCCTTCTCAATAATGTTAATCTGCAAGCACATCACTTTTCACCACATAAGACGAAGAGAAGGTCCAGTACTCCAGTTTAACACTGGAGTTTCCACGTCGGAAAGTCGAAGGACTGTGGGACTTCTGATTGCAGTGGCTCTACTTGTTTAAAATATTAAATGAAAACCAGCCTTTGGTGGAAAGATTTTTTTATTATATTTCATGGAAAGATTATTATTAATTTGCTAAGTGCGATAAAATACCCTCCCTTTCCTTGCAGAATACTTAAACCATCTTGTTAAATAGACGTACATCTGGAGGCTTCAAGACTTCTACTGTATATGAATTGAGATCTCTTCATAACAACTAATGCTGAAACTTTTTGACAAATGGAGCTAAGTTTTAGTTTGTCAGAACTTTATTTTAACGAGTAAATGAAAAAGATTATTCCATTTTGCATTAGTGTTTGCATTCTATTTTATTGTGTTGTGCTATGTTGTTATTATCTAAACAGTTGTAAGATTTATTACTGTTTGGTAAAAAATTATTATGGATATGGATTGATGCATGTATGTTGACTGAAATGGCAAAATGAATATCATTATAAAATTTATGTAATTAAGCTATAAAATTTTAATTTTGATTAAGATTTAGGCTTTGTTTGAGACTGCTTTCTAAAACAATTTTTTAGTATAAAATTTTCTAATTTTAAAAAAAGTTTATGCTATAATTCTATTTTATAATGCATTAAGAGAAGCATTACACCACCGACATTTTCTTTAAAGGAAATTCCGTCGGCCTACCCTCATGTGTAGAGTTTTATATTTTAAGAGTTAACTTATATTCATTATAATGTTAACAACCAAGCTTTCTTGCTTACATGCAAATATTATCTTTTTTCTTATGCAATGTAAGTTAATATCATGTACGAAAGACAAAATTATATAAATACAGGAAAATCTATTAAATTTGTATACTATGCATTTATTATATCTTTCAATTTACAAAAAAAAAATTAATATGTTTTGGTCAAAATGATCATATTAGATTTTCATATACCAAAAGTTATGTGATGAAATATTTAACAATACAAACTTATCCTCATTTTTTGATAATGAAAATATAAATTTGATTAGAAAAGTATAAAAAATACAAAATTATTGAAATCAGATATATGATAATTATTTCTTACAACGAGCGAGACAAATAAATTTCCTAATATGACCAACTGTTAAAAATCATTCCGCGACCTCCAAATACTAAATTTATTTTTCTCTCCCCTCTCTTAAATTCCCTAGAACATCTATGTTAGCCAACTTAAGAAGATTAAATGGCTTTTAATAGATTAAGATATTTAAATAAAATAATAATAATAATAATAATATATTAATATAATAATTAATGTAGTTATATTTTAGTATAAAATTCATATAAATCATTTTAAGACTTCAAAAATAAATAAAAAAATTCATAAATTAGCTCATTTTATTTAGAAAATACTTGTAAAATCGATTTATAAAATGGACACCTGAAGGTCCTAAAATTCTAACTTGTATCGATATGTATTAATTTCTTAATGATTTCCACCAATACTCAAAAATTATGAAAATAACTAACATGATTTAAGTATAATAATTTATATCCTATGGTGAATACAGTTTTTAAATTTGATTGGTAATGACTCTTTAAAAAATTTATTTGTTTAGGTCATACATGTTATTATAGTAAATGTATTCGTATTCATTAATAGTAACCATGATCCCTAATATCATCATCAATACATTATCAATATAGTAAGCAATATTAATATTATGTATGAATATCCATCTTAGTATTAGTAACAATAGCAGTATTTATATCAGTATCAGTTATAATAATAGTATAGTATATCGATAATAAGTCATCATTAAGTGTGACCAGTGTCAATACAGGCAGAATATCAAATATTCAAAGGAGTATATCTTCATCTTGCTCTTGCACTTATATCTCCAAATCAGCCACCTCTTATAACTTCAATAACTGTACTTCTTATAACTCATCTTTAATCACATGACAGTCACATCAACTCCTTAGAACTCCCAAACAAAATTTAGCTTCTTATGACTCCCAATCAGTAATTTTTGAGGGTATCATTTGAGTTTATCATATCATATATATATGATAATAGTTAGTATATCATTATTTATGAATGCAGTATCACATCCCAGTTCATATTAACCATTTCAGCATACTATATATTTCATATTATCATATCAAATCATAGTACATCGCTTTTTAAATCTTTTTCATTATACATTTTCTACCCATTTTATATCAAATATTGATAGACATATTTAATAAATGAAAATATGATAAAAATATATTAAATCATTCAAAATAATATAATCTATAACATATCAAAAATTAGATGATAAAAGCTTATGAAATTAGATAATAATGCATTTTTGATAGATTTAGAAGAGATAAAATTCATAGAAATGAAAATTATAGATAACATAAGCAAGATGATATTTACTTACTATGAATAAAATAATTTTATAACAGGAACGAAAATAAAAAAACCCCAACAATCTTTTTCTTCTTTCTTCTTCTTCTTCTCCTCTCTTACTCTCCCCTCCCCTTCTCCCTTCTCTCCTTATTCTTCTTTGCTTTCCTTCCTGGCTAAGCAAGAGGCATTGGCAAGGGGTGAGGCTATATATCAAGTGCCACATTGCTGCGAATCAGCGTTATGTCGATTAAAACTTATATCAGGTAATGCAATTCAGAATGTTTGCAAGATTTGGAGAGATTGATTTTCAGCTCAGAAAATATAGCAATTAAACAGATTCTAAGTTCACCATTAGCAATAAAATGCAGAGCTTAGAAAGAATTTAAGGGAAAAAAGAACGCATAAAACAAGAGAAAGACGGTATAACAAGTAGCAATGAAATTATTGATCATGTTGAATACAGATCTAGTGGACAACATTTTATGGCAGGTGCAGAAGCAGTTCTGCTTTAATAAAAAAACACTCAAATCACAAGGGAAAAAAACCATAAAAACAAATAAATAAATAAGCGAGAGTAGTAATTAAGACCCTCAACTCGAATATTACTTTCCTGCATGATCACTGATAGTCAATCAAGGCCTTAAAATTTTCATTAGCCTCAGCATTAGCGACCAAATCCTTCACCCTGCCAGGGCGCAACAGCGGCTTGATATCCTCCAAGACCCTGAAGATATGCACCTTCATATGTTTCTTCTTTATGAGCTCAAAAACACAGACATCATCGCTTTCTAGATTATTGCCTACAGCAAATTTGCCCCAACCACCACTTAGAGCTGGGCGTTTTGAGAATATATATCTAACTGCCCATTGCTGCTTGTTTGGGTCATGAAGGAATAACTCTCCATTATAATCAGGAAGATGCTTGAAAGGGAATGGACCTGGAAGAGCCTGATTGAAATTTGGAGGCAAGAAGTTTACATGAGGAATGTATTCCATTTTGTATAGTTTACTTGTGAAGAGTTGACTATAGCATTATGTCAAGGAAAAAGAAATGAAACATAAGGAAGCCCCGCCCAACCTAGAGAACAATTATTGAAAAAGAAAACCAGGAAGCTGCACGGCTTTCTTAATGTTTTTTAAAGCATATTTTTATTACAAAAATTAAAATTTTTGTAGTAAAAAGCTACTTTAAGGAGTAAAAAAGCCGTCCCAGACGAACCCTAAATCAAACAAATCTTGTTGTAGAACTATACTTGTTAAATGACTTCACCAAAAAGAAAAAAAGGATATAAAAGTTATATAGTGCTATAGTACATTATGCTCCTTTTCAATCAAATATACAAGCAACAATATACATGCATTTTCTGAAAATATGAGCATCTGACAGAGGAAGGGCCTCGAGGAGACGATGTGTAGCCTCTAGTGTAACCTTAATATTCTGGTTCGAGCGAAAAAAAAAAAAAAAACCTCTTTGCAAAATATGGAGGTAAAGTTAAGTATATGACCACTTCTCCATAACCTGCATTAATGGAAACGCCATGCAATAGATGCACTCTTCTAAAAGTACACGTATGGCTATTGCAAATAAGTTACAAAAGCATTTCCTTATGACTTTATTCCATGGATTTTAATTTCAAGATAAGTATATGGGGAAAAATGATCAAGTTCAGGTAAGTTATGGCATTTCATATGTTAATCCAGGAGCCCACCTATAACACATAGGTTGTTTTCTCCAAGCAAGAAAAACTAAAAGAAGACTTTTATTATGCGCACAAGCTTATACAAGCAACTTCATCAGTGTCCTATAAAAATTTCACCAAGCCTCCTTATGGAATCCTGGTAGTTCATTTGCAACTGTAGTGGAATATCCCTTGAAAGATATCCCATATCTATATTTTATTTCATTAAATATTTATTGATTTTTTTTTTGTTTTTAAGGAAGACCGTTGTGATGTTTGTATTAGAGGAATTAAGGTTATAATTCTCCACAATCAAATCATAATAAAATCTGCATAAATGGCAATAGAATATAGCCATCAATTGAACGAGCCTCTATAAAATTCTTGTTGTTTTTGTATATTAATCTTCTTTTCTATTTTTTTGCACTATGTTTGCATATATTTCACTTATTTCCTAACACATGAGATTTAGAAAGGTTGATGTACGCAATTATACTTTTGCTTATACGTAAAGGACGCTTTAAAGACTTGAGGCATATCCTCCAAATCATATCTAAACATTGCACCAGGCCTGCACTAGATGTATCATGAAAAGTTAAAGCTTATACAAACACTTAATCAACATCCAACCTTTTAATTATCAATAAGAATAATCACGGTTATCGATAACTTCTATGGCTAGTATCACCATTCATATGGTATCCCACCATTCACATCATCACACATAGCTTGGTTTGAGTTTTATTTTAGAGTTCTTAGCAAAATATTAGGACTTTAACATAATCTTATCACTCCTAATTTGATTTATAACATGGTCATATTTGGACTTTACTTTTGCCGTGGTTAAATTTTGTAGTTGTAGTTACACCTCTTTTGAAGTAGTGGTTGCATCTCAGGAAAACCAATCAAAGTGCATATGCAACATTTCTCAGACTTTAGACTCTGCAACGGGCAATCTGGCTCACGTTAAAAAGCCCAATCAAACTTGTATCTGCGTTGAGTGAGCAACTTAGGCTTCGTTTGGGATAACTTTCTTGTTGCTTCTTAAAGCAACTCTCTAGCATAAAAATTTTAATTTTTTTACTAAAAAACTGTTTTAAGAAGCAATAAAAAAAGTTATCCCAAACTAAGCCTTAGTCTTGTGAACCCTGCTGGCGTGAAAGGCAGAGAGAAGATGATGGAACAAGAAAATAGAAAAAGCTGAATTGTATTCATATATAAGATGCAGTACAGGCAGCCTATTTATAGATGAAGAAATATAAAATGAGCTAGGAAATAGTATAACATAAAGTGTGCCACATACGTTAAATATGTATGCTAACAGGCCCCCTCAAATTAATCATTCATCTCATGAAGATCCGTGAATCGAGCCGACGGGAGAGGCTTTGTCATAATATCTACGATCTGATCGGTGGTGTTTAAATGTACAATGGAGATGGCCCCAGAGTTGAGATGTTCCCGGATGAAATGGTAATCTATCTCGATGTGCTTTGTTCTTGCGTGAAAGACCAGATTGTGCGCGAGAGCGATGGCGGAGGTGTTGTCACAGTGGATGGTTGTGGAATTGTGTTGTGGAAGATGAAGTTCAATGGCTAGACGATGGAGCCAGAGAACGTCTGAAGTGGCGGAAGCGAGGGAGTGGTATTCTGCTTCAGTGGAGGAGCGTGCGACGGTTGTTTGTTTCTTGATTGACCAATTTACGAGGTTAGAACCGAGGAAGGTACAATAGCCGGAGATGATTTCCTATCGGTGGAGTCCACTGCCCAGTAGGCGTCCACATAGGTGCGGAGTTGAAGATCTCCTGGTGTAATCGGTAGACCAAATTGAGGTGTGCCTTTTATATAGCGAAGGATCCGCTTGATGGCTTTGAAGTGGGAGACCTTTGGTTTCGTGCATGTGTTGGCAGACATGGTTTGTTGCGAATGCTATGTCGTAATGGAGAGATATTGAAGTGAGCCAGCTAATTCGCGATACAGCTGTGGGTCGGTGTAGAGTTGATCCATGGCGGAGCTGATTTTGGTTGATGTGGGTAACGATGTGGGGGCATATTTGAAGTCAATAAATCCGACAGTTTTGAGGAGATTTTCGGCGTAGTGTTGTTGATGTAGGAAGTAGCCATTGGACGTTCGGTGAACTTGAATTCCAAGTAACAAAGAAACCTCATCGAGTTGTTTGAGTTTCAATTGGGAATGGAGTTGTTGAATGAGGTTTTGTATGGAAGCATCATCATTACATGTAAGTAAGATATCGTCCACATATATAAGAAAGTATAATCGTACATTGTTTTGATCAAACAGAAGAAGTGAAGGATCGGAACGGCTGAACCTGAAACCGAAGGTCTGAAGGAAATTTGTGAGTTTCTGAAAAAATTGCCGAGGAGCTAGTTTGAGGCCATAGAGGGACTTGTGAAGTTTGCAAACGTAGTCGGGATGTTATGAGTCGGCTAATCCAAGTGGTTGTGTCATGTATATGCCTTCTTGAAGATCCCCGCGAAGGAATGCGTTGGGCACATCCATTTGACGAATTTGCCAATCATTGTGTAAAGCGAGACTGAGAAAAATCCGAATGGTGGACATTTTTGCCACTGGACTGAAGGTTTCATGATAGTTGATTCCGAATTCCTGAGAGAATCCCTGAGTGACGAGCCAAGCTTTGTGTTTGTCAATGTTACCTGTAGGTAGAAATTTAGTTTTGAAAGTCCACTTGCAACCTAAAATTGGTTTATTATTGGGAGGCGGAACGAGTGACCAAGTTCCTTGCTGTTGGAGAGCGAGAAATTCGGTGGACATGGCCGAACACCAGTGAGAATGTTTGGTCGCTTGATTGCACGAGTTTGGAATGTCTTGTGACGGCGTGGTGGTAAGTAGGTCAAAAAATTGTTTGGGCTTGGCAATGCCCGATTTGGATCGGGTCTTCATTGGGTGAGATTGTCTGATGGGAGATGAATTTGAGACGACTTCAGGTTGAATGGTTGGTTCCTCGTGAGATCTTAGATGCTGGGACGTTGTGTTGCTATTCACGGATGAGGGTGGACAAGTGGATGGAGTGATTTGCTGTTGAAGGGTGGAGGTGGGAACCAGCAAATGTAGTGATTGAAAAGGTTCAAAGGATGTAGTGGTGGGAGGAGTGTGCTTGAATGGGAAATTATGCTCATAGAAAACAACGTGCCGTGAGATATAGATTTGTTTGTGTGCATGTCGAGACACATGTATCCTTTGTGAGAGGACGAGTAGCCTACGAATACGCATTCCTGAGAGCGCGGAGCCAGTTTGTTTGGTGCGTAAAGGACGAAGCCAAGGGAAACACAAGCAGACAAAGGTTCTAAGCTGCGTGTAATCCGAAGTTTTGTCGTGCAATTTTTTATAGGGAGTAAGAAGGGAGAGAGTCTTGGACGGAAGACGATTGATTAAATAATTTGTTGTGGTGAGGGATTTGGCCCAGAAAGAGTTGGGAAGGTTGGACGCGTGCAAAAGGGTGCGGGCTATGTTGCACCGATACGGATACGGTGACACGGATACGACACGATACGGATACGAGATATGACAATTCTTAAAAATATAGGATACGGGTACGGCGCGGACACGGCATTATAATTTATAATCATACATAAAAATTAAGAAATCAATTAAAGCATAATATTTGAACAAAAAAAATGACAACAACATCATTTGTAGCCTTGTAGCTTATAATATCAAAATATAAGTAAGCATTAAATGTCTAGTACAACAACAAAAGCATAAACATAAATTATCTAGCACATGAAGTTTCAACTATTCAATAGAATGAATGATATAATTATCTTCTTCATTGGTTTGTCTTTGAACTTCTATATCATCTTTAATAAATATCATAGCTTCTAATTCAAGCTCATCAAGTGAAATATTAGTAATTTTTAATATTTTCATATCATCAAGAGACTCAAATCAATCTCAGAAATGAGAGAATTTTGCTCGCAACCACGGAAGTAAATATGACACATCTTTTTTTCGGATTTCTTTTTGTTTTTAAACGGACACGCGTAACGGATACGTGTGTCCTTTTGAAATTAAATAATATTTTAATTGGATATGGCTTTGGCATATCCGACACGTATCGGTGAAGTATTGGAGGCGTATCCGTGTATCCGTGTATCGGATACAGCACGCCTTCATAAATAGGTGTATCGGTGCAACATAGGGTGCGGGTTAGATCTAGAAGATGGCGGTGCTTACGTTCTACAAGACCATTTTGTTCGGGAGTGTGCGTGCAGCTTATGTGGTGGCTGATTCCATTTTCAGATAAAAAGGTGTTGAAGTCATGATTGATCATTGATGTATTCTCCTCCTCCGTCGGTTCATAGAATTTTGGGTTGAGTTTAAAATTGATTCTTGATTAAAGCACATAGTTGTTTGAATTTTGAAAAGGTTTCGATCTTGGAGTTTAGGAGACAAAGCCAAGAGTATCTTGCGAAATCATCAATAAAGAGCGCGTAATATTTAAAACCAGAAAAAGATTGCCGAGGGGCTGGACCCCAGACGTCAGAATGTAAAATTTTGAATGGTTTATGGTTGCCTGTGACTTTTTGCCACACTACAGGAGATAAAAACGAGTGAGGGGGAAGAGGTACATAGTGTTGGGATATGTTTGGAGAGAGTAGGAAGTAAGCCGTTGTGAGGGTGCCCGAGACGAGCATGACAGAGAGAATTTGATGCGGTGGAAGCCTGAAATGCGGTGTGGGTGGCCTGTTGAGGTCTGTGGAGCTGGTAAAGACCGTTACGCAGAAGAGCGTGATTGTCCCGAAGATCCTTAATGCAAAAACCTTTCATGTCAAAACAGACAGAGACTAGATTGTCAGTCGTTAGTTTGGAAATTGACAGGAAATTGTTGGATAAGAGGGGAACATGAAGAATGTTATTTAATTGAAGCTTACTAGCCGAGTCAAGGAGTGGCAGGAGATCGCGGCCCAAGTTGTGAATGGGAAGTGTTGCCATTTGCAACAGAAATCGAGTCGGCACCTTTATAGATGGAGGAGTGTTGAAGATTGGCGAGATCGGGTGTAGTGAGTAGAAGCACCCGAGTCCAAGATCCAGTCCGAGGAAGGTGCAGCTTGCGATTGTGAAAGAAACGCTCGAGGAGGAGGTTGGGTGGTCGGAGCGTATTTAAAATTACACTCGTGCCAACAATTTAGAGCGAGGTGTCCTGTTTTGCTGCAAATTTGGCAAATGGGCTGATCGGCGGAGGAAGAGGTTGGTGTGGTCGGAGACTAGGAAATTGAAGACCAATGAGCAGAAGAATTCCTATTTCTTGAGGATCTCATGTTGTCTTGCCACAATAGTAATTTGATCGGTTGGCTTGAAGAGCCACCGGATTCTAACAGAGCTCGAGTCATGTTGTTGTTCGTTTTGAAGATTTATTTCTTCGCTACACAACATGGTGTAAAGAATATCAAGGTCGATTGGATTGAGAGAAGTTCTTATGGCTGTTTTGAACGAATTGTAGGAAGGTGGAAGGCCGTTCAGGATGTATAGAATGACATCTTAAGTGTCGATCTTGGAGCTGGCAGAGGCGATGTTGTCCACGAGAAGTTTGATATGGGCAAGATATTGCTGCATAGATTGATCCTTCATTTGCAGTTGATGGAGTTCATGCTTCAGTTGTATGACCCGTGACCGGCTTGTGGGTTGCAGCCATTTTTCAAGAACGGCCCAGATTTCTTGAGCCGAGGAGGAATACATAACGTATGGGGAGGATGGAGGGGGAGATAGAAGATAGTAGAGCAGAGATTAGGTTCCTATCTGTTAGAATCCATAGATGAAAATCGGGATTGGAGGAGTCAGTCGATCGGGGGGTTTCACAGGTGAGATGTCCGGCGAATCAGTTGGCGGTGAAGTGTTGGAGGAGTTGAAGTCGCCAAATGGCATAAGTGTCAGCGGTGAGTTGGGTGGGAACCAAGTTCTTGAGGTTTGAGATCAGGAACTTCAAAGCGGGGGGAACGATGAACTGAGAGAGAGCTGTAGACGTTGTGGATTGAGACGGACGAGATGCTGAGGAATCTTGTTCTGCCATGGATGTGGCTCTGATACCATGTGAACCTTGCTGGCGTGAAAGGCAGAGAGAAGAGGACGGAATAAGAAAATAGAAAAAGCTGAATTGTATTCATATAAAAGATGCAGTACATGCAGCCTATTTATAGATAAAAAAATATAAAATGAGCTAGGAAATAGTATAACATAAAGTGTGCCACATACATTAAATATGTATGCTAGCAAGACTAAAAACTGAAGACGACAGAAAAGCATTTTAATTATGAATTACTAACATGTTACCCTAATAATCTCATCCGTACCATGGCTGATCACTACTTCGGCTTCGTTTGGGATGGCTTTCTTTCTAGTTCTTAAAGCAACTTTCTAGTAGAAAAAATTTATTTTTTGTACTAGAAAGCTGCTTTAACTTTTAAGAAACAGTAAGAAAGCCTTCCCAAACGAAGCCTTCATTCTTCCCCAAAGTAGTATTATCCACAGTTGTACCATACTAAAGCTGCTGCCACAAATCAACTGCTTTTCAACTATTTCACAGTGGTTGTCACAAGTGGCTAGGCCTATAAGTGAACTACTGCACCTGATGAACAGGTTAAAACTTGTTTGTAAAATGCTCATTTATTTACATCATTGAATGAGCTTGAACAATGACTTGTTTATTTATTTATGTTCATAAACATACTGTTGTTTGACACTTACCTCACTAAGAATTTGACTGAATGCTCATTTAACAATAACTTAATTACTTATTTGATGATTGATACTATGTCTTTGTATTAATTTTCATTTATTTTATACACTTTAAAAATTATATATTACTCTTTAAATTTGAATTAGTAATATATAATAAACAGCTCTAGATGTGAATTTAAACATTTTCTTATTACTCATTAAAATTTCACCAAACAACTTAAATAATACCATATGATTATTTCAATTTTAATTAAAATCTATAAATCCAATTATTATTAGTAATTAGGCTAAATATGTAAATCCTTAGCATCAAACATTTAATTAATTAGACCTAAGTAAAGTTCAATTACGGCTCAAACGCAATAAAAAAATAAAAAAACAAGCTTGAGCAAGGTAGTACTTAGCTCGACAAGCTTAATTTTCAATCATTCACTCAATAAGAAAAGAAACACGAACAAACAAGATAAAATTGTCCTCTTTCGGGAGGACCTTCTCTCCCAAATCCTAGACACCTTAACCCTAACCCTAGGGTAAATCAACTACTTAAAGAAAACAAACAATAGCAAGTACCCAAACAGCCCTTCTCTAACTCCCTCCCAAATCTGTCATAGTTCTTTAATTATTTCCCTCCCAAAGCAGCCTCAAATCTGCTCCAAAATCCTCCCTCTTCAATAAGAAAACATTTTCTAATTAATCCCCTCAAATAAGCCTCCAAATCTGCACTCTTCAATTAGAAAATATTTTCTAATTAATCCCCTCCAAATCAACCCCTAAATCTGCCCTTTTTAATTAGGAAATATCTCCTAATTAATCCCTTTTGATTAAGAACATTCCTAAACAACTCCCACTCGATTAGGAACTTCCTAATTCCCTCCCAATCAAATCGGCAGGTCTACCAATACTCCCCTCCCAAAGTGCCACCTTGTTCTCAAGGTAGAACGAAGGAAACTGCTGCTAAAACAATGTACTAATAGCACTAGACTGAAAAAAAGGATTGTCACTCGGTCGAATGATCCATGCCTTCAGCATCTCCCTGATCAATCTCTCAATTTCATCCTTCTGGAGTTGGAGAGAACGGTACGAACATACTGTGATATGTGAGACTCCTCCCTTCAAAATGATAACATGCTCGTGTTCGTGCAAAGGAGGCAACACTTGAACCGGCTGGAACACCTTTCGATATTGTTGTAAGAGTGGCTAAATCATGTTTGGTGCTTCTATCTTCTCTTCATCTTCTTCTCCTTCCAAACTCTGCAGCTCCAAGCCTCCACTAGAAATTCAACTCTTTCACCTTTTCTCATCCCTAGTAGTAGCTCTAAAGGTGGCATCTGCTCTTTTTCCCATAAAATTTTCATCTCCCCATCATCTCTCATCGTCCCTATATTATGGTTTCCCCACGTCCTTATTCGGTGAATGGTGCCCTTGCCTCTGATGTTGTCGGTTGAGTGTAAAGCGACAATATTTTCTTCATCATGTCCTCTAGGTTAAAAAGTCTTCCTTCCATCGCCGAAAAGTGCTCATTCAACAATCCCACATCCGTTTGCAGTTGTCCTAATTCCCCCTCCAACTTTTCTCCCAACGCTTCAAATCTTTTCCCGATCATTCGTCCCAAGAAATCTCTGGGTAGTGTCTTATCTTAAAACCCAATCTGCCTTCTGAAAATTCCCCCGGAACCTAATCTCATTAAAACTCTCTACCGTCATCATCACACTTTTAAAAAAAATATAGAAGGATGATGCAAAGAGGCCGGGAACACTCATAAAATGGAAATGTTCGGAGCCCACACTAGAATGCACCACATCAATAGTATCGAGCTGCGATATCGAGCAAAGAAGTGATGTGACATATTATGGTTGGTCTCTGTACAATGTTCGGCGTACACACAGAATAATTAATCTCATTTGAGACAGTTTTCTTATAGTTTTTAAAAGCAAAAACTTTTGTCGGGTAATGCAATTCAGAATGTTAGCAAGATATGGAGAAATTGATTTTCAGCTCAGAAAATATAGCAATCAAACAGATTCTAAGTTCTCCATTAACAATAAAATGCAGAGCTTGGAAAGAATTTAAGGGAAAAAAGAACGCATAAAACATGAAAAAGAGAGTATAACAATTAGCAATGAAATAATTGAGCATGTTGAATACAGATCTAGTGGACAACATTTTATGGCAGGTGCAGAAGCAGTTCTGCTTTAATAAAAAACACTCAAATCACAAGGGGAAAAAACCATAAAAACAAATAAATAAATAAGGAGTAGTAATTAACACCCTCAACTCGAATATTACTTTCCTGCAGGATCACTGATAGTCAATCAAGGCCTTAAAATTTCCATTAGCCTCATCATTAGCGACCAAATCCTTCACCTGGCCAGGGCGCAACAGCGGCTTGATATCCTCCAAGACCCTGAAGATATGCACCTTCATATGTTTCTTTTTTATGAGCTCAAAAATACAGACATCATCGGTTTCTAGATTATTGCCTACAGCAAATTTGCCCCAACCACCACTTAGAGCTGGTCGTTTTGAGAATATATATCTAACTGCCCATTGCTGCTTGTTTGGGTCATGAAGGAATAACTCTCCATTATAATCAGGAAGATGCTTGAAAGGGAATGGACCTGGAAGAGTCTGATTGAAATTTGGAGGCAAGAAGTTTACATGAGGAATGTATTCCATTTTGTATAGTTGTAAATGAGCAATAATTATACTTGTGAAGAGTTTGACTATAGCATTATGTCAAGGAAAAAGAAATGAAACATATGGAAACCCCGCCCATCCTAGAGAACCATTGTTGAAAAAGAAAATCGGAAAACTGCATTGAATCTAAATCAAATCTTGTTGTAGACTTAGGCTTCGTTTGGGACAGCTTTCTTACTGCTTCATAAAGCATTTTTCTAGTATAAAAATTAATTTATTGATACTAAAAAGCTACTTTAAGAAGCAGTAAGAAAGCCGTCCCGAACGAAGCCTTATACTTGCTAATTGACTTCACCAAAAAGAAACAAAAGATATCAAAGTTATATAGTGCTATAGTACATTATGCTCTTTTTCAATCAAATATAGAAACAATAATATACATGCATTTTCTGAAAATATGAGCATCTGACAGAGGAAGGGCCTCGAGGAGACGTTGCGTAGCCTCTAGTGTAACCTTAATATTCTGGTTCGAGCGAAAAAAAAAAACTCTTTGCAAAATATGGAGGTAAAGTTAAGTATATGACCACTTCTCCATAACCTGCACTAATGGAAACGCCATGCAATAGATGCACTCTTCTAAAAGTACACGTATGGGTGTTGCAAATATTTTACAAAAGCATTTCCTTATGCCTTTCTTCCATCGATTTTAATTTCAAGATAAGTATATGGGGAAAAAATGATCAAGTTCATGTAAATTATGGCATTTCATATGTTAATCCAGGAGCCCACCTATACACAGGTTGTTTTCTCCAAGCAAGAAAAACTAAAAGCAGACTTTTATTATGCGCACAAGCTTATACAAGAAGCTTCATCAGTGTCCTATTTATTTCACCAAGCCTCCTTATGGAAACTCCCGCTAGTTCATTTGCAGCCATAGTGGGATATCCCTTGAAAGATATCCCATATCTTTATTTTATTTCATTAAAGATTTATTGATTTTTTTTTTTAAAGGAAGACCATTGTGATGTTTGTATTAGAGGAATTAAGGTTATAATTCTCCACAATCAAGTCATAATAAAATATGCATAAATGGCAATAGAATGTAGCCATCAATTGAACAAGCCTCTATAAAATTCTTGCTGTTTTTGTATATTAATCTTCTTTTCTATTTTTTTTGCACTATGTTTGCATATATTTCACTTATTTCATAACACATGGGATTTAGAAAGGTTGATGTACACAATTTTACTTTTCTTATAAGTAAAGGACGCTTTAAAGACTTGAGACATCCTCCAAATCATATCTAAACATTGCACCAGGCCTGCACTAGATGTACCATGAAAAGTTAAAGCTTATACAAACACTTAGCCAACATCCAACCTTTTAATTATCAATAACAATAATCACAGTTATCGATAACTTCTATAGCTAGTATCACCATTCATATGGAATCCCACCATTCACCATCATCACACATAGCTTGGTTTGAGTTTTATTTTAGAGTTCTTAGCAAAATATTAGGACTTTAACATAGCCATATCACTCCTAATTTGATTTACACCTCTTTTGAAGTAGTGGTTGCATCTCAGGAAAACCAATCAAAGCGCATGCAACATTTCTCAGAGTTTAGACTCTGCATTGGGCAATCTGGCTCACGTTAAAAAGCCCAATCAAACTTGTTTCTGCGTTGAATGAGCAATTTAGGTTTCTTTTGGGATGGCTTTCTTACTGCTTCTTAAAGCAGCTTTTTAATAAAAAATCTTAATTTTTATACTAGTAAGAAAGCCGTCCCAAACGAAATCTTAGTCTAAAAATTGATGACTACAGAAAAGCATTTTAATTATGAATTACTGACATGTTACCCTAATAATCTCATTCGTACCATGACTGATCACTACTTCATTCTTTTCCAAAGTAGTATTATCCACAGTTGTACCATACTAAAGCTGCTGCCACAAATCAACTGCTTTTCAACTATTTCACATTGGTTGTCACAAGTGGCTAGGCCTATAAATGAACTACTGCACCTGATGAACAGGTCAAAAGCCTAAAAAGAAAGACAAAGAAGAGTAGGGGGACTACAGTAGTTTAAGTTCCACCTATCGCATGCAGCCGCGCATCCGAGTAAAAGCCACCAGTAGCAGCTACCCAGTAGAAGAAGGAATGAATTAGTCAACGGGGAAGAAGGAAGAATGGACAAGTTTGTCTTTGCATTGATTTCTGAGACTTGAAAAAGAAAAAGTCTTGCCACTTTCCACTGCCACACATTGATATCTTCATGGATAAGACCGCTGACTACGAGATGTTATCATTCATGGACGCTTTCTCCGGGTATAACCAGATTAAGCTCGCTAAAGAAGACCAAGAGAGGACATCATTCAAAAAAGCCTGGGGAACCTACTGCTATGTTGTCCTGCCATTCAGACTTCAAAATGTTGGAGCCACATAGAAAAGGGCCATGACGGCCGGCCGCTTGTTTGTAAAACGCTCATTTATTTTCATCATTGAATGAGCTTGAACAACGACTTGTTTATTTATTTATGTTCATAAACATACTGTTGTTTGACACTTATCTCACCAAGAATTTGATTTAATGCTCATTTAACAATAACTTAATTACTTATTTGATGATTGATACTGTCTTTGTATTAATTTTTATTTATTTTATACACTTTAAAAATTATATATTGCTCTTTAAATTTGAATTAGTGATATAAAATAAACAGCTCAATATGTGAATTTAAACATTTTCTTATTACTCATTAAAATTTCACCAAACAACTTAAATAATACCAAATGATTATTTCAATTTTAATTAAAATCTATAAATCCAATTATTATTAGTTATTAGGCTATATATTTAAATCATTAGCATCAACCAAATAATTAATTAGACCTAAGTAAAGTTCAATTACGGCTCAAACACAATAAATAAATAAATAAATAAGCAAGCTTGAACAAGGTAGTACTTAGCTCAACAAGCTTGATTTTCAACCATTCACTCAATAAGAAAAGAAATACGAACAAGCAAGATAAAATGATCCTCTTTCGAGAGAAGAACCTTATCTCCCAAATCCTAGATGCCACTAGAATCCCTCACAAAAATAGTGAACAACAAAACCTCACAAAATTTTGCATAAAAAAACATAACCCTAACCCTAGGGTAAATCAACAACTTAAAGCAAGCACGAAATAGCAAATACCCAAACAGCCCTTCTCCAATTTCCTACCAAATCTTCCATATTTTCTTAATTATTTCCCTCCCAACTCAACCTCAAATCAGCCCCCAAATCTACCATCATTAATTAGGAAATATTTTCTAATTAATCCCCTCAAAATAAGCCCCCAAATCTGTCATCTTCAATTAGGAAATATTTTCCAATTAATCCCCTCCAAATCAACCCCCAAATCTGCCCTCTTCAATTATGAAATATCTCCTAATTAAATCCTCTTTGATTAAGAACCTTCCTAAACAGCTCCCCCTTGATTAGAAAACTTCCCAATTCCCTCCAATCAAATCAGCTGATCCATCAATACTCCCCTCCCAAAGTGTCACTTGTTCTCAAGATATATATCCAGTTCTTTTACCCTACACCAGTTCTTTTTTTTTAGACATATAAGATATATATCCATTATTATAATTGATGAGGACATCTACCAGGGATTCAGACATGTGTATCATCGGAGAATCGTAGATCGATGGCTATGATTCAGAGTTTGTATTTTTTTATATATTTTCTATTCTATGTATTATGTTGCATTTGATTTTTCACATTTTACTCCTATGAGGAATTGAGCCTATGTTGTAGCCCGAGGGCACTTTAGTCTTTTTGGTTTTTCTTTTATTTGGGTCTATTTATATGAGGCTCTTGCATTGTATGGGATGATGAATGATTAATGAAAATTTCTTATGTTTTCTTCTTCTTCTTGTGTGAGCAATAGAGAGAAGGGAAAGAGAGCTCAAAGTGAGAGCAAGCGCAATAACCACCAATCATTGGAAGAGTCTGCGGCTCGTGGTTTAGGTTCTTTTCTTTTCTTTTCCTCTCTTGGCCACCCCACCCGCCAACTCCTCCTAGTCCTTCCACCGCTGGCCATCTTCTCCACCCAAATCACCCCAAAACTCCACCTCCCCAAGCCCACCCGCCAACCTAGCCCATCCAACCCAACACCTAGCCACCCCCTTCCCCTTTGCTACCGGCCTCCCCTCTTGCTCCCATTCAATTATGATGATTTCAATCATCATAACTCCCTTCCTAAATTAACTCAAGTAATTAAGGGAGAGCTTTAAGTCATTTGAAATTCAAATTCGAATTTCAAATACTTTCCTTAACCCGACACCTAGCCGCCCCTTCCCCTTTGCTGCCAGCCTCCCCTCTTGCTCCCATTCAATTATGATGATTTCAATCATCATAACTCCCTTCCTAAATTAACTCGAGCAATTAAGGGAGAGATTTAAGTGATTTGAAATTCAAATTTGAATTTCAAATACTTTCCTTATTTAAAAATCCAAATAAGAAAAGTTTAGTCATGAATCCAATTTAAAAATAAATTAAATTGGATTTCTTATTTACTTTCCTAGTCTACAAAGATCTATCTGGAAACTCCCAAAATCTCTCCATAACCCCTCTTTCCATTCATGAAGCCGTCGGCCCCATTAATGGGCATGACCATGGTTTTTCCTAATGAGGCCCTAGCTCTCATTTGAATTTGAATTTAAATTTCCACTTGTATTCCCCGCCAAATTTAATTAAATCTGAAACTAATTTCAAATTTATGAGAAATCTCCTCTCCCAATTTTAACCTAACCGAGAACCCCCTTTAACAAGCCGTCCCTCTCTCCCTCCTTGGCCGTCCCTCTCCTCTTACCACCTCGCCCTTGGAAACCTTGGCCCGCTCGTGAAACTTGAAGTCAAGAGAAGAAGACAAACTCCTCCCTCATTCTCATCGTTGATGTATGGCCGATCCTGAGATCGACCACGGCTTCGCCTAAAACTCCCAAGGGGAAATCAACATTCTCCACTCCCCTTTCTACGAACCGGACTGGGAGTACGACGACTCGATGGAAGACTACGTCAACCGCATTCTCTAATGCCTAGCAAAGGCGATCGAGCTTCAACAACCCAAGGTACCTTGGCGTCTCATCGGGAGATCCACTCCTCCTCCATCGCCGACGACCTTCTCTTGGATTAAAGCCTTTGGTGTCGCAACCATCTTAGCGGCATCGTTTAGTGTGCTGAAAGCTTCTCTCCGCTAAAACCCTAGACTGAGTGTGAGTGAGAATGGTAACTCTGGATAAACTCTCTAGATATTAAACTTTGGATTTAATTACAGCATATCTAGTATTATTGTGATAAATTTTGAATTGTCTCATCGTGTCCTTATCTCTTAGTTTTGCAACTGCATGCCAAGGAAAATCTACTGACTAAGAATCCTTTTAATCATGCCTTACGACTTATTAAACTTAAACTAGCATGCTTCATAATGCTTTTATTAATTTCTTGCAATTCTTAGTTGGTTTCACATCAATCTCCCGAACTCACCCTGTATTCTTTTCAGTTAAATCATAACAATTGAATGATAAGTTGGCAGAAATGAAAAGAAAAGTTTTCTACACCAGGAATAAGCTAAGAGTATACAATGCATGCATAAAAAGATAGATATAGATGGTTCCAAAAAGGAATATGAAGTTATCATAAAATAATTACCCAAACAATAGACATTGATATAAAATATTACCAAGTAAAAAACCATTGTAGACATATGATCCTTTCATAACCATCATGAAACAAGGGTTCTCTGACTTAAAGGATTGTGCCTTTGCAAGAGCATCATCTCTTTCCTTTTGTGTTACAGGTCGTCTTTGGGATACAAAGCCTCGGTACCGCTTTTTCCGAGAAGCATCTACAGCAAGGAAGACATCTAATTATATGCATATTGAAGGTACATAAATATTCAAAAAATGTAACTACTAGAAATAATGATAAAAAGCAATCTTACCATTTGCTCGATTATCTGAGAGCACAAGGTTAGCGTCACTTGGGCATTCAATTGCGTTGTTAAATAGATTGGAGGAGTCCCTAGAATGGTCTGAACAGGTGCTAGTAATAGAAAGTGAAACTCAAAACAAGTGCCTCGTATCAAAATTACAGATGCCTACATTATTTTCAACTAAAAAACTGTGTGAGATTATTGTAAAATGGGAACTGACCTAGTCTTCCGGAAATCAAAGCTTGGGCAGCCTGCCTTTGCATGGACCACATTCTTGCCATGAAAACCTCACTGCATTCATTGTTTGTGCCCGGTAGAGTTCTTGTCCTCTTCTTCACAGGCTGATTTGTTCCAACATAAGAATTATCTTTTTTCTCTTCCTTCACTCTCTCATCAAAAGAAAAGCTAACCTTCTCATCGCATGTAGGCCGGGCAAAGAAAGCTACCTCCTTCTCACATGCAGTGTTATCAAAAATCATTACAGAGAATGTTGAATTGCCATTGTACTCGAAGAGAAGAAAATCCCCGGCGGCGAGAGCATGATCTAATGCGAACGTTTCCCACCCATCTGAAAAGAACAATCCATCTGGTTTCTTCACTAAATCCACACCCCAAATGAACTCGCTCGGCCCCTTTAGGTAAAATCTTGCAGGGGCTCGGCCCTCGACGTGCCGGTGAAACGCCGGCGGGATCCTCTGCAACCAAGACAAGATCAAACTTTGCATTAAAAATTCACCGCAATGCTTCGATAGGAAATAAAGTTTGAAGTTCTTGAACAAAGATCCTGTGTTTGCGGAGGATGAATCGTTACCATGTGCGTTGAGGAGAGATTTGGTAAATAGATTTTGAAGAAGTGATAGCTTCGGCGAGGAGTACTCTCGGGAGGACTGTTTGATTTCGGCATTTGATATGATACTGCTTTGTTCCTCCCTGCAATTCTTCCTATACGTGTCTCATGAACCAAGTGCTTAGGGTTTACGTCGGTGGGGTGGTCGGAAGGAAGATGACCACAATGAGACGACTTTCACCGTTGGCTTCTTGTTTAAGTATAACTATGTTCGTCGGCACGGCAAAATCAAACATATAAATTTGATAGGATAACGTTACAGATGCCTACCAAACAAAAAAAAAAAAAAACCTTAAACAAAGTAAAGTCGAAATTATTCAAATCTCTAATCTACTCCATCTTAATATTAATCGTGACAGAAGTTGCCTAATTCAAAGCAACTTCAACGGATTGGACTAGATTCTGTTGGATTTTTTTTAGCCGTTACATCGGCCAAAAATCCACCCGAAGGATAACAATATAATTACTTAATTAGGACAATTTCAATCAATAAGAATACATGATTTTAATAATTTCTATTCACTAATAAATTATTAAAGCATTTAAATTCAGACACATGCTAAATATTCATCAAATGTAAATAAAAATTTACTATACCATTAAATCAATTAAATAACTCTAATAATAATTACATAACAAAGTTGAACATGATGCATAAACCTAAAAGTTCTCGGATAAGTTGAACAACTAGCAACTCGAAATCATAAAATAATAGCTGTAAGTTTGCAAGAAATAAACTCAATGTGTGAAAACTCACCAAGTAAAACATAAACAACAAGGCGTGGGCATAAATATGAGCAAAAAGATGGGTATAAGTAAAAAAATAAACACTCGACTATAATAACTTCAAATAATGTATAAGATATGAGATTTTTTGGAATCTATAATGTAATTTGCTAAAGCTTCTTATACAACATAATTCATTAATTCATAAAGAATTTTTTGTGTCAACCAATAATCATTGCATTTGAATGTCAACCAATAATCATTGCAAGTAGCGTGAGGCGACGATGTTAGGAACGAGATCGGGTAAACGAAAAATTGAAACGATTTGGTCCAGTCTAAAGATAAAAATGGGGTTATTACAGCAGCTTTAGCATCACAAAAACTAAGAAAAGAAGTGAAGTGAATAGAATTAAATATTGTTGGTTTGATGTTTATTTGATTTCGATTTTAAGGAAGCAAACAATTGATCGAAGTGGTTGGTTTTGACTCTTAATTATAAAAGGACTATTTGGTTTCAAGTAATCTAGACTAAAGTAAATTAAATATAGTATTATTGCATCCTGAAACATTCATGATGGCAGAGAGATAAAGAGTTTAGCGTACAAACTTTGTGCGAAGATACATCACATAAACAAATAAGAAAGAGGGGTACAAGAGTCACAAGAGACACTAAAATTTTTACATTAAAAATTCTGAAGATTGGCATGAGGCCTAGCCTAGTTAAAATGATTAAACTAGTATTTATTATTAATTACAAATGAGACCTTACTTTGAGGGGAGGCATTTGATTCGATGTAGAAAATATATATCATATAGAGATTGTTACATGTTGGGAGTTGAAAGAATCTAGTGATATAAGAGTAGTTCTCAAAAGAGTGTTAGTATGTTTGTTTGATCGGTAGGACTGTAGTCGGGCAACAGTGGTGAAAGGGACCGTAGTTAGTTGGTGATAGAGGTCAAAGGGACTATAATTCACGGGCGACAAAGGTCAAAGAGATCGTTGTAGGCGAGCAACTGAGGGACTGTAGTTGACGGTTGGTAATGATCAGAGGAACCGTAGTCAGCAGGCGATGATGGTCGGAGGGACCGTAGTTGGCGAGTGACGGTGGTTAAAGGGACTGCAGTCGACGAGCGATGGTGGTCGGAGGAGCCGTAGTTGATGGCAACGGTGGTTAAGGCACTATAGTTGACAGGCGGTAGAGGTCGCATGAATCGTAGTCGGCGGGTGAAAGTGGTTGGAAAGACCGTAGTTAGTGGGCGATAGTGATCGAATGCACCATAATCAATTGCAACTGGGTGGAGGTTTGATGGCGGTGAGCAAAGATCTGACGGTGATCGGTGGTGGGCGAAAGTTTGATAGTGATCGGCAATGGGCGAAGGTCTGGTGGTGATCGGCAGGGGGCGGTGGTTTAGCGACAATCAATAGTCGGGCGGAGGTCTAGTAGGGTTGGCGATTAGGCGGAGGTTTGACAGCTATCGGCGGATGGGTGTTGGTCTAATGATGGATGGTGGTCCAATGACGATCGTCAACCAGGTTATGGTTCAACGGTGGTTGACAAATTTTTGCTGACGATGGTGATTGGGTATAACTCTATGATTCTTGAAGCCTTAGAGTTCTATCCAATCTCTAGTAAAAAAGTCCATCATGAAGTGAGCATGGACCTATTTATAAATTTTTGTGAGTGGCACACCCCATAAATATTGTGAAGGTCCAGGGCGGATTCGGAGTGCTCTATCGAATGACCCATATTGTTTCTCTCGATCATGGAGCATTCATACAATATTTATATGCCTTAATGATGTCAGAATTAAGTGTTCTTTGGCTTGTTGGATTTGTCTCATCAAGCCGCTTGATTTGACTATAAGCATATATATATATATATATATATTAGTCATCCAATTTATGCTTTTAACCTTCCAAATGTGTATAGCCCCCTGATTTAGACCCACGTGGGCTCGGATTTTATTGATTTTAGTGTCTTTTGGTTCATCTCATTTAGATGTTCCATTTGAATATTAGTTTACTGGACTTGGAGTTTGGATGGTCCCAAATTTAATTTTAAATGTTTCCAACTTTGATATTCCTCGAGATTTGTACATGATTAAGATAATTTATGGAGATGTATCAAGTACTTTTGAAGTAAAGGAAATGCGAAATAAAATTTCAATGTATTTGAAATTAGCCCAATTTGGACAAGTTTGAAATACACCACTTAGGGGTGTAAACGAGTCGAGTTTAGGCCCTTATCAAGCTCAGCTCGTCAGTTAGAAAGCGAGCTCGAACTTGAGCTTGACTCACTGTAAACGAGCTCGAGCCGGCTCGCGAACCATGCATGGGCGGGAATTTTGAAATTTAGGCAGGATTTTTAAAAATTTGGCTGGATTTTTAAAACTTAAGCATGATTTTTAAAACTTAATCAAAATTTAGAAAAGAAAGATGAAATGTTTAACATTTAAATAAAACTTTGGTGGTTTTTTTTTTAATTTTTTACTATTTAAATTTAATAAATAAAATAAAATTATTTTAAAACTATTAATATTTATTTGCTCATTAGCCGAGTCGACTCAAGCTTGAAGCTCAAGCTCGACTCGTGAGCTTGATGAGCTCGGCTCGCAATCCCATAAATGAGTCGAGCTCGAGGCGCGAGCCGGCTCTGCTCACTTACACCCCTAACACCACTTAATTGTTAAACATTATGTGGGCTCCGAAAATTTGTACTCTGGCCTCCCCTCTTTCATGATAGTTTTAACGATGTTCCGGATCAAATTTTTAAAAGTGAGATTAACTTTAAGATAAAGCACAACCTAGAGATTTCACCCTCCTTTAGTGAGGACATTATAATCTGGTTATAGATTCCTCATAGGCGCAAGAAATTATAGTTAATTACCCCTCTCGATGACGAGAAATAATTTTTTATTAAGGCTAGTAATTAAGTAGATACAAGTACCCAGCATATAGTATCAACATGTAAATTGCTTAGAATTAAAAAATTTATTATTTTTATACTTAAAGTAGATAGTAGGGGAATGATAACGAACCCGATCAAGATCTCATGATTTTGTCATCTCGAACCATCATGGTTCCTATTCTACTTAGTTTGAGGAGGTAGTCAAACAACCTGATTGAAGGATCCTTATCAGTAGCCATGGGCTTCTTCGTCCAAGGATACCTTGTAAACTTGTGGTGGATGTTTGTTTAAGGAGACAAATTTTAGTCAACTTTAGCTAACATAAAACTTTATGCCTTATTGAGTACACCATATGATTCATTACTCAAAGAGCTTTTAACCATTGAGGAACATATGAGATTTGGTCATAACCATGATATATTTGTGCTATTTTACAGCAAAATCAAGAGGTTAAAGGGCACGTGCCACGTCCCCATTGACTAGAGATCATTTGAGAATGAAACATAGTCATATATTCAATTAGATATTTTGCACTTTGTGAACTAAAATTATTCTTAAATTTATCTTCCTTAAAAAACTTTTGTGGATGATGAATGAATTTTTGCTTTTAAGTTTTAAATATTATTTGAATTGAGTTTTCCCATTTTTAATAAAATTTAGCTTCAAAATTAATTTATTTTTAAAATTTATGGGCATTTTTAAAAAAAAGCTCCCCATGATTGTTGTTAGAAAAAGACACAATATCTAATTTGAAATCCAAGAAACACCTTTTGTCCGCTTGTACAAATGTAACGGATCCGAAGACATTTTATTTCTTTATTTATTTTATTATTTTATTAAGTAATCCTTTTTTAATAGATATTACATTTATCGAGAACAAGAATAATCTTCATTATAGTGTGTCTATCAAGTGTACTTTGGATTTCATGAGTGAGAATCCTCATATGCCTTCGTTAACAATCTTGTTGAAAAAGTTCACCTCCTTTGGCATATTCCAAAACAAAATATATCTTCTTTTTTTTTGTAGACATGAGTTCGCAAAATTGTGTAATATTTGGATGTCTCGTCAATCCCATTATTGAGATCTTACATTTAATTTGACCTATGAGCCCAACCTTGAAGGCTTAGGCTAAGGTGACTTACTGGCAATAAAAATTTGATGATTCAGTTTTGTATCTTTATCTTAGCCAAAATTATAAATACATGAACCACCTATTTCAAAATTGAACTAGTTTCCTATAATGTCGAGCTTCTTTTTACAAACATTATACCATTCTCATCCTCTAAATTTCATTTAGCAAATCCAAGTAAATCAAACTTCTTCCATTATTTTGCATATTTCTTCATACCTCCTCTCTTCAAATCTCTAATATTCATCATATATTTTGTTTATCAAACAATTGGTTTAAGATTGCAAATGAGAGAGAGAGAGAGAGAGAGAGAGAGAGAGAGAGGGTCAAATTAAGAGACATTTAGAATAGCATTTGCTATGA